>BLIW01000001.1:4377500-5002500 GCA_016586305.1 Ophiorrhiza pumila | reverse complement strand
ATGGGCAAAAACACGCGTGCTATAACTCACAAAAATTGCTCATTTTTAAAAATTTTCTTAGTTTCCCGATTTTTTACTCCATTCATTATAAAGCACATCGTCATTCGATATGACTCTAAAATAGGTAAAAAAAATGGCCAACGACGACCAATTTTTGAAACATGCCATTTTTCCAAAAAAAGTGTATTATAACTCACAAAAATTGGTCATTTTTAACAATTTCTAACTTTTTTTTACACAATTCATTAGATAGCACACCTTCATTTTATATGAGTTCAATATAGGCATAAAAATTGCCAACGATGGCCAATTTTTAAAACATGTCATTTTGGCAAAAAAAACGTGTGATAAAACTGACCAAATTGGTCAATTTTAAAAGATTCTAACATTCCTTTTTTTAACACAATTTCTGAAATAGCTAACCGTCTTTTCGTATGAGTGCAAAACAGGCACAAAATGGCCAACGACAACCAATTTTTAAAACTTGTCATTTTTGCCAAAAAAATTTGTGCCATAACTCACAAAAATTGGTTAATTTTAAAAATTTCCTAAACTTCCCTATTTTCACTTCATTTATTAGATAGCACATCATCATTCGATATGACTGTAAAATAAGAAAAAAAATGGACAACGACGACCAATTTTTAAAACTTGCCATTTTTGCAAAAAAAACGTGTGCTATAACTCACAAAAAATAGTCATTTTTAACAATTTCTAACTTTTCTTTTATTTTTAACCCAATTAATTAGATACCACACCTTCATTTTATATGCATAAAAATGGACAACGATGACCAATTTTTAAAACTTGTCATTTTGGCCGAAACAAACGTGTGATATAACTCACAAAAATTGGTCATTTTAAAATATTCTAACATTCCTTTTTTTTAACACAATTCATAGATAGCTTACTATTTTTTCATATGAGTGCAAAACAGTCACAAAAATGGCCAACGATAACCAATTTTTTAAACTTGTTATTTTGGCCAAAAAAACATGTGCTATTACTCACAAAAATTGGTCATTTTTAACATTTTTCTAAGTTTCCCTATTTTTCAATCCATTCATTAGATAGCACATCGTCATTCGATATGACTGTAAAATAGGTAAAAAAAAATGACCAACGAAGACCAATTTTTAAAACTTGCCATTCTTGCCGAAAAAACGTGTGCTATAACTCACAAAAAATAGTCAGTTTTACAATTTCTAACTTTTCTTTTTTTAACCCAATTCATTAGATAGCACACCTTCATTTTATATGAGTTCAAATACAGGCATAAAAATGGACAACAATGACCAATTTTTAAAACTTGTCATTTTGGCAAAAACAAATGTGCTATTAATTACAAAAATTGGTCATTTTTAAAATATTCTAACATTCCTTTTTTTTAACACAATTAATTAGATAGCTTACCATTTCTTTATATGAGTGCAAAACAGGCACAAAAATAGCCAATGACGGCCAACTTTTAAAACTTGCCATTATAGCAAAAATAACGTGTGCTATAACTCACAAAAACGGGTCATTTTTAAAAATTTTCTAAGTTTTCCTATTTTTCACTCCATTCATTAGATAGCACATCTTCGTTCGATACGATTGTAAAATTAGTAAGAAAATGGCCAATGACGACCAATTTTTAAAACTTGTCATTTTTGCCAAAAAAACGTGTGCTATAACTTACAAAAATTGGCCATTTTTAACAATTTCTAACTTTCCTTTTTTTAACACAATTCATTTGATAGTACACATTCATTTTATATGAGTTCAAATTCAGGCATAAAAAGGCCAATGATGACCAATTTTCAAAACTTGTCCTTTTGGCCAAAAAAACGTGTGCAATACAGGCATAAAAATGGCCAACGACGACCAATTTTTCAAACTTTCTATTTTGGCAAAAAAAACGTGTTCTATTTTAAAAATTTCTTGGTTTCCCTATTTTTCACTCCATTCATTAGATAGAAAATCTTTATTTGATATAATTGTAAAATAGGTAAAAAATGGCCAACGACGATCAATTTTTAAAACTTTCCATTTTGCCAAATAAACGTGTACTATAACTCACAAACATTGGTCATTTTTAACAATTTCTAACTTTCCTTTTTTTAACACAATTCATTAGATAGCACACCTTCATTTAATATCAGCTCAAATACAGGCATAAAAATGGCCAACGATGACCAATTTTTAAAACTTGTCATTTTGGCAAAAAAAAAAAACTTGTGCTATAACTCAGAAAAATTGGTCATTTTCAAAATATTCTAACATTCCTTGTTTTAATACAATTCATTAGATAGCTTACCATTTTTTCATATGAGTGCAAAACAGGCACAAAAATGGCCAACGACAGCCAATTTTTAAAACTTGTTATTTTGGCCAAAAAACGTGTGCTATAACTCACAAAAATTGGTCTTTTTTAAAAATTTTCTATGTTTCCCTATTTTTCACTCCATTCATTATTTATCACATCGTCATTCAATATGATTGTAAAACAACGACAATCAATTTTTAAAACTTGCCATTTTTGCCAAAAAATGTGTGTTATAACTCACAAAAATTGGTCAATTTTAAAAATTTCTAACTTTCCTTTTTTAACACAATTCATTAGATAGTACACCTTCATTTTAGATGAGTTCAATACAGGCATAAAAAAAGGTCAACGATGACCAATTTTTAAAACTTGTCATTTTGGCAAAAAAATGTGTGCTACAACTCACAAAAATTGGTCATTTTTAAAATATTCTAACATTCTTTTTTTTAACACATTTCATTAGATAGCTTATGATAAGTTGGTTTTATACCAACTTAAATGGCTTAATTCACTTAGCTTTTGACTTGTTTTTCATGAGTTAGTGCGATATTTTGTGTGTTGTTGTGCATTTATGTGGTTTGCAATTGGTTGTGCTAAAATGGTTAAAAGGGACCAAAAAATGATGATGAACTTAGGCAATTGTGTGTTTGATGCTAATTGGCAAGGTTGAGAGGTCAAAACAACTAGGAGGGTGAATGAAACCGAAATGAACTTGGTAAGCTTGATTTAGGGTTTTGGGCAGATTTGGTTAGTGAAATTCATCTGGGCATAACTCTCTTGATACTAACCCAATTAGTGAGTTATTTGGTGTTCTGAAAAGCTCTTTGAATGCACTACATTTCTTATGTTTTAACTATTTTCCAATTTTGTGTGCAAGACTATGAAATATGAGTTTCTTTGCGAAATGCCATTTTAGGGTTTTAGGGTTTTATCTTTCTGCTACAGTTTGATAGTTTGATGATATCTTGAGTTTTAGGTACCTGATGAGGCTGTTTCTTGATCCATTGGAAAGCTAAGAGGGGGATATAGAACTCTTAAGTTCACCACCAAGTCTGAATCAGAGGCTAAGAAATACTTATTTGGCATGGAAGTAGGGTGGTGTGCTGCAATGGACACTTTGCCAACTCGGCCAACTTTTCTTGCCAAGCCTTGCCAAGTCTTGCCAACACACTTTGCCAAGACCTTGCCAACTCGGCATGTCAACTTTGTCAAGACCTTGCCAACTCGGCATGTCAGCTTTGCCAATACATTGCCAACGCCTTGCCAACTTGGCACATCAACCTTGCCGAACCTTGCCACATACCATGCCAAGCACTTGGCCACATCTTGACACACTCATGCACTCATCTTGCCAGGCATTCACAACACACGAAACATATACACATTAGCACCACATTTACACAATTTGTGCATGGCATGTTTACTCATTGTTACACATTGCATCTGCACCAACGGTGCACGACACTCACACACATTTTATTCACATATACATGCCACAACCTTGCCGAGCACCTTGCCACACTTTGTCACACACATGTACTTGTCTTGCCAGAAAAACACAACACACACTTATACACCATCAACTTACAACACAACAACATGTTTGCACGACAGATTCCGAACCAAGGCACACAACTCGGCGTAGGAAAGAACCAAGGAGCAGCCAAGCACAAGTTTCTCCACGAGATCTCGTGGACAAACAAAAACATGTGCAAATTGCTCCACGAGATCTCGTGGAAGAAAAAAAATGATGAAAAATTCTTCCACGAGACTTCGTGGAAGAAAAAAAAGAAACAAAAATTTGCCCACGAGATCTCGTGGGCAAAAATAAGTGGTAAAGATTTTTCTCCACGAGACCTCGTGGAGAAAGTTGTGAATTTGTATGCAAAAATTTTGGCTAAGTGTTGGAGTTTTGTGTTGTGTGTGCAAGAGGAGTAAAGGCGTGCTCTCTTCTGGTTCAAAGGCGCTGGAGTTGGCTTGGAGTGCGCTGGACGCTGAAAGGCGTGAAGAGCCCACGAAGTGAAGGCGTGGATTGAGCTGATCAGCAGGGGACTTGAGCGGCGGAGTGAAGGCGTGGTGGTCTCTGGCTGGAAGGCGTGAAGAAGCCGATGAAGACGCGAGTTCGTTGGCTTGAAGGCGCGAAGTGGCTGAGAAAGGCGTGGAGCCTCCAGGCTTGAAGGCGTGTGATCAGGGCTGGACATTTGTTGAACTTTGTTCTAGCACGTTTGGCATTTTTTTTGTAATGCTTAGTCATGTTACGTTTGCGTATTATTTAAGTTTCTTTTTTAACCTCTATATATAGAGGAATAGTCAACTTTTTAGAGGATCCGATTCATTATTGACCATTATCCATTAGTTAGGATTTTTTTTTGGCAACCAACTTTTGAGAGCTAGGGAGCGGGAATGAATGGTGAGATCTACTTTCTCTCTCTAGTTTCTCTCTCTAGACTTTGGGGCTCCAATTCCATTTTCGATCAAGGAATTGCTCTGTCATTGGATTTCTTACTCAATTAAGGAAGTAATTTCCAACACCTTGTGAATTGGAAGCAATTGAAGCATATCGTTGGGTAACTTCTTTCCATTTGGTGAACATGAATTGCTTGTTATTGCTTGTTGAAGATTGTGAAATAGAAATAGAGTTCCGTAGCTAGATCTTGTGATATCCTAGGGTTTGAACGGATGAATGTTTAATTTAGTTGATGTGATGCCTTGCAATTGACGAAATTCACTAAGCATGAAATCACACATGAACCTACACTTAGAACTTGTTAAATTTCATATTTCTGAACTGGACTTGGATAATTTTCACTCCAATTATGGTCGCCATGCCAAATTGGAGGTAGATTCACCATCATTTAGTGAGGATGCATGAAATGAGAACTTGAATGTGATTTCTTGAGTCTTTTCACTTGTTCAACTGATCATTGCATTTTTGAGATTCTGGCCTCGCCATGGGATGTTTTGAAGGAATGAAACCTTTAGAAGAAGTGAGAAGAGATTTCCTAAGATAATAACAAAGGCATTCAAAACTAGGCCTCGCCATGGGAGTTCCTAGGCTTTGCATGTTGGAGTAGTTGTCTTAGGAAGTTGAGATTTTGTAGTTTATAACACTAATCTAGGCCTCGCCATGGGAAAGGTAAGTGTTATGGGATCTAGCATGTAGTGCGGTCATCATGCCGGCTATAGGTTAGGTTCTCGGGGAACTAAGATCTCCTCTGTTTATATTTGCTTGTCAATTGCATCGCATCAAGTCACTGAGAACTCAAGAATCCTAGGATATCCATTCACACTTGTTCGTTGCATTTAGGTTTCATTTCTTGTGTTAATCTTGTATGTTTCAGAGTCCTAGTTCAATTAAGTCTTACTTCCTGTTTGATACATAGTTGGTAATTGTCACTCTTATTTGTTAAGCTTGTTCTTTACTCTTTTCTTTGTGACATTTTATGAACAAAATCAAATTTCTTGATACCTCCTTTTCCCTGTGGATACGATACCTTGCTCACTGCTACTATAGTTAGTGAAATAGGATAAATTAACGAGTAGCGACAACTCGATACCAGCTTACAATTTTTTCATATGAGTGCAAAACAGGCACAAAAATGACGCTTGACAGCCAATTTTTTAAACTTGTTATTTTGGCCAAAAAAATGTGCTATAACTCACAAAAATTGGTCATTTTTAAAAATTTTCTAAGTTTTCCTATTTTTCACTCCATTCATTAGATAGCACATCATCATTCGACATGACTGTAAAGTAGGTAAAAAAATTGCCAACGACGATCAATTTTTAAAACTTGTCATTTTTGCAAAAAAAAACGTGTGCTATAACTCATAAAAACTCGTCATTTTTAACAATTTCTAACTTTCCCTTTTTAATACAATTCATTAGATATCACACCTTCATTTTATATGAGTTCAAATATAGGCATAAAAAAGGCCAACGATGACCAGGTTTTAAAACTTGTCAGTTTGGTAAAAAAAAACGTGTGCTATAACTCACAAAAATTTGACATTTTTAAAATATTCTAACATTCCTTTTTTTAACACAATTCATTAGATAGCTTACCGTTTTTTTCATATGAATGCAAAACAGGCACAAAAATGGCCAACAACAACCAATTTTTTAAACTTGCTATTTTGGCCAAAAAAACGTGTGTTATAACTCACAAAAATTGGTCATTTTTAACACAATTCATTAGATAGCACATCTTCATTTTATATGAGTTGCAATATAGGCATAAAAATGGCCAACGATGATGATAAGTCAGGGTTATACCGACTTATTTGTTTTGTTTACTTGGACCTTTGAATGCAAATATGTGGAAAAGAGTGAATGATGAATGGTTTTTTGTATAGAAATGTTCATGATTTCACGGATAAAGGAAATAGAAATATGTTGTGTAAGTGCTATGAAATTGTTGTGAAAAGGTGATGAAAGTTGGAAGCTGCACACGCAACACATTTAGATGCATGAACATATACTCGCACACCTAGACTCACACACACACTTAGCCGCACCTCCACACACTAACACACACACAAACGCACCTACACACACTAGCACACACTCACTACACACAATACACAAACATACACAAACACTCCAAACATAACAAAAACACACACAAACACGCAACACAAGGTGCGGCCGCACCTACACACACTCACACACATTAGGCCGCACCTACACACACTCACACACCTTCACTTACACACACTCCTAACCGCACCTACACACACTAATGCACCTTCATTTGCACACACTCACTTAGATGCCCACTTACACATATTCACTAGATATTCACCTACACACACTCACTCACCCACTTGCACACTAAATGACATTCACACATTTACTTACCCACTTGCACACATACACCAACACACACTAACACACCACACTTACACACACATTTGACAGCACTCACACACA
Organism: Ophiorrhiza pumila; assembly: GCA_016586305.1. Lineage (NCBI taxonomy): Eukaryota > Viridiplantae > Streptophyta > Magnoliopsida > Gentianales > Rubiaceae > Ophiorrhiza > Ophiorrhiza pumila. Next base: position 4,995,260 of record BLIW01000001.1, on the reverse strand, counting down.
CTAACACACCACATTTGCACACACTCTCAAATGCACGGACACACACTCACACACCTTCACTACACACACACTAATACACCTTCACTTACACACACTCTCAAGCTCACGGTCACACACTAACACACCACAATTGCACACACTCTTGACCGCACCATCACTCACACACACACAACATTCACTTCACAATCACCACACACTCTCACTCATTTGCACACTACATTAAAGCATACACAAAATGCACAAAAGCATTCACACAACCGCATGTGTTCACGCATACACAAGCACACTTAGCGACAAAGTGCTTGTAATTTTGCATTGATAATTCTTAATTCCTAAGTCATATGTTAGCCACGTGATCTCATTTTATTATTTGATTGGCATAGTACAGGACACGTGGAAGCATCACAGATGGAAACGATATCCAGCTAGCATGATCAACCCACGAGAGGAGGCAAAAGGTATAAAAAGGAAGAGAAGATCAAGAGAGAAGGGGGGATCGGAAGAGAGAGAAAAAGGCAGAGAAAAGAAGAAATAGAAGAAAACCAATTAGGGTTACAGAGATAGAACAATATAGCATATATGTTGGATTCATCTCTTGTAATGGCCATTTTTTATCGAGCTTTGTTAAATCCATTTTCAAAGCCGATCAATATGATCGGCTAAACATTTGTGTGTTGCCTTGAGGATTCACTTGCCTATGATTTTACCCAGTTTGAGACATTTGAATTTACATTAATCTGTGCTCAGATGTTCTTTGTTCATTCTATGCTTTTATTCAATGGGTCTATTTGATTGTGTTTAAATCTATAACTGATTTGTGGTGCCCACTGAAACCAGTTTGGATCTACCAAAGTAAATTGCATGAAAACGTAGAATGAGTCAAGAATGTATGTGTGTAAGTCTTAAGATCTGTAATTCATTGTGGACTTATTTTGTGCGATGCCCATTGACAAACTGGTTCGATTCAATAGAAGCGACTTAAGCTTATTCATGTACCACAATTTGAAGGCTTGAATTAGTTACTGCCCTACCAAGGGAGTTGGCTTAGGAAAGAACTAGGGTTGTAGTACTGAATAGGGATCTGGGTTTTACAATCAGAGCCAAGAACTTGCCCTGCCAAGGGAAGTTTGAGGAGTAAATGAGATGTCCTTGTGAGAATCGCCTGGTTAAACAACTACATCTCATTAGCAGTTAGTCCCCTCACACACTTCTACACGAGTCTATGATAACTAGGGTGAATCAGTACCGAGTAATCCCCCTCAAGGCAACACATTCCCATCTCTTGATTTAAGTCTATTTTTTAGTTTGCTGCATTCTTAGAGTTGTTGAGTTTTAGTCTTTTATTGGTGTTTTTCTATCATTGTCAAAACCGAAACATTCCCCTCTCCCTGTGGATACGATCCCATCACCACTACTACATCTTTGAGTGGTTTGGGTTAAATTGGAGAGCCGACGACAGCTCGTACCAAATGACCAATTTTTAAAACTTGTCATTTTGGCCAAAAAAAACATGTGCTGTAACTCACAAAAATTGGTCATTTTTAAAATATTCTAACATTCCTTTTTTTTAACACAATTCATTAGATAGCTTACCATTTTTTTCATATGAATGCAAAACAGGCACAAAAATGGTCAACGAAAACCAATTTTTTAAACTTGCCATTTTGGCCAAAAAAACGTGTGATATAACTCACAAAAATTGGTGATTTTTAAATTATTCTAACATTCCTTTTTTTTAACACAATTCCTTGGATAGCTTACCATTTTTTCATATGAGTGCAAAACAGGTACAAAAATGGCCAACGACAACCAATTTTTGAAAATTACCATTTTGGCCAAAAAAACGTGTGCTAAACTCACAAAAATTGGTCATTTTTAAAAATTTTCTAAATTTCCCTATTTTCAATTCATTCATTAGATAGCACATCGTCATTTGATATAACTGTAAAATAAGAAAAAAAATTGCCAACGATGATCAATTTTTAAAACTTGCCATTTTTGCCATAAAAACATGTGCTATAACTAAAAAAATGGTCATTTTTAACAATTTCTAACTTTACTTTTTTTAACACAATTCATTTGATAGCACACCTTCATTTTATATGAGTTAAAATACAGGCATAAAAAGGTCAACGATGACCAACTTTTAAAACTTGTCATTTTGGCAAAAAAAATGCGTGCTATAACTCACAAAAAATTGTAATTTTTAAAATAAATTAACATTCCTTTTTTCACAATTCAGTAGATAGCTAACCTATTTTTCATATGAGTACAAAACATGCACAAAACTGGCCAACGACAACGAATTTTTTAAACTTGCTATTTTGGCCAAAAAACATGTGTTATAACTCACAAAAATTGGTCATTTTTAAAAATTTTCTAAGTTTCCCTATTTTTCACTCCATTTATTAGATAACACATCGTCATTGGATATGATTTAAAAAAGGTAAAAAAAAATGGCCAACGACGACCAATTTTTAAAACTTGCCATTTTTCCCAAAAAACATGTGTTATAACTCACAAAAATTGGTCCTTTTTAACAATTTCTAACTTTTCTTTTTTTAACACAATTCATTAGATAGCATACCTTCATTATATATGAGTTCAAATACAGGCAAAACATGGCCAGCGATGATCAATTTTTAAAACTTGTCATTTTGGCGAAATAAAACGTGTGCTATAACTAACAAAAATTGGTCAATTTTAAAATATTCTAACATTCCTTTTTTTAACACAATTTATTAGATAGCTTACCCCTTTTGCATATGAGTGCAAAACAGGCACAAAAATTGCCAACGACAACCAATTTTTTAAACTTGCCATTTTGGCCAAAAAAACGTGTGCTATAACTCACAAAAATTGGTTATTTTTAAAAATTTTCCAAGTTTCCCAATTTTTCACTCCATTCATTAGAAAGCACATTGTCATTCGATATGACTCTAAAATAGGTAAAAAAATGGCCAACGATGAGCAATTTTTGAAACTTGCCATTTTTTCCAAAAAAACGTGTGTAATAACTCACAAAAATTTGTCATTTTTAACAATTTCTAACTTTTCTTTTTTTTACACAATTCATTAGATATCACACCTTCATTTTTTATGAGTTCAAATATAGGCATAAAAATTTCCAACGATGACCAATTTTAAAAACTTGTCTCTTTGGCAAAAAAAACGTGTGCTATAACGCACAAAAATTGGTCAATTTTAAAATATTCTAACATTCCTTTTTTTAACACAATTCCTGAGATAGCTTACCGTCTTTTCATATGAGTACAAAATAGGCACAAAAATGGCCAACGACAACCAATTTTTAAAACTTGCTATTTTTGCCAAAAATACTTGTGCCATAACTCACAAAAATTGGTCATTTTTAAAAATTTTCTAAATTTCCCTATTTTCACTTCATTTATTAGATAACGCATCATCATTTGATATTACTATAAAATAAGTAAAAAAATGGCCAACGACGACCAATTTTTAAAACTTGCCATTTTTGCCAAAACAACTTGTGCTATAACTCACAAAAATATTCATTTTTAACAATTTCTAACTTTCCTTTTTAACACAATTTATTTGATAGCACACATTCATTTTATATGAGTTCAAATACAGGCATAAAAAGGCCAACGATGACCAATTGTTATAACTTGTCAATTTGGATAAAACAACGTGTGCTATAACTCACAAAAAATGGTAATTTTTAACAATTTCTAACATTTCTTTTTTTAATCCAATTCATTAGATAGCACACCTTCATTTTATATGAGTTTAAATACAGGCATAAAAAAGGTCAACGAGAAAAGTTAGAAACTGTTAAAAATGACCAATTTTTTTGAGTTATACATACGTTTTTTTTGACAAAAATGGAAATTTTTAAAAAATGGTCGTCGTTGGCCATTTTTTTCCTATTCTACAGTCATATCAAATGAAGATGTGCTATCTAATGAATGGAGTGAAAAATTATGAAACTTAGAAATTTTTTAAAAATGACCAATTTCTATGAATTATAGCACACGTTTTTTTTTGGCCAAAATGGCAAGTTTAAAAAATTGGGCGTCGTTGGCCATTTTTGTGCCTGTTTTACACTCATATGAAAAAATGGTAAGCTATCTAATGAATTGTGTTAAAAAAAAGGAATGTTACAATATTTTAAAAATGACCAATTTTTGTGAGTTATAGCACGCGTTTTTTGGCCAAAATGACAAGTTATAATGATAGGTGCAAAAACGGTACAAAAAAAGTCGAAAGCAACATGTTTTTAAATTTTTCCATTTTTAGATAATCTACGTGTGTTATAACGCATGAAAAATGGAGGTTTGATAAAAATTTTAAATTTCACATTTTTTTAAACAATTAACTAGAATGCATGTACACAATCGGAGCGGGTACAAAAAACGGTACAAAAAAGGTCAAAATCAACACGTTTTTTAGAATTTTTCATTTTCGGTTAAAATATGTTAGGTATAACCCATGAAAAATGGAGGTTTGAAAAAAATTTTAAATACCATTTTTTGACAATATTTACAAGAATGCGTATTCACAATCGGGATGGGTGCAAAAATGGTACAAAAAAATCAAAATCAACACGTTTTTGGATTTTGCCATTTTGGGCTAAGATTCGTGTGTTATAACACATGATAAATGGTGTTTTGTGAAAATTTTAAATTTCACTTTTTTTTACAATATTCACTAGAATGTATGTTCACAATCGGTAAGGGTGCAAAAAACTATAAAAAAAAAAGTAAAAAGCGAAGTGTTTTTAGAGTTTGCCATTTTTGGTAAAAATACGTGTGTTATAAACAATGAAAAATTGATGTTTCGTGAAAATTTTAAATATCATTTTTGACAATATTTACAAGAATGCATGTTCATAATCAGGGTGGGTGCAAAAAACGGTACAAAAAATTAAAATCAATGCGTTTTTGGATTTTGCCATTTTCGATTAAAATACGCATGTTATAACCCATGAAAAATGGAGTTGTGAAACTTTTACATTTCACTTATTTTTGACAATATTTACTAGAATGCATGTTTACAATTGGGGATGGGTACAAAAAATAGTACAAAAAAGTTAAAATCAATGCGCTTTTGGATTTTGCCTTTTGTGGTTAAAATTCGCGTGTTATAATGCTTGAAAAATGGAGGTTTGAATTTTACATTTATTGACAATATTCACTAGAATGCATGTACACAATAGGGTGGGTAAAAAATATGGTACAAAAAAGTCAAATCAACGCGTTCTTTTAGTTTGCCTTTTTGGTTAAAATACGTGTGTTATAACCCATGAAAAATAGAGTTTGGTGAAAATTTTAAATATAATTTTTTGACAATATTTACATGAATGCATGTTCAAAATTGGGGTAGGTGCAAAAACTGGTACAAAAAAGGTCAAAAGCAACACATTATTGAATTTTGCTATTTTTTTGTTAAAATATATGTGTTATACCCATGAAAAATAGAGGTATGGTAAAAATTTTAAATATCATACTTTTTACAATATTCACTATATTGCATGTTCAAAATTTAGGTGAATCAAAAAACCGGTACAAAAAAGTCAAAAGCAATACGTTTTTGAATTTTGCCATTTTTGTTAAAATATGTGTGTTATTGATAAGGTAACTTTGGTCACTTTATTGGAACCATTGTATTTATACATTTATTATTCTTCTAACATTTTTATGTGTTGTTAATTTTTTTTAATGTATTTGCAGGTCATTGTTGCATAGGGTGAGCAAGGGAGTGAAAGAATGAAAAAAATAGTAAGAAAAAAAGCCAATTTAAACAAAGCTGCTAAAAGCGCTCTTAGTCACGATGGAGAATTCTCCATTGCGATGAAGACCAGAAGAAAATAAATTGGAGAAGATTGGACAGTAGCCTCTGCCGCGATGGAGAGATTTCTCCATCATGACAAAGAGCCCAGCGTCATGGCAGAGAATTCTCCACTATGACAGAGAGCTGCACGGGCCAAAAAAATATAAGTTTCTCACTTCATTTTTAAAACCAACAAGAGCATTTGGGAAACTTCTCAAGCACACAAGATCAACTCTATTTTCTTCCTCATATAAGGATGAAGGCTTGCAAGAATAAGATAGAGAAGAACAAGGAGGCACAAAATAGTTCGTATAGGAGTAGACTAAATTAGAATAGATTAAAGTAAATCTTGGTGCCCTCCATTTTGTGGAAAAGATTCTTGTAATACTCATGTGTTTCAAGAGTTTGAAATCAATGTAAAGTTTGGATCTTTTGCTTTGAATCAACAGTTGGAAGACTTCCTTTTGAGGTTAAATCAAATGGGTAGTCTCTTTTCCTTACACTTCTTTGCTTATTTCCTTGCTTATTTATATGTTTGTGAAGTTCTTGTGTGCCATAAGAGGCTAATATGTTAATTACCCTTGGATTATGATTATGAATTTATAATTTATTATGTTATTATGTGGTTTTATGCTATGGGTAGTTAGAAATTAGGACCAATAAGCTAATTTACTACTCCATACTAGTAATGCTCATGGTAGACTAGTATGTGGGTGATGGATTAGTAGAGATATCATAATCTATTCTTGCCTCAGCCAGAAAAGGAGAATCGATTAGGATATTGGGAGTCCAATATAGGTTTGATGAACATTGTTGACCCAAACTAATTTAATCCTTGCCTCCGCCATTAAGGAATGAGTATATTAAGGAGTGACTTCTGAGGCAGTGACTAGGTTCTTGCCTCCGCCACAAAGGAAGTGGATTAGAGATTTGGAAGATTGGAGAGACATTGGAATCTTAGTTGACATTAGTTAGCTAGTCCTTGTCTCCACTGTCTCGCCCCAAAACCGGGACATGGCACGGCCACACCCTTGGAGACTAACTCCAAATGTGTGAAGCCTCCTGTTATCAAAGCATACTATCCCAACAATATATATACTGAAATTATAACCTCAAATTACATAATATTCATAACTAAATATCCAATCCACCTTTTCAAGAAACATCACGTTCAAACCAACATCTTTGTAATATGACACATCTTTCTCCATAATTCATAATATAGAACACAACACCGTATATACAATTTATAACTGAAGATTTCATTTCCAATCTCAAACATACATTTCCTTTCAAACCATCTTGAAATATATGCACCAAAATCAAGAAATAATACTCCAATATTGTTCAACCCAAAACATCTATTACACTTCACTTACTTTATTCACACAACTATAAACATTATCACAATAAGAATCTTTTACAACATCCAAAAGAATGAACAAGAATGTTCCAATATTAACCAATCTAACACAGTTTAATATTATCTCTACATAAATATGGCGTCCACAAAATAACTTTCTCTACTTCCAGTTATCCACATAATTTGCACCTAAAACCTTAGGATCTGCAAAGGTAACAATTATCGTGGTATGAGCAAACTATATCCAGTAAGTAGTTAAGATATTCCTTTATTAGATTGAGCACGTTATATATATATATATAATATATTATCGCAAAACATTATTCAACACATGCGAGTCAACATTAGAAAATATTTCAAATCAAAACACACACACAAACACACATATAAATAGCAAGTGGCACAATTATTTATCAAATATTCATAAATACATTGGGTACTTATCATTATTTAGCTCATAAATAGCTCAAGTCACTCTTGGTCAATTTTATTGGATCCAATCCTGACTATTTATCCCGTCATGTAAGCCATTACATTAGGTTCCTAGCTATTTATCCCGCTAAGTAGACCATTACATTTAGGTTGGAACATGTTCCCACCAATAGTTTACTAAAGCATTCAAGAGCACATAACAATTAAAATTCATTTAAATCGTTCCATAAAATACTTTACTTTCACAAAAGCCACCGCATACATTTCATATTCATCAAAAATCATAATCTTATTCATGCTCAATCCACTATAATATAATAACATAACCAAATTCTCAATAATATGCTTTATCAAGCGCGTATAAAACATAAAGGAGTATCATAACTACTTACTTGAATCCAATCCCCAATGTGGTACTTGATCTAAGGTTTCCACCAATTAATTAATACACTTTCTTATAAAATATACAAATATGACAAAAAAAATAATTAAATAGAGTCTAATAATTTTTAGACACCATTCTTAGTCTTATTGGTGCTCTCTAATTACTACAAAAATAATTTAGAAAAACCATTCTAAATTTAGGGACATTAATTTCATTTTCTTATAATTCTAAAACCCATTCATATAATTTTCTATACTTGAAATCCATTTGATAATTCCTTACATGTCAAATATCTTGAAGAACCTATTTTTCCATAAAACCCACTTATATAGTACTCTCACAAACTTTATTCAATAAAATATCATCACAATTTGACTTAAACCCATCAATCCATGTTCTATACCTAATCAAATGAAAGCTAAAATCCATAGATGAGTGTTCTTGAAATTATATGATTAAAACCCATATCTTATTACAACAAAAATTTCAACCTTTTTACTAATCTAGAATACTAAATAAAGAGATTAATGTGGATAAATAGACTAGATAATTTCCTTCCCTTAACTTGAGTGAAATTTGAGTGGCAAGTGATCTTTTCTCTCCTTTACTCAAGCTTTGGCTCATGCCTTAATTATGAGAGAAAATAGGACAAAATAAGGGAAGAGAATGACAAACCCAATTCTATATACGTGGGTTTTAAGAGCATATTTGACAATTTTGCTAAACAGTCCTTCTAGTTTTACTTATTTATTAAGTGATCCCACTATTTTAGATATAATTATTATATTCTACCCTCCTTATATCAAGTTTTGGCCTCGAAACTTGACGTACCTTGTTCTTCAAACAATTGTGGATATTTTTCTTTTATCTCTTCTTCCAACTCCCAAGTTGCCTCACGAGGTGTGTGATTCGACCTTTGCACCTTCATATATGGAATTGTCCTTCGTCTCAACCCTTACTCCTTCTGATCCACAATTCGTAACGAAAATTCTCTATGTGACAAATCCTCTTGCATTTGCAATGGTTCAACTTCTATCTCATGACTGGGATCTGAGACATACCGCCTTAGTTGGGACACGTGGAAAACATTATGAACTCTTGAAAAGGATGGTGGCAAGGCGAGTCGATATGTGAGATCTCCAATTCTCTCCCAAATTTCAAACGGTCCTACATAATGCAGACTCAACTTCCCACTCTTGCCAAAACGCATCACTCCTTTACTAGGCGATACACGAAGATACACTTTATGTCCACATTGAAACTTTAAAGGTCTTCTCTTCATATCAGCCCAACTCTTTTGCTTGTCTTGAGCAGTTTTCAAATGATCTCAAATCAATGGAACCTTTTCAAGGGTCACCTGCACCAAATCCTATCCCATAATCCTTTTCTCACCAATTTCATCCCAAAAAATAGGTGATCTGCATTTTCTCCCATACAATGCCTCATATGGTGCCATCCCAATGCTAGCATGGAAACTGTTGTTATATGCAAATTCAATAAGAGTCAAGTAGTCAATCCAACTACCCTTGAAATCAAGAACACATGCTCTCGGTATATCCTCAAGTGTTTGAATAGTTCTTTCTGATTGACCATCTGTCTGTGGATGAAAAGCTGTGCTAAGAGTCACCTTAGTCCCCAATGCTCGATTAAAACTCTCCCAAAATCTGGATACAACTCTTGGATCTCGGTCTGAGACAATACTGACAGGCACACCATGTAAACAGATAATATTATCCATGTACATACTGACTAATTAATCCATTACACAATTGGGGTGGGTACCAAAAATATTACAAAAAATTCAAAATCAACGTGTTTTCTGATTTTTCCATTTTTTTGTTAAAATATGTGTTATAACCCATGAAAAATAGAGGTACGATGAAACTTATAAATATAATTTTTTGACAATATTTACTAGAATGCATGTTCAAAATTGGGGTGATTGCAAAAAATGGTACAAAAAAGTTAAAATCAACGCGTTTTTTAATTTTGACATTTTTTGTTAAAATACGTGTTATATAACCTATGAAATATGTAAGTTTGGTGAAAATTTTTAATTTTTACTTTTTTTTATAATATTTACTAGAATTTATGTTCTCTTTCAAGATGGGTGAAAAAACAGTACAAAAAATATCAAAATCAACGTGTTTTGTCATTTTTCCCTTTTTGGCTAGAATACGTGTGTTATAACCCATGAAAAATTGAGGTTTGGTGAAAATTTTAATTTTCACTTTTTTTGACAATGTCCACTTGAATGCATGTTCACAGTCAGGGGTTGGTAAAAAAAACAGTATAAAAAAAAATCAACATCAACGAGTTTTGTGGTTTTGCACTTTTTTGCTAAAATACGTATGTTATAACCCCTGAAAAATAGAGGTTTAGTGAAAATTTTAATTTTCACTTTTTTGACAATATTCACTAAAATTCATATTCATAATCAGGGTGGGTGAAAAAAATGTACAAAAAAGTCAAAATCAAAGCGTTTTGAAATTTGCCATTTTTAATTAGAATACGTGTTACCCATGACAATAGAGGTTTTCTGAAAATTTTAATTTCCACTTTTTTTTACAATGTTCACTACAATGCATGTTCACAATCAGGATGGGAGAAAAAAAGGGTACAAAAAAAGTCAAAATCAACGAGTTTTGGGATTTTTCCTTTTTGGGTAAAATATGTGTGTTATAACTAATGAAAAAATCGAGGTTTGGTGAAAATTTTAATATTCACTTTTTTTATAATATTCACTAGAATGCATGTTAACAATCAAGGTGGGTGAAAAAAACAATACAAAAAAAGTTAAAATCAAAGCATTTTGGGATTTTCCCATTTTCGGCTAAAATACTTGTATTATAACCCATTAAAAAATGAAGGTTTGGTAAAAAAATTTAATTTTCAATTTTTTTGACAATATTTGCTAAAATGCATTTTCCCAATCAGGGCGGATAAAAAAACGGTACAAAAAAAGTTAAAATCAAAGCGTTTTGATATTTTGCACTTTTCGATTAAAATACGTCTGTAGTAACCCATGAAAAATGGTGGTTTGGTGAAAATTTTAATTTTTACATTTTTTGACAATGTTTACTAGAATGCATGTTTCCAATCAGGGTGGGTAAAAAAAATGGTACAAAAAAAGTCAAAATCAACGAGTTTTGGAATTTTTCCTTTTTGGGTAAAATACATGTTATAACTAAGAAAAAAATCGAGATTTGGTGAAAATTTTAATATTCACTTTTTTGACAATATTAACTAGAATGAATGTTCACAACCAGGGTGGGTGAGAAAACCGATTCAAACAAAGTCAAAATCAATGAGTTTTGTGATTTTCCCCTTTTCGGCTAAAATGCGTGTGTTATAACCCAATAGAAAATAGAGATTTGGTGAAAATTTTAATTTTCAGTTTTTTTGACAATATTTACTAGAATGCATTTTCACAATTAGGGCAGGGCAGATGAAAAAAACGATACAAAAAAAGTCAAAATCAAAGCGTTTTGGAATTTTGCTCTCTTCGGCTAAAATACGTGTGTTATAACCCATAAAAATGGAGGTTAATTTTCACTAAAATGCATGTTGACAATTAGGGTGGGAAAAAAAAGTACAAAAAAATTCAAAATCAACGTGTTTTTGGACTTTGTACTTTTTAATTAAAATACCTGTGTTATAATCCATAAAAAATGAGATTTGTTCACTTTTTTTACAATATCCGCTAGAATAATCATATCATAATGATTGTTGCGTTTACTTTTAAATCATCTACGGCTAACTTGTTCCCAACTGAGCAGATAATATTATAGACAGCATGGAATCAAGATCTGCTTGCAAAGAGGTGTTCTTCCGAACATCACTATCAAATCCAGTTCTAACCCCTTTCAATCATATCTGCGGAACAATGAAAAATGTCAATAGAGAATCAAAAATCAAATCGGACAGTACTAGAAAAATCAAATCCAGGAAGTACAGAAAATTATTCCAAGAGCTGCATGGACAAAATGCCCAAGAGAAAACATACTCAGCAGCAAAGCTTTTATCTCTATTGGCAGCTCAACAGCCGAATGCAATCTTCAATGTGGAAACACAGATGCACCCAAAAATACGAAAAATAATCAGACTTGAGTGGCTCAAAATTTCATACATCAAAAGATCAAAGAGTCCAGTCTGTAGATCATGATATCAACATTTGACATATCATATTTTTGGTTGGTTTGGTCAGTTTCTCACACTTTTAAAAATATATATATAAATTAAAAAGTTTTGTCAATGGCTGTTGGGCCATCTCGCATATGAAACAACCAGTTTGCTTATCTTTCACAAACAGGTTCATATAGTTTAACAAACTCTCAAGCACGCACATTTAGATAAATAATGGAAGCAGACTTTCTGTTCATGCATTGTTGTCACAGTGTTTGCCTTCCTGTTGCTTGGAAAACAATATGAGATCATGCTCCCGCTATGTTTTAAAATTTACATGAAATCTAAAATGATGATAGCTCTCTAAATTGCTCTTTTTTCCTCATTTGCCAATAACCTGCATTCTGATTCTGCCAGCACGTTGTTAGATAAGGCATGCATAATCACACTAAATTGTCATGACAAAGAATAGCTATTCTGAGTGATCTTTTGTCCATATCACTCTCGGTGAAATTCTGCTTATTTTGTCGAGTTTTTTGTGTGTAATAGGCGGTGTGATTAGGGCTATTGTGGCATCCATATTATCACTAATCACCTACCCCGAAAGCTTTTTTTAAGGAGTTAGTCCTTCACCACATTTTAATGATTTTTGGATAAAATAGTTTAAACCTAATATGGTTGCTATTAGTCTTTGGGCGGTTTTCGTTAGGAAAATATTTTCATTAGGAAAATATAAAGTAAGAGTCCTTATTTATATTGTTTACGATTATGCACTGACGGTATTATGGTAGTATATCTACCGTTTTAAAAAAATATCAATAAAATTTAGGTGTGGAGGCCCCCTTCCCTCGAATGCTAGGTTATGACAAGCAAAAAAAAAGACAATATTTACTAGAATACATGTTCACGGGATAGGTGCAAAAAATGGTACAAAAAAATCAAAATCAAAACCAACGCGATTTTGAATTTTGTCATTTTCGTCTAAAATGCATGTGTTATAACCCATGAAAAATGAAAATTTAGTAAAATAAATTTAAATTTCACTTTTTTGACACCGTTGACAATGATTCATATTCAGAATTGAGGCAAGTTAAAAAATAGTAGGGAAAAGGCCAAAACCAACACGTTTTTTATTTTACCATTTTTTACAAAAACACGTATGTTGTAACCCTTGAAAAATGGACATTTGGTGAAAAATTTTAAATTTAACTTTTTCCTAACAATATTTACTCGAATGCATGTTTGCAATTCAAACGGGTTTGAAAAACATCACAAAAAAAGTCAAAATAACATGTTTTTACATTTTGTCTTTTTTTTTTTTGCAAAAATACATGTGTTATATAACCCATAAAAAATGAAAATTTTGTGAAAAAACTAAATTTCATTTTTTTCTACATCGTTCATTAGAATTAATGTTCACAATTGATGTGTGTGTACAAAATGGAAGGGGAAAAGTTAAAATCAACATGTTTTTTTACTTTGCAATTTTGTACCAAAATATGTGTGTTATAACCCATAAAAAATAGATGTTTGGTGAAAAATTTAATTTTCACTTTTTTTGACAATATTCACTAGAATGCACATCACAATCAAAGTGGGTGAAAAAAACGGTACAAAAAAAGTTAAAATTAACTCATTTTTGGATTTTGTTATTTTTGGTTAAAATGCGAGTGTTATAACCCAAGAAAAATAAAAATTTAGTAAAAAAAATCTAAATTTCACTTTTCATTACACAGTTCGCAAGTATCTATGTTCACAATTGAGGTGGATTAAAAAATGGTACAAAAAAAGTCAAAATCAACATATTTTTGAATTTTGCTATTTTTGCTAAAATGCATGCGTTATAGCATATGAGAAATGAAAATTCGGTAAAAAAAACTAAATTTCACCATTTTTATACCGTTCATGAGTATGCATGTGCACAATTGAGGTGAGTAAAAAAAGATCGAGAAAATGCCAAAATGAACACGTATTTTGACTTTGCCAATTTTTTCCAAAATATTTGTGTTATAACCAATGAAAAATAAAGGTTTGGTGAAAATTTTAATTTTCACTTTTTTTTTTACAATATTGACTAGAATGTATGTTCACAATGGGGGTAAATGCAAAAAAAAGGGTACAAAAAAAGTAAAATCAACCCATTTTTTTATATTACCATTTTTTGTTAAAATACGCGTGTTATAAACCATGAAAAATAAATTTTTTGTAAAAAATCTAAATTTCACCTTTTTTATATTGTTTACAATTAAGCATATTCACAATTGAGGCGGGTGAAAAAATAGTAGAGAAAACGTCAAAATCAACACGTTTTTTTGTCTTTGCCATTTTTTACAAAAACACGTGTTATAAACCTTGAGAAATAGAGGTTTCGTGAAAATTTTTAAGTTTCACTTTTTCCTGACAATATTTACTCGAATGCATATTCACAATTGAGCCAGGATTAAAAAATATTTTTAAAAAAATCAAAATCAACGCATTTTTTTATTTTGCCATTTTTGGCTTAAATACGTGTGTTATATAAACCATGAAAAATGGATATTTGGTGAAAAAAACTAAATTTCAGTTTTTTTACACTGTTCATTCGAATGCATGTTTACAATTAGGGTGTGTATAAAAAACAGTAGTGGAAAAGCTAAAATCAACATGTTTTTTTTATTTTGCCATTTTTTACCAAAATACGTATGTTATAACCTATGAAAAGTAGAGGTTTAGTAAAAAATTTTATTTTTATTTTTTTTATAACGTTCAATAGAATACATGTTCACAATTAGGATGGGTACAAAAAATTATACAAAAAAGTTAAGATCAATACATTTGTAGATTTTGCCATTTTTGGCTAAAATGTGTGACCCGTGAAAATTTGGAAATTTGGTAAAAAAATCTAAATTCACATTTTTTTACACCACTCACAAGTATGTATGTTCACAATTGATGTGGGTGAAAAAAAATAGTAAGGAAAAAGTCAAAATTAGCACATTTTTTAACTTTGCCGTTTTTGCCCAAAATACACGTGTTATAACCCGTGAAAATGAAGATTTTGTGAAAATTTTAGTTTATGTTTGGATAGGGATTTGTAGCTCATTTCTCATCTCATTTCAAATTAATATATTTGTTTATATTCAATTTTTAAAACAAAAATTTTCAACTTTTCTAACCACAAAATGAAGGCATTTTAGTCTTTTCAACATCTTTTAAATTTTTTTTTTACTTTTTTATTTGTTTGAGTTGATGGTAACGCTCAAAGATTGACTAACGCCGATTAGCCCAAACAATTTAATAAAAAAATTCTTATTTAAACTTTATTTCATAAAATAATTATTCTACACAAAGATAAATAAAAATAAAACTTATCAATTCAAACACTTAATTCTCAAAACAAAAGTAATTTTTTTCTTAAAAACGCAACTCAATACCACATTTTTCACAATTCTTAAAACAAAATACATAAAAACAGACAGTCCTTGAAACCATGAGTACATAATTTTGTATATATTGGTAAATATAAACAAATGGAGCCTAAATTTTTTTAAGTATATATTGGTAAATATTTTATAATTTAATTGAGAGAACAATAAAAGCTATTAATAGAAATAAGTGTCATATTATTTTTATAAAAAATTTTCTTATAATTTGAGGGTGAAAATAAATGTTATATTAATAAAAATTTGGGAGAAAAATCGGTGTAAAGAAGAAGAAAGTAGAAGTTACGAGAAGTTGTTATAAGTTGTAATGATAAGGTAAAAAGAAGATAAAGATAAGTTGTAATGATAAATAGAAAAAAGATAAAATAGTTGATTGATTAAGGGTAAATTTGGAAGATGTGTAATTTATTGCTATGGAAGCTAATTATTGCTCTGGCAATAACAACCGCCTTTATAAAATGATATATGAAACTGATACAGAAAATTAAAAAAATTATGCTAGTTTCTTTTAAAAAATTAAAAAAATTCAATTGACTCTTAACTGTAGCAACGTTCAATAAATGGAGATGGTATGACACTGTTAACTGAAGCAACGTTCCAATTTCTATTATATTCTATTCTATCCAAATCGTAGCATATGGAAAATAATTTCTCAAAACTTTTATACAACTATATGGCCGGCCATGTGGGCATGTTTTTTCATTGAATGTCAACGTTTCAACTAAAAAGGAGTATACCAATGGTGTCCTCTCAAAACTTTTATGCCAGTATATGGACATGGATACACGTTTTCTCATTGATTGTCTATGTTTGAACTCATAAAGACGGACCAATTCAGTTTTCTTTTGATGTAGTTTTCTTGGAATGTCCAGCAACATTACAGCAAACCTAAATCTTCTGAGCTAATGTGGCATTCACACTGCAAAGTTGTTATAGAAGTTATTTGTATACTTGTATCAAGAACTAAAGTTGAAGTTGATATGAGACGATGAGTTTGTCATATGATCAAATCCTCAGGCAACAAAGATATCCGACAAATTACAATATTTTATATACATCAACAACAGGAGAGAAATAAATGGAGAAAATGATTTGATGCTGTACTGAAAACAAAATTATCCTTAATATGAGATCAGGAAGATGTATTCTCAAGTAACATAGCTGAAATATGCTTAATGTTTCATGCAATAGTGGTTAAAACAAAGGTAATGGAACACCATTCCACCCCTTGAGACAGTCCAGAAGTGGATCGATTAATTCACCTTTGCAAATTGCTGAGAAAACCTTGTCAAAATCCTCCCCTGGTGACCTTGCTTTTTCTCCTGTCAACAATTCAGTTCCCAAAACTTCCCTCACAAACTTGTATAATGGGTAAGATCTGCACTCCTTGATCTTGTTTGGAATTGTGGGATTACCACTTTCAAATGCACTTCTTGCACTTTCTACTTCTTTTGGCAAAAGGGTCGTCAGTTCTTCCTCAAAAGCTCCAATCTTGAGGAATATTGAAGTATTGGAATTTAAGTCATCATTGTTGATCAGGGCATGATCAACAAGGACTTGTCTTAGCTTCTGCATAAGTGGATAAGTAGCACTACAAGGATCATCTATATATGTAAACACATATTCCCTGTCCACCACTTTTAGTAAATCCTTCTCACAGAATCTTGAAGGGTGAAGCTCTCCATTTACGCCCGTGGTGAGAACTTTCTTGGCCACTTGATTCACTGTGCTCTTCACTGTATGCTTCAAATTTTCCTCCAAATGCCTCAGATCAATTGCCTGGCATAGTGCAACTAAGTATGTTGAAGACATGATCTTCAAAATGTCTACTGCTTCAGCTGTTTTTCTTGAAGATATCAAACCTAGAGAGTTGACATCTTGATTGTGTTGCTCTGCACTCTGAACATGATTAGTGACAGGATTAGCCAAAAACTGGAGCTCCGAACAATAGGCTGCCATCGCAATTTCGGCCCCTTTAAAACCATAATCCAAGCTTGGATTTCTTCCCCCAGATAGATTAGAAGGCAAACCATTATTGTAAAAATCATTGACTAACTCAGAGAATTGTGCAAACATTAGTTTTCCAACTGATGCTATAGCTAATCTTGTATTGTCCATTGATACACCAATTGGGGTTCCCTGGAAATTTCCTCCATGCAAGGCCTTGTTCCTTGACACATCAATCAAAGGGTTGTCATTAACTGAATTAATCTCACGCTCAATCGATTTGGTTGATAACCTGATCACTTCAATTTGAGGTCCAAGCCACTGTGGTGAAGTACGAAGTGCATATCTATCCTGTTTAGGCTTTAGCAGGGGATCCAATTCATGCAATGCTTTTGCGGCCTTGACATATGAGCTGCCATCTAAAATGTATTCCATTATAGCCGCAGCTTCAATCTGACCAGGATGATGCTTCAATTTATGTGTCAAATGATCAGTAAACTCAGGTTTCCCTTGCATAACTTCAGCAAAAACTGCTGATAGAACCTCAGATAATACTGCGAGTAAATTTGCTTCAAACAGAACCATAGAGGCCAATCCAGACCCTACAGCTGTGCCATTAACAAGTGCAAGACCCTCCTTAGGCTGCAACTCAAAGAAGCCACCATTGATCCCTGCAAGCTTGAAAGCTTCCCCTGCATTGAGTGACTGACCATTAGGCCCTACAGACTTGGAATTAGGCCTCCCAATCAGCAATCCTGCAATGTATGACAACGGGACTAAATCGCCCGAGGCAGTGATCGTGCCACGGAGAGGCAAACATGGAGTAATGTTGTGATTAAGAAGCTTAGTAAGAGCTTCTAATATCTCAAATCTTATCCCTGAATATCCTTGCAGAAGGGTGTTAATTCGCACGAGCATTGCAGCTCTTGTTGCTGAATGAGGCAATGTATGGCATGACTCTGTCCCATTTCCAAATATGCCAGCGTTCAAGAATCTGATTGACACAGAAGTTGGGACAAACATTTAGATATCATCCATTCAATTAAAATTTTCAAAAACTTTAATGTCCCAAAATTAGAATTTTGATTCATTAAATGCACACTATAAGAAAAGATCATGTTCCAATATCCAAGATTGATGAACTTCTTGTTGATTTCGGTATCCATCACCATCACTATCTAAAAACTCTGCAATGACTTAAATTTTTGGTTATATATATAGAAGTATGTGGACTAAATTGTTATTAAGTCTAAGTCCCCACAAGAAAACCCGATCCGTTCTGGCTGCCATCCCTTCAAGAGGCAAATGAAATTGACAAAATGGTTGGCCTAAAACGTATGAGAGTAACGTAACCTTAACACAACTCATTCAAAAGCAAGGATCTGAATTTTCTTGCACGGCAGCAAGATTTAAACACTGGAACTTGCGTTCAACCAACAGCTGGAAGTTTATATTTGGCAGACAAGGAATGGTCATGGTGACAAATTACTGAATAGTCGTCATTGATCATAGCAGCAGCATTTAGGAATTAAAGCAACAAATTAGAGCAGGGCTGCCTAAGAAAACTTGAATTCTCTCCATTAATGTTTGTGGCCTCTTTGGGGGGGACAAAAAAAAATCTGAGTTAATCAATCCATGGAGAAACATTGACCCTTCCTATTTTTGTTGGCTAAATTTTGAGCCAGCTATGCCACTATTAAAATATATAATCATCTACAATAATAAGAATATTTATACCATATTTATCAAGAAAAATAATTAATGTATAACTTCTATACCATCATCCTATTACTAAATTAATAATACAACTACTTTCTGAATTACCCACCACAAAAAAAAAAAAAAAAAAAAAAAGAT
Source organism: Ophiorrhiza pumila (assembly GCA_016586305.1). Taxonomy (NCBI): domain Eukaryota; kingdom Viridiplantae; phylum Streptophyta; class Magnoliopsida; order Gentianales; family Rubiaceae; genus Ophiorrhiza; species Ophiorrhiza pumila. Next base: position 4,975,918 of record BLIW01000001.1, on the reverse strand, counting down.
ACAACCACTTTCTTACACCAGGACATTTAAATTTCTAAACTCTTGAATATGGACAATGACATATTTTGTCTCTAAACTTTCACAGAACAAAATTTTTTAAATTTCTAGACTCAATAGTTAACGTACTTAAAATATAAATAGTCGTTAGTCTCTAAACTTTCATAGAACAAAATTTTTTTCCAGAAATCATCATAAATCACATTTGGAATAATCCAAACTAATCATACAAATGATGCATTTACATGCAAAAGCGATCGCAACAAGAATCTGTTTTTATTCATCCCTTCAAAAACAACCAAAACAACAGAACAATCTCCTGCTTTGGCCAACCCATATCCTTAGTAAGTTTTAGTTTTTAACATTGTCCGTCTGGAAATTCCTTTTCAATAAAAGACATCAAGACAAAAACATAAGATAAACACAAGGGTCGACTGTTTTCTAAACGTGCAGTCGCACTAAATTTTAGCAGAATCCCACAAAGCAAAGAAGCATATCACCTACCCCGGTCCATCCATATTTTAGAATCATCCAAAAGAAAATTGTTGATTAAGAAAGAGTATAAATTACCTTATAAGCTCGGCCTGCAGGGCAGTTCCTTGTTTTGTCCTTCTATGAGAAGTGGCTCCAAATCCTGTGGTGACCCCATAACTATCCGTGCCTTTGTTCATACTCTCCATAACCCATTCACTGCTTGCATTGACACCAGCCCTGGCCGACTCACACAGCTCCACCTTCACACCACCACTACCACCGCTACCGCTGGAAGCAGCAGCAGCACCCACTTCCTCTTCATGCACAACTGCCACCGCTGCCACCTGGGCTATGGTTAATGTTTCACCACCCAACTTCACTAGTGGCTTCCGAAATTCACGCACCATTTTCTTCACTTCATCAAAATGACTACCCTTTGCAGACTCTGCAGCCATGTCCCAATTCAATGGATCATTTTGTACTACACAAAATCCATTAGTACCATGTAAAACTTGATGTTGGCCATTTCCATTTTCATGTATGATCTTCTTGTCCATTGTTTTCTTTTTCCTTTTTTTTAAACTAATATATCACTACAAATGCTTGAAAAACAAACAAAAAAAAATGGCACAGAAAGAGATTGAAATCTTTCCGTGCCAAAACTGAGAAAATTGAAGAGACCCAAAAAGAAGGAAGAAAGAGAGAAAATGAGATGAATAAAAATGTATGAAGGATTGAAAATGGAAATGGAAAAGGAAAAAGGAAGAAATTAAAGAAGGATTAAAGAGATGGTGAGTTAGTTCAACAGCAAACTGGGGAATTCTTTAAATAAAGGCTATGTCTCAAAGAGTGTTGGGTGGGAAGCTTGGGTTGTTAGCTGAGAATTTATATTGTCCGTTGGATCTTCATGGGATCTGATGGATTAAAGATGTGACACGTAGGGTTCAAATTCAAATGTGAGTCGCGTGGGACTTGATTTTTACCCGTCAACTGTCAGCGTGATGTTGGTGGTTAGCTCTTGTGGTTGAGAAAAACAAATACCTACTACGGTTGAGAACGAACATGAATCGGGCTCAACTTGATAAAAGCTCGGTTCGAGCTCGTTCATTTAATAAATGAACGAACAAATGAACACATGTGTGAAAGTTCGTTTACGTTCATGAACAGCTCGTTCATAACTTGGTTAAAGCTCGTTAAAAGCTTGGTTAAAATATTAATTATATAATATATATTGAACTTATACACGAAATAAAACTATTAAACAATAGAAATATATAATTGGGTTTATATATATATTTATTGACACACAAATCACACTATACGGTGGTGAGAACGAACATAAACCTTTATTAACAAGACCGAGATTGGCTCGGTTAAAATTCCACTGAATCTCGTCTACTTAATAAACATGTGAACACAAACAAAACTTTACATTAGGTTAATAAATGAATAATAAATCAATAAGCAAGTGAAAGATTCGTTTAGGTTGGTCAACAACTTGTTAAGAATTTAGTTAAAGTATAAATTATACAATATAAATAATATATACCCTAATTAAAACTCTTAAATAATAGAAAAAATTGATTTTTTATACATATAAGCACACAAATCATTATATATGAATTTGTATTAAATTTGGACATTTATTTAAAGAGACAAAATATATTAATTTAACTAAATTATACATTTTTATTCAAGTAGGGAAGTGTTCACGAACAAAGCTCGGGCTCGTCTCGGTTCGCGTAAAGCTCAGCTCGAGCTCGTTCATTTAATAAATAAACGAACACGAACAGATTTTTAGGCTCGATTAATAAACGAGCTGAGCCTGAACACCCTAAAGCTCGGCTCGGCTTGGCTCGATATCACCCCTACCTACAACTAATACCTCAAAAATCGATTCATTTTCAATTTCATTTTTTCTTTATTTTTAGTTTGGGAGGCGAAATTAGTTAAAATTACTAATAAAATTATATTTCAATTTTAAAAAAATTAATATTTTAATTTTTTTTTTTTTAAGATTTAATATATTTTAAAAATTTTAATAAAAAATAATACAAATTTTTAAATTTTAAGGGACGACCACACCATGCACTTCAGATCCGTTTGTACTTTTGAAAATGTCACTCATTTTGATTCATTGTAAATGACTTTGTAAGGTTTACACACTTGTTAATAACTAGATAAAAGTAATTGAAAAACCCTAATTAATCCTTATCAATATTGATAATGAGCAACATTTAAAACGTTAAGGGTAAAGATAAAATTGTAAGTAATTTGCTTATTATTGTCTTTGTTTATTTTGTAAAACAACACAACATCTAAAACATCATTTATATTATATCTGGAGTATATGTTAAAATGCTTTTTAGTTACAATTTTTTGACATTTAAATATCATTCGAGTTTTACTGTCACTTTTAATTCTAATTAATCCTTATCAATATTGATAATGAGCAACATTTAAAACGTTAAGGGTAAAGATAAAATTGTAAGTAATTTGCTTATTATTGTCTTTGTTTATTTTGTAAAACAACACAACATCTAAAACATCATTTATATTATATCTGGAGTATATGTTAAAATGCTTTTTAGTTACAATTTTTTGACATTTAAATATCATTCGAGTTTTACTGTCACTTTTAATTCCAATGAAAAACCAAAAAATTTTATTTTTATGTTGGAGTAGAATTAGGATCTTTTGTTCAAGATTTTGTCTGTCTTATTCTGTCCTAATTAAAACTACTGCGTAGGGTTCATAATCTCTTGTTTAGGGTCTAAAAATTGTAAAGTAATTTTAATAATATTTATGCATTTAGTCCGGACTTTTAATGAAACTACGTAGTTTTAAACATTTAGACAGAATAGGACTGGATAAAATATTAGACAGATGATCTGAACTCTAGAATTAGTACTTTTGTTGGTGGAAAAAATAAAATGGAGAGCACATATATTGTATCAATTAAACGTGAGGGACAAACTGAAAAATGATGCCATTTATGGGCATGCTTGGAATGTTTCTTGTATGTATCATTGTTTCCCAATATAAAAAAGTTTGAATTGTTGGCAAGAAATGAATTAGTATTGATGATGCAAAGATGGTTAATCCCCAGTATATATGCAAAGTTAGTGGAAGATAATGATAGGAATTCAGTACTAGTCGTGCACTCACGCCCGGTTGCCTCCCACACGTTTGTTGCGAGTTTTTAATTCTAACCTAAATTATCTTACGTTTCAATGAATAAAAAATACATATGTTTAACCATAAAATCTCGCATATTTTGATTAAAGATCCATTCCAATGAATACTCGGCAAACTCATGTTCTTTATGAATTAAAGTTTCTTCACTCTATTTCTTGTACGAGTGTATTACGTATTTCTGATCTTTGCTAAAAGTATTGCTATATCCTTATTTTGTTGTTTTTTCTAGTCGAAAGGTAAAGAAGAGAAAAGAAAATTTATGAATAGACTCCATCAATTCCATCTTGGAAAAATTATGAGATCAATTTAAGAAATTTTTGGCATTCAGAGGTTGCGGACGGATCATATAACCTTAATCAATAAGTGAAATATATTAACTGTCCTGTCGTTGTTTGACATTCAAAGGTAGGAAACTGACCATAAAATCTTGATCAACAAGTGATATATATAAACTTTCCCTTCTCAAGTTTAGACATGAAGGGTTGTGGAATGACAATCTCTCATTTTTTAAATTATTGTACGACAGTAAAGATTGAAAAATGACTGTCACACTCATTTTTAAAATGACCACCTAAAGAGTTGGGACATAAAATACTATTGGCCGAGATAAAAAGAAAGCGGATTTCAATGTTGTCCTATTTACTTAATTATAAGAGTTAACTGTAAAATTTCCTCTTGTACTATTAAGTTTTTGTGAATTCTCTACTAAACTTTTAATTGTAACACTTTTCTAAAAAAAAAAATTATTTAATATGGTTAAAAAATCATTCTTGATAAAGTATATTGTCTTTTAATTAAATATTTAAAATTCAAAGTGTTATAATTAAAAATTTGAGAAAAAAAAGAAAAACTAATGGAAGTATCATATAGTTGAGGCCCAGACTTATCGCACCAAAATGAAGGACATTAAATAATGTAGGCAATGTAGGTATAAACATTAAACAGTAATAGTACAAATTAAATGCATTGTTATTAAATTCGGACCAGCCCGGCCGGTTTGATCGGTTGGAACGGGAACCGGTACGGTGTTCGGTCCGAATTAGTAAGAAAAATCGGATGTTAAAAAATTGGTAAAACTCGGTAAAAAATCGAGTTCGATCGGGAAAATCGAAAATCGGTTAGAATTTGGTTTTCAATTTTTGGTTTTTTTTTTACATTTAAATCTAATCAATAGTAATTAATACTTTTCAATCAATATACCCAAATTATCATTAATGATTTCAATTTACCATATTTCAATATATTAAAATTTGAAAACATTCCATTGTCATAAATAGTTTAATTTACCATATTCAAGATTTTTAATTATCATTAATGATTCTAATTTACCATATTTCAATATTTTAAAATATATTCAATTGTCATAAATACTTTAATTTATCATATTCAAGATTTTTAATTATCTTTCAATTATTATAAATACTTTCAATTTACCATATTTTAAGATTTTTAATAAATTCTAATTGTTATAAATACTTACAATATACCATATTACAAGATTTTGAATGAATATGGAAATTATGCTTTTCATCAATATTTTCAATCAATCACATTCACACAATTTAAATAAATATAAATTTTAAATTTTATCATATAATATTATTATTTTTTATTTAATTATTATTTTATAGCACACATAATTAAATTATATGTCATTAATTTTTTTAATTCACATGTTTAAGATAAATTGTGTAGTGAGAACTACATTTTTTAATTTATTTTATTACGATCAATTGGATATTAAATTAATTATTTATTTATTATATCTCACGTATTTTAATAAAATTTTATTAAATTATAAACAAAGTAATTATTAGCATTATTAAACAATACGATTCATGATTTTTTTTATGGATGAAAAACTAAGAATTTAAATGAATATTATTTTTTTTATAATTTGGTATTTTATTTTGACATAAAATGTGAGATTTGTTAATATTTAATTAATATATTTATATTAAATATATTTATGACGTCGTTCGGTTCTTGATACTGGTTCGACCGATCCAACTAATTAACCCCTAAACCAGTAAATCTACCGGTTCCTGTCCGAGTTTTAAGCACTAATTAAATGCTTGTGAACACTTCAATATTTTAAGATTTATTACTTTAATTTGTACTACATCTTTACCCTCCCTCCAATCCATTCTCCAAGGCTTAAATCCCAACTATTACACACTCTCACTCAATGCCATATTCAAAATTTATCCTACATGTGGTTTTAAAAGTATATATATGTTTTTTTTTTTTTGAGAAAAAAGCATTTTTAGTTCCCAATGTTTGTTTACTCGACACTTTTAGTCCTCAATGTTTTAATCTCAACACTTTTAGTCCCTAAACTTGTAGAGAAAATGATATTTTTAGTCTCCAATGTTTGTTACTCGATATTTTTAGTCCTCGATGATTTAATCTCAACACTATTAATCCCCAAACTTGTAGAGAAAAGCCATTTTTAGTCCCCCAATGTTTTAATTTCAATAGTTTTGGTTCCTAAATTTATAAAAATGTTTCACTATTAATTTACTTAACACAATTAAACAACTACAAACGGAATTCCAATGTGACAATTAAATTTTTCATAAATCTAATGTCTCGTAATTATTTTTTTAAGATTTTACTTCAAATAAAATAAAAAAAAAATTAATGTGTTAGGATAGGTATTACAAGTGTGTCAATTTTATTTTATTTTATTTGAAGCAAAAGTTTAAAAAATTAATTGCCATACTACATTAGATTTATGAAAAATTTAATTGTCATGTGAAAATTCCATTTATAGTTGTTCAATTTTGTTGAGTAAACTAAAAGTGCAACATTTTTATAAATTTAGAGATTAAAAATATTTAAAATATTAGGGACTAAAAGTGTCGAGTAGGCACAACATTGAGGACTAAAAATGCTAATTTTTCTACAAGTTTTGGGACTAAAAGTGTTGAGATTAAATCATTGGGGACTAAAAATGTCATTTTATTTACAAGTTTAGGGACTAAAAGTGTTGAGGTTAAAACATTGGGGACTAAAAGTGTCGAGTATACAAACATTAGGGACTAAAAATACTTTTTTCTCTCTTTTTTTTAAATCATTCTGTAACATCAAATCTCACCAAAAAATATATATATATTAAAATTGCAGCAGTCTATTCTGAAACAACAAAAGCTCCTATTCTTTTTCCTTCTCGAACAAAAAAAAAAGGCCCTACTAGCCTCTTTTTCTAAATTTCTTTGGTCGGAAATAGTCAAAAGAGGAAAGGCCTATTTAACTAAATTTAAGTGAATTGTAATCGTGAATGATAAATGATTGAAACATTAAGGCTAAAGACGCATTCCAAGAATTTGGGACATTGACTTTGTCTCAACTCTCAAGCTTTGAGATTTGAAGATTCATATTCTATCCAAAATTATTCACTTTTATTCTCCATAATATTTAAAATAGTATAGTTTCATTAAAATATTAACTAAAAAATAAAATTATTTTATAATTATTAGACACTAAAATATGAGTGAACTTACAACGTAATTTAGGCTCCGTTTGGATAGAGTATTTTGGATTTTATTATGAAATTTTTTTTCTTGAGATTTGTTATGAGAAAAGAATATTTTGGAAGTGTTTGGATTAATGATTTTGTTTTGTTGGGATTTGTATAAGAGATTATTTTATTGATAAAAGTTTGAAATTTAAATTTGAATTAATATTTTATTAGTTTGTTTTGGTGGGAATTGTGTTTGAAAGAGTTGTTTATTATTAAAATTTAAAATTTAAAATTCAAATTTAATATTTTATTTATAAAAAATACTGTAGAAAAAATAATAATCTACCATTGTTTTTTTTAAAAAAATTTTAATAGAAAAAGTGAGTAAAACAAACATAGTATTTTGGTTTTGTGAAATAAATTATTAAATTTCACACAACCAAACAGAGACTTCAATGTTAGATAGAATAAAACATGATAATATTAAACAAAAGATGTATGAGATTTGGTAGCTCTTGATGTTCAGTCACGTCTCTTGCATACTTTTTTTTTCCTTTCTCTCGAAATGGCAAACTACAACTCCTTTGCATTACTTAGTTGAAATTTAATTAAATATACATGAAAATATGTATTTAGACATAATAAAATAAGGAAATATGATTTATATAGCTAATCTCGTGTAAAAAAGACTAATTGGTGTTGTATGCTAAGAAAAGTAATTGGTGACAAAATTAATTACAAGAAAAATGTCGCATGAACAACATGGAGTTTATGGCCATATTGTATTAGGGAATGCTATGCTAGCTTCGTATAAATATGATCAAATGCAACAATAAGCTAAAAGAAATATCTTTATTCTGAAATAAGATTATTCTATCTTATTTTATTATCTTCAATATTAAAATATGGTCATTATACTAAAATCAATAATTAAAAGTATAAATACAGTTCACTTATACTTTAGTTAGTGTATAATACTTGAAATTTAATTTTAATAATATTTATATTTTTAATTATTTATTTTAGTGAAATAAATTTTGAACATTAAATAATATAATGCAGTATAATCTTATACAGAATCCAATCTTCTTTCCCCATCCTCTAAATAAATATTGAATTTAATTGTTACGTCTAAAATGTCATCCGAATGCAATCATTTTTCTGGTGAGATGATTTGTATTAATTGCATGCAACTGTAAATGAAAGGTATGCCATGGAAAACCTTCATTGCGGCTCTTCTTCTGCCAGCGGAGACATCTTTCAGTGATAGGATATAGAATAGTACACTCATATTGATATTTGACCATTCAACATAATGATTTTGATGATCCAGACATCCAGTTAAGCAGGAAAACAATACAAAATTGAATCACAATTCTTTTTCAATAGTCAAAATCAATCTGCTTAAGACTTAATGTATACACGATCAAGTGCTAGAGGTGTAATCGAGTCGAGTCGAGCTCGAGTACACCCCTAATCGAGTAGTTCGATTTTGAAAAAATGGGTACTCGATCTCGAGCTCGAGCTCGATCGAGCTTCAATAATCGAGCTCGACTCGAGCTTGACAAAGGGTAATCGAGCTCGCGAGTAGCTCGATCGAGCTCGAGTATTTTTTTTTATTTTTTTATTTTTTTTAATTTTTTTTTAAAAATCATAGGATGTATTTGTAATTTTTTTAAATTTAATTCAAATTATAATTTATTATAAATTAAGGACTAAAACATAATTATAAATAGATTAAATTATAATTTATTAAACTACAGGGACTAAAACATAAATATAAATATTAAAAATAAAAAAAATATACATATACTCGAGTAGCTCACGAGCTACTCGAGTATATGTATTCCGAGCTCGAGTCGAGTAGTTGACCTAGCTAGTTTACCACCCCTAATCAAGTCTGTAAAGTTAACACAAATATTGCAGTCCGAATTAGATAAAAAAGATGTACAAAAGTAAAAGCATAACGCACGCAAATGACAAACATTGGCTCGGAATTTGTGCATGACTGCAAAAATGGTCAGCCTATTTACGGAAAATTTGCAAACAAAGAATGCGGCTAAGAATGTTTTCTCAATGATTTCTTTCGTTATTACGGTCCCATTTTGGATTCTCTATTCTTTTCCACCTAAAATGACAAAAAAAATTTATAGAATAATGCATGCATGCATGATGAAATCGGGCTAATGAATCAAGTACGTACGTTGATTTACAATGATCAAGTCCCATTTCTCTTAGCATTCTGCATGCTGTCGTAGCTTAATTAGACCAGAAAATCACAGCACAGTTTAGGTACGTTTCTTAATTTGACATATGATTCAGGGGTGAACATTTTCGTTTCGTCCCTCCCTCCTAGCCAGAGGGATGGAGAGTTTGCAGACGTATATTCAATGAAAGTCTGCAAGAAAAGTCTATGCGTGGAGTGATGAGAGTTGAATTTTACTTTAAGTATAATACCTTAGAAATATACTCCTAATACATCAAGTATTGTTCAGCTCATAGGGGTCCAACTCCTTCTCAGCAATTATTTCTATTTCACATGTATGCTAAGAGTTACAATCCTATTACACCTCTTACACTACAACAAACCCTTCTTCAAGGTATGTTATTAGAGTTTCAATACAACTCTAATTCAGGTATGTATTCTATAAATACAACCCCTCTCTCACTTGAGAAGGGGATTCGATTCAAGTATTCTCAATTGCTTATCGATATTTGCTTAAGGCTCGTTACTGACTTAGTCATCGGAGTTTACTCCCTGGGACCAATCCCGGGGATTTTGTGCAGGTCTTCGGAACGTACAGAGTGTTCAGACGACCAGACGATCCCGAAGACGACGTGAGTTTTCTGAGACTCATCAATTGGCGCCCACCGTGGGGCAGAAGACATGCCTACTACTCGTTTGCAATTGTCCAAACGCGACAAACAATCTGATCGGAATCCTCCTGATCCAGATCATCAAGTTCGATTCAGGTCGGACTATTCGATTTCAGATCATGAGTTCGATTCAGTTCGGATTATGCGATTTCACATTATATAATTGATTTTCCATAAAAAATGAAAACATGCAAATCCAAGTTCGATTCAGATTGGATTATTCGATTTCAGATCATATCATTGATTTTCCATAAAAAAGGAAAACATGCAAATCAAAGTTCGATTCAGTTTGGACTATTCGATTTCAAATCATATCATTGATTTTCCGTCAAAAAGGAAAACATGCAAATCCAAGTTCGATTCAGTTCGGATTATGAGATTTCAGATTATATCTTTGATTTCAGATCATGCAAATCAAAGTTCGATTCAGATCGGATTATTCGGTTTCAGATCATACCATTGATTTTCTGCCAAGAAGGCAAAAATACAAATCGAAGTTTGATTACTTCGGATTATTTGACTTCACATCGTATTTTCGATTCAGTTCGGATTGATCGATTTTACATCATATCACTCATTTTCTGACGAAGAGGAAAACATGCGAATCAAGTTTGATTTAGTTCGAACTAATCAACTTCAGCTCGTATCATTGATTTTTCGCAAATACAAAAACAGGGTTTACGAAACTCAAAGAAGAGAATGTATACATATCAGATCGGCATTATACAAAAATTATTATTCAGATCGGAATGAATAAATTCAATCTGACCTGAGGGGCTATTGATGAGGGTTGAATTTTACTTTAAGTATAATACCTCAGAAATAGACTCCTAATACAACAAGTATTGTTCAGCTCATAGGAGTCCAACTCCTTCTCAGCAATTATTTCTATTTCACATGTATGCTAAGAGTTATAAGAGTTACAATCCTATTACAACTCTTACACTACAACAAACCCTTCTTCAAGGTATGTTATTAGAGTTTCAATACAACTCTAATTCAGGTATGTATTCTATAAATACAACCCCTCTCTTAGTTGAGAAGGGGATTCGATTCAAGTATTCTCAATTGCTTATCGATATTTGCTTAAGGCTCGTTACTGACTTAGGCATCGGAATTTTCTCCCTGGGACCGATTCCGAGGACTTTTGCAGGTATTCGTCGTGCTCGAGCTGACCGGGACGACCTGAATGTCCGCCGGACGACTTGAAACTTTTCGAGACTCATCATGGAGGCATCCAAGAAATGCATTGGCTGAGATATTCAAGAAAAAAGTTTAAATTCTGTCCTATATTGTTGATTGGAGCATGCATCGTTCTCAAAAAAGAAAAAAAAGAAAAAAAGTTTCTTGGAGCAGTTGCCAACAGAAGCATCAGTAGATGGCATCCACCAGTCCAAAAGATTTATGCACCTACAAAATTAGGTGAACAATACAATCTTTTGGTTTTGGTTGGTTCACTGTTCTGCAGAACGAATTCTTTTGGACCAATAGCATTTAATTCCATATTATCGAATCACTATTAATTGAATATATGTAGGAACAAACTTTTGTTTTGTCAAGATTTTCTTCCCTTATGTTTATTTGCTTTTGGACAATACAAGAAAGAATATTATTTTACCCCAGTTCACATTCCAACTAGTCAAAAAGATGGTGAAGGGTCCAAAATAAAAATATTGAACAAATTACTTCGTTTTTCAATTTGGTAATTCATTTTGATTTTATTCTCAATTTTAAAAAATTTTCTTTTCTTTCCTCATGTTATAACTTAGATTACAAATAGTTCGTTGTCTATTTTTTATTCAATTAAAAGATTATTTAAAGAATTATTTAACACACATATTATAAATAAATAGACATATAAAATCAAAAGAGTTGGACATACGCATATCATATAGTCATTAGAATTAAATTTTTGTTACACTACCTCTCATAGAATTTAAAGAGTTTAAAAGAAAGGAACCCCAGTCATGTATTGTACTCAACGCGGTTCTTACTAAAGTTGTATGTCCTTTTTAAACCTACTCAAGTCCAGACAATTTGAATCGGGAAAATGAATAAATAATAATTTAAAATTCAAGTTATAACATAAGATAAAAATGAAACTTTTTTAAAATTTATGACAAAATCGAATTGAACTCATAACTTGCCAACCTTTCTCACAAGTGGCGGAATCAGAATAATTTTTTTGAGGGAGTTCAATTGTAAAAAAAAAAATCATAAAACAAATATATGTAATTACTAAAGTATCAAAATAATAATATTAGAAAATATACAAAAAATGCATCAAATTGAAAATATTAAAAATACAAGAAAAATTTAAACATTACTAAATAAAAACAAAACTCACGATAAGAGACCACATTGGCAAAGGCGAAATAGTCTATAGCATACTAGAATAATTTATCTAAATAGCAGTGAAGGAAGGAGTCGACGTAGATAAGGTTACCAGGAAAGAGTAGGCCACAGATATCAAGGTGGGAGGAAGAGAAGATTCACATTTAAAATTTAGGAATTAGGGTGGAAGAGAGAAATTCATGTTTAGAGTTTAGAAATTAGGGTGGGATGAGATTTTAGCAATTAGAATTTTAAAATTCACGTTTAGAATTTTTTTTTATTCTTAAGTAAAACAACGTCGTTTTATTTAAAAGTTTTTTTTTTAATTTAGAGTCAAACATGTTGTTTTACTATCGAGTAAAACAAAAAATAAAATAAAATAAGTCAATGAATCGTCTTCGTCTTCATTATTGCAATATTTTTGCCATCTATTAAATAGTATCACCGCGCCCTGACAGAGTAGAGGAGTGGTGAAGTGGTGGAGAAGGACTACTACTCCCCTCCCCCTTTTTCACCACATCAATTATTGACAGTTTTAATACCGCCAGTTACTAGTAAAGATTCAAGAAGTACATAGTAAAACTTTGTTATGTTGTTGTTTGTCAATTAATACATTAATTCTAACGAGTAAAAGGCGAAAAAACTTTTTCTAAATCTAATTTTTGGTCATATTACTAAACATCTTAAATGTATGTAATTAAATTATTTCGTGATTATTAGATAGAAAGTTTGTCACATGACTTATACATGACCACTCAGAATCTCCACTCTGATTTTCTATTTTAATTTATAAATATATCACACGTATATTTAACTAAAATCCTATTAAGTGATTAATGAATATTAAGGGATAAATATTAAATACGCGTTACATATATTTATAGATTGAAAAAAAAAGTAACATATGATTTAGTGGATACATGACAATTGACAATCTTGAGGTAAAATGTAATAAATTCAATGGCTTTTCAATGTCAGTGGTAATTAACACCACAATTAATTCAAGATCAAGCCCAAGAAGTGAAGTCAAGAATAAATACACCAATAAATATGACAATGTCGTGAAATTCATTGAGTTTCCTTGAAGTGGGTAGAAAATCCCTCTAGTAACGTCCAGCACGTAGCAAATTTCTCAATTGCAAGTAAATGAATATATAATAAATGTGACTGGACCATAAACATTTGAAAAAGAAACGTTGTTTCTACTTGGAGACATATGCAAAGTGATGATGTCGCAATAGACCGCTTTCATTTGATGGCTATATTGTTAAATGAAATGGAAATGTTGACAGTTGTTTCCACATTTAGAAGATGGGAAATTGGATCTTTACTCTGTGTTTATATATTGTACAAATGTGTTCGGTGAAGAATGAATGAGTTGGTAAATAAATATTCAGTCCACGTGCTTCTTCGGAGTTTTTGAGTTTTTACCATACTATCTCAGAATATCAGCATCAAAAACTTCTGCGGTAGCTTGTATGTCAATCATGCTACCTTTGAGTGATGGATATTCAATAGTCTAAACTCAAAACCTGCGCAAGAATTGTGAACGTAGAGGAGAACCCTTTCTGTTTTTTAGTTTAAGCTGTACAACGAACTAAGAAAAACTCCTTGTGATAACCATGGGGCTTGGCTCAATGCTGACCACATGATTCAGGTGATTTAGAGGTTCAACTCCCGTCTTTAACAAAAATTTCCTCTTATTTATGGATAAATAGGATAGAAGAATATTTGTAGAAATTCAAGTTCATTCGAGGCATATACGCAAGCGGAGAAGGGCCCAGTTTGGGCTGGTATTGTGAGAGTAGTATCTATATGCGTGCACATCCCGCGATTTACATATTCAGTATGCCTAGTAAACGGTTGCCGTACATCGTAATTTGGATCTGGATTATAAAAAGAAAAAAAAAAGAAAGAAAAACTGTAATTGTGATCCTGTATGCATTCATTAATTTTTCCTATTTACGATTAGGGCCAGACAGCAATCCAAAGCCATCCAGGCATTGAGCAGACAGTGAATAACACAACCGTAAATACTACTATTAAAAGGGTACAACAACTTGCACAGTTAACACATCCTCCTTAATCAATTATATGTCCATTTATTTTTTTTTTCACTTTTAATGGTGATGCAACGCCATGGATGAGATCTTCAGTGATTGATTGAGTTCATCTGCAATCAGTCGCAATTATATCTGAACATGACAATCCCCTTTAATGCTGCCAGCCGTAGTAGTAGGACGTGGACGATTGTCTACTGCACAATATACCTAACCATTTCTGCCCATTAATAAATTCGTTTATTGGAACCAAGAATACACAACTAATGGTGAAAATAGTTGGAAGGTCAGACATCAATTTTTTTCCTAATTTACTTCATAAATAAAAGAAAAGTGAATAGTTTTCACTAAAACTCCATTTTGCACCGGTGAGAGGAAATTTTGGTCAGAAATAGCAAAATAAAAAATTGTGATGATTTTTCTTGTAGCATACTATTTTTTCACTCATCTCAATTTTAAACATGCATTCTTGTGATTGTTTCAAAAAATGTGAAATTTAAATTTTTTTTTACCAAATTTTCACTTTTCATCCGCTAAAACACAGCCTTTTAACCAAAAGTGGCAAAAAAAAAAAACAAATTGATTTTGACTTTTTTGTACTGTTTTTTGCACACCCTCCCCAATTGTGAACATGCATTCTAGTGAATATTGTCAAAAAATGTGAAAATTAAAATTTTCACCAAACCTCAATTTTTTCATGGGGTTATAACACATATATTTTGGTAAAAAAATTGGCAAAGTAAAAAAACATATTGATTTTGCCTTTTTCCCTACCATTTTATATAATCATTTCAATTGTGAACATGTATTCTAATAAATAGTGTCAATAGAAATGAAATTTAGATTTTTTATAAATTTCTATTTTCCATGGGTTATAAAACACATATTTAAGCCCAAAATGGTAAAAACTAGTTGATTTTGACATTTTTTGGGATATTTTTTACACACACCTTAATTGTGAATATGCATACCATTGAATGTTGCCAAAAAAAGTGAAATTTATAAATTTTCACCAAAACCCTATTTTTCACGAGTTATAACACATGTATTTCAGTAAAAATGGCAAAATCAAAAAATGTGTTGAATTTGGCTTTTTTTCTTGCTTATTTTCACCGACCTCAATTTTGAGCATGCATCCTTGTGAATAACGTAAAAAAAATTTTAAATTTAGATTTTCTTTTTACCAAATTTTCAATTTTCATGGGTTGTATAACACACATATTTAAGCTAAAAGTAGCAAAATCTAAGAATACATTGATTTTGTGTTTTTTTTTACCATTTTTTGCACTCTCCCAATTGTAAACATGTATTCTAGTGAATATTGTTAAAAAAATGTGAAAATTAAAATTTTCACAAAATCTCCATTTTTCATGAACACTTATTTTGGTAAAAAATGGTAAAGTCAAAAAAAAGGTGTCGATGTTGACTTTTCTCCTACTATTTTTTATAAACATTTTAATTATGAATATTTATTCTAATAAACAGTGTCAATAAAAATAAAATTTAGATTTTTCAAAAAAAAAATATTTTTCGTGGGTTATAAACACACGTATTTCAGCCAAAACTGGCAAAATTCAAAAACGTATTGATTTTGACATTTTTTGTAATGTTTTTATATCTACATCGATTGTAAACATGCATTCGAGTGATTGTCGTAAAAAAAATAAAATTTAAAAATTTTCACCAAACCTCCATTTTTCACGAGTTGCAATACACGTATTTTGATAAAAAAGGCAAAGTCAAAAAATGTATTGAATTTGACTTTTTTCCTACTATTTTTTTACCCACATCAATTTTGAACATGCATCATTGCGAATGATGTCAAAAAATATAAATTTTAGATTTTTTACCAATTTTTTACTTTTCACATGCTATAACACACATTTTAGAAAAAAGTGGCAAAATACAGAAGCACGCTGATTTTAACTTTTTTTATCGTTTTTTGCACCATCCCCGATTGTAAACATGCATTCTAGTGAATATTGTCAAAAAATGTGAAATTTAAAATTTTCATCAAACTTTTATTTTCCATGAGTTATATACACATATTTTTGTAAAAAATGGTAAAGTAAAAAAAGTATTGATTTTGAATTTTTCCTTACTATTTTTTTAAAAACATTTCAATTGTGAACATGTATTCTAATGAACCATGTCAATAAAATTGAAATTTAGATTTTGCATCAAATTTCCATGTTTCATAGGTTATAATACACATATTTCAGCCAAAAATGGCAAAATTAAAAAATGTGTTGATTTTCACATTTTTTTATGTTTTTTACACCCACAATGACTCTGAACATTCATTCCAATGAATGTTACAAAAAAGTGAAATTTAAAATTTTCACTAAATCTCCAATTTTCACAAATTATAACACACGTATTTAGGTAAAAAATGGTAAAATCTAAAAACGTGTTAAATTTGACTTTTTCCATACTGTTTTCACCTACCCCAATTTTGAACATGCATCCTTGTGAACCATATAAAAAATATGAAATTTAGATTTTGTTGCCAGATTTTCACTTTTCATGGGGTATAACAAACGTATTTTAGCCAAAAGTGGAAAATAAAAATGAGTTGATTTTGACTTTTTATGTATCGTTTTTGTACCCTCTCCAACTGTGAATATGCATTATAGTAAATATTTTAAAAAATTTGAAAATTAAAATTTTCACCAAATTTCAATTTTTCATGGGTTATAACACATGATTTTGGTAAAAAAATGGCAAAGTGAAAAACATGTGTTGATTTTGACTTTTTTTCCTACAATTTTGTATTAACAATTCAATTGTGAATATGTATGTCAATAAAAATTGAAAGATCTAGGTTAGATACGCGGTGTCCTAGTGGGTGAGTGACAGTAGGTGTGACACCGATAATATAAACAGCAATGGAAAGTATTAAAAATGTGGAAAGTAAAGAGACAGGAGGTTGGTAACGCAGTTCGGCAATTGCCTACATCTGCGGGGCCACGCCCAGAAAGAACAATCCACTAAGTTCGCAAGTTACAAGACATTCAGTATGACACTAGGTAAGACACCATCTTATCTTAGTTACTGCTGCTTCCTAACTTCTACAGTGAACGGATTGTGCGAGCTCCCCTCGACTTGTATTGATTCCTCCCGGAATCCGTGGTTAAGCAAGATCCCCTTGCCCACGTTTGAACTCCTCCCAAGCTCTATGCTTGAATCAAGAAATACAAGGATTGCATCTTCAATAATGTTGCGTTGAGATGCTTCAAGCCAACACACTTTAACTAAACTCTCCAACAAAGAAGTGTGTATACAGTCTTCAAGAAGACCGAATGAATAATCAAAAACTCACACTTGAAAACCGTGTGAAGGAAAGCTCATATAGGTACACAAAAATCCTTCCATGATTATCCCAAGATTATTTCCAAAACCATTCGAATGGAAGGACGTAATCACCAAATCTTCCCATCATTATCTTCAAGGTAATTCCCAAAATAATTTAAATAAGAAGATGGAAACTCTTGTGCCTTCAAGACTTATCTTTTCCAAAGTTAGATAGCTTCCAAGAATACCAAGATAAGTTCCATAATTATCCATATGGCATTAATCTTCAAATCAATCTTCCTTGCTTAGATTGATTTTATTTGATTTTCCCTTCAATAAACGCTTTCCTTATCTTTGCCAAAAAATCAATGCCAATCAAATAAATGCCAACTCACGTGTGCATTAACAAAAATGAAATTTAAATTTTTTATCAAATTTTCATTTTTCATAGGTTATACACGTATTTCAGCCAAAAACGATAAAATTCAAAAATTGCGTTGATTTTGATATTTTTAGTGATATTTTTTACATCCGTCTCGATTGTAAACATGCATTCCAGTGAATATTTTCAAAAAAAGTGAAATTTAAAAATTTTCACCAAACCTCAATTTTTCGAGAGTTATAATACACGTATTTCGATAAAAAAAGTAAAATTAAAAAATTAGTTGAATTTAACTTTTTCTCTACTGTTTTTTCACTCACTTCAATTTTGAATATGCAACATTGTGAATGGTGTAACAAAAATATATATTTATGTTTTTTTATCAAATTTTTATTTTTCATTGGCAATAACACACGTATTTTAGCTAGAAGTTGCAAAATCAAAAAACACTTTGATTTTGACTTTTTTGTCTCGTTTTATGCATCCTCTCTGATTGTGAACATGCATTCTAGTGAATATTATCAAAAAATGTTAAAATTAAAATTTTCACAAAACCTCTATTTTTCATGGGTTATAACATACGTATTTTGGTAAAAAATGATAAAGTCAGCACGTATTGATTTTGACGTTTCTCTTACTATTTTTTTATAAACATTTCAATTATTAATATGTATTCTAATGAACAGTAGTGTTAATAAAAATGAAAATTTAGACTTTTCACAAAATTTTCATTTTTCTTTGGTTATAACACATGTATTTCAGCCAAAAAGGTTAAATTCAAAAACTGATTGGTTTTGACATTTTTTATGATTTTTTTACACTCACCTTGATTGTGAACATGCATTCCAATGACTGTTGGCTTTTTTTTTTTGGCGTAACCCCGTGGTGGGGGAGGGTTGCCACACCCATTTTATTACCCAAAGCAACAGAGAAGGCGGATATACCCAAACACCTCTCGTACAAAAGCCACTGACGATAAAGTAAATAAGGAGGACTACCTCCTTTACAATAGTAGAGTTTCCAAATGTTTGTAAAATAATATAGATGGGAGCCAAATTACGACTATATTATGCCAAAATAAGCGAACCTTGAAATCACTGAAGCTATGAATGTTGCATGTGCATTTCGGTACACCTGAATTTCAAGAGCAGATAAAGTTTTGAAACAGCCTTCAATGCGAGTTGCCAAATTCTCTGATCATTTAATCCCGTGAGTAATCTTCCATCTAAAATGTAATGTAATGAATCGCATCATCATCAAGTGAAATACTCAGAACATTATCCACCAAAATACTGTCCGCTAGAGCTCACAAGCTAGCAACAAAAAATGCTTGCATATAACTCGAACAAATTCCATCATTAAAACTTGATTTATCTGTTGATCTCAAACCCAAGTCTTACTCCATCATTCTAGTAACCTTTAAAAACTATCTATGTAGGCTAACAATTCCAATTGAAACACCAGACAAGCAATTGGAAATCCATGTGACATATGTAATCAAAGCAAATCAAACTTCCATACTATCCAGTGAATGTTGTCACCAATTCCAAACAGATCAAATTTTTGGACTCAATCATGCTGTTCATTTCATTATGAGCGCCACAAGCAGGTTTTTGCAATATACAATAACCATCTAAAACCCATATAGGGTCACCTAAATCAATGTGCACCAGTCAAAGCAAACAATTATCTTGATTTTCACCAATTCCAAAACCGATTAAGCTAAATCATCCAGAGAAGTCTCACACACCAGAATTATTATCATGCATCAACCAAAACAAGATTCAAGCTTTCTAAAATAATTCAGCAGTACAACTAAAGGGATGGGGAGATGCAATAATTACCATCCTTATCGACATGATCCACAGTTGATTGAGTTTCAGTTTTATCCAATGACTGTTGCCATAACAGTAAAATTTAAAAATTTTCACCAAACTTCCACTTTTTACAGGCTATAATATAATATTTTGATAAAAAATGGCAAAGTCAAAAAACGTGTTGAATTTGACTTTTTCCCTACTATGTTTTCACCTACCTCAATTTTCAACACACATCCTTGTGAACAATATACAAAAATGTTAATTAAGATTTTTTACCAAATTTTCACTTTTCATAGAATATAATACACGTATTTCAGCCAACAAAGGCAAAATCCAAAAACGTATTAAATTTGACTTTTTTGTATCACTTTTCGCACCCTCCCAGATTGTTAGCATGCATTCTAGTGAATATTGTAAAAAAATGTGAACATTAAAATTTTCACCAAACCTCCATTTTTCATGGGTTATAACACATGTATTTTACTAAAAAATGTCAAAGCCAAAAAACGTATTGAATTTGACTTTTTCCCTAATTTTTTTATAAACAATTCAATTATGAACATGTATTCTAATAAACAGTGTCAATAAAAATGAAAATTTAGATTTTTTACAAAATTTCTATTTTTCTTGGGTTATAACACCTATTTCAACAAAAAAATGCGAAAATTCAAAAACACGTTGATTTTGACATTTGTTGTGATGTCTTTTGCACCCACCTCGATTGTGAATATGCATTTCTGTGAATGTTGTAAAAAAAAGTGAAATTTAAAATTTTTACCAAACCTTCATTTTTCAAGGGTTATAATACGGTATTTCGGTCAAATATGGCAAAGTTAAAAAACGTGTTGAATTTGACTTTTTCCCTAATAATTTTTCACCCACCTCAATTTTGAAAATGCATCATTGTGAACGGTATAAAAAATATTAAATTTAGATTTTTTTTTCCAAATTTTCAATTTTCATTTGTTATAACACAAGTATTTTAACAAAAAGTAGCAAAATTTAAAAATCCATTAATTTTAACTTTTTTTGTACCGTTCTTCACACTCTCCCCAATTCTTAAAATGCATTCTAGTGAATATTTCCAAAAATATGAAAATTAAAATTTTCACGAAACCACTATTTTTATAAGTTATAACAAATGTATTTTGGTCAAAAATGGAAAAGGAAAAAACGTGTTGATTTTGACTTTTTTCTTACTGATTTTTTATAAATATTTCAATTTCAAACATATATTATAATGAATAGTATCAATAAAAATGAATTTAGATTTTTTTTAAAGAAATTTCATTTTTCATGGGTTATAACAAACGTATTTAAGCAAAAAACATAAAATTCAAAAATGCATTGATTTTGACATTTTTTATGATTTTTTTACATCCACATCGATTGTGAACATGCATTCTAGTGAATGTTGCCAAAAAAATAAAATTGAAAAATATTCACCGAACACCCATTTTTCACGGTTTATAACACACATATTTATGTCAAAAATGGCAAAGTAAAAAACCATCTTGAATTTGGCTTCTTCAATGCTGCTTTTTCATCCACCTTAATTTTGAACATGAATCCTTTTGAACAGTGTAAAAAAATATTAAATTTAGATTTTTTACCAAATTTTCACATTTCTTGGGCTATAACACACGTATTTTTACCAAAAGTGACAAAATACAAAAACGCTTGGATTTTGACTCTTTTTGTACAGTTTTTTACACCCTACACAATTTTAACAATGCATTCCAGTAAATATTGTCAAAAAAAATGAAAATTAAAATTGTCATCAAACCTCCATTTTTTAAGAGTTATATATGGCAAAGTAAAAAACATGTAGATTTTGACTTTTTTCTACTATTTTATTATAAACAATTCGATTATGAACATGTATTCTAATGAACGGTATCAATAAAAATGAAATTTTAGATTTTTCACAAAATTTCTATTTTTCATGGGTTATACACATGTATTTCAGCAAAAAAAATGACAAAATTTAAAAACGCTTTGATTTTAACATTTTTTGTGATATTTTTTATACCTACCTTGATTGTGAACATGCATTCCAGTAAATGTTGCCAAAAAAAGTAAAGTTTAAAATTGTCACCAAACCTTCATTTTTCAAAGGTTATCGCACACACGTATTTCGGTAAAAAAATGCCGAGTAAAAAAAATATTGAATTTGGCATTTTTCCTGTTGTTTTTTCAATTACCTCAATTTTTAACATGCATCCTTGCGAACGGTGTCAAAAATGTGAAACGTAGATTTTTTACCAAATTTTTACTTTTCATTGGCTATAACACATATATTTTGGCCAAAATTGGAAAAATCAAAAAGCGCACTGATTTTGACTTTTTAGTTTCATTTTTTGCACCATTACCAATTGTGAACATCTATTCTAATAAATATTGTCAAAAAAAATCTGAAAATTAAAATTTTCACCAAACCTCTATTTTTCATGAGTTAAAACATATGTATTTTTATCAAAAATGGCAAAGTCAAAAAATGTGTTGATTTGACTTTTTCCCTACTATTTTTCATAAAAATTTCAATTGTGAACATGTATTCTAATGATTGGTGTCAATAAAAATGAAAATTTCAATTTTTCACCAAATTTACATTTTTCATGGTTTATAACACACATATTTGAGCCAAATCTGACAAAATTAAAAAACATGTTGATTTTGACATTTTTTGTGATATTTTTTACACTCACCTCATTGTGAATATGCATTGTATTGAATGTTGCCAAAAAAAGTGAAATTTAAAATTTTTCACCAAACCTTCATTTTTCACGGGTTATAATGTACGTATTTCGATAAAAATGATGAAGTTAAAAAATGTGTTGAATTTGTCTTTTTTCCACCCACATCAATTTTGAACATGCATCATTGTAAGCGGTGTCAAAAAATATAAAATATAGATTTTTACCAAATTTTCACTTTTTATGGGCTCTAACACACTTATTTTAGTCAAAAGTCACAAAATCCAAAAACGCACTGATTTTGACTTTTTTCCCGTTTTTAGCACCCTCTCCGATTGTAAACTTGCATTCTAGTGAATATTTTCAAATAATATGAAAATTAAAATTTTCACTAAACCTCCATTTTTCATGAGTTATAACATACATATTTTGGTGTCATAAAACGTGTTCATTTTGACTTTTTTTCTAAACATTTTAATTGTGAACATGTATTCTGATTAACGGTGTCAATAAAAATGAAATTTAGATTTTTTACAAAATTTTTATTTTTCATGGGTTATACACGTATTTCAGTTAAAAATGGCAAAATTCAAAAATTCATTGTTTTTGGCATTTAGTAATATTTTTTTACACTCGCCTCGATTGTGAACATGCATTCTAGTGAATCTTGCAAAAGAGGTGAATTTAAAATTTTTCACCAAAACTCTATTTTTCACGAGTTATATAACTCATATATTTCGGTAAAAATGGCAAAGTAAAAAACATGTTGAATTTGGCCTTTTCCCTGTTGTTTTTTCACTTACCTCAATTTTGAAAATGCATCATTGTAAACGGTGTAAAAGAAAGTTAAATTTAGATTTTTTACCAAAATTTTACTTTTCATTGGGTATAACACACGTATTTTAGCGAAAAGTGATAAAATCCAAAAACACATTGATTTTGACATTTTTGCCTTTTTTGGCACCCTTCCCGATTGTAAACATGCATTCTAGTGAATATTGTCAAAAAAATTAAAATTAAAATTTTCACCAAACCAAATTTTTCATGGATTATACCATACGTAGTTTGGTAAAAAAAATTTGTTGATTTTGAGTTTTTTGTATTTTTATTATAAATATTTCAATTGTGAATATGTATTCTAATGAACGGTGTCAATAAAAACGAAATTAAAAATTTTCACGAAATTTCTATTTTTCATGGATTATAACACACGTATTTCTGTTAAAAATGGTAAAATTCAAAAACAAATTGATTTCGACATTTTTGTGATGTTTTTTACACCCACCTCGACTGTGACCATGCATTCTAGTGAATACTGCCAAAAAAAAGTAAAGTTTTAGGCTATGTTTGGATATATGTTTTGTTTTGAAAATTGGGAAAAATAAGGTTTCGAGTTGCATTTTACAAGATGAATATTTTGGTTATGAGAATTGAGTGTTTGAATTGGAAGTTTAATTTATATTATTTTTTGTGTAGAAGAATTATTTTATTAAATAAAGATCAAAATAATAAGTCTTTTTTTATTAAATTCTTTGGGTTGACAGTGGCGGTCAAATGTTGACTACTACTGGTCAAATGCTATTAACTGTCGCAGCCTCTATCGATCGAATTATGGCCAAGTGGCATGAATTTGGCCAGCTGGTGTTAATCACAGGTGGTTAATCGGCATCAGTCAACCTTTGAGCACCACTGGTCAACTAAAAAATAAAAAATTAAAAGATATTGAAAAGACTAAAATGCTCTTATTTTATAGTTAAAGAAGTTGATTTTTTTTTTTTGAGAATTGAATATAAACAAACATGCTATTTTAAAATGAGATGAGAAATGAGCTAAAAAATCCAATCCAAACATACACTAAAGTTTTCTACAATTGCAACAAATTGGTTAATTTTGGGGGGTGTAAGAGTCGGGTTGAAGTGAAGTACACTCCTAAGTGAATTACTGAACTCATTAGTGATGGTATTCGAATTTAACCTCGTCAATCACTGATGGTATTCGAATTTAACCTCGATCAATCACTTTTTTTTTTATCTCAAACTTGACTTTGAGTATCAAACTTGAGCTCGAGTTTGACCTTGATTTTTTAATTTTTCAAAAAAAAAGTATAGAATTTATTTGTAATTTTTAAAAATTCAATAAGGTTAAATGATAATTTACTATAAAATTAAAGACTAAAACATATACAAATATAAAAAAAATACCTATGTGAGTAACTCTTAGGGCTCGTTTGGTTGGCAGGAAAGTAATGTTTAATGGGAATGTGATTCTTGGGATTTTAATTTTGAGGAAAATGAATATTTTTCCTGATCATCTGATTCCTAGGAATTTAATTCTGAAGAATATGAATACTTACCCTCTGTTTGGATAAATTCTTTAAAAAGTTAGTATGATTCTTATTTTATTATTTAATTTAAATTATTGAACCAAATAATGTTATTTGTATTCCATTTGTATGTTATACTTATACATAACCATTTATATAGTTTTATTTTAAATCATATCATGAAACTTAATTATATATTTTTACCTTATAATAAATATTTTAATATTTTCATCATTGTGAAAATTATCTTTTTTAATTTAATTAAATAATTAAGCTATTAACTACAACTTATAAAAAAAGTGTTAAAATAAAAATTTTCTTTGTTAATATTATTAAAAAAAGAATAGTTGATTAAATAAATGAAAAATAAATTTATAAATTAATATTAATAAAAATATCTAAAATTTATTAAACAATAAGTATTGAAAATATAAAATGTATGAAAATTAATTAAGTAAAAATATGATAGAAAAAGTCTAAAGCAACATAAATACAATTTTGAGTTTTTAAAACAAATATATAAAACCACCATAATGTTAATAATTTTAATAATAAAAAAACAACATACCATCCATCTATTTAACTCTTTTTACATTGAATTACCATTTTAAAGTCAATATAAAGGCATTTAAAAACTACTAAAATTTTAATTTCAGTTAAATAGTAAATTCAATAAAAAATATCAAACGAAAAAAAATAATATTATTTGAATAAATAAATTAGAATTTAGCATAAGAAACATATGAAACTCAAAATATAAATAATAAACATAAAGAAAGAGAAAGTCAAAATCCTCAAGAGAGGAATCAGAATACCAACTTTTAAAGAGGATTCATAATCTTAGAATCTTGCAGTTATTTTCCTTAGTTCAGGATTCTTTTTACTTTCCCTGGATGAAACAAACACAGTAATTTAATAATTAGAAAAATGATTACTTTCCCAGTTTGAAACAAACATAGGAATCTGAAAATTAGGAAAAAGATTACTTTCCCAAGCCAGATTCCCTGCCAACCAAACGAGCCCTTAAACTATTCAATCCTATATAATTTCAGTTTGACCTCGATTGAATTCAAATTTTAGCAACTCAAACAGTTGGAACTCAACTCAAGTTTGATCTAACTGAACTCGAGTTAAGTAGTTGATCGAGTTACTTTGGATTGTTTAGCGGTCCTAAATGAGGTTCTACATTACATCATCCATCATTATGTTTTACTTCAATTGTTTACACTAGGGTTGTAAACCAGACTCCCAAATTTTGGTAGAGTCACCTTTGTCATATCATACTCCCACAAACGCAACTAATATATAGAGCAGAGTAGTTAAAAAAAAATGTAAGTATTCTCTTAAACACAATAACAAGTTTAAGGCTTTGTCTTGACCTTATAAATTGCTCCTAGCATTAATGGCGGCGGGAGATCTGAAGAAGAAATCATCATCAGTTTTGGAAATGAAATAATATCTGGGTCACTTTAATAAAACATCGAAAAACTGGATAAAGAAACTCTTAGTAGAGGTGGAACTAGAATCCGGAATCATTGGTCCATTATTCAATGCCCATAATACAAAACATGGACCATCAAGTTGGGCCTTTATGCAATTAGAGCCCAATACAGAAGGGCCTAAGTTTATGCGGTTCTCATTTGTTAGAACATCCAACTCTTTCTCATTACAAATAATCGCGCGCAAATTTTGATCATTTTAGGCCGACTGAATGAATAAATTGATATGTAAGATTTTAATAGAGTAATGATACGAATGTTTATCTGATCTTCTGTTTTATTCTTTGTTTCATCCGTCCATTTCATGTTATAGATATATGTTTTGTATATTTAATTAAAATCGTATTAAGTAATTGATGAACTTTATGGATAACTGTTAAATATACATAGCGTATATTCATAAAATAAAATAGTTATTGAAACATAGAAATGATCCATCGGGAATATTGTTTCAACGTGAAATTATAACTCTAACAAAGTCTTGTTGTTATTCAACAAATAAGTGTTTTTAATAAATAGATAAATGAATGAGTAGTAATAGAACTTAGTTAAGAACACTCGTACTTCTATCATTATTCATTTCAATATTGTTATAAGTACAAGTAATAGATATATAGTGGATATGTAGTCCAATTCTGAATGAATTTCGGTTTCATTGTTCTTAGACACACTGCTTTTGTAGCATCATTTGGCTGCCGAAAAATTAAAATCTTATTGATTTTTTTTGGCAAAAAAATTTGGTAATATTTATTTACTTAATCAGTGAATAGGAGCAAATTTCCCAAATTTCAATAAAAAAAATTCTAATTTTTAGTCTATTTTTTATAAGAACTCAGAAGTGAGTCAAAGCGACTCATTCTTCAAAATGCACGCAGTCAAAGCCCCAGGCTCCTCAGAACTTCATCTGGGTTCGAACCCTACTGACCTAAAGGTGATTTTTATTCTTTTTTCTCTCCCAAAAGTAAAATATAGTCATCAGGGACAATGGCTTTGTTCATAAACAATTGATTGATCATGTAGTTAAAGAAAAGGTGCTAGTGTTGACAAATTACAATCAAAAAAGAAAATAAAAGGCAATATTTGTTTGAGAAACCGTATTTGTTAAAAGTCAAAACTTAAGGATGTAGTGGGACTGCGTGTGGCCTGTGCGTTAGGTTGTTCTCCAGCGATGACAATACATTAAAACATGGATGCTTATCTCCACTAGATGCTCTCGTGACTTTTATCCATTCTATATTTGAGAATTTTGACAACCTATAATTAATTTAACTATATATATTGACCTAGACTTTCACTCTTTAAATTTAGATTTTTTTTTTATTTTTTAGCTTTACTAAGGTAGTTTGTAACTTGAAAGTCCATGTATAAATTTCTACTTATTTTCCCAACAAATCTTGTCAGAAATTCCCACTACAAATTCAGGAAAATCCGTAAATTAAAATGGTCCAAAATGGGAATTGAAAATCAAAAAAACATAATTCAATATTAATTAACTCATTATTTCTGGCGTCACAAATGATAAAAGGTTCTAATTAAACCATGAGTTATATAAAAATATGTTCCTTGATATTGAAGAAATTATGCATTTCTGCAAATTAAAAGTTGTGGTGGAAATGCATTGTTTTTTACAACAATAGCGATCCAAATTCCAAAAGGAAACTTGGCTTGGCCACTTTGTAGTTTGCCCATGAATGACAGGCTGGAGTGGCCAGGCCTGAATATATTGGTAATTGGTTAATCAAAGCAAGCATTGAAGGCAGGGATGAATGATGATCATTGTCTTTCTCCATTGTCCATCGGTTAGGTATTGGCGCATTCAAACATTCGTCTTCTTTCTATCGTATCTTTTCTCACAATTCAAGATATCCCAGCAATCCATGTGACTCTAATATTTCATATCACTATCATTTACTCCTAATTTAATTAATTAACCCACACATACGTACATTTACTATTTCTTCATCATTTTATTTTATTTTATTTTATTTTATTTTATTTGTTTAAAAATCATCGTACTATTTGGGACCATAACCAATTGGCTGAAATATAAAAATTCCAATTTCCAAATGAATGAATGAATACTTCAAAATTAAGGAGTAAAAAAGGATATGCAACTTATTCGTCCAACATTTTGTAATTGTAACCTCCCAACAGATCTTGTATTATATACATTTTGTATTTCATTCTTTATTTTATTTTATGATAAAACTCTACGTGTCTTTAACATTTACGTCTTAGAGTTTACTAATCATTTAATAGAGTTTAAGAGGTGAAACTTGCATTAGAAACATTGTAACTCTTTTGCTTTTTTATGATTCAATGTGAGTTATATATCCAAGTGGGAATAAAATAAAATGGAAGAAAGGGACCCAAGACAATGGCTGCCTTAGCATTTACGACTTTTGAGACCACAGTTACTGCCAACTTGGGATGGGAGGAGACAGGGAGAGGGATTAACTACCGTAATAAATGGAGAGAGCAATTAATTAGTCGAAGATTGAAGAGAGCCCTCTCATTCATTCAACCTCAAGAAGAAGAATCAAAATTATTTTCAAGATTAAGAAAATTGGTCGTACCCGCAGCAATATCCCATTACCATATGTATATGTTTGGTTTGGCTTGTTAGATCGAGCTTTGTGGGGTTATGATGATCGACTATGGTTTTGAAATCCTAAATCTGTTAAGACTTTCCAGTACAAGTCAACATTAAAGTAGAAAACAGGCTTTCTTGGAGGGGTGCCACATGCTCTATAGGTGTCCTGTCCATCATCATCAACAACCATCCTTAAAGGAAAAGGCAGTAAATCCAACTCACAAAACTCATTGCTTGAGCATTCATCTTGTTGGGATGTCCGAGACTGTTCCCAAAGTAAAATAAATTAAGGGATCAATGGATAAAAAGTTAAAGATTAATTGACCATGATGAGCAGGCATCCACGGTGCATTAATATATATATTCATGTAAGATGAAATTTCATCCGTTTGTAATTTGTGCTGCTTAGGGGTGTAATCGAGTCGAGTCGAGCTCGATTACACCCTTAATCGAGTAGCTCGATCTTTTTAAGGGTGGTACTCGAACTCGATCGAGTACCTAATTTTTGAGCTCGAGCTCGACTTCGAGCACCGAGTATCGAGTCAAGTATCAAGCTCGATTTTTTTATTATTTTTTTAATTTTTTTAATTTTTTTATAAAAAATTATAGAATGTATTTGTAATTTTTCAAAATTAGTATGGTAAAATAATAATTTATATAAAATTAAGGACCAAAATATAAATATAAGTTGCTTAAATTATAATTTATTAAATATTAGGGACTAAAATATAAATATTAGAATAAAAATTAAAAAAAAAATACATACTCTAGTAGCTCGACTCGAGCTCGAGCCCATATAATCTGAGGTTGAGCTCGACTCGAATTCCAATTCGAACTACTCGAATTCCAATTCGAGCTCGAGTAGTTGACCGAGCTACTCGCGAGTAGCTCGATCGATTACCAGCCTTATACTGTTGCTCAATTTTTTCCCATTTTGCTTTTGGGAGCATGCATGTATGAATTATATATCCCTCTATTTAAATGGACGAAGAAGTGACAAAAATGAAAAGTTATAAAGGTCTGTTTGGATGGATGCAAATTTGTGATTTATTTCAAAATTACAAAATGATGTGTTTGTTTTGTTCAACTTTTTCATCAAAATTTTTAAAACACAAAACAATGCTACAGTAATTATTTTTGCTACAGTAATTTTTATAAATAAAATATTGATTTTGAATTTTAAATTTTAATAATAAACAATTCTTCCTAACACACTTCCCACCAAAATAAACTAATAAAATACTAATTCAAATTTAAATTTCAAACTTTTATTAATAAAAAAATATTCAATACAAATCCCAACAAAATAAAATCATTCATTCAAAACACTCTCAAAATATTATTTTCTCATAACAAATCCCAAGAAAAAAAATTTCATGATATAATCCAAAAATAGCTCATCCAAACGGAGCCTATCTTCAATCACTAACAACTTAGATTATGCCCAAGATCTCAGGCAAATCCTTTGCGATTAATTGTTTGCATGAAGGCAATGGACAAAATATCATTCTGTGGGAGTAGCCTAGAAAACCAAGGAGGTAACTTGCAAATTGTTTTTTGATGATGTATTTGTCATTGATAATAATTATTTAGTCAATATCAATGGTAGATAGACATCAAGAAAATTAGTGCGTTTGATCACATGTTATTGTAGAGTTGAGATATAAAAGCATTGATCTATACAAGAGTGGCGTCAAGTTCTAATCTTCCACCCCAAATTGTATTAAAAAAAAAAAATGAATGAAGTATCATTGATGAAGGGATTAACAATTAAATTGGAAGCACAAAGTCATAGAAAGAAGTTTATTTAAAAGATTGGAAGAACGTTTTACTTCAAATGTTTAATTTCAGCAATAAAGATGCTTAATTTGCTCTCATGCATGATGAACTTTTCTTTAGCTCAAAATAAACCATAAAAGCATAAATGGAATACTTCAAAATCGATTTATATATGGTTTTAGCTCAAAGAATTAAAAGGGTAATTCTTAGCATATGAATATATAATTAAGGAACTCTTAAAACATAAACTGGCAATTAAGGCTCTGTTTGGTTGTGTGAATTTTAATGATTTATTTCACAAAATCAAAATGCTATGTTTGTTTTACTCATTTTTTCTATCAAAATTTTTAAAACAAAAAACAATGCTACAGTAATTATTTTTGCTAAAGTATTTTTTATAAATAAAATATTAAATTTGAATTTTAAATTTTAAATTTTAAATTTTAATAATAAACAACTTTTTCTAACACAATTCCCACCAAAACAAACTACTAAAATATTAATTCAAATTTAAATTTCAAACTTTTTATCAATAAAATAATCTATTATACAAATCCCAACAAAATAAAATTATTAATCTAAACACTCCCAAAATATTCCTTTATCATAACAAATCACAAGAAAAAAAACTTCATCCAAACGGAGAGAGCAAATAATTGTAGTTCAACAGTCAAACTTCATATCCAAAATTGAAGAGACTACATGTAGTTGAATGTTAGTGGCAAAACCTTAAGCAGAAATGTTAGACTTTTGTGTGGAATTAATCAATACAAGTTGGAAGTTGGAACATGGAATGGAATGGTAGATCGTCATGCATGATCATATGTGCTGCTAAACTTGAACAAATCGAGTGGTAGATTAAAAGGGTGGAACTTGAAGGGATCCAACTTTATGGATGAATAATATATAATTACTCATTCTATACAAGAATTGATGAGGAAGATATTTTATGGATATAATCATTACTCATCCTACCTAAGATTTGTAGCTAATTATATTGTGACTTGTGAGTGAAATAATTGTCAAAGGCAGTAAATCAGATTCTGGACCATAGAAAATAAATAAAAATCTGCCATCTAAATTTGTGAGCTAACATTTGATCAATTTTATTAAATACACATTCAAAGTCTCTCAAAAAAATTCGGCTTATTCTTGTAGTATTAATTAATAATGGTCCACCGTCCACATATATTCATAACTTTCTATTATTATGGTCCATGAATTAATTAATGCAAGATACTAGTATCAAATCATTCATCTTTCTCTCTCTTTTGAAGTTTACATATTATATCCATTTAGATTAATTCCTATTAATAAATAACGTGACGAGTTATAGAATGTAGAGTCAGTATATATGCATGATCACATAAAAAACTAGGAATTGTGTGCTCGAGAAAAGGTTAAAAAAACTCTAAAATTACAGCTAAAAGAACGATCTTAAACATTTCTTGAATGTTAAAATATTTTTCAAAGTAATATATGAGTTGCCTTTTTGTACAAATATTTATCAACTACTAAATTCCATCATTTTCATACATAAAAAACCAAAAAAAAAAAAAAAAACCATAATCTTCACAAACATTATATCCCTAAACCTTTTAAAAATTGAAAGTTTCTCTCTCTAATAATAAAACTCTGCAATTTTGCCTCAATAAAGAATAAAGTATACTCTCAATGAAACATGGGATTGCTCGAAGATGGGTTGCGGCCACCTTTCCAAAATTTAAAAAATTATATATTTTTTTTATTAAAATTTTATAAAATTTAATTAAATTTTCTAAAAAAATTAAAATTTCCTCTTTCTAAAAATTAAAATATAATTTTATATAATTTCACCCTTTAAATCCATCAAATCCACTTGGAGGCTAACATAGTTGAAGATTTATGAACATTTATTTATTTAATTATACACATAATAAAAGGGTTGTTGATGTCCCTTTGATTAATTAAACAATGGTCCAATTGGTCCCATTGGTCCGAGAAAGCCATTATTTTTGAAGCACAAAACCTGTGTTCTCAATTATGACAATGACCTATTCTTCGTGATGCGGAAGAAAAAATTGTACGCATTACATTCAATGATTCAATTCAATTAATGCCCCCACAAATCGCAATGGCTGTTTGGTACTGTAATTCAAGCTTCCCTTTCGTATACACTGAAAAAAGAAAGAAATTTCTTTAATGTTTGAGTAAAACTTCTATTTCTATAGTCTTAACTTGTCACACATGGCCGGGTAGCTTTCTAGTTGAAATTGATGGTTGTGAAGTAAATGCTGCTTGCAAGTTGATCTATACTTAATGCGTTTTCTGTAATCAAAATGCCATTGCATCATCACATTAATTTAAGCATAAGATTTTTTTTGGTCTGATGCCTTTAAGAAAGATTAGGCATTGCCATATATAGCTTAATAGCTCCATGGTAATACCGAACCAAATTAAATTTTTGATTATTAATTTGGGAATAATTGTACTTTATAACAAATTTTCGTTAACCTTTGATCTATATATGTCTAATATTAATCCGTGCTTATTTAGACTTTTCAATCAATCGATAGACTCTTTCTAATTATATGCGATCTGTCTGTTTATAAATAGTCTATTCTAAACATATTACCGATTATTCATCTGAGAACAGGTATTAAAAGGCATGATATAAAATTTTTTATCAAACCCTATAACATACACCATAATATGATTCATGTAGCTAATCCATTAAGAAATTTTTGTTAAATCCTATAATATGCATTATATTATGATTCATATAGCCGATTTCACTAAGTGGGATAATTGTTTTTATTTTCAATCAATAGATACATTTCTAAAGGTAGCTTCTACTTTCATTTATAACAATAATAACTAAAGAGTTTATCTCATTAAATAAGATTGAGTATATTGATCACATTTCGTCATCGTGTTTAGTAAAAACACATTTTCTCATTATATTTAAATATAACGTATTTTTTGTTGTAGTTTTTTTCTAATTATTCTCTAATTTAGGTGTATAAGTTAAAGCAATTTCTACTGCTCTATAAATTCTTTTGGTGTCCCCAGTGCAGATAACATTATCAAGACATAATGTCTTAATTATTGCCAAAAACATGAAGTAATGAAGATGGGAACCAAGTCTTTTGAGATGATGTCCAAATCTCGTAAAATAATATGTGAATTTCTGTGCTCCCCTTTCATTCAAATAATTAATCAAAGCCATACCGTAACGCAATGTCTAGAGCGTTTGAACGTTGAATTAACATCAACAACAATCACCAAACTATAATAAGAGTTATATAATATTTATCAATATCACAACAAAAAAAAAAAAAAAAAAAAACTAGAATGAGACCTCAAACATACCCAAAATTGTGAAATTGTTAAAACTAAGAAGTTTCGAATTATGAAATTTATCAAACATAAATAAGGATAAGACTAGAAGAGAAATTTTGCTAACAAAGGTACATGATTATACCAATTTTTTAAAATCCCTTCTAACAAGTTATGCAAATGAATATGTGTTTTTTTCTTTTTTCTTGAAGAATGTTGGAAGAAGATGGTGGCAACAAAAAGAATTTATGATTTTATGGGAACAAATTGCAAAACTATGTTTTTAAATTCCCAAGATTAAATCTTGACTTTATCCCAATTCCCACCAACCAAAACAAACTCTCCTTATAACTTATTTTGCAAAAAAATATTATACTAAGAATAAAGAAGAAGAATAAGAAAAGAGGTAATGATGCAAACCAACTGTCGTGCATCATGATGGAGAATGGCCTAATAAATTGAAGTCAAAAAAGATATTGAACATTTATGAAAATGACTTTATCATAATCTTCTCATCCAAGTTCTACCATTCAACTACCAATACTTTTGAGTGGAAGGGGAAAAAAAAAACAGAAAAAAATCGATGCAGCTTTCGTAATCTCAGTAATTGACACAGTGATTAAAATAAACCTTAAACAAGAAAACAAGAAAACAAAAAAAACAATGAGTAATCCAAAGTCCCCAATATTTATACTCGTAAACTTCGCTGTAACATCGATGATATTTATCAACTTACAAATTTAGAAAATGGAATGGAGTTAGAATGAGACGAAATTTGGTGGAATAAATGGCCGATCGACTGATGACAACCTTGATTCTTCAACGTTGGAAATGTCTAAATACAATATATATTAGGACATCATTAATTTAGTCACTCAAGTAGTTCAAGGAAAATTAATTAATACTTACGGTTCAAACAAAGCTGCGTGAATCCAAAATAATTAGTTGCTATTTTATTCAAAGATTGATGAATAATGTTTCAACATAAGTTTCTTGATCAAACAATTAATTGGGTTTCAAAACATATATAATCCTCAACTATATTTGAATTCAGGGTTCTAGTAATCTTGTTCTAAATCCGAATAAAAGTCAAAAGAATTAATTAACTTGGTTCCGTTTGGATGAGGTATTTTTGGATTATATCATGAATTTTCTTTTCTTGGTATTTGTTATGAGAAAAGAATATTTTAGGAGTGTTTTGAATGAATTATTTTGTTTTGTTTGGATTTGTATTGAAGATTTTTTTATTAATAAAAGTTTGAAATTTAAATTTGAATTAGTATTTTATTAGTTTATTTTGGTGGGAATTGTGTTAGGAAGAATTGTTTATTATTAAAATTTAAAATTCAAATTCAATATTTTATTTATAAAAAATACTGTAGCAAAAACAATTACTGTAGCATTGTTTGTATTTTAAAATTTTTGATGAAAAAATTGAACAAAATAAACAACTCATTTTGCAATTGTGAAATAAATCAGAAAAACAGCACGATCCAAACAGACCTATATATATATATATATCTATCATTAGGAGTTTATGTAGGTTTAGTCGGCAATAGATTTTACGTATCACTTTATAAAAAAAATTGATATGTGTAGAATTAATTATCTCTTAAATACATTAATTTGTACATGAAAGTGGTGCAGTAGACTTAAAACGTTTGAGCATGATCAAAAGCAATTATGGAAATGACATGTTTCATCTTTGAAGTTCCCAACTTCACAAATTAACCTCACAATTCTAAAAGGGTTAAAACAGAATCACTGTCAATCGTTAGTGTTTAGTAACTGATTAATTATTGAATTGGTCTTAATTCTTAAAATAGAGTTTGATTTATTTTACAACAGTTCATTTTGCATCATCATAAACCATACAAAAGTAGAGTCGGCAACAAATGCGGATATTGCCGAACTATCACTTTATTGTGTGTTTTTTTTTTTAACTAAAATACATTTTAATTTACTCCTACTTTATTTAGAAGTATACAGTATTTAATACATAATAATCGGAATAAAGGGATGGGGATGAATTACAAATCGAAAGGATGACTACAATCCATTTGGCTTTATGTCTAAAATAAACTTGGACAAATTCAAAACTTGTTAGTTTATCGTAGAATAAGTAAATTTTTTTGTTAAGAATAGTTCTACTTATGATTGTATGGGTTTGTCTAACAATATATACACTTCAATCATAATTTACTAATTATTATGTAAATAGTTTGTGTCACCTATAACATTTTTTTATATATTTGTATATGTTTTATAGTAATATTTACATATTCTTTTATTAGAACTAAAATCTTAAAAACGTTGAATATATTCTCTACACTTATTATATATCACAATAATTAATTATATTTTTAAAATATATAGAATTTGAAATATTTGAAACAATTCATTCTATGAATGATTTTTCATTACTCAAGTAAATACGTAGATGTATTAAAAGATTATCACTAAATTGAAATGGCACTATTTCATGATTTTCATCTATAATATTTTCTTTCAATGACACAATTGTTTTCATTTTTTTTCCTTGTCCTATTTATCACTTTTGGGAAAGTCAATATATATCATTTTTTATTCTTGTAAATTAAAAAAGAATATTATCTTGATTAAAATCTTTCAAATTAATACATTCTTTAAATAATAAGTATGCATAAAAAGTTCTTTTATTAAAAAATTCTAATACATTTTCTTTGGTAATAGGTTTCTTTATATAGTTTGTTTGTAATTTTTTAAAATAGCTAAAACATTTCAAGTGTTGAAAAGATTACCTTCTTTTTATATGGATTGCTTTAATTGTTAAACATAAATGTCAATTTTATACAAATCATTTTCAAATAAGTTATCATTACAAGACAGGTACATTTGTTTTACTAAACTCGTTCTCTCCAAGGGTAGGACCGTAGGACTTCTGTACTTATCAATCATTAAAATTTTCAAATGCCTTGTCTGCCGCAATGCCACTGATGTGTGATTTCACATCAACAATAATTCAAGTTATGAGAAAATATTTTGTGCATTTATAGTTGTATCCTAGTCAATATTTCACTTTGAAATTACGAACATCTTTATGTAATAGTAGAATTTAAACATTCATTTTCACTAATTTGACTATTGTTTTTCCAAACTAACATAATTTCTAAAAAAATATTCTCAATCTAATACACTTTCAAATTTAATTCTCTAACTAACATTATTTTCGCCACGTAGTTTATTATTTGCCACATAAGACAACTAATTTTTTTTTTCTCTCCTACTAACCACAATAAATCCACTTTTTTCCAAAAATAACGTACTTTAAAAAAAATATTACCAAAATAACTAAGTCTCCATTAGCCAATGTGAAAGATAAATTATTCTATCTCATAATTTTCTCTTTCCATCTATTTCATTGATCTTTCCGTAATTTTTCTTTTAATCTCTCTTCACAATTAATTTTCCCCTCTCCACCTTTCTTTTTAGTCTTATCTTCTTTTAATTTTTTCCTTATCTTCTTCTTTTAATTTTTTTCCCTTATCAAAATTCACATATTTTCCCTTTATCAAAACTCTGGAAAATTTTTAAAACACAGTAAAATAATTTAAAGTAAAATCATTACAAAGAAAACTAATTATAAATGAAAGAATTTATTGAAAATAAAACTAATTGTAAATAATTTTGAAGAAAACTTACTCATCCCAATTTAGATGTTATTCTACTAGTTAAAATTTAGAAAAATAATCCACATAATAAAGATCAATGAAGGTAAGAAAAATCCATAATGATTTATAATTTTGAGCAATCACAAAAATTAAAATTCATGTATTATTAAATTTTTGTTTTTTAGCAAATAATATTGATATTAATTTTCTTCTTGTGACCATTTATTAAAGAATTCTAATTAAAAATTATATATTTAAAAAATTCTAATCAAAAGTGTGTACTTTGTTTAGCAAATATGAATGATATTAAATTTCTTACTATGACTATCTATTAAAGTCATTTATTAAAGAATTCTAATAGATATTTTCATGTATTTATTGAATAATTTGAAAAAAAAAATTATTATTTCTCCCGACAAAGTAATAATTTTTTTTATTAATTGATAATGACGTAATGATTTTTAAAATTGAAATTTAAGATAGAGAAGATAATTTTGAATTAAGAGAGAGAGAGAGAGAAAATTTGGATGAGATTTTTCTTTTATTATAACTCTTTTTAAATTGAAAAATAAGTTAGAGAATATAGTAAATTTTTATTCTATGGAGGATAGTTGAAGTATACGTGGCTAAATAATATTAGTTAGGGAATTAAATTTGAAAGTTCGTGAGATTAAGAATATTTTTTAAAAACTATGTTATTTTAGAAAAACACTCCTAATTTGACAATTTAAATACAACATTCCATAAACAAGAAGTTAGTGTTTCGTTTAAATTGATGGATCAAGGAGTGTAATGATATTTGGTTCAATTATGGGGAAAAAATCCTTATAGCATAAACAATGTTATACAATTAACAAATTTATTGTATTATTGCTCTTCAATTTTTTTTCATTCATGTGTAATAAATAATTATCACACACAAAAAATAAAATATGTAAAATAATATAAAATATAAATATTACCATATTGTTTAAATATTATGCTAAAAATATTAAATAAAATAACCTAAAATGTTAACAGTTATAAATTTGAATTTAAATTAAGATTATAGCATTAAAATATTTCTAATATATTTAAATAAAAATAATACAAAAGTTGAATGAAAAGGTAAATAAATTTTTAATTATAATTCTCAACTTTCAAATATAGAATTTGATTCCTTGGAATGCATGTGAGGGTGGGTGTGTGTTAAAAAAACTAAAAAGAATTCAATTATAATTAACTTGACAATTTGAATAATAGCAAACGAAATGTAAAGTACATAATATATATTTAAAAAGTTATTTTATAAACACAGCAAACGAAATGTAAAGTACATATATATTTAAAAAGTTATTTTATAAACATATTGATCATGACCTAAACAGTGCGACTTTATCCTTTAATTATTTATTTTCTCAATAAATATGCAATATATTATTTTTTAAACAGCTAATCAAAATTATTATAAAAATGTATACAATATAATTTTGTAAAAAAATAAAAATTACAAAATTTAATAATTTTTCTTTATCTATCTTTTCACACTAAATTTTATAATTATCCAAAATCATCGTTATAATTCCTCATAATCTAGCGGTAACTTTTATATATATATTTTTAAATTATTAATTAATTATAATTATTACAGTGTGCGAAATTACCAGCGGCAATAACTAACAATTTGTCCATCAACAACTTTTGATTTTGACTCGGAACCAAAAAAAAAACGAACCAATCTTAATCAACGGAAAACCATGGCGCTTCCGTAAATTACACAACAAAATAGGTCCAAATTGTAAACGTGAAAAACTAGAAAGTTAAAGGCGCTCAAGAACGGTTACAAGATCCAGAAAGGCAAGGTCAAAAGTCAAAACTACATCCCCCAATCTTGTAGCCGCCAATCCCAAGAAAATGTTTTCAAAATTCCCAAAACTACCCCTCACTCACTAATGACTAATGAGCATACTATTTTTAATTAGATTAATGATTGGAGGAGCGAAAAATTAGGGTGAAAACAAAGACAAACTAATCCATTACTCATTAGTGTTCAGTCATCATTTAGTTACTATATTAATTTGTCTTTTTATAACTAACACGTAAATCAATTTTAGTTTTCTCTCTAATTTTTCAATGCCGTATCATTAATCTTTTAATAATTATTATTATATACTTATATAGCAAGCAGAAGCACTAGTAGTAGTACAGTAGAACTACTGCGCTAGGATTGTATAAGCTGTAAATAAACAAATGGGTTTTGTCCAAAGCGTAAAGCTTTTGGGTTCCGTGTTCAAAGATACACAAATACTACCACATCACTAAAGCCAAGAACAAGAAGAAGAAAGATATAGTTGTTGCTGTTGCTGTTGCTG
The DNA here is from genome assembly GCA_016586305.1 of Ophiorrhiza pumila. Classification (NCBI taxonomy): domain Eukaryota; kingdom Viridiplantae; phylum Streptophyta; class Magnoliopsida; order Gentianales; family Rubiaceae; genus Ophiorrhiza; species Ophiorrhiza pumila. Next base: position 4,935,807 of record BLIW01000001.1, on the reverse strand, counting down.
CAGTGTGTGACTGTGTGTAAGAGAAGAAAAAGAGAGAAAAACAAAAATACACCTCAAATATCCGAACGCACCTCAAATTTAAGATTTGCATGTTCGGGAAAGGATACATACATACATAGATAGATAGATACGTACATGTTTTGTGGAGTTTGTTGGATGAGAGATATATTATCAGGGGAATTTGTTTGTTAGATACGATTTTCATATATTTTTGTATGTGTTATTGGTTGAGATTTTGAGGCCTAAAAATGGGGAGCAAATGGAGGAAAGCCAAGCTGGCATTAGGAATGAAAATGTGCATTTTTGTTCCCAGGACTTTAGATGATTCGCCGTCGCTGCAGGAGCAATCTTCATCCGTCACTGACACTGGCACTGCCACTGAAGCCGATTCATTGACTCCCACGACACCGCGAAGGCGCTCTGATTGCCGCCTTGATATGCCTACCACGCCTGTTCCTTCTTCCTCTGGCCTGCAACACCCAAAATTCTCATCCAAATCTTCCAAGGTAATAATTTTGATTCCCAAATATGCATTAACAGTTTGTAATGTGTTTTTTCTTTTTATTTGGTATGTAAGGTTGAGATTATGTTTTTTTTTTTCTTTAAAAAAAAAAAAAAAGAAAGTCTGGAAATTTGTTTTCATGTAGATATAAGCATAATATCTGAATTGTTTAGTGAATTTTTGAATCTAATCTTGAATTATTACTATTTTTATGTTGGGAATTCATTTGATTGTTTGTTATTGTTAGTGAAAATGTACTGGTGATTACTTAGTGCTGCATCTTGATTCTCAATGCTGAAATTGAATATATTCTATGTTCTGCTGTAAAGGCAAATCAAAGCTATTATTGATTAATGGGATTTTAAAAATAAATAAATAAAATGTAGGAATATTTATTTATTTGTTTCTTTGTGTGAATATTGATTAAATTGAATAAAAGATTTACTTAACTGAGTATAGTATATTCTTTTTCTTTGTTTTACTTTATGATGAGTTTGTTGACTGGGTGGGTTGTGGGTTGTGTATTTCACGTGGTGTGGAGGAATAAGGTCATGGTATGATGGTAATGGTGATAATGGCTACTACAGAAAATGGAAGCAAAAAATGAATTGTGAGGGGAATGGAATAATGTGATGTTGGTGGGGATAAAGTGGAGGAATATCTTTTAAGGACCATTGTCCTGTATCCTTATATTATATAAAGGGTAGTAACAGTGTAATCTTTCTTTTTATTCCTTCTTCTACTTCTTGGAAGGCAAAGTGCTTTGTCTGGTCAGCAACTGCATTATGTCACACACATGACCAGAGCCAATTTTGTTTGCCATTTCCTCATCTCTTTTGAGGCTATAGTCCAACCCAAGAAAGGTCCTTGGACTCTTGATTTTTAACTTTTTTCTACAAATAATTTACATGAAAAGTGAGGTGGTGAAATCATTTTTGCTAATTTCCTTTTATTGCCTTTGAATCTTACATAGTCAGAGTTTAGACTTTGCTTCATTAGTCGCCCTTACTCTTTTGCTTTATTATCTTTTGACTGCCTTATTTTTCCTTTAATGTGGTTGCTAATGACTCTCAACATGCAATCTTTCAGCACTGCTCATTATCGAAACAAAATGGAAAAGAACCACATTGATATGTTTCGTGTTTTGCCTTCAATAATGATAAAAATTGAGGCTCCATTACCAGCACAAAAGTTCAGACTGTTATTTTTTGCCATAATATTTTACTTCTTTTTACAAACTTCACCATTTGTTTACCAGCTGAATTGAAGCTACTTATTGCATTCTGCAGGAACAGATGTTAGCTAGACAAACTAGTTTCTTTTTTATTTCTGCACATTTGCACATTTACTCTTTACTGAGGTGAAAATTTCTGGGTGTAAATGATCTTTATTTTATAAGCTTTGATATGGAAGGTTCTTGGTGAAGAAAATTTTGTGGAGTACCTATTCCCTATTTTGTTAGAAATAGGAATGACATTATATTTTTTGTTTTTGCATTTGCTCAATTCTTTCTGCTGCTTCTTTGTTCATTGACTGTCATTAACTTGCTTCTTTGTTCATTGACTGTCAACAACTTGCTTCTTTCTTCATGCATTGCATAGCAGTTCATGTAGCCATTATACTCAAATCCTCTTCCGTAGCAGTTTTTCTTTCCGAATGCTTTGTCAGAATTTGTTTCATCTCCACTACATTCTATTGCAGAAAACATGTGCTATATGTTTGAACACGATGAAGCCTGGCCAGGGCCATGCCATTTTCACTGCAGAATGCTCTCACTCTTTCCACTTCCACTGTATAACATCTAATGTAAAGCATGGAAACCAAATTTGTCCGGTTTGCAGAGCAAATTGGAAGGAAGTCCCTTTTAAGAGTCCTACTAATGAGATCAGCCGTGGAAGGATAAGGAATAACAATGGATCATGGCCTCAAGATGATCCTTGGGTGACTGTTTTGAGACGGCTCCCTTCTCCAAGAGTGGATACCAGCAGGCATATTTCTTCAATTTTTAATATTGCAGAGCCAAGCGTTTTTAATGACGATGAGCTCATCGATTACCGGTCTGAAATCAGGGAGAACTTACTATATCTTGTAGATGACAATTCTGATGGAGGACTCATTCTCGAAGCATATCCAGAGGTCTCTGCCGTTTCAAAATCAGCACGTTTTAACAATTTCACTACTCTAATACACATTCAAGCTCCCAATACTATTGGCGTTGGGCATAATGCTATAGACCAATCTGGCTCACCAGCGGTATCTCGTCGTTCTCGAGTTCCTGTTGATCTTGTAACGGTGCTTGATGTTAGTGGCAGCATGGCAGGTACAAAGCTTGCTTTACTCAAAAGAGCCATGGGATTCGTGATTCAAAATCTGGGGCCTTTTGACAGGCTATCAGTTATTGCCTTTTCCTCTACAGCCCGTCGCCTCTTCCCACTTCGCAAGATGACTGACACTGGAAAGCAAGAAGCTTTACAAGCAGTTAACTCTTTAAGTTCAAATGGTGGAACAAACATCGCTGAGGGCTTAAGGAAGGGTGCCAAGGTGATGACTGACCGCAAGTTAAAAAATCCTGTTAGCAGTATAATACTTTTGTCTGATGGGCAAGACACATATTCTTTCAGCAGTCCTCGTGCAGCGAATAGCCGAACTGATTCCCAATTTTTACTCCCAGTTTCTATGCACCGTGGTAACAATGCAGGTACTCACATTCCTGTCCATACTTTTGGATTTGGTGCAGATCACGATGCTATTTCAATGCATTCAATCTCTGAAAATTCTGGAGGAACATTTTCTTTCATAGAAGCAGAAAATGTAATTCAAGATGCTTTTGCTCAATGTATTGGCGGACTTTTGAGTGTTGTAGTGCAGGAATTGATGGTGCACATAGAATGCTCGCACCCAGCCTTGAAATTAAATTCAATAAAAGCTGGAAGTTATAAAACCAGTTTGATGTCTAATGAAAGAGTGGGATCTGTAGAAGTCGGTGATTTATATGCTGAAGAAGAAAGAGATTTTCTAGTAACAATTGATATTCCGGTTGACAAATCCAGTGATGAGATGTCAATACTAAATATCAAGTGTGTTTACAAAGACCCTGCTTCGAAAGAATTAGTAACCTTGAATCAGGTTATTGAGGTTAAAATTCTAAGGCCTGAAACAACAGGAGAACTTGTGGTGTCGATGGAAGTGGACAAGCAGCGAAATAGGCTCCAATCAGCAGAAGCAATGGCAGAAGCAAGAGCTGCTGCCGAGCATGGTGATCTAGCCGCTGCAGCGTCTTTGTTGGAGCATTGTCGCAAACGGTTAGCAGAATCTGTCTCTCATAAAGCTGGAGATAGATTGTGTGCTGCATTAGATGCTGAGCTGAGGGAAATGCAAGAGAGAATGGCAAATCGCCAAATTTATGAAACATCTGGTCGGGCTTATGTTCTGTCAGGACTGAGCTCACATTCATGGCAAAGAGCAACCGCACGCGGTGATTCCACAGAAAGTACGAGTCTGGTACAAGCTTACCAAACATCTTCGATGGTTGACATGGTTAACAGATCTCAAACAATGTTCATTGGCAGTCCATCTCCTCGAAGGTCACTTGGTCAGTCACTCACATTTCCTGCACCACTGCCAAGGTGATTGTTTAATTCTAGCTGCCAGAACTTTCCTTGACGGCATAGATTTCACTAAAATGCCTCATTATTTTGGTTGTACGTGCTCTAGTTTTGGGATGGTGGGAGCTAACTTGAAGAGGGTGAAACAGTTTTGGGTGTTTTTATCTGGAGGGGTATACTTCAATGTTGGTTGTACATGAATAAAAAAAAAAAATGGAGAGCCGGTTTATTTTGGCTTATGGAAAATTGGTTTTAAAGGGGAATTTGGGTTGGCCAGAGTTCATAATATTTGATTTCATGTTTGAGTATATACAACATATTTTGTGGCTTTTCTTTTTCAGAGAAAATAATGGGGTATAGTCAGTTTCTTATTGTGGTGATACAGGTTAATTTTAAATGCAATATATATCAATGTCTTCAATTGATTCCATGATTTTCTATCCCAAGTGATTTTGTTGTGTTATTTATTCTTTTATATTTCCTTTTTAACATTTTTGTACCTCATTTGCTTTAGAATAATATATCAAAAAATGGTTATTGTAAGCAAAGCCATGCTTGTGTTAATCGAACATGCAAATAAGCGGACTGTAGCTGCGTATGGCTGCTGCTGGTTTACTTGCCATAACACTAGAAAACGAAATTTGAAGTTTGAACCTGAACTTAATCATCCTGGAATGTGAATCCATTAAAGCCAAGCTTGAATAGTTTTCTAGACCAATGTTTAATGCGATTTTTCTTGCTGTTCCTCTGCGTGAAAGTTGAGCAGAAGATTAGAGTGTAAAAGAAAATTATTCATCCAAAACAAATTAAAATGAAGAAATCCTATGAAAATAATGGTGCTGATCATAAATGTTGATTTTTTTCATGAGAATTGATTTTTAAACTTCCCTTCAAGAGATTACCATCATTATAATTATTTGTCAACTTACTAAAACATAAATATAACAATCTTTTTGATTTTAGTCTGTTTTTCTTCTTTTTCTCCTTTTTTTTTTCGGTTTGGAATTTGGGTTGAGATGTAGAAGATACTCTCACTAAAATAAACACTAGTACTGCAATGACTGGGCCAATAATGGGCTAAAGTGGTAAGTGTTTGGCCAAGATTCATATAAAAACCCAACAGTTTTTTTTATTATATTGGTCAAGAAATAGAAAATAGAAAAATCCCAAGAAGAAATATATTAGTGTAAACCAAAAAAATAATTATCTTTTATCTGATTTTATGCTTTGTATAGGGATTAGCATTGGCCCATTAAAGGTTTGTTTATGGAGGGAGATACACACCAATTGTTTCATTAATATATATCTATTATAGTTTTTTTTTTAACATTAAAAATGAATTAATATTGTCGAATAAAATTAGTATACAAAATTTGAATTTTGGAAACATAATAAATGTTATATACTATAAAATGTGAATTATTTATTTTAATTACTATTTAGTAACAAAACTTTGACTAAACTATTTTTGTTAAGGAGTTAAAAACATACTCCCTCTGTTCTCTAATAAGTGTCGTTTTAAAGATGTCCACACTAATTAAAAAAAGTAATAAATTATTATTGTGGCTGCTTTTACATGAGTCGACCTATTAAATTATTTGTGCGGTTTTAATTAGATAGCTAGCATTTTCATTAGCACCTTTTATTTTTATTATTTGGTGTAGGCGTTGTATTAATTGATCTTGTATTATTGCATGTTTATGAAATTTTCATGGTCCCCAAAAATCAACGTTTAAAAAAAAGGTTTTAAAAGAGGTTAAAAGGTTTTTTAAAACTAAAAACTGCATTAAAATCATAATCAATCTGAGATATTTTGTTCCCCTTGGGTTGTACTTGTACAGTGAATTATGAATAAGATCTCTTTTTAAGTCAGATTTGTTTGACTTTTTATTGTTCAAACTCAGACGTGCACATACAATTAAAAGTAAATCAATATTGTTTTTAAGTTCAATAGAGCACCACAACTCCATTTCCATCCTATTATCACTAGTAAATTGCTTCCACCATTAAATTATAGGGTTGTACTTGAAGCTGCACCCGAGACCATATCCTCTGTACAATATTTATCCTGTCTTATTTTGTCTAATATTCAAAACGACGTAGTTTCATTAAAATTAGGGACTAAATGCATAAATATTACTAAAATTACTTTACAATTATTAGACCCTAACCAAGAAATTAGTGAACCCTACAATGTAATTTTAATTAAGACAGAATAAGACAGATAAAATATTAGACAGGAGATTCGGTGTCACTTCACCCCAGATCTTATAGTTTTTTTTTACAAGAATTTTAAAATATATACATGTAACATGCTAATTACATTTACTTTCTTTCATAGAGGGTAATCTTTATTATACAACAACTTTTTTATATTATAGTTACTTCATTCAATTAGTTAAACATATAACAAATATTTTCAAATTCGAATATTTCAATTAGCAGTTCTTCTTTTGTAACTCTTTTGGTTGGAGTCAGTAATTAGGTCTGAATTCCCTTTGAAGCGTATATATCAAAATGAAAATAGAATTGCCAACTTAGAACGATGGCTAAGAATGTTCATTAAAAAGAATTAATAGTTTATAACAAAGACATTTATTATGAGTTCTTAATTTAACGCATTTTCGTTAATTGATTAAAGATTGACTAATTGGATTAATACATTCTTATGGTGAAAATTTTTAAAGTACTCGTACCAAATTTTACTATCAAGAAAGTAAATGTAATTTTAACCTAGATTCTTTTTTTCCATTTCATCACCTCTATTAACACTTAATCATTTCCTTGTATTTGAGAAAAACTTCCAGATTCATTGGAAGGAAGCTTAATAAGAACGAATCAAAATTTTTCTTCTACGATCAATAGGTATAAACATCTGCAGCTACAAATTGGATCAATTTTTCTGCAACAAATAAGTGTTTGAGCTATTAAAATATTGTCTAATGGAGAGAGTTATGACAAAACCCTATACTTTTCATTACAAAATCAATAAATCAAAAAGGAATGGATTATTTTGTGAAAGAATTTTTGGACCTATTAAAAATAGAATTTGTGCTTGTGGAAATTATCAAGTAATTGGGGAGTAAAAAAAAGGGTTAATTACCGATAACCCCCATGTGGTTTTCAGATTTTTCGTATAACCCCCATGTGTTGTTAAAATATACCAACAACCCCCATGTGCTTCGGTTTCAATTGTAAAGTGGACGGAAAACGTGTCTGTCAACGGGAATTGAGTTACACGCGCCTAATTCTGCATCTATGATTATACAAACTCATTAAATGGTTGTACATTTCCTAAATTACCCTTATTTGACCTTTTAAATACATACTATCATTTTCTTCCTTTGTACTTATCTCTTTTTTCTCTTTCCAATCATTACTCTCTTTCCTTTCTTTTTTTTTTTCTTTCTTTAACATTTTAGTTTTTATTCTTCATTTTATTTAAATTAAATTCAATAAATCTACACTTTAATTCTAATAATAAATTAAGCTCAATCTAAATATGGATAATTATTCGTAATTATTTTGATTAAAACAAACTTATTATCTTGAATTTTAGATTAAAACAAACTTTTTGTTCTTCATGGTTGCATTTGAATTTTAGATTAAAGCACATGGGAGTTTCTAAATCCACAACGAAGAAACTCTCAGTTAAATACGAAGAAGTCGGGGAACATCATGAAAAGCAACACCGAGTCGGAGACGATAACGCTGCCCTTGACCGCCTTCTTCTCATCCACTTCGACATCTCCTCCCTTATTCATCAAATGGATGAACTTGTTGTGGATGAAACAACTATGGACAAAGTTTGAAGCAGCATCCCTCAGTGTTCTCTACTATTGACAAGAGTGGTCAGAAAGGATTTCTGGACAGATAAGACTTTCTGGACAGATTAGACGAGGTTTCTTGAAATGAGACTTTAGGCCAATATTTTGAGATTCTGAATCGCATAATCCATGTCAGTAAACGTCTAATTTTGGTTGTGGTGCAGACGTTGGTGTATGAAATTTGAGAAGGTTACCAAAGCTTGTAACATCTTGATGACAGAACTGTTAATAATATTTTCTTCCAAGTATCATGAAAGTTGAGAAATCGAAGAATTCTCTTATTCTCCTAATTTGTTTGCCTGCCCTCTCTGTCAGCCGCCGGTCATCTTTTCCCCTTGAGGATCTACTAATATCAGAAGATTTAGACTCATCTGGCTTGCTTAGCCCATAACAATTTAGATGAGTTGTTGTTGTGGTGGTGGTGGTGGTGGTGGTTGTGGTTGTGGTTGTGGTGGTGGTTGTGATTGCAGTTGCTGTGGTGAGTGGTGGGTGGTGGTGCTAAAACATAAAAAGGGAGGATGAAGAGGCGGAGGAGGATGAGGAGGTGGTGTTAGTGGTGGTGGTGGTGGTGGTGGTGGTGGTGACGGCGGAGGATGAGGAGGCGGAGGAGGATGGTGGTGGTGCTGGACCAGAAAAACAAGAAGAGGGAAAAAACGATGGAAGAGGAGAAATAAAATATTAAATTTATTTTTTATCTCAAAACTTAATTAATTTCAACTATGACCCCAAAACTTTAGTAATTTTTTGATTGAATGATTTGAATTGAAAAAGTTGGGAGGGTATTATTGGAAATTTTAACGGTGCCGTTAATGCACCTATTTTCCATCAACTTTCTGCTTAAATCAGAAACACGTGGGGGTTGTTGGTATATTTTAACAACACATGGGGGTTATACGAAAAATCGGCAAACCACATGGGGGTTATCGGTAATTAACCCTAAAAAAAACGACCCAAAATTCAGCGAGCAATGCAGAGTAGAGTTTGTTGATTCTCGGATAGGAAGGTGTCAAACGGGGTACTACATCAAACTCATTGATTGAAGAGGCATGACAAAATCTCAAAAATTCATTTTGTAATTTAATTCAACAACAAGGGAGGTAAATATAATTACCCCAAATATTGGATGCGAATTTGGCCTGAGTTCCACTTGTACCAAGATGTACAACACGCCAGAAAGTGGGCCCCACTCATATTTGACCGCACAAAAAGAAGATCCAATAAAGAAAAAACAAAATCCAACGGGCCAAACCCAATTACCCAAAGCTTAACCCTGCAGAGTGCAGACTGCAGAGGCAGAGGCAGCAGCAACAGAGCATTTAAAATATAGAGAAAATAAAAATTTTGGCACATCCATCCATGATCCATCTATCGGGGGCAGAGTTAACAGCATTATCCACGTGGCATTTCCGCAGTGGGTCCCCAAGTATAGATCGCAGCAGCAGCGGCAGCCTCTCTCTCTCTCTCTCTCTCATTCTGTCTCAGCTCATCAAACTTTAAAATTCCTCTTACGACGTTACGTTAGCGTCGTAACTCTCATGTCTCCTTCTTACTAAAATTTCTTTAGTCTCGTCGTCCTCACACACACTCACACACTTCCAATCCTAATTTCCATTTGCCACGTGGACATGGAATTTGTATGCTGAGACTGAGAGAATCAGAATGCCAGTACTCCCTACTCACTAGTCACTATATGTATATACCGCCACTATACTAAACATAACTATTATTATTATTTATAATGTACGTGGAGCTGGATTTACACACACTCACACACTGAGCTGAAGCCTGAACTCAAGAAGCTCATCACGTGCGTCTTTCCTCATCGAAGCTCAAAACTTGTCCCTTTTTTGTTATATTATCTATGTTGATTAGTGAAGAAGACTAAAGATTAAAGAAGCTGGAGATATTGAAGGACGGTGTGTGGGCTTCTTGTAGTATCTCTCGATCGTATTCTCCGTTCATTGACTGTCCAAGTACGTTTACCATTTTCGGTTGTTTTTTTTTTTCTGTTAATAATTTGGAAGCTGATGATGATTTATTTTTAAGCCGGAGACACGTGGGGGGTTGATGATTGTTGTAACTCTTTATTTAAATGTGATTAATAATCTACTTTTAGTCGTGATAATAAAAGTAGCAATGAAATTTCAAATTTCGGTTTGACTAATGAATGTGTGAATGTGTGAAAATGTGTGGTGGGTTTAAGGAAGTACTATCAGATTTTCGTTTTAAAGATAGTCACGAAAATTGAAAATGTTAATGTCGGTTATTATTATTATTATTCATTTGAACCGTATATGAAAATGTATATGAAAATGTTAATGTACGTTGAAGAATTATTTATTTTTAGTGGAAGGGGCTTCTTCAAGAATGGCTGGCAATAAGGCAAAACCAAACATGGGTTTTAATCATCAATTAGTTCAACTACTGACCCCTCTGAGTTAATCGGCTACTTTTTCCAATATTTAAGTTTTCTTTTTGTTGGCTTTGATGTGTTGTTGGTGGGATCCCTTTGGTGTTTAATTGTTCTAGCTCAAATGAATGGAATAGTATAAATATTAGGCATCAATGATCAAACCAATGGACAAAATCATCTGTAGCCGTTGCCAACTTTACATTTCCGGACAGCCGACACCACAGATTGTAATTTGTAGGACCCTGCCCATAAACATAAACAAATCATTTAAGTCATTTTCACGCCTCATCACTCTAGGAAGATTCAACCAAAAAATACAGAAAAGTCTACAGCAGTAACAATCGTGCGTTGATGTAGTACCTCCTTGTTTTCTCAGTGTTATATATGTCTTCCAAGCTAAGTCTTTTCTAACCGTTGGGATGCACTTGTATAAGCTAAACTACTCAAATATTTGAAAACTTCCCTTTTTCAAGGATGTACATTCAAGTTAACTGTAGTGAACCTACATTGCAGAGTCAGGTAAGATGATGGTATCTATATTTTATTGGCATTGTACTTGATGTGAAGTTTGATTGTTGAAATGTCCCTTTCGGGGTGGAAAAAGGGTTCCTTTCATATCACTTGGTTGATGGAAAACTGTGTATTAATGTGCTATTACGTGTATTTTCTTTATTATCTGGTTTCTGGAAGTGTATTATGGAAACCCGTCAATCTCTGTTTCAAATATTTGTTGAAAGATGTTTTTATAATTCCCCTTTCAGTTTAAATTGATGTTTTGAGTGATTGGTACTTTTGCTTTCAAGGTACATCTCAATATATCTCTTGGTGAGGATAAAGTTCTAATTTTTTTTTTTGGCTTTTTGGAGTGCACATTAATGATCACATCATTATTAGTCATTTCAACCACATTATGTTTCTTTCCAGTCTGAACTTCTGGAGTTTATGAGAAGTTTGGCATAGTTTTCACTCTTGCTCTTGTGTGTGAATTATGAAACTCATGAGGTTAAAATCTTATCTGAATTATGGTTTTTTCTTCTGTAAAGTTTCATCCAGAAAGAATAGGACATTTATCCCATACTACTATAACTGTCCATCTCAATCTTTTTACACAATGTTACTTTGAAAAGTTTAAGAGGCTGTTTCTTTCAGCCTTGCATTTAAATCTTGTTAGCTGTGTTTCATCATCATTGAAGGGTGTACTTATTTACTTCACACTTTAAATTTCACTTACTTTTGCTTTTATGTTTACTACTTTTATGCATGTATAATTGAAATGCGGACTAAATTGTAGTCTGATTCCGTCATTTTGATAAAAGTAGGACTAACTTTTGTTTACATCATGCTGGGAAGTTCTTCAAAGTGCAAACTAAATTGAGAAAATAGATGTCGGTACCATCAGAGATTTGGAGGCCAACCATGTTTAGTTATTCCTACCTTCATATAGAACTTTATGTTTGTTTGTTTCTTTTGCTGTTGTTAAACATTTGTCTTCTTGCCTGTTGAGAACCTTTTTCTCCATCTTGCTTATATGATTCTTGATAGTTTGGAACTTCATGATATTAGAACCTTCACAAGTTTAAATAATTTAAAGTTGCCTTGAAGTGCAAAACTTACACTTCCTATCTCCAAGTGTTTAGAGTTGTTGTGCCTCTCTCTCTTCATTTTCAACGTTAGGATTCTTTATTTCACAGGACTCATATCATGTAAGCTAATATATGTTCAGGTGTTATTTCCTAAGTTGATTATAAAGGTTACAGTATAGTGGTATCAGCTTGTTGTAGCTCTTTGAGAGGAATAATCTCTCTCTCTCTCTCAAAGTTCATCATGATTTTTGCTATAAGAATGTGTATGTCATATAACGATTGTGTGTTTGCTGAAGTCTTGACACTGAAAGGTGGGGGTGAAATAATATATTTATCTTGTCAACAGTTTGTGGTAGATATTCTTCTTAAAGCATGGTGATCTTATGTTTTCAGAACAACCAAGATGTGCTCCATGTTTACCCAGCAATCAAGAGATTGAGTTGGAATTTAGTGTGTAACAACTGAATGTGAGTTTCCTTTTCTTAACCTTTCGAACTAGATAGATTCCTTCATATGTTTAAGAAACTGAGTAAGATCAATGTTCAAACAGTATATACTCAATTTTTTCATCTAATAATCACAATTATAAATGCAGGTGTGCAAGAATTTGAAAATGTAGTCTTGCATATTCACACACACACATGTGCAGATGTAGTATTTCAATTGGGGGATTTATTGATGCAATATGCTTATTTTGAACTAACATGTGCTTTTGTCTCTTTTTCTTTCTCTATCTTCCTACCAGAAGGGAGACAAATAAGCAGATCGTGGTATTTGGACCTGGAAATGAGACTAACAGTGGAAAGGGCGCTTCTTTGTCTACTTACTCTGGTCTGGATTGAGCAAGGTTTCTCTGGTTAGTATTATGCTTTTACTATCAATAGACCATTTCTAATTTCTGTTTGCTGAACTTTGAAACGATGAGTAGAAATTCTTCAATCATCCAATCCTCACAAAGTTATATGATTTATTTCATCAAGTGTGATTATTAGGTGAAGTGCAATGATTGTGACAGTGGTACTTTAAGATGTCAGTGTACATTTTCTAGTTTGGCCATTTTGTCCGTAAATGGTGCCTCCATATAGACAATATGCATGCTGTAAATTTGCTGATAATTTGCATTTACACCAGTGGTTGATGGGCGTTCAAATGCATCTGAAACTAATATGTGGACATGCACATGTTCCGCTGCTGATCAAAGGAATCTGAGTGTTGCTGTCCCTGGAAGCTGTTATGCATCCTGCGATTGCAATCCCGGTATGCTGCTAGTCCTATCAGCATGAGACTTCGGCCACCATTTTTTATTGGGTTAACTTGGCATAGCTATTCTTTTGGGGTGATAAATGACAACACTAAAGCATCTGATGTCAACTTTATAGACAAATTGAATTACGCTGAGATCTCTTCCTAACTGGAGGAAGGGAAAAAGAATGTTTATATGCATGGAAATCAATACAAGACATGTAAATATACAGATATAGTAGCACTATTTGCTTATCAGGGTGAAAGCTAGTCATGTTTACGAAATTTGAGAGTCTTGATTACAGAATCATGCTCACTCTCAGTCCAAATTGAAGTTGAACCTTTTATCCAAAGCAAGACATAAGATTTGAGAAAGATAAAAGAGTTGTCTTGATTCAAACTCGTGCAATTTGCATTGAATTGTGCACCACGGTCTGAAGTCTTTGAGTTTCATTACTGTTTGTTGTCCCTGATCTCCAAGGACATTAAACTGTTTACAGTAGTACAGGTATTTTTTCAGAGAATGTGATCTGGACTCTGTTGTCTCATTGCAGCTACAGGCAACTCAGATAGAAACACATGGATGTGTACTTGTACAGCTAATGGTTTGCCTAAAGTGGCTTCTGGAAATAATTACACCAGCTGTTTTGCTGCATGCAATTGCAATTCCGGTAATTTACTTTTTCAGCCATCATGAAGTAATAAGGACAACAAAAAACAAAACACAGTTTGCCATTGGTCCATTTAAAGATCAAGAGACAACTATACTTCTTCCCGATGGTATTATTTGTGAAATGATCAGAGATTAGAGAGCCTTGACTATGGACATTGTATAGTCTCAAAAAACCAGCTTATGTTGGTTTGGTCAAAGAGTAAAAACGAATAGCCAAAAAAACAAGAAGAAGAAGAAGAAACGAACATTAGAAGGGATCAACTATCTATTGTATCTGATATTCTTTAAATTTTATCATTAATATGTATGTATTAGTTTTCAGTTCATAGAAGTGGTTCTTCCTGTTTATACTAATGCCTCTTTCATTGTGGCACAAGGGGCTCCGATTGAAATGCAGTCTCTGAGGAAGCAGATTACGAAAAGAGTTGTTACAATCATTCTCTTACTGTGTATTACCCTGGCAATTCTTGCGTTCGCAGCTTCTTTATTGTGCTATTTCTACCGTAAGGATAAATGGCCTATCAAAAGGCCATTATTTTTTTCACCTAGACAATCATCAGATAAGCAAACAAGTTGGAACAGTGCCACCAGCTTAATTAGCCAAGGGGCTTCTTCTATTCCAACATACAAAGGCTCTTTCGGTACACTGATCACACCTATAGCAGGTCATTTAATTTTTGCTTTATTCTCGTTTTTGTTTTGGGTCTTAAGCTAAATCTAAAGACAGCAGTATCTTTTATTACCTGTGAAGAAGCATAGACATTTCATCGTAGGCAATATACTTTGCAATCTGTTGTCATTTCTTAGGATTAAGTTCATTAAAGCATAGATATCTTGAGCTGGAGTTAACGTTTCTTTGTATTTGACATATCCACGTCTGTCTCAATTTTTGCTTTCTGTAGGGTGCTTCCCAAAGGTGGCATTCTTATGTAGAAATAAAACAGGAACATTTCAAGGAATGATCATACAGTTCTCTTATATTGAACTGGAAATTGCAACAAACAAGTTTGCTGATTCTAACTTGATTGGTGTGGGCGGAAGCAGTCATGTTTACCGTGGTCATCTCAAGGATGGTAAAGTTGTGGCAATAAAACGAATGAAAACTCTAGCAGGATCTGATACTGAATCCATTTTCCTAAAAGAGGTACTACCTCAAACTGCTAATATATCCACAACATAGTAATAGGATTGGTCCTTACTTGAAGCAATAGATGATGGAACTCAAAACATATATGAAAGTGTGTTAAATTTTAAAGCATGTTTTTCTGCTCAGATCGAACTGATATCAAGACTGCATCATTGTCATGTGGTTCCTCTGCTTGGCTTCTGCTCAGCACGGCAAGGAAAACATGCTGAGATGCTGCTAGTGTTTGAGTATATGTCTAATGGTAACCTGAGAGAGTGCTTGGATGGTGCTTCAGGGAAATGTTTGGATTGGGGAACTCGGGTGACAATTGCACTTGGAGCTGCCAGGGGACTAGAATATCTCCACGAAGCAGCTGCGCCAAGAATTTTGCACAGGGACGTCAAATCTACAAACGTTCTCCTGGATGAGAACTGGAGAGCAAAGGTGAGAATAACTACTATGCAGCCAAATCAGGAAATATGCATTTGGTAAAAAGAAAAAAGAATCACATCCTACTAAACTTGGTCAAGTTTATGGACGTAAATTAAGGATAGTGCTGGTTTCAGTGGAAATTTCCAGATAGTGTATTTTATATACCTGGTGACATGTTAGTGTTTGCAACAGATTACTGATCTTGGTATGGCAAAACACCTCCACAATGATGGCATTCCCAGCTGTTCCAGTTCGCCAGCAAGAATGCAGGGTACTTTCGGATATTTTGCACCAGAGTATGCCATCATTGGTAGAGCCTCTCTCAAGTCGGATGTTTTCAGTTTCGGAGTGGTTCTTCTTGAGCTTATTAGTGGGCGAAAGCCAATTCAGACATCTGACAGTATAGGAGAAGAGAGCCTTGTAATTTGGGTACGACAAATTTGACAAGTTCACTTTTGTTAATTGCTTACCAAAATTTATGCCAACAAATATTAAAAACTAACGTGACAACATAATGGCTCCTGAGTTCAATAGACCTTTTGCATGCAAGGAGACCCCTGAAATAGAAGCAGCTATTATTTATTCTTCATATCAGTTTTTGAAGTTTTTGGTACATTTTACTGGTATAATTATAATTGCAATTCCCTTTTGCTCTTGAATTTTCTAGCATGAAAAATCTTCTGCCTCTTATAATGGTCTTGTTCATATGAATTGTATCATAATGCTTTTACTTGAAGATAAGCTATACCATTTAATTTGCATCTTATTAAATCCTCTTCAGTAAGTACCTTAAATTCACAGTTCTTATATTTGGCTCATTTCTACTTCTAAAACCTCATTGTGAGTGATAATTGATTGCTATAACTGCCACTGTGAGGAACTTGGTGATGGCATGCAAATTTTCACCTCATTACAGGCAACACCTCGACTACAAGATAGTAGGCGGGTGATTTTAGAGCTGCCAGACCCGCACCTGAGCGGGGCATTCCATGAAGAAGAGATGCAGGTGCTAGCTTATTTAGCAAAAGAGTGCCTATTGTTGGATCCTGATTCTCGACCAACAATGAGTGAAGTGGTTCAAATTCTTTCAACTATTGCGCCAGAGAAATCTAAGAGGAAAAACATGTCTGTGCACTTATTCCAGGTAACATTACTTGGATATTCTTTTTGTTCATGCTGCTTTACTACAGCCTTGTAGACCGAACAGTATGGTGACGTGTGATCCATATCGCCGCTCCCACATAATGGGGTAAAAGCTTGTGTGATTTCCTAGTTTATAGACTGACATGCAGCTTTGCGTCTTCTACCACATTTCATGCAGAGGTCATACAGTGATGTCAACGAGAGTGATAGTATAAACAGACTAGTTTTTGATCCTGTTGAGGCAGAGGAGATAAAGCACATAACATCGGAGAGAAATACAGGTGAAGACTCATTGGCATTGGATAACAGGATGAACCCATGTCTTGAAAAGAGCGATAATGAGGAAAGGAAAGTTTCTGTTGATTACTTAGAGAATTTGATCCTCCTCACATCCAAGGCAAGGAGTTGGCATTCTCAAGAAGATGAAACTGTAGACTTGACTGAACCCCGGTTTGAATCATTCTGTATGCCGAATGTGAATGCAATCTCATGATGGGTTTGGAAGCTGCAACAAACAACATTTGTAGTTTGGAGAGTACTCGAGTGTCTGTCTACAGGGAAACATTTTCTGTTTTTAACTTGATGATTCAAGTGGAATTGGGATTCTTGCTCTGATTTTAGTTTTTTTTTTAGCTGGAAAATCAGAGGTTGGTCGGATGGTCTTATTGATTGTTGATTTCTTCAATTTTTTTTCATCAACTTCAATGTAAATAGATTTTAGAGGAAGTTTAGTTATCTTTCTGCTGTATGAATAACCAAAGATGTACAATTTTGTTCATTTGTTTTCAACTTGAATAACGTTGTCTTGTCTAGAATTCTTTACAAATTTCTCAGATTCTTCATTAAAAAGGATCACCACGAAAACTCTTCCCTTTGTTTCTTACGTCAATGGTCTATGGTCTCTAACATAAAGATATTGTGTACCCATCACTGGCCTTCCAATGTGGAATGCTATAAAGATGAAAACATTTATTCTAAAGAGTTTTCAACGGTTAAGGAATCATTGGTAAACTCAGAAAGGCTTTGTGCACACATAGTAATATAGGAGAAATTGATAACCATACTTGGATTCCTCATAAATTAAGTCTCATTTGGGGCATAATATGTATGCGCTACCACATGATACTGATTTGATTTAGAAAACTAAATATGTGCATTTGCGGAGGACATGATTCGTTGACTGGTAGCTGCCTCATTGCTGCAAATTCATCTATTAAGACAACGCAATGTTCGTTTGAGAAATGGTTCAGATAGTGGTTCCATATCCCAGTTTAGGGTCATTATCTCTAAGTAAGTACGTACATAATGATAATGATGAGCTGATATAATTATTGAATCAACATGGTCTAAGCGTCAAACATTCAGAAGTCAGTTGTATAGGATTTCTTGCATAGATTTAATGAATAAATCATGAGAAAAATAAAGTGGAAATTGTTGAGTTGTGGAGTCTATGACGTTTGAAGACCTTACCGAGAGAAATCCGCGGATCGACTTACGCAGTTAGGTCGACGTGAGGGTTGTAAGGGGTGGTAAAACCCCATTCCAGGGTCGGGGCAGCGCCACCAGAGAAATTTTTATGTGTAAGGGTTTTTCGTTTTTAGGGTATTTTGGTGTTTTTACCTTCTTATTTCGTAGCCCTATTTCGTTGAGTATAAAGATGTATTTAGGGTTTCGAATGATTGATTAGAAGGTGAGAGACAGAGATACGGTTGTAACTCGATTTTTATCATAGTGAAATCTGGTAGCGGCTAAGTGCACGTAGCTCTCGTATTGAGAATGAACCATTATAAATCTGTGTGTTCCTATATTCGCATTATTAATCGTTTCAAAACAGGTTGGATTAGGACGTCTAATCCTAACAGAAATCATCTTTATACTTCTGAAAACACTATCCATATTTTGTTATGTAAATCTTTTTCAATGTTCATGTTCATTTCAGTAAAGGGTTTTAGCCATGTTTCTTGTTCCAATGATCAAGGTCGACCTGCAAAAAAAAAAAAAATTATGCAAACATGCTGCTCTTTGAAGGGTAGCTGGAATATTGGTGTTTGATGGAAAGTCAGACCAGTACATGCATGTATAAACTTATGCCATCCCAACTGCTACTGCTACTCTTACTGTTTGTTTAGATATTAATTCCAGCCTTATTATATGCAAATAAATCAACAAGTTAAACATGGATCCACCAAAACCTACTCAAGTCCCACTGATTTCACAACCTCAACCTGCACCTCCTCAATCCAGTTCTGGATGTTGTTGTAACTCAATGTAAGTGTTTTTTTTTTTTTTTTCTCTCAATTTGTCAAAAGAATGAGAGAGGAAATTGACTTAAATTTACAAAGGTTATAATTTTTCTTTTGTCTTGAAATTTTGCATGCAGCCTCTGGTTCATATCTTGCTGTGGTTTGTTTTCATGTTGCTGCCCTCCACTCTTTCATGAGCCAGGAGGACCTCCACCTCCATAGTCCATAGTATGCAAATGTAATATTGCTTGGTTAATTTGAAGTGTGAGGAATTGAGAAATCCTAAATGTTTACTGCCTTTGGCTTTGAGTGGCCTGGTGTCTGGTGATGAACATTCAATGTTAAGTTTGTTTCAAATTTTCAATCAATCTTTTTTTTTCCCTCTGTTCTTCATGTTTGAGATATATCAATTGTTTGTAAGAAAGAATCATGAATTTACAAGTATTGATTATTCGTTGGTGTGTATTGTGATGAATGCAAATTATATATTATATAGAATTGTGTCCTCTTCCTTCCTTTGGTATAGACTTGTAAATGGATAGAAACATTGTCTTGTTTCCCTCAGTTTTAATTCAACATTTTCCAGTGAAGATAGATGTTAGTCCATAAGATTCTGGGATTCTAACCCACAAAACCAAATTGAAATTAAGATTAAGGGGATGTAAAATGCATTTTACTAATGTACATTAAATTGTTTTAATTTTAACTATGACAAATAATAATTTTTTTTTTTTATATAACTAGTAATAGTATATCATGGCAAAAACCCAAATTTTTTTTTTATAAATCTTCAATTTTTATAGTCTATATCCTTATATTTTCGCAAGAAAATTAAGATTTTTTAGAAAAATTATGTTTACTTGATCTCAAGCATTCATTTCTCTCTTGTTCTTGATATAATGAGAAACATTTAAATTAATAAATAATTAAAATTTTCAAGAAATCTCGACAGTTATGAGTTAATTATTACCTCAATTTTTTTTAAAAATAAAACTTATCATATTTAAAAAAACTATATACACATATTTTTTATGGTTCATTTTCCTTAGGTATCAAATTCTCTCATTCTTTCTCCTTCCACGACTCAAAGATTAATAAAAATACGCAAAAACTCTTGTGAAACTTATATGAGATATGATACACGAATTATACTTTACACGTTAATATACTAATTTTTTCTACTTTATAAGCTAATCTTTGGTACTTTATATGCTAATTTTTAATACTTTATACTTTAAAATGAAATTCATACGCAAATCTCATATATGAGACGGTGTCACAGGAAAATGACCATAAAAAATAAAACCGCATTGTATTAGGCTTGACTTATTACTATTTTAGGATGCATCATACATAAAGGAGGGTTCATGGTTTATAAAACGATAGTTAATTGGTCTCCATAAAAGAGAGCTTTTTTTTCAGTTGGTCTCCATCAAGGAGGGTTCATATATAAAACGATAGTTAATTGCAATTTCAAAGCATAATAAAAGTGAAAGAAAATTAAAATTACGATTTCAATTGGCCACTAATTAAACGTCTCATGTATAAAACTTGTTTCATATATGATGAATGAACCTATTTAAACTCAATTTTGTTTCATAGAAGTTTTTGTATTTTTCTTTTTAAACTCAATTTTGTTTAAACATTACATATGAACCTGTTTTATATGAGTTTTTGTGTTTTTTTTTTTCAACTCAATTTAGTTTAAACAAATTTTGAATACATGAAAATAAAAATCAATTTTTTTTTTCTTACAACATGGGCCAAAGTGATTCAATTGAAAACTCCGTACTCGAATTAAGCCCATGGGCAGCGAATGGCCCATGATAGTTAATGACCTTAACTGCAAATAACTCACTGATGACTCACTGTGTGACTGTGTGCTGCCCCATGAGTGTTCAAATAAATCAAACCCCTCTCGCTCTCTCCGTTTCTTTGGCGCAATCACACCGAAAAAACAACTCTCTGTCTCTGCGACTGTGGCCCCATTCCTGCTCACTCTGTGACTGTGTGCTGTGTCTTTCCCATTTTTGTTTACTGTACAAGTTAAAATCTGTGCACAGATAGTTTTGTGTAGCATATAAATATAATTCTCTACTGAAAGAGATGGCTGGAAAAGGGGGAGGGGCTCCGGCGACGTACTCGCCGTCGCTGACGGCATCCAAGGGCAAGAAAAAGGCACCCTTTAGTGCTGATGCAGATTGGGTTCGCCCTGATGGCCGTGGCTTTCACCAGTGCAGGCCTGCATGTATGTATTATGTTATGTAGACTATTTTTGGGCTTTCATTCAATCAATGTTTATGATGTAAATTTACTGCATGTGATGTTCTTGGGCTTGATCAAATTCAGTGACGTGTTACTGGCCTCTTTTGTTTTTTAAATTTTGTGAAAGATCCCTTCTTTTTAGTTTTTGGTGATTTTTTTTTTCAATGGATGGCTCTGTTTGTTTATGGTCTTATTTTTTAGCTCTTCTGTTGATTGGATTAGCCATTTTTCATTTGAATGCAATGCTATGGTTTAGAATGACTTGTGCTTTATGACATTCTCTTTGTGATTATGCAAAATAGTGCAAGGAAATTCGGTTCCAAACAAAAAGACTGGATTTTTGATGCAATATTTTTGCAATGACGGCTCCTATAATCAATTTTTTTTGGGAATGTGCGTCCACAGTTACCTTCTTCTGTTGATATTTTTTATTCTATGTCCATAAAGTTAGAGATAGAAATGCTAAGTGTGGACTGTTTTCTCCCTGCTAGTTTTACTTCCTTTTGAGTTTTGATTTATACTTTAATATTTGGGTTGCAAATGAAGCATCTTGGGCGATTTTTGAGGTCTAATGACTTGTGGTTGATTCTCATTCTTGGGCTTGAATTGAGCCAATTGATATGCCTCATTTTATCCAGAAAGCCTGATTTTCAATTTATTAACTTCGATATAAATTGGTGATATCTAATGTGTTTCATCCACTAGCAGTTCGAATGGACCATCTTTTTCTGTTGGAGGAAATTTCACAAGTAATGGCCTTAAAATAATGATATGAAAAAGCCATTGGCAAGAACCAGCTGGCAATTCACGATAAGAGTGTTATGTGAGGATAGACCACATTTTTCAATCCCGCATGTTAAAACTAGTAAAGAAGCCTCCAAATTAAGTAGCTCAGCAGTATTTGATTAGGGTAGTTCTGTTCGATGATCATTAGATTGCTTAATATCCCAGGGGCACGTGGTATTTACCTTGAAAGAGTTCACATGATTATGCGGCTTTAGCCTTTCCTTTTGTGCTATGTTCCCTTCTGATTTGTTTTGTCAAGGAGCTTTTTCTTCCACGTGTTAGAAAGGGCATTCATGTTCACATTTATGTGTTAGGAGGTTGTAAATACCTCTTTTTGGAGCATTGGAGGTAAACATTTCTAAACCTTCTTTAGTTGCATCTATTTTCTATATATTCAGGGAATTCTGTTTGGAACCTAAACTCAAAATATCTTTGTTTGTTTTAATAGTTATGTTGCCAAAGTTAGTGCAAACTCATATTCGCCCTCTTTGACAAGTATTGCTGACTCTTTACTTTGAATGCCGCGTGACCCAGTTCATTGCGTCCTTATCATCTTTTATTTGTTTTTAGACGTGGATTTCTACATCAAATAAAAACTTGTGAATCAAGGTAGTTATATCTGTTTGGCCTATATTTTAGAACTTCATTTTGAGTAATTATGAATTAAAGTATTGTTTTAGCATAGAAGGAAAAAAACAAAAAGAAAAAAGAAATTATGGGGTATGGACTATGAGTTGTTACTCTCTGACTTATTGGCTTGAAGATAAAATGCTTTGGAGTTTCAAGCCAGTGGAGAAGTATCTTGTGTCAGCACCTAAACAGTTGGTATGAACAGATTTGGTTAAAGATGGCATCTAGGAATATTTATGTCTTCCCACTCAGTGATTTTCTCTTCTAAATAGAGTCAGGTTCTGCATATTTTACTTTAAGCTTGTTATGATAGTTTCATAAATTGATTGTCTTTTCACCTTAAATGTTGCTGTGGTTTTCAAGCTATTATAATGGTGGCCTTTAATTAACTCAGAACATTATCATTGCAGTTATGAGGACTGCTGCTGTAAATTCTGCCTCTGGATCAGCTTATGCAGAGTTTGGAAGTACCAAGGTCATAGTATCAGTGTGAGTTATTTATTTATTTAGAGTAAGTAGGAAGTACACCATTACGTTGTTTTACTTTATTTTATTTTGTGTATAAATTGTGGCATCAAAGGTAATAAACTGTAAGTTCTGGTACTCGTCAACTTTTGGTCTTTCGATCTAAGTGTTGATCATGCCATTTCTGAGGACTACACCCTGAAATGTTTAGGTATTTGCACGGGATGTAATTTTTGGTGTTGCAGAAGAGAATGGAAATTACGGGAAGAAGGAAAATTTTTATTAAAGGTCCTCTGAAATTATTCTCTTCTTTGTACTTTTTCATCCTGATTTCCTCTAGTTTTCTTCTCCTTTTCAATAAAAGGGAGTGAAAGAATAGGATGTGAATATTTTCAAATGTTCTGTTTCCATCCATAATTTTCATATCACTTCCTTATTCAAGAATTTTCTAACTTCTTCAAGGATTATATTTTCTTTTCTTCTCTACTTCTCTCACTCAATCGAACTATATCTCTAATCACTCATCACTTCTAACCAGTATGGGAACCTTGGTTTTGGCTGTATGCTTTCAACCTCCTATCATGGAAAACCATACAGATCACTTCTTGCTTTAGTACTGTGCTTTGCTTCTTCCAGTTTGTACAGACTTCTCTTTTGCTTAACAAGATTCAAATGTATTGCACGTTCAGTATTCAATAATTCTATCAACCTTTAAGTCCTCAGTTTCTGCACTTGTTTAGGAATTATCAATGGTTAATGTGATGGATGCAGAACTACTTGGTTTACTGTAGGATGCTTCTCCAAACAATTACCTGTAAAATGCTGGATGTGGTTTGACCTGTCGCCACAGAATGACTACCTTCCCTCGAACAAGAAGAACAGAAGGATTCAAAGAAAAACCAAAACTGCAATTTACTACATCTAGTAAAACTTCTCTGGCTTCATAATATCATCAATCTCAAGAATCTTGTCTTATCCAATAATAGCATTGCCGTGATTCTTTTCTTGTGACTCTTGAAGATTTCATTATATTGTAAATAAGTTGGAAGTGGAAATAGTTAATTATCAAAAAAAGGAGCTAGAAAAAGTTGAAAGCAAGGTGAGTGGCACAAAATGATCATGACCGGGAGACACCTTGCTCTATGATGATCCTCTAAATTGATATGAATGTAATATCAGCTTTTACAAAACTAGTGTGCTTTGAGTTTTCTTGCTTGATTTTCTACATCTTGCAGCTGGTTTGCTACAAAAAGTATCACTAAATTATTTTGGTCCTTCCTAGATTTGGCCCAAGGGAAAGTAAGAAAGCAATGGCGTACAGTGATGTAGGTCGGTTGAATTGTAATGTCAGCTACACAACTTTTGCCACCCCCTTCCGTGGTCAGGTAAGCTTGTGAGCTATCTATACCTATTATACCTCACTCTCATTTCCTTTTGATATATTTTTCTTCGTTATTATCTTCTGTATCTAATATGAGGCTTTTTACATTCTAGGGATCTGATAATAAGGATTTTTCATCAATGTTGCATAAAGCTCTGGAGGGTTCTATAATACTGGAATCCTTTCCTAAGACCACTGTAGACGTTTTTGCTTTGGTGTTGGAATCTGGTGGCAGTAAGTTGAAATTTTTATGTTGAAATACCAAATATGTATATGATTTTATTGGCTTGGTGCTAATTAGAGGGTTTATGTTCAGGTGATCTTCCTGTGATAATATCATGTGCTAGTCTTGCACTTGCGGATGCTGGGATCATGTTGTATGACTTGGTTGCATCTGTTTCTGTGGTATGACCTAATGCATAAGTGCTTTTACTTATGATAGGGACTCTTTTTTCTGGTGATTGTAGAGTATGTGTTGCATTGGGGTTGTTTTGATAAATTGAAACAATTTGTGGGATTGTAAAAACTACAATTTATCCTCTAGCACTCTGGCAATACTTGTGATTTT
The DNA here is from genome assembly GCA_016586305.1 of Ophiorrhiza pumila. Taxonomy (NCBI): domain Eukaryota; kingdom Viridiplantae; phylum Streptophyta; class Magnoliopsida; order Gentianales; family Rubiaceae; genus Ophiorrhiza; species Ophiorrhiza pumila. The sequence continues at coordinate 4,910,923 of BLIW01000001.1, read as the reverse complement.
ATTGATGACATACCACATACGATAGGATAGGCAGACTATCATCTTTGTTGTTCATCCTGTTTCCAGATATTTTTCTGGGAAATAGTATTAGGTTGGCAAGGAGTTTACATATCTGGACTTTTGTTTCAAGCAATTTGTATGCTATGGATGGCATTCTGGAGTAAGGCGGCAGTTTTTCTATTCTAAAACTACTTGTGAATATTCATGCATTTTGTTCTGAGGTTTGTGACAGTAGAAATGTAATTTTCATGGATAGTTGGATATGCATCTCGAATCTGTATTTTTTGGGAATGAAGGCTTTTGTTTTTTTTTGTGTCGCTTGTCTTTCTATGACAATAATGTGACAAGACCACCTATCAAAGGTAAGTTTGTTGAAATACAGTTTATAAAAGGGGAACCTTTTCTCTTTCCATTGAGCCTATATGAAAGAAATGGGAGCGTTGAAAAATCTTCATGCAGTGATGTTGCATCCTATTTATTACTCAGGTCTGAGCTAGACTTCGTATTACTTTATCACTATGGTTCCAGAAGCCTTTTCTTTTTTGGCCTCTTCCTGATCTTTGAAGAATTGTTGACAGACATGATTGATGCAATGTATTCAATTGTTTCCATATGATATCTATCCCAGGTTCAATAAGTTTGCAATTCACACAGTTTGACTGTGGCGGTGGTTGTTTACCTGTATAGTGCAAAGTTATTTTACTACACAACTTAAAGTTTGTAGATTTAAGTGAAATTTTTTCAGCTTTTGCATGGGTTTCTTCTTTTTATGCTGGGATAATTGGGGACAAATGCATGTATAAATTCCATCTACCATTTCCGGCGTTTCATTGATGAACCTTTTCTATGAAGAGAAGAGGTCTGTACGTGATTTGATCTTCTTCTTGTAATTAGTATTAACTTAGATAGTTCTAGACTGGATTCATTACATTCATATTAGGCATAATTCTGACACGCCTGGGCCAATTATTGAATCAACTTTTTCATTCCTGTCAAATAGTCCTGTATTGGGAAGAACCTCGTCATCGATCCTATTTCAGAAGAAGAAAGCCATCAAGATGGGAGCCTAATGATTACTTCCATGCCCTCACGTAACGAGGTCACTCAACTTACTGTTACAGGAGAATGGTCAACGCCAAAGATTCACGAGGTAAAGCTATCAATTCGGCTTCAACAATAAAGTTGCTATGCATACGACTAGGGTTATTTTTGCTCTTACCTTCAATCCGATGATGAAACTTGAGAATACATTAATGGATATTCCTTAATAATGACTAGGATAAAGAAACTACTTTTTCTTTTTCGCAGGCAATGGAACTATGCCTTGATGCTTGCTCAAAGCTTGTGAAGATCATGAGATCATCTTTAAAAGAAACCGTATCTCCTTCCCAGGAAGAGTAAGAAGAATTAGTAATTTATCTTGGTACATAATTTGTTCACCTTCTCCTCCTTGGGCCAATAAATTTTGTAGCATATTGTTAAGTTTCTTAAGAATGGTTGGCCTGAAATTTCAATTTTGAGCATTTCTTGATATCACAATTCTGATTATTGCACTTCTCTTACATTTCTACTGTGGCCTGAGTTCTGCCTTGCGATCGCAAACATGCCGATTATCATTATCCTAACATGTGGAGAAGATTAGCCAACTTATGCATTAAGATTACTTGTGACTTTAATGCTTCAACACATGAAAGAAAAGGGATCCTGTAAATTTCATTCCAACAGCTAACTTGATCATGATGCATTGTACTCTTTTTTAGGAGTATGGCAATTCACCAAGTTGGGTTTTAATGTTTTGCATGAGGTTTGACTGTTAGTCTGTATGGTCAGCAATCTCCAAAATGTGAATCCATCCCAATTCCCACCCCAATTAATGAAATGTTGCTGCTTATGCTTTTGTTTTTGGAGACCAAATGTGAATGGTTTGACACACTAACATTCTAATTATGAGTTGTTTAACTTCACAACTGGCAGACACTTTGAGATTCCCTCACAGATTGATTGGAAAAATTTGACAAAACTCATCAATTTTTCTGTCCAATTTGATCTGATACTGACAGCATTCCAAGCAAGAAAAGGATTCACTAAATCAACCAAAATATGTTGTTGAAAAAATTGTGACTTATTCACTTGTAGTTGTATCAACAACACTTCCATCCAAATTGTCCAATCCTTGATTCACAATCACATCCCATGGTGGACCATGTGATTTATCCATCAGAGCTGGGCCCACTGGGCTTTAACCGTGTAAATTTGGACTTGCCGAAGTATGGCCATTGGCCGCCTTTGTCGAACAAATAAGCGATCCAGCTAGCGAGGGCCTCTAAGAGGAATTTAAAAAGAATTTCGTTTATGAGTAAAGCAATTGGTGGTTGACTTACGACTTTAAAAAAAATATATATATATTTTTTGATTAAATGAAATTATTATTTTTTATTTATTAGTTATATCAGTAGTGAATAATTCTCCAGCCGGCATCTGTTTAAATGTATTGCGGGTCGTATGGGATTGAATGAATGAATGAATTCAAGACCAATAATTGTTCAACAAATTGACATTTACCATTGTCTTTTTCATTATATTTATAAACAGATCATTTTAAAAAAATTGCATTTCATAATTTAGGCACTTACTTATTAGATTAATAAATACTACATAATAATATGGATGTTACTAGAACGACAATTGTTGGCAATGATTGAAGGGATTTAGAAACTCAAGGTTGGGAGGCGAAATTATATAAAATTATTAATAAAAATATATTTTGGATTTTTGGAGGAGTAAAATTTTTAATTTTTTTAAAAAGTTAATTGAAAATTTTTAATTTTAATATATATTAAAGAAACAAGTATAAATTTTAATATCCTAGGGTGCCAATCACAACTCCACACCATTGCATCCACTTTGGGATGAAAATTTTTTAAAGATGTCACAAATATATTTACAAAAAAAATAAAATTACTTTTATATAATATATGAAATATATATTTACATTAACAAACTAGTATATTTCATTTCATGTTTAATTTTTTTTTTTTGTATTTTATAAATTCATCTAAGAATTTTTTTTTAAAAGAATTTTGGGTTTCATTATTAATTTAAGAACGTTCACCGCCAAGCACGGTGCATGGCATTGGGTCCTAGGGACAGTGCAGAAATGGTCAAGTCTCGAGACTAATTCATTCGGATATTATAATAATTATTATTATTAGATCCGGTCTCCTACAAATTGACCTGTAAATCTTGTGGAATTCAATGCTGACCACTTTAATTAATTCACTACTTCAATTAGTTCAATGCTGTATATTTAATACTTTCTGCAAGAAAATAAATTTGCAGAATATTTGAATAAATGATTCTGCAAAATAAAAATAAATAAATTATATGTGGTACATTCGGAGAAAAGAAAATATTCGATGAAAAAAATGATGACAATAATAGTCGAGTCAAACCTGGCTAGAAATTTGAAAAGAAAAAAAAATGGTAAATTTAAAAATAGAAAATAAATTAGGGGAATGATACTAATGGAGCATTTATAAATTCCAAGAGTAAATTTTTGAATCCCGTAATTTACAGAAAATAAAATAAAATAATAAATGTACAAAGAAGGGACAAAGTGGAAAATAAAAGTAAATGAGGTTGTACAGCTATAAATAGTGAAATAAGTACCGATCATTACAAGAAATATAAATATCATTAGCAATCCTTGACTTTCTTTTTTTTAGAATTTCCAAAAAAAAAATCCAAGTATTTAGTGTGGAGTCTGTGGACTCATTCATGCTTCATATTTTCTTAAAACAATATAAAATCTATAAAAAAATTTTTAAAAAATTTTTGCAAGAAACTTCAATATACATTCATATATCTATGTATCTATATATATATGGATGTAACATTTATCAGAATCATTCTGATAAAGACTTTATCAGGCACGAATCCTTAAATGCCATATAGGTTTTTTTATTGTTTCACCATAATAATAATACATCCCACTTATATCATATAATTAACTAAAATCCTTAAATTTAGGAAGAATATTAATTGCACATAAATCCTTCCATAACTTATCCATATCATTTGTTTAAAAACATTAAATGCACATAAATCCTTCTATAACTCATCCATATCATTTATTTAAAATTATCATGTATTTATTCTATCTAATTCAAATCACTAAAAAAATTAAAAAATAAAATATCATTAAAATTAAATCTATAATTCACTAAAAAATAAAAAATATATATATATATATATATCACTAAAATTAAATTTACAATTATTAAGCCCTAACCTCTAAATGTGAACTGTTGTTTCATTAAAATTAGGGAATAAAAAAATAAAATATCACTAAAATTAAATTTACAATTATTAAACCCTAATCCAAAAAAAGCTGACACAAAATAATTGATGCCTGACAAGGAGTTTATCAGGAGGATACTGATAAATGATTTACTATATATATATATTCTATTCTCAATTTTAATTTTTTTTAAAAGACGATATCTTGTCTAATACAAAATCATAAATGAAACTTCACAAGAGTATAAGATTAATTGGCCCTTGTATAATTTTTTTTTTGAAATGATTATGATATTATAAATGAAATTCTATTCTATAAAATTATATATTTTTTAAATTCCATTCTCTTAAAATATTTTGAAGAATTATTGTTTGGAATATTTTGTTCGATTGAAAATATGAACGAAGAAGAGCCTTCAAACATGTCTGGGTGGCAACAGCCACAGGGACAACAACAATGGCTTCCCCATACCATGCACAAACGTTGTTTTTTTCACCTCAAATCAAACGTTAGTGAAAAATGGCTTTTTGTTTTTTTGTGTTTATCACCCAAACGTTGCCAAAATGAGAAAATAAAAGTGGGCAGTGGCAGTGGGCACGTTCCTTTATTTTCTCGTATGCTGACTTTGAATGGGAAAAGGGCAGAGTCTTTATTCTCCCCTGGAATCAAAACAATAATAATAATAAAGTCTTCCACTTCCCTCCGCTTCCCTTGTCCTTCAAAGTGTAAAACTCACTTCAGGTTCAGGGTTCAGAGTGTCCGAAAGTTTTGCGACTTTTATGATGAACAAAGGGAAAAAACTGTCATGCATTGAAAAACTTTGTAACAAAGACAGAAAGAATTGGTTGGAAGTTGGAACAAGAATATTGTGTTTTGTCAACTTTACAACTTTGGTTATTCCAGAAATATGCTGCTGGTAATTTAATCTATGTATGCATATCACTGCATTTGTTTTGCATCTTTAGCAAAATCCATTTTTATCTTGCTTTAGTTTTTTTTTTTTTTTCCTTTAGTTTCCTGTTGTTATTGTTTAATCTGGGATTCTTTGTTTCTTTTCCCTATGTTGTTCAAATCATGTTGATCATGTGATGTGAGAAATTACAGTTTATCCATGTCAAAATATTAAGGATGGGGGGTTTGATTCTTGGTTAGTTGACTGATTCTTGCTTCAGTGGCATAGAAATCTTGAATTTTTTTCCATGGTGGTTTTCAAAATTGACAATATGTATAAAAAAAATTCAATGGACTTAGTCACATGGTTGACCTGAACTTTTACTCCAACAAATAGAAGATCGATCCTTTATTACTCGTTGTACAAGTTAAATATACCTTTTCATTTCTTCACATGATCTCTGCCGAAGGAAACCACAGCTGTGGTTCTTTCCCTTGGTGGTTTAGAACTCATCAGCAATCATTTTCTGGTGATTTATGTAGTGGTTATTATTGATTTGCCTCCTGATTTTCAATGCTTCGTAGATCTTCCTCTCTAATTGTGGCTGTGGTGGGAGTTTTTGATCACTTGCCATGGATTATGATAAATCCAAATCAGTAAGGTATGCCCCCCTCCCCCACTTCTATTTAAGTTCTTTCAAATAAAAGTTTGCATTCCATTGTTTCAGTTTTACAGTTGAGCATATTAATTTGACTTAGCATCATGACTATCAGATTTCAAGAAGATTGTGAATTGGCTAAATACCCAACTGTCAATGGAGATGCTGGTTTTAAGGTTAAGTACATGATTAATGGAACACCATTTCCGGGGAGGAGTTCTAAGAAGAGGGAGAGGGAGATTGGGAGAAGTGGAAAATCTTTGAGAGCTAAAGTTCTGTCCCGAGTCTTCTCAGAGGACTATGAAAGAGTTAAGAAAAAGATATTAGATCCTCGTGGACATACAATTCAGAGATGGAGCAAGATATTCTTGGTTGCTTGTTTAGTTTCTTTGTTTGTCGACCCTTTGTTCTTTTACTTGCCTATTGTCCGTGAAAATGTTTGCATAGAAATTGGAACAACCCTTGAAATTGTTCTTACAGTGATAAGATCAATAGCAGATATCTTTTACATGATTCAGATTTATGTTCGGTTTCGTACGGCTTATGTAGCTCCTTCTTCTCGCGTTTTTGGGAGAGGAGAGCTTGTTATAGACCCTTCAAAGATAGCATTAAGGTATTTCCGCAAAGGATTCTGGATTGATGTCATTGCTGCTCTGCCCCTTCCTCAGGTTTGGCAGTTAAATATTAAACTTTTTTCTCTGATTTCAGTAATATTGGTACTGGTAATGACAAGCATCTTTAATGTGATTGTATTTCAGATCCTAATTTGGGCAGTTATCCCTAATCTAGATGGTTCAGCAATGACAAACACAAAGAATGTCCTTAGATTCATTCTTATTTTTCAGTACCTTCCGAGACTTTATCTTATTTTTCCATTGTCCTCACAAATAGTCAAGGCTACTGGTGTTGTCACTGAAACTGCTTGGGCTGGAGCGGCTTATAACTTGATGCTCTACATGTTAGCAAGCCATGTAAGTAAATAGAAAAAGTATTCTGAACTTGGCTATTGAAACAGTTTTAAGTTGAACAAAGACTGCTGTGATTAACATGCTTTCTGTCTTATCTAAGAAGTACTGCATAGATGTTCTGTTGTTTATTTCTTAATGTTTTGTTTCATATCAATGTGACAAACACTACTCCAGTAATGATTGGGGCAGAATCGTATAGTACCAGTGAATTTTGTGTTGAAACCAATGGAATACATACCGAAAAATTAGCCCTTCTAGATTTCTTCGAATTTTATAGAAATTGATGAAATGTAGAGTGGAATTTTATCTGCAAATGTTCCAGCTTATCAAAATTGTGATGAAACTATTATAGACTACAAACTAGTTTAGGTTCAGAGCAGATCAATAGTTTCTTGAAGTTCCCGAACTATTATTTCTTTAGACCCAAAGAAAGGAAAAGAGATTGAAGAGTAAAATCCACAAGCTCAAATGATGGTTGACGGTTGTATTTGGAAATGAGTTATGTCCCAGTTTCCCAGTTTGGGAAATTTACTTGATGAAGTTCATATATTAGTAACACCATGGCTGTCTTTATGGGAGAAGAAAGGAGGAGGGAATAGGTCTAAGCAATTTATTGTGCCTTGAAATTGGCAGATTCAAGTTGTAACGGCGTATAGTGATTTTACGAGAACATATATCAGCAACAGCTATGTTCTTGAGAAGCAAACTAGAATCTTAGTCCATTTTGTGTGTTTCAAAAGATGGAAACTAATTGCTCATGATTTCCTTAAACATTTTATTCCAAGTTTAGGTTTTGGGAGCTTGCTGGTACCTTCTCTCTATTGAGAGACAAGAAGCATGTTGGAGAAATACTTGCAGTCACGAGAGCCCAGCTTGTCAATTCGAGTATTTAGATTGCAGGAGGCTTGTCAACAGGGATAGAATTGCCTGGTTCCAGTCAAGCAATATCACTTCCAAATGCGATCCAAACAATGAAGCTTATCCATTTGGAATTTATGGTGATGCTGTTACGTCTGCTGTTACATCTGCACTGTTCTTCAACAAGTACTTCTACTGCCTGTGGTGGGGCTTGAAGAACCTGAGGTAAGAGCCTTTCTTCATATCCTGTTTAATTAATCATTGTCCTTGTCCTGCCATCCAGGAGATATTGTGCGTTGATAATGTGTAGTATGTCACTCAAGTTAATTTGGTTCCACTCATTGTGATTGTATCCAGTTCGCTTGGACAAAATCTTTCTACCAGCACTTATGTTGGAGAAATTGTTTTTGCAATCATTGTCGCAACACTTGGCCTAGTCCTCTTTGCCTTGCTCATTGGCAACATGCAAGTAAGTGTTTTTTTTTTTTTGCCGCATTACTTTATCTCTCCGGATAGCTTTAATTGTTTATTCTGCTATGAGAGTATATGCATGTCTAGCTAGTTAGGGATAAAACAGGCTGGAGTTCAGTGTAAGTTGGCCACTGAGAATGTTTCCAGTTACTGCATGTTGGCTCAACATTTTAAGTTATGGTTGCATTCCTTATTTAGGCCTATTTCTTTACTAATGTAAGGTTGATTTCAACATGTAAATGTTAAGTAGCATTCTGACCATTTATGAATTTTCTTTCCAAGTACTTAAAAATGTTGATGTACATTTACTGGCAGACATACCTCCAATCAACAACAGTCAGATTAGAGGAATGGAGGATCAAAAGAACTGATACAGAGCAATGGATGCATCATCGACAGCTACCTCAAGAATTGAGGCAGTCTGTGAGGAAGTATGATCAATATAAATGGATTGCTACAAGGGGAGTTGATGAGGAGGCTCTTCTTAAAGGACTACCTCTTGATCTTCGAAGAGATATCAAACGCCACCTTTGTTATGATCTAGTTCGACGAGTAAGTCTTGAACTGTTTTGTCTTAATTTTGTGCTTAGAGTTTCATATATGCTTAAATGTTACTCAAAAGGAACTTATCCAACCTCAGACATGCATGAAATTCTTTGATCATTTAGCATTTAGGAACATCGATCTATTGCTTCATTTCTGTAGTGCAGTTGTTATGTGTGAGGCACCATTAGCTTCTCCATATGGTTAACCAAATACTTGAAGAAGAAAAAAAACAAAAAACCGCGTTGGTTCAGAAGCAATATTAAAGTTGGGAAGAATTGTTTCCAAACATTCACTTTTCAATTTTAGAATTACAAGTTTGATGTGCTTATCAGTTGCATTATTCGTGCCGGCATCAACAGGTGCCATTGTTTGATCAAATGGATGAAAGAATGATAGATGCAATATGCGAGCGGCTTAAACCTGCTCTATGCACTCAAGGCACTTGTCTAGTGCGTGAGGGCGATCCTGTCAATGAGATGCTATTCATAATTCGAGGAAACCTTGATTCTTACACCACAAATGGTGGCAGAACTGGTTTCTTCAATTCATGCCGTATTGGTCCTGGTGATTTCTGTGGTGAGGAACTACTGACATGGGCACTTGACCCGCGTCCAAGTGTAATCCTTCCATCATCCACAAGAACTGTGAAAGCCATCTCTGAAGTAGAGGCATTTGCTCTAATAGCAGAAGACTTAAAGTTTGTAGCAGGGCAATTTCGAAGATTGCATAGCAAACAACTTAGGCACAAGTTCAGGTTCTATTCACACCAATGGCGAACATGGGCTGCATGTTTTGTTCAAGCAGCTTGGCGCAGGTACAAAAAGCGCAAGAGTGTAGCTGACTTAAGAGCATTAGAGAGCCTAATGCCCCAAACTGAATCATCAGATGGACAATCAGACATTGATGTACCTCCAACTATTGCAGGCTTTTCTGTTTATGCAGCAAGGTTGGCAGCCAGTCGAAGAAATCTTCACTCTGGATCAGGTTCCAGTTCAGTTAGCGGTTTGCAGAAGCCAGCAGAGCCCGATTTTTCGGTGGATGAGGAATGAATTGACGACAGTGAGACGAGTAGCCATGTATGCATACAAGAAAAGAACGAGCTGTATATGTACATTGTTCTTCATATTCTTTAGATTTGTTTAGGCTTATTATATTTAGTCAAAATGATTCAAAAGAGTTGCTGTTGTTTAGTTCTTCTCCATGTATATTCCAAAGGGTTACATCACCAAAAGGTCTGAGACTAAATCCAATTGATGAAACAACACAGTATGTATGATCAATGATGTAATGAACTGATGAAAATAAGCGATTCCCATGGCCATATTTCATTAGGCCATCGTTCATAACCATCTCTAAACTTGCAAGCTTATTTTTTTCCAGTTTTCCTGCTAAAGTAGAAAGTTTTCAAAGTTGAGCAACAATCGCCAAATGCTGATGGGATAGAACAAAGTCAAGAGGATTTGTGGAGAATTCTGAATGGATGATCAGATGCCATGGTGTTGCCATTATTTGCATAAATGCTGCTGGATAATGCTTTGAGTAATAGGCAAGCACCAAACCATTATGCTGCACTTGTGGCAATTTGTCTTTGGTCAAATATTGTACAAACATTCAAGAGTGGGATTATTCTATTCCAAATTTGGTCCTTTTATCTTACAAAGTCAATTCCTTGAATTTAATCCTCATGCAGTGGTATCTTGAAAGTTGAAAGTTGGCTTCATCTAGGACCCATTAATAATTTTGGTCAAACATAAATTTCTAATTCAAAAAGGGTTTTATTATCCATTAGAATTATTATCAAAGTTGATGGCATCTCTTCTAGATTCATAAGGGAAAAAAAAAAACCAAAAAACAATTCTCCCAGCTCCATATTTTGAGTTTCAAATCACCATCAAGAATGGAAGAAAAATCAATTTCTTCCATCTGCCTTCTCCTGCAAAATCAGCGAGACTCTAGCTAGCTAATTGCCCACCTTTTCCAAGCGTGATTTCTATGCTATGTATAGTTCTAATTAAGTACTTATCGGTTGAAAAAAAAATAAATAAATAAAAAAAAGTAAATATCGGTTGAAATAAATACTTATTTTAAATTAATCAAAACCCTTCAATTCCAAACTATACAAGCTTCTTCCAAAGAATTCGACTTTTTAGAAAGTGATAAATAAATAGATAAGTTAGGAATATATTAGATTGTATCACTAAAATATGATAAGATGATAAATAGCTATTAATCAACCAATATTATCTTAAATTTGTTTCATTTTCTCTATGTTGACTGAAGGCAAATAACACTCACTATAAACAGTGATAATACAGTACTTGTCGGTTGATTAATAGTAACACAATCATATCCACTCTCTCTTTCACAAAGCCATCCAAATAAAAAGCAGTAAGACTGAGATGATTAGGAATTTAGGACGACAAAGATTCAATTTGCATGTGAAATTATGGGCATCTTATGATGGTAAACTGAGACTTGTATAAACCATAAAAAAAAAAAACAAAAAAAAAAAAAACATAGGCTTACATAGCGTAGTATTAATAGGATTGACTTGAATTAGTACTAGCATATTTCAAAAGTTTCACATGCAATGTAATGATATCTTCAAGAGAAAAATCATAAGAGTTTCAACTTATTAGCTAGTCTAGATTTTGTTTCTTTCTTCTTCTTCTTGCTCCATTTTTCATAGACAATGGATTCACCATTGAAACTTTCTTGCATGGTGAGGGAAAAGAAACTGACAACTCAACGCCAACAAAATCAATCATGAGAGACGACTCATCTATGGACTGATAAAAAACAAAAGGTACGTGGGGTGCTCACAGTTTTTAATGATTAAATCAACATTGATGTCAAAGTTATATCTTGACAATAGTAGACCCTAGGCATTTTGATGCTTCACTTTTTTTGGGAAAATGTTGACTGCGGATGAACGAATTTCAGACCCTCCTCGTGGGTTTTTTCTCTTCTTTAATTAAATATTATCACCATATCATGAAAGTGCATTTGTGTGGGATATCATGATCAAGCTTTTTAATACTTGAGACGTCCATCAATTTCTTGTGCATTGTATAGAGACATAAAAATAGTCCCATCTTGTATGATTGTATCCTGTCAAAACAAAAGTTTCTCTGTTAATGCATTATGGGGCCTCAACAATTAATTAAGACCATAATCGTCTTGAATGTTAATAAATCTGAGGATTTTATCACATCTTAATAATTGATGTGGAACGACTGCAAATGACATTTACAATTTAACGCTATTGTTGGGAATCATGAGACCATAATCGTTTTTCATAGACCATAATCGAATGTATTAAAAACGGCTGCAAATGACCATAATCGTTTTGAGTTTTTTTTTATTTATGGAAATCATGAGAATTACAATGCAAAGTTGTTTTCCACCCTCATTTCTTTGTTTTGACCATTATGAGATCATTTTTTTTTACTGATTTAGTTTGGAGTTTGCTAAAATTATACAAATACTTGCAGGGTTTCATTTAAAAGTCTTTCAAATTCTTCAATATTTGTGTTCTTGTAAAGATAGTTTGTTTTCCATCCATCTATCTCGTGTTAATAATTAACTTTGTTTTCTATTAAGACCTATCCTACATTGCAGGGAAATTTATTCACGTTTTTTGGTTTAGTGTTTTTCAGTTTGGTGGAGGATATGGCAACATTCAATGATCATCAATTGCCTCGATCAGATGTGTTTACAAATATTATCAGTGGTTCTTTTGTCCAATGAATCTTTGTTACAGTCATGTTGTTTCAATTCCTGTATGATTCTATAAATATAAACAACATGTAATTAACACTTATCCGTTATAATTCACTAATCGTTTAATAGGATTTAGTAAAAGAGTGATGATACATAAAGTGAGATGATGTGTACCAATTGATCGATGATTAACATGTATGAACAGTTGGCCATATTAAGTAACATTTGTTTATCATCACCTGGTCAACATCATTTACTTTATGTTTTTACTAAAATTTTTCACTTTGCATATCATTACTCTTCGTACTAAATATACGTAACATGTATTAAATCGGGAATGAAAAAGAAGATCTGCACTCTCGAGTGGTTCTCAATTAAGCTTAATACTATCTGATAAGATTAGTAATTACATATACCAAATTCCCATATTTATAAGATTCAGTGTTAAAATCCAGTACAATTGAATGAATGATAAGGGTACGTAGCAACAAAATGAGATATAAGTTAGTGGTCCTGCTGGACTTGCTGAATGGTCTTAATCAGAGAAACCAAAACTATTGTACTGATCATATATATGAATATGATCAACAACAAAGTTGTGTTGATGATGAGTTCATGACACTGCGGATTTGCAAGTTATTGAAGATGTGTATTTGATTCCACTGAAAGAAACTGTCCATTTTGCAGAATATTGCAGAATATTCCACTTCTATTGTTGTTGTTTAAGACAACAGCCACTACTGCTTCGGATGATCATTCATTCAACTATATATCCAGATGACATACACACACACACACACACATATATGTAGACATGCACATTGAGGTCTATCATTTTATTATTTACTAAGAAAATAAAAAGTCTTTTTTATATATTCAACAAATCCCTTGTGATCGAAAAGCTTGCCAAAAAGAAATAATAATTTCAGGCACCTCAACAAATGAATTGGCTGCACTCTGGCTATACTGCATTAACAAGTACTCTTTTAATCTAAAATTTTCTTTTATTGAGAGATATGTAAAAGTTTTTGAAGATTTTGTTCATTTTCTTGTATTTTTTCTAATTAAACTTATTTTAAAATAATTCCGTCCGTTTATAAGTAGATTGTTGTCGATTATAAATTCGAAAAAGGAGGATCACATGAAGTTGTTAGCTAATTAACGTCAAATTTTATCAATCGTATTAGAGGCAAAGTATGATTAATATAGCCGTTAAATTTTGTAACTCGAATAATATGAATGAAACATATTAATTACAGGCGAAGCATTATCAATATAGCCTATAAATGGCAATGCCATAATGGCTTGATTTAAAATAATGTCACTTTTATTGTTAGTTTGGATATAACAATATATTTATGATTGTGGAACTAAAAGTAAAGAAGGAACATAGAGTGGTGGAAAGCTTCACGCGTGGAACTTTGTTTAACCACAGCAGTGTGGAGTAAGAAGAACACGTAGACTTAGTTGTGTGATGATCCCGACATACATTGGCAAAGAAAGAAATGTCAAAAGGCATGCAGTTGGGGTGTGTTAAACCATCATTGGCAGCAATGAGAAATGTTCTTTAATTAGGTAATGCCATTTTTGTGCTTGTTTGCCCAAACTTGCATGGTAGGGCATCCCATTTACCCTTTATTTGGGGGTTCATACACGTGTTAGTCAATCATAGAGTATTAATTTATAAAAAAATATAAAATTTTATTAATTCAAATTAAAAGATGATAGGACAGATTTAAAAAATAAATAAATAAAAGAAACCATAAAAAATATATGACATATTTACATATAAATAAAAAATATGTGTAAAAATAAGATATAATTGCGAATTATGATTCACACACCTAATTTTAATTGTTATTTTAAGATACAAAGGCAACATAGTGTAACTTTTTTCTCTCATTCATTCATCTTGGCACAATATATATTCATTTATGGAATAATGGTATGACATCGTTTATTCATAGGCGGACGTAGGTGGTCGAGGAACGGTTCCGCACCAGTTCAGATTCCGGTTCCGATTCGATTTTGTCCCAATTCCGATTTTTTTTTAGATTTTTAGTTTCGAATTTCGATTGTAATCCCACTTTTAAATTTGATTTCTATTAAAATAATGATTAAACTATTAATTGAAACTCAAATAATACAACATAATAATATAATTAGAATAATAATAGTTACAATTGAACTTAATTAATATATAGTTTTTAGATAATAGAACTAGGAAGAATTAGATAAATGAGATTCAAGAATATAAAAATAATAAGAATATTTGAATTATTAATTAGAATTCAACTAGTATAATATAATAACATAATTAGAATAGTAGTTAAAATTAAACTAATATATGAATTTTTTTTAGAATAATAGAATTATGAATATTAGGTAAGTGAGAAAGAAAGATATAGAAAGAATAAGAGTATTGAGAGAATGATCTAACTATTAATTGAAATTTAAATAGTATATACTATATTAGCATAATATAATAATAGAATTAGGATAATATAAATTAGAAAATTAAGTTGATACATAATATAATTGGATTAATAGTTGAAATTGAACTAATATATGGAGGTTTTAGAAAAATAGAATTATGAAGGATTAGATAAGTGAGAGAGAAAAATATATAAATGCTCATAATACCCTAAACCTTAAACTATAAACGTTAAAACTTACCATATAAAGATTAGAAAATTAAGAAATTATGTGATGAAAATGAAGTGGTATAGAAATATTCATAGAATTTTTTTTTGGCCAGTTTTGGTTCCGTGGGGCCACGGTTTCGAGACAGAATCGAACTGAAACCGGAACCGGTTGCGGGACAGAATCGAACCGAAACCGAAACCGAAACCGGCCATTTGGTCATGTCTAGGTGCAGTTGCCATCTAAAAAATTTGAAAATTTATATATTTTTTTTATCTATGAAAAATTATAAGTTTTTAATTAAATTCTTTAAAAAAATAGAATTTCATCATCCCGAATATTGAAATACAATTTATATTAATAATCCTATACAATTTAATTTGAACCGAAACTTTAACTCTGTAAATCCACCATTACTCATCATATATATTTACCTGTATTGTACTCTTTATCATGACTATGAATATATATATTTTTTAAGACATCATTCCACACAACTCAATATTTATCCGTTAAGCTAATTGGTCAAATCATTAATGATAATGATCACGTTAAGCTTCAAAATGGCATCTCATGATTTAGAAATTTTCTTAATGTTTACGTGGGACGATCTCTGCTGTGTAGTTTATGCAATGTCACTATCATAATTTCTTTGTCAAAATTATTTTTAAATGAATTGAGTATGGATATATTGTCATTTGCCTGGATTATTGGAAGTGCAGTATTGCTTCCTCATGCTACAACAAGTATAGTTGTTCTAACGTCCACTGATGTCTAGAAAATAAGTGTCAGTGCCCAGCAGAGTTATAAGATAATGGTGAATATTGTTTGGAATATTTGCAATGGCATCTTTATAGTCGTACACCTTAGATTGTATTAACACAAAAACTCTCTGAAATCTAGTTTATATATAAAATATGATTCGTATATGAAATGAATAATTAATTGTTGTTAAAATTGTCATTCTAATTTTTTTTAACTTTTATCGTAAATTAATATCGCAATTAATTTAATTTGTCGTGTATCTGCCTTATAAGAGACCAGATGATTGTATTGGTTATTTCCATCATCACAATTCACAGCAAAGTTTCATTTGGCTTTTTATCGCTTAATCTAGTTATATGCCTATATTTCATTGATGTTACATTTTCAATTCACATTAGAAAATTATTGAAATTGGTGGCTAAATCGAATAGTGAGATCATTGTTTATATCGATAAAGAGAATAATGTATAAAACCTAGATAATTAATGTAGGATTCATGAGGCATCCAACAACAATATTCGTATCAGAACTTGCCCATTTCTTTTCATTGTCATGGTTTTAATCCATCTATGTGTACATGCAGTTTTATAACAATTATACGTCAAGGACTAGGAATCTTCCGTTTGGAATAACTTAAGCTATAAGAGTTTGGTTTAATTTGAAGTTCGTTATTATCAAACATTCACATGATCGAAATAAATGAACTTCTTGAAACTACACAACATGGGATTTGGACAAAATTAAAGTAATTGTCATTCAATTACAAGTAGCACTAGTTTATAGTTTATACCATGCACATTTTGTTTTCCTTATGTTGCCTAAGCTAAAATGATTAAAAAAAAAATGTGACAATTAAGTAAGAAAACTTTTCACAAAATTTAGAGAAGAACTCCTTTGAAACATATATAAAATGAAAATTAATCACAATTTCAATGTACACAATAACAATAACAAAAAAAATAAAATTATTTTAATTGTCATTGATTACCCGTCTCATACATTCCGTTTCACAAGAGTTTTTCTCCAAAATTTAATAGAAATAAAAAATACCTCTATTTCCTCAATGAACTACAAGTATACATTTGCACAAGTTCCATCAAAATACTACTAGAAAACATGCATTAATTTATGAATGTATGCATACATTAATAGAGCATCAAACATTTTGAGGTACACTTTTTAATTAGCAATTGATTTAAGGCACTAACTTTGTTATTAATTTTTTGAGTCTGTGTCTATAAAAGTAGGCTCATGAAAATGCAACTCAATTGCCACACACACACACACACACACAAGTATCAAAGAAAGTACACTAATTTTACGCATTGTGTTTGGCATTATACGGCAATTAGACCGTACATTACTAAAACAAACGGACAGGTACTTAATAGTGTGCATTCTCTTCTAGAAGTTGGGTGTTGTTCATAACTTGCATTTGTGGTTTAATTGGTACAGAAGGACCAATCAACAAAGCTAAGAATACTCACACTATTCATCACTCAAAATCCACAGTCAAAGAGAGCCGAAGAAGAAATGGAAGTTAAGAGTAGTAGAGAGACAGAAATGGATAGGAACAATGAATTTAAGCAATCAAAATTCAGTAGAATATGCGTTTTCTGTGGGAGTAGTCCTGGAAAGAAGAGTACCTACACAGAAGCTGCAACAGAGCTTGGCAAAGAATTGGTAAGCATATATGCACCCTAATGCTTAACTTGCAATTATATATATTGTTCTTCTGTTTTCTTCTAGCTATTTTTGTCCCTTTTTAGCTCTTCTTCCTATGATTCTTCTAAGTGTATTCATTTAGAGTTTGCCAATTGTTTCCGTTGTTCCTTCTAGCCAGCCAAAGCCTCCCTTTCCCATGGCCGTCTAGCTTCTTAGCTGGAAGAATGCATGAGCATGCATGATTTCTGGCATCATTTATCAAAAAACGAAAAGGGACTTCTTAAAAGATACAGTGATTAAAGCCCTTTTCATTTTGTTCCATTTTTTCTATAATTTTGAATTAATCACTCAGTACAGTTTTTGCTTAATTTGTCTGCTTTACTTCAATGTGATTTTCATTTTCTGAGGAAAATTGATGATATTTCTGTTTAGGTGTCAAGGAACATTGGGCTTGTTTATGGAGGAGGAAGCATTGGTTTGATGGGTTTAGTGGCCCAAGCTGTCCACAGTGGTGGTTGCCATGTTCTTGGGCAAGTTTTTTTTATCTTTCATATTTCTCAAAAATTTCCGTTGAAATTGATTTTGATACAGATCAAGTTGGAGATTTAATTAATTATCATTGTTTTTCAATATTTTTTTATACAGAGTGATTCCCAGGACACTCATGCCTAGAGAGGTATGTTGTTGACCCTCCTCACACCTTAATTAATTAATACTAATATTGATCCTAAGATTTAATTCTTGACTAGTACTACTAATGTATAATCAATCTCCAAGAAATGTTGGCTATATATGATTCTAAACTGTGGGTCGTACGTTTTCAAATTTCATCCCATGGTAATTAATTAATTCCTTCAATTCAACTGGCATTTAATTTAAACTCACCTTTGTTATCTACGATACTGATATCAATGTTCAAAACATCTCTTTCCTCTGCATGGTTTTGCATTTTTGTCTCATTTTTCACATTTTAATCTAAATTATCCATTAACATGATTTACCTCTGGATCGATGTAGACACACTGAGTCCACATGCACTCTTTCTTTATTCCCTTGATATTATCATATGCTTCTTTAATTTGTCTTACTTTTATGTAGCACTGCTCATATTAATTTCCTTTTACCACAAAAATAAAAAAATAAAAAAAAATAAAGAACATCCATTTATCTCCACATATTTGGTTTAATTTTCCATTCTTAGTTATGAAAGTGAGAACGTATGGAACTAGGTGATATACTAGTTAGGTACATAAGATAATCCGTCATGCGAATCTTTTCACCTAGCCACAATATATATGTACAACCTGATGGAATCTTTTCTACAAGAGCTTGTCTTCTTTTAGTTTTGATGGATTCCAAGATTATCGATTTCTAAATATACAAGTCATGTTACACCAAAATAATGGGTTTGAGATAAAAGAAATGCACATGAAATGCATTTTTTTAAGGAGAATTTTGGGCTAGGAGCCTTCTTTTCAGCGTGTGAAAATGGGAGATAATTAACCATGCACTAAAAGCCCCATGGTTGTATATATATATATATACATTACAAGCAAATAAGAAATGACATATTTATTTTGTTTAAGTGAGATGGAGCACTAAGGTCAGAGGTTTAGGAAACTCGAACACTAGAGGTGGGGAGGGAAAAGAGAAATGTTGTTGGGAGAACTCGAATACTAGGGTTGGGAAGGGAAATGAGAAATGTTGTAAGAGAAACTGAATACTAGAAGCATATCTTTCGAGTTGGAGAGGGAAAATGTTATTGAGGGGAAATCTCTTAATTTGTAGCTCTAAAACGGAGGAAAAATAGTGTTCAAAGAACTCAAACACTAAAGGCAAATCCTTCAAGTTAAAATAGAAAATACTATTGAGGGAAATCAAACTCTTGATTAATTTCTAACCTTAAAAGGGAGGGAAAATATCGTTGAGGAAATTCAAACACTAGAAGTTGTTAGAAGAACTTGAACCCTTGATTTTCAACCCTAAAGAGTGGGAAAATGTAAACTCGATCGAACCCTTGATTTCTAACTTTGAAGGGTTTTAAGAGCTGAACATGGCCATTCGGCTATATAACCAAGTGGTTTACAAAAATATTCACATAAAAATCTCTTGCTCTCCACTCTTGAATTTAAAAAAAAAAAAAAACTTAATTGGATATGTGGGCGTGTCATGATCATTAGTTGCTTATTGAAATGAAATAGTCAAGTGAAAAAACAAGTATCTTAGAAATCTTATCTCCATGTCAGTTTGTGTGTGGGATGGGGGGAATCCATTGATATGTTCCATTTGTATTCTTGCTTTAAACTTGGATTTTTTTTTGTATGGAAATGAAGTGGCTTTAACATGATGCACGTGTGTGTATAAAACTTTGTTTTTGTAAAAATGATGTGTTTGTGGTGGAGGCACAGATAACAGGCGAAAGTGTGGGAGAAGTGAAGGCAGTGGCAGATATGCATCAGAGAAAAGCAGAGATGGCTAAACATTCAGATGCCTTTATAGCATTACCTGGTTAGTATTCTTCTGTCCTTCAAAGATTCCCAATTTTATGACTTATATTGTTGTTGTTTTAATTGCAAACATGTCTGGACCATATATTGTCATAGGGACTCTTAGTTCTTCATTTTCTTATCCTCACAACATCTTCATTATGCACAATTATGGGACCATGTTTAGTGTTTTTCACACTTATATAATCAAAGTCTTCATTTCTCAAATCCTCATATATCCCACTATGTGTGTTTCCCAATATGGATCATACTTTTTATTCTTAAGAACATTTCTCTCTTTCTCTTCTAATTCGAATTAATGTTTATCGATTTTTGAATTGTTATATTGAAAACGAATCTAGAGGTATTATTACGCTTATGTATAAACCATCTCAAATATAACTGTATCGTTTTCTCAAATCTCAACTCTATTTAAAAAATAAAAAGAAGCAAAATTAAGATTCATCTTATTGGATAGGCTGATAGCCTCGGGTATATTGCTTCAGTAAATTAGTTACTAAAGATTCAAAATAATGCCGGATGAAAAAATTACTACTAATTTATGTGAATTTTTAAATCCAAATACAGATTGATTTTTTTTTGAGCCAATAGATACGTTTAATCTCGGCTCTCCGAACATGGATAGGAAAATGACAAATGCAATAAAGAGTCAATGGGCTCATCAAGTCTAAAATCTAGGTCCATCTCCATCTTGCAGCAGTCTGCGACCTTGTCCAATTCCTATCACAGCCCATTCTCCAAATTTTGAAATTTTATATTTTTTTTATGAATAAATTAAATTTTTTTATTAAATTCTTTAGAAAAATTAGAATTTCTTTTTTAAAAAAAAATTAAATAGAACTTTTATTAATATTATTATATAATTTTGTATAGCTCCGAAATTCTACTTTTTGAATTGCCAATTGCATGCATACAAGTGTATTTTGTTTGTGATTTGTGAAACAATTTGTTGTGGGAATATATAGGGGGATATGGAACTCTAGACGAGCTCCTTGAAGTCATAGCTTGGGCTCAACTTGGTATTCATGATAAACCGGTAAATAATTCATTCCAAATATTAGCATTTAATTATTTTTTTGTAAAAAAAATATTAATTGAATAAAACTTTGGTATATATTATTAATAATAATAATAATATTCAGGTGGGATTGTTAAACGTGGATGGCTACTACAACAGTTTGTTGTCGTTCATAGACAAAGCAGTGGAGGAAGGATTCATTACTCCTAACGCTCGCCATATTATTGTTTCTGCCCCTACTGCCACGGACCTCATGATTAAACTTGAGGTAATTTAATTATTATTTTTTATTTATTTTGTTCTTCAAATGATTTTTTTTTTAATATTACACTAAAAAATATATATATATTTTTTATTTTCCAATTTCAGGACTACTCTCCCAATCATGAATAGTTATTAATCTTATTGTCCTGAGAATTGAAGGCTGGGAAGAAAAAGAACTCTGGCAAGATCGAACGAGGACTGATTTTAGTGAAAATAGGAATTAAACGAGATTTGTTGTAGCAAATGGCGTTTAATTAAGGGTTAACTCTGTAAGTAAATTCTCAATTGTACAACTATGGCTAGCTACGTCACATAATGTGTATGTCTTGCTACTCATTTATTTATATATTGTAGTGACAAAATTCTTTGAATAATTAATTTTGACATTTCTTATTAATTAATCATTCATGTTAAACAGAATGAAATGGAACATATGTTGTTCATTTTCATGTTCCCCAATTACCAATAATGTAAAGTGAAAAAATTTCTTCTCCTTTTCTTTTTTTGGGTGCATTTTTCAGTCTTCTTTTGGGGTACAAATGACCTCTTAAACAACATTCATAAGTGTTTTTTAAAGGGTTCAGCTAATACATAAAGATCTCAAAAAAATTTCTTCAATTGTGTATATGCCTACGCCAAGTTTTAGATTTGGCTTAATTAAGGAAGATCCCTCAAGTTTAGAACTCGAGATTTAGGGTATGCAATATGATCATTGTATAACGTGGATTTAAAAAAAAATGTTTTAGATTTGGATACCAATCACTAATCAAGGCATTAATTATTAATTGATTCACCATGTTATGGTCATAAAATAAGACTTAGCACTTCAATTGAGATATCTAACTTAGTTGTGTTGAACGAATCTGTTTGAAATTAAACAACAATATATATGAAATTAAATCACGAAGAACCCAGTTAATTAAGTAGGAATATCTAGGATTGAAACGCTCTCTAAAAATTTTTTCTTTATCTTAGGCTTCTTTGCTGCTGATGCCATTTCTCAGCTGCCGACTCACCTCAATTTATTACCGTTGAGGCTCTAATTAGACTAACGGTTATCTTGTCTCCTCCTACCCCTCGCCGCCTATGGCGGAGGGGAAGGCTCCTCCTCCCCCAATTCCCTATGCTTCTGCACTAGGGAAATCAGACATACCAGAGAAAGAAAAATCTGTCTCCTTTGCGTCTATACAAAACAAAATCCCACTCTCCTCCTTTAAAGGGGAACCGACACTGAGGATGCCCTAGCGCTGAAATTTCAATGGACATTAATAGGGAAGTTCTCTTGGGGACGCCCTGCGATGACGCAAATAAGAAAAGATATTATCGCAGCAGGATTCTTGGGAGATTGCAAAGTAGGCCTCTATGATAACCGACACGTTCTTTTCAAGTTCGATAAGGAGTATGATTTCCAGAGGCTCTGGACTAGAAAGATATGGCATTTTCAGGGATTCCAAGCAAGAATCTTTAAATGGACGAAGAACTTCAATCCAGAAGTGGAACCTTCCATTACCCCGGTGTGGATTAGATTTTCCAGCCTCCCCCTTCACCTGTTCGAAAAAGAGAAACTGTACTCTCTAGACTCCATTGCAGGAACTCCTCTTAAGTTGGACGCATCTACAGCTGCACCATCAGATTTGATCCGACCAAGTGAAGCGCGAGTCTGCGTAGAGATGGACCTCACTAAAACTATTCCTCCCCGAATTTGGATTGGAAGCAAGGAAACGGGGAGATGGCAGAACCTAGAAGTTGAAGATCGACCCAGCTATTGTAATAGATGTCACAAAGTAGGCCATGATAGCAAGGATTGTGATCCGTCGAGAAAACAGCCCACTCCAACTCCAAAAAAAGCTCTTCCACACAGAAAAGAGGTTCCCCAAGCCCCGAAGGAAGGTACCAAAGGATGGGTCTTGGTAACTAGGAAATCAAATTCTCAGAAAGCTGCAGCCCAGGTAGTTGATAGTATGTCTAAAGGTAAGGAAGTAGATGTGAACTCCTTGCCTATTCACTGCCCGGTCCAGGAGACTCCAGGTCCCTCCAATAGAGCCTCTGACATAACTCCAGACCACACTGCCACTCAGGAGCTGCCTCTGTCCCAGGAGAATAGCTTAAGAATTGGAAACAAATTCGATGCTTTAGAACTACTTCAAGGGGAGGAAGAACCTCCGAATATCCCCCCTCCACCTCCCCCAGGGAGACGACGACTCAAGTAAATCCAGGGGAAGCAAAACAGATTGATGAAGAAATTTGCCAAAGCATCCAAGAAAATGGACCATCTACCACACCCCAAGGAACAAACAGGAAATGAGATAATGGGCCTGATGGTGGCGACTGAATCCTCTGAAAGGGTGAATCTCACGGAAAAAGGATACTCGGATGAAATAACCACTAAACAGAATCCAAGGATGGTAGAAGTTTCAGGGGACAAGAGCATGGCATTCTCCCAAGAGAATCAACAAGCAGACTACTCACAAGAGCTCAACAACCATGGTAACAATTCCTTAGTTATAATGCTTCCCCTAATTAATAAAGACAATTGCATGTCAATAGCAGGAGGAGAACAATCGCAGGAGTGCAGAAACCAAGAGGTAAGGAATGCCAAGGATTGCAGTGAAAGAGGTAGATCTTGGACCACCAAACAGAATCTAGCAGAAAGAAAACGAGGAGCAGGTCCAGGACACAAAACACTTCAGACAGGAAGCTGAGAAATGATAAGCCAGATACTACTGAATCTGAGGATGAAGACTCAACCTCAGAAAAGGAGACTGAAGAGCAGGACACTGAAGTACTGATAATCAACGATCAAAACTCTAGAAGAGGAAAGCCAGGACGGAAGAAGAAGGAAGATCAGAGTGAAGTTCCAAAATCTTGGGCTAAATTCCCATCGAAGAGGGAAATGAGAGATAGGGGCACAGGTACTTCTAACACTAAACTGCCATCTGATGATTAAGATGATCTACTGGAACATCCGGAGTGTTAGCAAAAAACCTAATATTAGGAAACTCAAGAAAATCATTATTAAAAACAAATGTGACTTTATTGCTTTAGCCGAACCTTTTTCTAATGAAGTCAAATTAGAAAACTTGAAAAAGAACCTTAAATTTGAGTCTGCAATTAGAAATGAAGTTAATTCCTTGTGGTTATTATATAGACTTCCTTTTGAATGCGAAATATTAGAAAATTTAGTTCAACATATAACTCTGAAAGTGTCCCATCCTAATCTGCCCAACCCATTCTTAATGACTAATGTTTATGCTTGCTGCTCAGAACTTAAAAGGAAGGAACTTTGGAGTTCTATTTCTAAGTTTCATTTACTAAAACTACCATGGATGTTGTGGGGTGATTGGAATTGCATTCGGGTTAGGGAGGAAAAGAAGGGAGGTAGACCATTTAGGCAGAGAGAAGCCATTGACTTCTCTGAATTTATTACTGAACAAGACCTTACGGAAATCCCAGCATTTGGCCATAGGTTTACATGGTGTAATCACAGAAAAGGTAAGGCTAGGATATGGAAAAGGTTAGATAGAGGTTTGATAAATTCTGAATTCCTGAACTCCCCCTTGTCTTTTAGCATCTCCCATTTAGCCAGGGCCCCCTCGGACCACTCTCCCCTTGTGTTAGAAATTAAACAGAAAAACCCGCCTAAGGCCAAGATGTTTAGATTTCAAAACTTCTGGCTAACCCATAAAGAGTGCCTTCCATTAATTCAGCAGATTTGGGAGGAACAGGTTTCAGGAAATCCCATGGTCCAATTTTGTGAAAGACTCAAAAGAGTGAAACAAGCCCTGAAGTGTTGGAATAAGAAAACATTTGGAGATATTTTTTCCAATGTAGATAAGGCTGAAGCTGAACTACTGCAATTAGTAAAGAAAGATGAAGAACATGGAGTACCTAGAGAAATTCTAAGTTTAGCCCAAGCCAACCTCCACTATTAGCTAGGCTTAGAAGAAGAATTTTGGTGTCAGAAAGCAAACCTTAAATGGATGAGGGAAGGAGATAGAAACACCAAATTTTTTCATTCATATGTGAAGCAGAGACAAGCTAGATCCCAAATCCAAAAAATCAGAGACCCGGAGGGCAACTGGGTAGAGGGTGAAGATCAGGTGGCTGATCAAGCAATAAAGTACTTCCACAAATTGTATAATTCTGAACCACTCTCTCAGCATATCAAAAATCACTTGCTTCCACAGATTTTGAGTGATACAGATAGAGAAATTCTGATTAGTAAACCTGACCTGGAAGAGCTTAAATCCACTGTATTCAGCATGAACCAAGGAAGTGCTCTGGGTCCGGATGGCTTTAATGGCCTATTTTACTGTAAAGCTTGGGAGATTATCAAGGTCAATCTGCTAGAAGCTGTCCAATTCTTTTGGAATGGAGGAGAATTGCCCAAAGCATGTACTGCCACCTCTATTGTACTGATTCCTAAAACTCAGAACCCTGCTTCCTTTCAGCAACTTCGACCTATCAGTTTATGTAACTTCATAAACAAGATAGTGTCTAAAGTTTTTGCAAATAGGTTAGCCCATGTGTTACCCAAACTAATATCTGAAAATCAGAGTGGATTTATTAAAGGAAAAAATATTTCAGATAATTATCTTCTAGCAAGTGAGCTAGTTGCTACGATGGGTAGGAAAAGAAAGGAAGGCTGTGTCGTGCTTAAACTAGATATGGAGAAGGCCTACGATAGGGTGGAATGGATATATTTACTACAAGTAATGAGACTAATGGGCTTTAGTGAGATTTGGATTGACTTAATATGGAGACTCTTATCTAATGTGTGGATGTCTGTGTTAATCAATGGGTCTCCTAAGGGCTGGTTTCACTCTACTAGAGGTCTAAGGCAAGGAGACCCTATCTCTCCTTTGCTATTTACTATTGGGGCAGAATATCTCTCCAGGTTACTCAATGAGAATCGACAACATGGCTTGGAATTCAGAGTTCCTAAACATTGCCCTAAGGTCACGCACTTGGCATACGCAGATGACATGATGATTTTTTCCTCATCTAGACCAGCAATGATCAGACTTATTATGGACAAGTTGAGACACTATGAAATGGCCTCTGGGCAAAAGATTAATCCAGCCAAGAGCTGCTACCTTGTACATAATAAGCTTCCTCCAGCTAGGAAACACTTGGTAGGGAGAATCACACACTTCACTAGAGGCACATTCCCTATATTATATCTAGGAACCCCTCTTCACTTTAAGAGAATCCCAGCAGCCTCTTATGGAAGTTTAATACAGAAAATAGGTCACAAAATAGGAAGTTGGAGCTCTAAGTTCTTGTCAATGGGGGGCAGGATTACTTTGATTAAAAGTGTTTTATCATCCCTCCCCTTATATACTACCATGTGCCTCAGCCCTCCCAAATAGGTCATTCACCAAATAGAATCCATTTTGGCAAAATTCCTTTGGTCTGGTACTGATAATAAGTCTAAATATCACTGGCTAAAGTGGGGAAAACTCTGCCTTCCGGAAGCTGAAGGAGGGTTAAGGTTCAAAGACCTTCAAACCACTATAATTGCACAAACTTTCAGACTATGGTGGAGGTTTAGAAAAGGAGACACCTTATGGTCTTCCTTTCTTAAAGGAAAATATTGTCCTAACAGCCACCCCCTTCAGTGCCAACCATATAGAGGGATGTCCAACATTTGGAAGAGAATGTTAGAATACTCCTCAAT
This sequence comes from Ophiorrhiza pumila, assembly GCA_016586305.1. Classification (NCBI taxonomy): domain Eukaryota; kingdom Viridiplantae; phylum Streptophyta; class Magnoliopsida; order Gentianales; family Rubiaceae; genus Ophiorrhiza; species Ophiorrhiza pumila. The sequence continues at coordinate 4,883,965 of BLIW01000001.1, read as the reverse complement.
GGCTGAGGAACACATTGTATTTCAGTTAGGGATAGGAAATTGCAATTTGTATTTTGACAGGTGGAATGGAAGTACACGCATCTTTGAATCACTGCAGTTTCAAGGCCAACTACAGGTAAAGGATGTGACTACGGAAGGAATTTGGGACTATAACAAAGTAAGAGCACTCTGCCCTCAAGTTCCAGTTTCCTTTTTTAATTCATTCACTATCAAGCTCACAGAGGAAAAGGACTCTCTTGTCTGGATAATTAGTGGAGATGGCCAATTCGCTCTAAAATCTGCCTATCAGTCATTGCAAGGTAATTCTACTCCTGTATCTCCATTCTTCAAATACATTTGGGATCCTTGTCTTCCCATTAAAGTTTCTTTCTTTATGTTAAAGCTTATATTGAATAGATTACCTTTGAGCTGTAATCTCTACAAATCTGGTTTTGTGGGTCCATTAGTTTGTCCATTTTGTGGCAGTAATGAAGATAAAGCAAACCATATATTTAACAGCTGCTCTTTTGCGACCAAAATATGGAAAACTCTGGGATCTGAACTTGGTATCCTTGATCATTCTTATTCCTTACATTGGAACCTGAAAAATTGGTGGGAGTCGACCTCAAAATCTGAACCTCAAAAGTTTCTCAAGAAAATTTGTCCTAGCATTATTTGTTGGTGCTGTTGGAAATGAGAAATACAGCTGTTTTTGAAAATATCAATCCAAATGCTGGAATACTGGAGCAGACATGTTTCAAACTGATAAAAACTATTTCCCAAATGAAATTTCAGACTGGAAATCTCATGTATTTGAATTGGCAGCTGTTTTGGAAATCAGTGCTGCAAGTTAGAAGAGTGGTGAAAATTGCATACTTCAAGTGGGATCCTCCTGATATGAATCAAATAAAAATTAATTTAGCTTCTATTCAGATTGGAGAAATTAGATATTCTGCTGCAATAGCCCGGAATTCTTTGGGTGAAGTAGTCTTTATCCTGCCCTCTTGTGCTGCCCCTTTGTGTGTCTCAAAATTGCAGGTGGAAATCCAATGCTGCTTATCCAGCATTGCTAGATGCAAATAGATTGGAAACTACAACATCATCATTGAATCGGAATCCACAGATCTGCAGCTAGGCCTGAAGAAAAAGTCCTGGATGGCTGGACAACATGCCACAGATATTCAGATCATCAATGACCAAGCTAGCTTTAGACAAATTGCCAAAGAAGCTAACAATGTGGCTAGATGGCTTGCAAAACGCCACAATGACTATGCTGATATAGACCTTCATAGATTGACAGCAGCAGAAAAGATTGAACTGCCATACATCTCGAGGAAAAGGAGCAATTTTTACTCCTTATTGGAACACAGTAATGGGACAGGAAGCTACTGACATGGAAGAACTCCCTCATCTCCAAATACAATGCAAATTAGACAAGATGAAGTGGCGACTGGACAAAAAAATTTTGTGAATAAACTGAATTACGCAATATTATGAGAGCCTATGCTTAACTGTTAATGGAGAAGCTCTCCACCCTTTTGCTTGTAGGACTTTGGTAGTCATAGACTTAGATAAGGAACCTCTCCATTTTGTTATACTATCCTTGGATCAAAAGCCAATCTTTATTGGCTCCTTGATTAAAGGATTATCTTTTGTACGATGGGATTCTCCCAATCCATTAATTAATATATAGGGAGTGGCACCCCTCCTCGCGAGAGGATTTTATTGCCAACAAAAAAAAAATCACGAAGAACCCAGAAAGGCAAAATGTGGAATTAATATTGCAAATGGTTCTTAGACATGTATATCAAGCTGATTCAAAGTTAAGGCTACGGGGCAAAAGTTCCCAACAAAACTTATCTTTATGAGGAGTTTGAGTATAAATTAAGTTCAAATTAACTTTATGAAATCATTCTCAACTAGCAGCATTTGTCCAGTACCTAATTAATTATATAGCTTAATTTTGTTTACAAAATTTGCCTGGATTCATAACATGATAAAGCATTTGAAATGAACAATTCGATATATTCTGGTTCGGCTGATCCTGAGGCCTTCTCCAATCCATGTGAAAATACCTCGGGCATCCTATCACGTGCAGGTCCAGGGCAGGGCTAGCGTGGCCCGGTTTGGGTGTCCGGAATTTACACCTTTTGGAGAAAATACCTCGGGCAATTCTATTTAGATTTGATACCATTAATTATAGTATTTATGAATGCCAAATTCATCCGCATTAATTCTGCATATTGACCTTTGAGTTTGCACTTAATTTGCACATGAAAACGTTCATTTAATTCTAGACTTGTATACCAAAGTGTTGTATAATTAGAATGATAAACTCATAAAAAATAACAAGAATAGACACCTCCACTCCTCCACTATTTTTTTTTTTTTTGCTTATTTCTGAATCGCGATTTTCATCACCCATATACGTGTTTGATCAGTCTGTAATCCTTTTACTTGGTCAGAATCCATCTGCGCCAATTGCCGACAGTTTTGAATCTTAAATAATACTCTCTGGTGGGTTTGGTGCAAAAGGGTTTCAATTAAAGGAGCATTAATATAGATTACCTTTAAGCTTTGACAAGCTTAAATGTTCACATGCATGCATGGTTTAATTTAATTTCTGCATGAATTGATCCGGAGAGAAAAAAAAAGAAAAAAAAGAGAATGTTTAACATTTAACAACACCTTAATCTCTAGATTTTAGGGTTCAATTTTTAATCAAGATTCCATTAATTATTCGCTAATGATATTTTGGATGTTTGAAGCCTTGCAGCACGTGAATGAGATCCAATTCATCTGCATGCATTGCGATGAATGTCAGTGTTTGTCGTCGCTGCATGCATGCATAATGTCAAATTAAGTTCTCCAGAAAAATGCATAGTACGTATACTACTACAAAATGGCGAATTTAAACCGCCTTTTTTACAGCGGTTTGACATAATCCGGTGTAATTTATAAAAATACGGTGGCATTATCGTAATATTAAACAAGAATAGTACACTTTTTACACCGATTTTGTTATAACCGGTGTAAAAAGTTACTACTGCAATTAAACATCCCTCTTAAGTCTCCTTCTATTATTTCACACGACTAAAGCGATGAGAAGAGGAGTGCAGAGCTCAACAAAGACGAAGACAAACTCCCTCTCGCCTTAAACCCCTGCTTCCCCTCACTTTCTTCCTCTCGCCGAGTCCAACACCGCTCTGACCGAGTCGGACTCAGGACGGAGAAAATCTGATATTTTTGAATTGTTTGAATAAGGACTGTGGGTTATCTGCTGCTTCAGATCTGGTCTCTTCTCTTCCACCACCAATCAGAAGTCAAATGGGAATGAAACTTCGAGAGAAGAAAATCTTGGCAGAATCTGGTATGAGCCCTCTTTTGCATCTGATTTATAGACAGGAAATCATCCATGTGTTTGCATGGTTTTGGGTATAATGTACCTTTCTTTCTAGATTAACACTTGAAGTGCTCTAAACATCCTTAAGGTTGACTGGATATGGCTTTTTCTGTCAATAAATTAACGAAGCATGGAAAGTTTGTGTCATAGGTCGAGTTATACAAGAAGCGGTAATTGGTTCAAAAGAAGAGGCTGCAGAATGTATGCGGAAGATTATGAGAAACAGAGTTATGGTGTCAAGTTCAAGGCAGGCGGTTGCTGGGCTATTGACAGTTGGTGTGCTTCGTGGAGCTCAATATGTTGCAAACAAAATTCAGAAAGCCTGGAAATCTTGGAAGTGATCTTTGAGCTTATTTTGAAATCAAAGGGAAGATCAGTAGTTCGATCAATGACCAAACATTTTTTTTGGGATGTTTTTGCTTTTTACACCGGTTATATAACCGGTGTAAAAAAAACAATTTACACCGGTTTTATTAACCGGTGTAAAAAAATTGCACAATCTACACCGCCTATATTTACACCGGTTGAGTTTTTAAAATAACCGGTGTAAATAGTCGAATTTAACCGGTGTAAAAGAGCATTTTTGTAGTAGTGGTACGTAGCTAATAATTATCAATGAAATTAAACATATATATATTATGCAATTATATATATCGCCCTTTTCAGTTCAATTTGATGCTATGATTGCGATAACATACATAAAATATTTAGGCCTTGAACTTCCTACATAAACAATATTTGAGGTCTTTGTTTTTGTAATTGATGTGTTTAAACATCAAATTAACTTTTATAATCACATTGGATCATGAACCAAAAATTAGAAATAAAAATGTTGAATTTTTTTTTTTCATTTTTTGTTTCATCATAAGAATATTATTAATTAGTATTCAAAGAAACAAATTTATTTTTAAAAAAATAATCCTAGAATCATTGCATTGTTTTGAGTACGTTATTCAATTTTCAAGAACAATGCATGCATTATTAATAATAATTAAAAATGTCTTGAAATCACAAATTTGAATAATACAACAAGAGATAATTAAAATCAATATATATCATATCAAGTTTTTTAATTCAATTAAAATTGAAGTAATTGCTTTTACTTAATAGCAAAATTTTATGGAAGTTGAATCTTCCTTCCTATTAACTTAGCAAAGTTTTTTTTTTTTTCTTTTTCATAAGCATATGGCGCCGCAGATGTTGATCATTCATAACGAAAATTGTCTTCATATATCCATTTGATCATAGCTATCATGATGATATTCGATCAGTGTCTTTGTAGCGGTGATCATGCATGCATCGCCCTGGGCATCTAGATTATCGTCATACTGCTCTTGCATGCATGGTGTCCATTAATATTGTGCTCTCCTTCTGCACGCTTACGTTTACGTAAAATTGTTCATTCCATCCATGATTATCCTCTAATTTAATTCTGCATCATTATATATAGTTTCTCTCGTTTTCAACTTGCCGATCTCGATCATGTTTAGCTTAACTTTATCGTATTCATAGTCACTATCATAAGAACATCGACGATCATTGTCAGCATCAACAACGTACTTCACTATAAACACAGTCTCTATCCCTCTCCCGCTCACGATGGCGATCATAGTCACCACCGCGGTCTCTCTCGATCCGGCCTTTTTCCTTATCTCTATTTTTGTCACGATTTCTGTGGTGGTGTCCATCTTCTTGATGCTCATCACCATCGATCCCTACTTCTGTCTTGATGAGAGCGCTAGCTCTCGAGACCTTTCTCTTTCCCTTTTACGGGACTTTTCTCTTTCACCGTCTTGATCATCCCGCACTCTTCCTTCCTCAGATCGTGATGCTCCTCTCGTCTGTATCTGCACTCTCCCTGGAATTTTTTTTTTTTAATAAAACTCACACAAAAAATGTATCACACTTGATTATTGGAAAATTAATTTTGAAGAATCATTGCTTGACACAATAATTAATATTGTGCCAAACTACCTCCAAGCCTTTTGTTGAAGTTAAGAAATCATCCAATTGTATAGCAACAAACAGATTAATGGAACTATGGAAGACATGCTTTGTTGCAAAGAATACAAAGAACACAAATTCAGCATAATTTGGAAGATTTATTGAATAATATAAAAAATAATGAGAATAGCCATACAAACATATATATATATATATTTAAAAAAACATAATTTGAATAAAAAGGAAATTAAAAATATTAAAAAAAAACTAAAAAGGGCCAATAGCGGCATAAAACAAAAGAATTTGCAAAGTCAATGAGTCTTATAAATCTTTTTGTTTTTTTAAATGCTATATTTTAATTAATAGCTAGCAATTCTGAAATCGAATGAAAAACTTATGCCCGTTTAAAGTTGAAATCCTTTTCCCGGCAGGCTATAGTGTGCATGATGCATATGTATGTCATTTAACCAATATATATACTTCATTTTTAATCTTTGGACAAGTCCACATAAAAATATTTAAAAAGAAAAAAGAAAAAAAAAAGAAAAACTAATCTTTGTCGTACCCATTTTAAACGAATTTTGGGATTACTTCGTTATACCAACTTATGGGGTGGGAAAAAAAATGCAACCTTAAAAACAGAGAAAAAGATAGAAACTGAGACTAGAAATTGAGGTCAATGCCTGAACTGAAAATACATTGTTCAATCATTATTCTTCTCAGAATACTTTTACGATGCATGGAACAAAGTTGTCTGCTGGTCATTTAAATTAATTAGGTCTAAAGAACCAATGATCATACGGAGATTAGAGACAGATAACTTTAATCATTAACAGGAATGAAATTAAAACATATAATTAAACCTTTTTTTTTCTGTTTTCTGATTCTTGAAACTTGGACTACAAGTTTTCAACTTTTCATGCATAAACAGTATGTAGTAGGAAAAATATTTTCAAATTAATATTAATTTTGGCTATCTGTGATCCACATATATATATATATATATATATATATATATATATATGCATACGTACGTTGACTCTCAACTACTCAACCCATGCATGCATTATTTTTTTAATGGCTACAGGTATAATCGAAAGATGCTGAGAAATTGTTTTTCTTTTAACCTTTTGATTTGTTTCTTCTTTCAAATGTTTTCTTCAAAGGGATTGATTAGTTGTTTTTGGACAGTAAGTGGAAGAGTTTTTCAGAAGCCCATCATTAATAATATTGCTCCATCAAAACACAAATTCTTGCGCCTAATTTATTTGTGTTAATTTTATTGTTCCTGTAATTTAAGAAGTGTTCCGGATCTGTATGAGAAGATTGGTGTATTTTCTTCCTTTTTTTCATACTTTGATTAACGATTCTTCGGGGTAAATTCTTGACAAGAAATTATCCAAGGCAAATGCATATATATATGTTAGTTCATTCAACAGTTTTATATCCTTTTGTTTTTCTTTTAAAATTGTTATCTTAAGAGGAGAATTATAACCTGATCATCATAAAGTAAAGTTTTTTTTTCCTTTCAAAAAGTAGCAGTTAGATTAAATTTTTATTTAACTCAAATTTAATGCATGCTTTGATCTGGCCAAATTAATTAATATTCTAATTTTTTGACTATGACAAGTTACCTAAACCTTCAGTTTCTGGTAAGCAACTTCAAAGTGCCATTTCCCCAGAAAATAGAACAAGTTAGAGTACTCCTCCTAGAAGAAAGAAGAAAATTAAAAACACAATGTAGCGTTTTCTTTTGAATTTCTTCAACAAAAGACCAAAACCCTATTTAAATCCTCCTTCATGCAAGCAAAATCAGCAATATTACATGGGGTTTCTTTGATCATGATATTGAACTTGCCAAATTAAAGTTGGGCAATAAGGCATTATTATTAGCAGAGAGATTCCTGCCACCTTCATATACTATACCGACATGTACACACATCAAAAGTCAACCTATGCATGCCAAACCTTATTTTAATTGTTCATAATTATAAATCTCTTCATACTCAATCTTTTCTTGCATTTTTTGATATTGATCATTACTTCAACTCCACGCAGTCTTGTTTATTAATATAATCTCCCTTGATCATCCTCTATATTGAAGCTTTGGCAACTTTGCTTTGTTTGCTCAAGAAGAAAAGGTATGCATTAATTAATTAAGTTGCATTATATGTTATGCTATACTAATACGTACTTGTCTTGTAGTGGTATGAAAATGTGATTTGTGGTATGAAAATGTGTATTGCCATTTTGCCCGTTCTCGAATTTTGGGTTTGATATTTTGCATTAATATTTTGGGGGATTCGATGGGGTTATAGCTGGCTTGGAGTTCCTTAGAAGAGAACTATATATACTAATACTATCATATATATGATATGATCAGGGATTTTCTGAGATTCAGTGCTAAAAACACTTTGAGTTAATTTCTTCCAAAAGATAATATGATCTGTTTTTCATTTTCAAAACTTTCTAAAGGGGAATTGATCAAACTCCAATTTTGCATGTAGACACTAGACACTACTTGTATATATTTAGTCCAGTGACTTATTTTCATTCATAATTCATTCATTCCTAAACTGCTCATCATTCCATTTATGGACACTCTTCCAAGTGTTGGACAATCTTAAAATTTTTTTAAAAAAGAAGGAAGAATTAGAAAATTGTCATTTATATTTGGTGGTTTTTTTTTTTTTTTGTTTTTTTTTGTGCTGGGGGAATGGATCAAACAAAAAAAAAAGAAGGGTAAAGAAATGAATGCAGAGAGTAGTTCTTGAAAATTGAAGTGCCAAAAACGCAAGGGTAGCCATTTTTTACGGCAACAAAAGTGCCTTTTATTAAGTATCCTAAGTGGGAATTGCATGGAGATGTAGTGAAGACGGTACTGCTTTGCTTAGCCTATAGTTTTATAATTATAGGCGCTAACCCCATGTGACCTTAACTGCATTTCTCATGGCTCCTTCAATTACACTTTATTACTTTTGCCACACTCACACACACACACACTCACTCACACACATGTCTATGTTCATGTGTGCAAATATATAATGATCACCTTAATTAGCCAATACCATCGATCCATTACTCTCCAAACTTGAACTTATAGTCCAAAGCCTCCCCCCTTTCTCCATTTGTTCATCATCTTCTAATTTAATTCCTGCTGCTAGCAATTTGCATACCAAAAAGGGTACTAAGTCTATCAAGAAATCCTGCACGAATATCACAAGGTTTCGAGTGAAGAAATAAGATTGTGAGTATATATGCAAAATTTTGCTTTTATGCATGTCATGATTTTCACTTTTTTAGTACATTAAATATGAAGTGATCAAATGGCCTTAATTCTCTGATATATTTTTTCAGGTGGTGGATACATTTTGAAGTTTACATGTGAGATGGGATTGGGTCGGAATTCCAGTATGAGAAGTGGAGAATATTTGGAAGGAATGCTAAATGATTATGTTGGAGGGAAGCAACAAGTCAAGTTGAGAGCACAGAGGAGTGCCTCAATAAGGCTAGTAACTGTTCTAACATGTTTACAGTTTGCCTTTGCAATTTATGCTACTTTTCTCTTGTACTACATGAGTCCAACTGTAGACTTGGGAACAAAACCAGATTTTTCTTGGGCTACAAAAATAGCAAATCAATGGAAACAGTTGATAATCCAACCTCATGTTGTGAATCGGTATCAACAAGAAGCAAATTCCCTTATCAAAACCGAATTAATCCCACAAGTAAGTCCAACAGAAGTTTGTGAGCACGAGAAAATTGATTTTGTACAGAAAAAGTCTAATGATACTATCATGATCAAGTTCAAGAGAGAACTTTATCAAGAAGTATTAGATTTCCAAACCAAATCCTTTGGCGCCGAAACTCTCCCCGAGCTAATGAAGATGAAATCGAAATGGGATTTGCGCGGTCCAAACAAGCCGAAAGTTACAGTGATTCTAAACCATTTCAAGAGAAAAACACTTTGTGCTCAGCTCGATTCCTTGCTTCATCAAACTCTTCCATTTCATCATGTTTGGGTGCTTGCATTTGGGAGCCCAAATGAGCTATCCCTTAGAAGAATTACCGAGAGTTATAATGATTCGAGAATAAGTTTCGTTAGTTCGAGCTACGATTTTAAGTACTATGGAAGGTTCCAAATGGCCTTACAAACAGAGGCTGATCTTGTATATATTCTTGATGATGATATGATTCCAGGTAAAAAAATGCTGCAGATTTTGTCACATGTAGCAGGGACAGAAAAGTATAAGAATTCAGTGTTGGGAAGCATTGGTAGGATTTTGCCTTTTAGGCAGAAGGATTTGACATTCCCAAGTTACAGAAAGTTTCGATCAAAGGAGGCAGGGCTATATTTGCCTGATCCTGCTTATGATATCACAGTTGATAAGGTTGTTCAGGTGGATTTTCTTTCCAGTTCTTGGTTTCTGTCTTCAGAACTTGTCAAGACTCTCTTCATTGAGACTCCCTTTACTTTCGTGACTGGAGAAGATTTGCACTTGAGGTATGCATGCTTAACCTCCTATAACTAATTATTTATTTCGTACTTCTTTATATTCCTTTTCCTAACTTTAAACTTTTAGTCGTGTATTAGGTTATAGATTATGCTAAGCTAACTGAGGATGGAGTATCAAAATGCTGATTATATCTAAACTTTTATTTAATCTCTATATCAAAGAACTAATATAAAGACCTAGCTAAGTCAAATATAAAGATTTAATATTAATTTAAATTAAACGGGATAGTAGAAGATCTAAAAAAAATTGAAAAAAAATGATAAAAAAAGATATGATGTATTTAAATATAAATAAAAATATGTGTATAGATAGAATGGACGACAGAGAATAGTGATCTATATATCGGACTCCAAATATTGGAATAATGACTTGTAGCAGTAAATCAAAGAATTGAAGACATTTTCAACCATCCATTATCTTTCTTTTTTTTTTCCTCAGAAGCTACATAATTTATATGAACTATATATGCAATGAATGCATACTATATATATAATCGTAAAGTAGATGGAATAATACATTTCCATGCTGCAGATTGTTACAAAGTACTTTATTTTCTGAGTTGTTCACCTGTCGAATTGTTTAAGTATATTATCATTATCATTTAGATAGTTTCATGCATAATCAAATTGTCTTAGTTAATCCTCGAGCACATATATTTTCTCCTGCATGCAATGTCCAGCACACATCTAAAAAGGAAGAAAAAAAAATAGAGCACTATTATAGTATTAATCCTGATCTTGAGTATTCCTTAGTTATTGATTCTAGAACTAGAAGTTTGAATAAGAAAAGAATCTATGCCAACAAATTAACTTTGAATTGCTCTAAAATCAATTCAGTATTGGGATTGTGAATGAATGAAGACATGGACAGATTCTAATGTTTTACGCCTTCTATATGCATTAAGCATCAACTACTTCAATTAAGCTCCTGTTCATTGACTCTCATATGTCGATAAATGGAACAGAAACTTCCATGAAATAAAATCTCATTAGACGTTAATACGATGATGCCTTTGCTAGAAAGAAATAGTGAAACTAAGAAGTTATGATCATATTGTAATAATATGCATTTCAGATCTTCATTAAAGTGCAGTGTCAATGTAGAAAGGCTTCTGTCTTATAACATTTTTGTTTATTCTTGTCTCTGCAAATTGGAAAAACATGCAGCTATCAGCTTCAAAAGTACAGAAATGCAGGCTCATTCGTGTTGCCAGTAGATCCAAATGATATAGACTCATGGGGAGATAGTGAGCATAGGCTTGCTTATGTATCAGAAACCACGGTAATTTTCAAAGGCATTGTCCAAGTCCGGGATGATCAATGGTGGAAGGCGCTGTCCACAGGTTATGTGACACAGTGGGCTGCCATGAACCCTCAAAAAATAGATGCACTCTTCTATGCTCACTCCATTCAAGAAGTCAAAGCTCTTGCTCCTCTTCTTGAAAAGTTCAGGACAACTGTTGGGAAAAAAGCCTATGTTGTTGTTTCAGGAGGAAAATTTTGTCCATGTGAAGATGCTGCCAGTGCATTGGGCTGGCCTAAGAACGTATGTAAAGAAAGAAGATTCAAGATTTTTGATCTGGGAATTGGTTCTTTATCAGGGATTTCTGATTCTGAGGTCCCTGTTGTACAAGCTGTGTATGCTAGCATGAAAGGGTTGATAAAAATGCATAATCCTAGTGTTGTGATCAGTTTGAATGATGTTGATTCAAATGTGAGGAAAGCTTTGAAAATGGCATCTGAGAGTAATCAAAATGGTTCCACATTGGTTCTTCTGCCTAGATCATCCATAACTAAGGCTCTTTGGATGGCTGATATTAAATCCACAGCACTTCCAAGTAAGAACTTTGTCACTGATCATGCAATAATTTGTTCTACATTTTCATTTCCATTAACAATCTTCTCTAAACTTCTCAAAATTTTGTCTTGTTTATACAACAAAAGATCATTTGTTAATTCTCGAATCCGTACTTATGATCTTAATACAACATCATACATGATGCAGATTGGAACAAAATGAGGATCTCGGTTAACATCATCACTCAAAATCGTGCAAAATCACTAACAAGACTTGTCAAGTCTCTCAGCAATGCCTACTATTTAGGAGATGAAGTTACAATCACCTTCAACATGGACAGCAGAGTAGACGAACCAACACTGAAGCTAGTAAACTCCTTCAATTGGACACACGGGCCTAAACTTCTTCGCAGAAGAATCATCCAAGGAGGCCTAATTCGAGCCGTGAGTGAAAGTTGGTATCCAACTTCAGATGATGATTTTGGACTATTACTCGAAGATGATATTGAAGTCTCCCCATACTATTACCTCTGGATCAAATATGCCCTGTTGGCTTACCATTATGACCCTCAGGTTTCCCTACCTGAGCTCCAATCAATCTCCCTTTACACTCCAAGAATAGTGGAAGTCGTGAAAGAAAGACCAAAATGGAATGCAACAGAGTTCTTCAAACGCATTCATCCAAACACCCCTTATCTTCATCAATTGCCCTGTAGTTGGGGAGCTCTCTTTTTCCCCAAACAATGGCGCGAATTCTATGTCTACATGAACACAAGATTCACTGAAGATGCCAAGGAAAACCCTGTTCAAATCCCCAAGTCTAGAACAAATGGATGGCAAGCTTCTTGGAAGAAATTCTTGATTGACATGATGTATCTAAGAGGTTATGTTAGTCTTTATCCGAATTTTCCAAATCAGGCGAGTTTTTCAACCAATCATATGGAACCAGGGGCTCATATTAGTGCAAAAGATAATGTGGTACGTCACGACAAGAGTGATTTTGTCGTGCCATTGTTGAATGAAGATTTCAGGAATTTTCTGCCAAATGGGAGACTGCCTCCAGCTTCAAAGTTGCCATCCATAAATCTTTTCAATCAGGCAGTTTCTCTTAAGGGTTTGAAGGCTGCAGGAGCAAAGTTGGGGCAGGATGTTCTTGATTGCAATCCAACAGAGGTAGTGATTGTCGATCGTGAAACAGGACTAGCTTCACATTGTGCAAGATTCTAATAATCTGATGGCTAAAGCATGATGATCACCATTCTTTTGTTGAGGAAAAATAGAAACTGTTCATGTGAGATTTTCGATTCTCTCAATTTCCATATATGATCAATTAGTGTGAGGAACAGGAGGGGGAAAAATGGGTCGGTACAATACTTTGGTTCATTTTTTTTACTAATTCCCCATGTAACGAATTAAGGGGAATAAGTGTCAAGAATTAATAGGAACTTTGATCTTGCAGTGAAAGCCAAAATTGGCATCAGATTGCATTTTCTCTGTTGTATCCTGCCTGAGATGTCATTGAAGAAAATAAATTACTACATTGATCCAATCATTTTCTCAATTGTACAAACATTCCCAAGTCATCAAGAATTGGAGTACAAACTCTACCCTTACTGTCTTTACAAGTAGTCGATTACAAATTTAAAAAAATGCGATAATTTGCATCTACGTGTTGCCAAAGTGTAATTCATAAATCCAACTTGATTTAGTGGGATAATCTCTTAGGCTATGTTTTGGCAACAATGTTTTAGTGATTTATTTCACAAAAGCAAAATGAGTTGTTTGTTTTGTTCAATTTTTCCATCACAAATTTTAAAAACAAAAATAATGCTACAGTAATTATTTTTGATACAGTTTTTTTTTATAAATAAAATATTAAATTTAAATTTAAATTTTAAATTTTAATAATAAACAATTTTTCCTAACACAATTCCCACCAAAATTAATAAAATATTAATTCAAATTTAAATTTCAAACTTTTATTAATAAAAAAATCTTCAATACAAATCCCAACGAAACAAAATCATTCATTCCAAACAATTCCAAAATATTTTTTTCTCATAACAAATTCCCAAAAAAAAAATCATGATAAAATCCAAAATTACCTCATCCAAACGGAGCCTTAGTTGTTGTCATTTTGGTATATAAAAGAAAGGTGCATTAATGAGTGTCTATCATTCTAATGTAGTAGAGAAATTTTGTGGATTCAAAAGAAAAAAAAAACAGCTAAACTGCCTCGTGAAAGATTTGCATAATTGCACATTGTAATCTTCCCTTTTTGACATGAATGTCAAGATTTGGTTGAAAAATGCAGCTGCATGCCGTGATCATATATTCATATATGACAGATTCACATGACTATTTTAAAGCAATTATGAGTGCTTTCCCTTTCCATGGTAGAGTGGTGGATTGCTAATACACTAATTTTATATTTTTAATAACTTCAAGATTTTAGATTTTGCCCCCACCTAAATGAACTAGTGACAAAGGCCATCAAATATGACCATTATTCATTCATTAATCAAGTCAGCAGTCTATAGAGTTCTAAAGTCAAAACTACACTTTTGTAATTGTTTTTGCTCAAACACTTGCAAGATGCAAAACAAAGATTGATCATCATATTTTCAATCTTTCAAATCTATACATCTAAACATAAAACATTGACAACCATAAATATAGACCTAGGTAAGCCAATTCAATCATAAACTGAGATAGTCTTCTTGATTGATTGATTATTGACTCTTGGAAAGGCTTCCGGGTCAAATTTTATAAAAGGGTTATTAGTGCATGATCATGCATTTCAGTAGAGAAAGCTTCTAATTAACCACTGTCTGTAACTTCACTTATCAACAACATTTCCTGATGATCATGAAGCTTTTGAACCCTTGGGGCAGTTAAAACATAACAAATCACGTCATTTTCATCCTTCCACTCTTCACCAAATAAATTACCTTTTTATTTTCTTTCGTTTTTTTCGTTGTCTTTTGTATGACGATCACAACTAAGTCTTATCTCAATGTATGAAATTAACTCGATTTCTAATACCATCCACCGTAAGGAGTATAATAAAATTTTACGTTAGTTGTCAATCTAACACAATTTTTTTTTCTGTCAATTTTAGAACCGACCACTTATAAATGTACAATTTGCTTATAAGCAAGAGAAACCTTATATATATATATACCCTCTGCTTGCTTGCCCTTTGCTAGATCGATCCCACTATTGGTAATGTGACCATTTTAGGTGACAGACTGTCCCATAAGAAGTATACAGATCAATCCTGATATACACCCATTTATGTGATGCTTTGCAAATACGAATTTTTTTAGGCATAATGTGATCCTGTTGGAAGTACTAGACAAGGAAGTGAAGAAATACAAGCATTTTTTTTTTTAAATTTTTAAATTTTTATTTCTAGACATTGGTGTAGAATAAGGGGATTATATATGTTAAGCACTTATTTCTCAAGATTCTATATTCATGGTTATATTTCATCAAAACAATATAGGAACAATGGGGAGAATTATGTGAGCCCTTTATATAATATTGAATTTTGCTTATTAAACTCTAGCCAAAAATAAATAAAAGTGTAGGTTAAAAAAACCTCAATCATGATAAATTTTGAGATAGATTTTTTAACTTAGGATGATAATCAATATATAATCACTATAATAAGTGCAAAATGATTCTCTACTAAATTGGGTACATTCAATCCCATTAATGACATTATTGTTGGAATGTTACTATTTGAGAAATTGGACATATAAAATTTGATTAGAGAATATGATTGGGCTTGGGTGGTAGTAAGAAGATGAGATCGGATCTCATCGCCAAAATTATCCAATCTTATTCTATCTAATGTTTAAAACGACTCAGTTTTACTAAAAGTAGGGACTAAAAAGTAAAATTTATTTACAATTATTAGATCCTAACCAACAAATGTGTAAATTTTACTAAGTAATTTTAATGTTAGATAGGATAAGATATGATAATATTAGATAAGAAAATCTCATCTCTAAGAAGATCATCCACATTAAATTTTACTTGAAATTCATTAAATAATATATTTACTTCGGATATTAAATTTTTGTTGAAATCCTTTGAAGAGTATCTTTAAATCCAAACAAAAATATATAGCAGATATATTGAATTGATTTCGATTAATTAGTATATAAATCCTATTTTGATTCTCACATATTTATTATTATTATCATAAAAAGGTCTATCATAAAATTAAGGTTTAATTTACATTCATCTCCCTTGCCTTAAAGTCAAAATATAAAGAAAATTTAATAAGATTTTGTCATATTACAATATTCCCTTTTCACCAAACAACTATTAAATGTTGTTATATTTTCTTATGCATACATTCATTTCCTCCTTTACTGATTTACATAAAATAAACAAAAAATAATAATAATAAAATTAGATTGATAGTTTGATCCAATTTTTCTTTTTTTTTCTTTTTTTTTTTTTGCCAAAAATACCAAATTTCACGATTTTCAAAGTAAAAAAATTTTTTTAAAAAAATCTAATTTGGAACACCAAAAAAAGTTTGGATGTCACTTTCTACTTTTTATACTTTCTTCCCACCCAAAAAAAAAGTTTCACTACACTTTTTGGGGGCAAACAAAAAAACATTTTCACTAGTAGGGGCAAATCCGTAATCTAAAAAAAAGCACACTTAGAAATGAGATTCAAATATTAAGGGCAATATGAAGAATAATAATCTTAAAGTACCCGAACGCCGATCTCCCCGGAATGCGATTTCTTCCCTTTCCAATCTCACCATTTTTAGTTTTCTCTCTCTTCGATTCGTACTCTTTCTCTCTTTTTTCCGTTTAATTATCGGCGAAACCTCTACGTATGTATACTCTTCAACCCTAATTAATTCTATCTCTATTTGTGAAGTTTTTTTTTTTTTTTGTAAATTTAATTAATTGTATGTATATTCGTTATTCATTTCTGCATTTTCCGTTGTGGATCTTCTGGAATTGATATGATTTTTTTTCTCCGAAGTTAACTGATTCCATTATTTTAATTTGAAACTTTTTTTTTTGGTGTAATTTCCTCAGGTATTAGGCTGATATTTTATTTGCTAATCTTGAAGAATTAAGCTTTAAGTTTTGTTTGTATAATTCCTATATGTGATGTAGAATTATGGTTTTTTTTATTTAATTTACTTCAGAATGTTTATTTATGCAATTCTGTGTTTATGTTTTTCCCTTAAATAGCCGAATGCATCTCTATAGTTGTAACCCAGATCATGATTTGAGCTTAAATTGTTTTTTTTTTTCCCGATGAGAATTGTAAATTTGATTAGTTAAAGTTAAGGAATTTGTACTTGGCGTTCTGGGAATTTTGTTCACTTTAGCTATTGCTGTGAAATTAGTGCTTAGAGTTTTTTTTTTTTTTTTGGTGCATGTTTTGACAAGTATAGACCAACAGCCGATATTCAATAAATGTTAGTTGACTTGCTATATACAAATATACGCACATTACTATTTTAATTAAGAGAATTTTGTTTTTTATTAGCGGATTTCTATCAATGTACTAAATGCTTGCATACATCTGAATCTATTTAATAGGATTAAGGCATTGGTTTCAGTATATTAGCTCTCTAGAAATTGGAGGACATCAAATGTGTTTCGAGAGTTGCTCAATTAATAGGTTTCTGCCCGGGGCGTGACCTTTGAGTTGGGCAACTTTTGGCACAATGGGAACCTCACATCGCAGGTTTGTGAGAATTACACTTACTATTCCAAATTTTGTAAATGGTTATTTCAATATTTCAACATTGTTGTCATTGCCAATTGCCGAATTCATGTTGTCATTTTCCACCACAAGCTTATTTTTCCTTTTGCTATTTTATGCAGTGGGGTTTTCAAAAAATCAAATGATAGTGCCAGGCTTATCATAACAACCATCATGGGGGTAGTTTTTGGATATTTTATCGGTGTGTCATTTCCATTTGTTTCTCTAGCTAAGGTATGTTAAATTAAATGGCTAAACTTGTTCACATTTACTTCTTGTCATCTTTTTGATTAAGTTTGTTGTTTTGCAGATTAATTTACCATCAAGCTTTATTTCATCTCTTGATGTAGCATTTAATGATAATGATAGATCAACGTCAACTAGTCGTAGTTTTCCAGAGAACCTTGGTTCGGGTAGTACTCCTCTAACACCAAAGGTAGATATGATGTTTGTATGGTCTTCTATAACTCTATAACTTTTTCTAGTCGGAAATCTCATTTGTTTATGAGGACAATTTTCAACACATTTTATAACCATCTTACTTTTGGTCTATAAGATCCCATCTGATGACTTTTTGTTCAATACATCTAAGAATATGTCTCAGAGTTGTAGTTACCCCTTCAGAAATTCTGAAAAAGTGGCAATTTTATTTACAATTATGAACCAGGGAAAAGAGATTTTTTTGCCCTACTATGTCCATTTACGTCTTGTGTGTAATGTAATATTGATATTCAATTTTTTCCTGAGGCTAGTTCTCATAGCAACTCCTTCCTATTACCTGCAACATTTCAACTATGGCTGAACCATCACAGTCTCATATCTTTGGTAATATATGTTAGATTGCTTTCTTTCCCCTTTTACTATTTTTTGTGGAAGCTCTGGTTGCCAATATCCTTTTCATTCTGTATGCTCATTTTGTTTCTGTTGTAAACTTCACTTCCTGCTCCAAACTGCCACTGTAGTTGTTGATTTTCAGATGAGGTTTAATTTTGCTAAGTTGCTAATTGTCATATTGGCTTCAGATTTATGTTCCTACAAATCCACGTGGTGCAGAGTCATTGCCTCCTGGGATTGTGGTCTCAGAGTCAGATTTTTATCTTAGAAGATTATGGGGTGAACCTAGGGAGGTATGGTTTTGAAATTGCTCGAAGAATATGAAGTAATTTATTCGTGCTACATTTTATTGTTATGCATTTTTAGGATCGTTTTTATCTTCTGTAGTTGTTGCTGTTTTTATTGAATGGCATGCAACTCACCAGCTTTTCACTTCTATTTTCTTTTAGTTATCTAGTTAATGATATACTCATCGGTTTTATTGCTGACACATTTCAATTCTTTTGTTGTGTCTGTACAATTGGTCATCGCTTTATAATTCTTTTCTCTTCATTTATACCGCATACCTCAGAACGTGTGGAAGTATGTGTACTCATTTAGATAAGTTGAGGCTCAATGCAATTCATGAAGACAGCATTCATTTTGGTGGAGGCAAGGCTTTAGGTAGCCTGCCCGAACACCAGATTTCTGGGGTTCTGTTGAACTTTGTTTGCTCTTGAATTGCTGTGAGGATTATGTTAACTGTGCTGTAGCTAGTTTCCATGTCAGGATGCTTTGTTTTATGAATCTTTTTACTTTTATTTTTTGCAAATTCGCACAGGTCTTCCTTGCTTACGACACAATTTATTTGTAGAAGGAAAGACTTTGGATAGCAATAACCATTTTTTGGTAGAAACTATTGTGTTTTCAAAATTATTGGTGCAAAAGAGGCATAGGCCACATAATAAGCATACATTCAATATTCATAAAAACTTGTACAAAATGGCATCATAGGATTCTCTCATTTTCTCATACTGATTGGCCTCACACTGAAATCACTTCTTTTACTTCTGTATCTGTAATTGTCTTCTTAAATGTTCTGAAACTTTCAGGATTTGAAAAGGAAACCAAAGTATTTGGTAACATTTACAGTTGGTTTGGATCAGAAAAACAACATCGATGCAGCAGTTAAAAAGGTGCAGGGATAACCTATAATGATGATATTTGTGTGTGTTTTGCTTTTCTGTGCTAATGTAATGAATCTAATGATTCTCCAAACTTCCTCTCCGAGCTTGTTGCAGTTTTCTGAAGATTTTCAAATTATGCTTTTTCATTACGATGGTCGGACAAGTGAATGGGAACAGTTTGAATGGGCAAAACGTGCGGTTCATGTCAGTGTTAGAAGACAAACAAAATGGTCAGTTGTATGGTTTTATGTCAGATTGGAAATTTTGAACTGCTTGTTGGGACTTCTGCATATAAACTTTCTGTGTCTTGTGTTGTGAAATATTCATATCTCTGGGCTCCTAAGTGTTTGAAGGATGGAAGTTAAATAGCTTCTTGTGCTATTTTATGTGCCGGTAGTTTTAGTATGATTATTCAAATTATAAGGAATCCTCATACAATTACTTAAACTTGTGCTATCTTTCTTCAACCTGCTTAAAGGTGGTATGCAAAGAGATTTTTGCATCCTGATGTCGTTGCAGCTTATGATTACATTTTCATTTGGGATGAAGATCTTGGAGTTGAGCACTTCAATGCTGAAAAGTAACATCTCTTCTCTGAAAAATTGTTTGGACAGTTCTCTTTTATGCCATTTTGTTTTAACATTTTTTTCACTGCCATAACATTCTAGGTACATTCAACTAGTTAGGAAACATAGGTTGGAAATTTCACAACCTGGTCTTGAACCCAATAACGGACTCACATGGCAAATGACAAAGAGGAGGGGTGACAGAGAGGTTCACAAGTGGGTTTTTATACTCTCTCTCTCTCTCTCTCTCTCTCTCTCTCTCTCTTGTTCACACCAAGAATGTATTTTTAATGTCTTTTATTAAATAGCAATTTACCATTAAATTTGTGGTAATCTGTGTAAATTGGTGACAGGGAAACAGAGGAGAAACCGGGCTGGTGCAGTGATCCACACTTGCCTCCATGTGCTGCGTAGGCTCTCTTGACTCTCTTTATTTCTTTGTGGTATCCTTTTATGGATTTATCTATTCTGCTATAGTGAGTTGTATATTTTTGTTCAAACCTTCTAGGTAATGCATTTTTTAATTCTAGTTAATTTGTTTATCTTACGCGTGGAATCATATCAAGTGATTAGTGTTAACATACAGGGGCTAACATTGGTTTGCTTACTTTACTTGCAACTAAGGCTATAGTTTCTTCATAACATTGACCCTGTGTCCACCTTGTTCCCATTTGGATGTGTAGGATGTGCTTTTTCAACAAGATCAGATCTGGCCCCCGCCAGCTATTTCCTTGCCTTTCTTTGTATTTTTTCTCAGTCATCACATAAATTCACTACTATGAGTGGCATATGTCTGCTTTGACTTCCATAAATTAATGTGGATCCATATATGCTTTCTGCGGCCCTGGTCACTAATTGACAAAATTAGATACTGTGAATATCTGTAGAAAATATAATCTGCATACCTAGGTGATTTGTCTATGGCTGTGTAGGTAATTTATGACTTAGATAAATTCTAGGTCCCAGAAAGTCTATGTCCACGTACATAATAGGTGTTGATTGAAATGGATTCTCGCATTGACCATTAAGTAATTTTCCATGTGGATTTCCTGTTTTGGTTCAGCTTTGTGGAAATTATGGCTCCTGTCTTTTCTCGGGAAGCCTGGCGATGTGTTTGGCATATGATTCAGGTTAGTTTCTTTTGTTCTTATTTGTGTTGGTTTTGGTTTTTGCTGTGTCTCTGCCTCTGAGCAGTATCCATATTTAGCTGTTAGCCTGTGAATTTCCAGCTTGGAACTGACACTGAGGTTGGGACTTTTATTATTATGTCAGAATGATTTGGTGCATGGTTGGGGTTTGGATTTTGCACTCAGGAGATGCGTCGAGGTTAGTGGTTTTCTTTATTTCAGGTGATAAGATTTCCTAAAGAAATAGAAAAGATTCTTGCACCTGCTTTTTTCTGTTTGTGAGTAGGCGGCAGCTGAGGGATGTTGGAAACTAACAACTTGTATACTTATCTGATGTCTTCATAGCCCAGCAAATCTTGAAGGAATCTGTTTTCTGTTTTCTGTTTTCATTCAAAATGTATTGTGCTTCCGCAGCCTGCACATGAGAAAATTGGAGTGGTTGACTCTCAGTGGATAGTTCATCAAGTAATTCCTTCTCTTGGAAGTCAGGTCAGTAACTCATGATATTGGTGCTGGTGATTGATTAAAACTTCCAAGTTTTATTGTTTTGAAGATGTTGCTTTTGAAGTAAAGGGTCAGTTAATTATAAAATAATGATCTCCCCCTCTCTCACACACACACACAAACAAACGCACTCACCCCTGGCCCCTCACCGCCCACCTGCTGGCTGTTTACCGTTGCGCTACTAATGCATGTTCTTGAGCCCTTCCCCTAACCCCAATTTAGAAAGGAAATATAATATTCAAAAGAAATGCCCCCAGAAAATGATTTCCTTGAGTTGAGGGAAAAAAATTATTTGGAAATTTGGAAAGACTAATTTAGAATATATAATCTTATTTCACGTGGTTGGGGTAAATTAGAGATAAAGGGACTTAAAATGCAATCTGTTATTCAAGATGTATAGATATAGCTACAATCTCACGGTGGACGGGGGATTTTTCCACTTCTATATTACCAATTATTTATGTAAAACCTCCTTTTCTTATTCTCTTCTTTCCACTACTATAATGCTCTCCTCCCCTTATTTGAATTTGCTTTTTGCTTTTTGATGCATGCTAATTCAACTTCTATGTCTCCAGGGTCAGTCTGAAAATGGCAAAGCTCCTTGGCAAGGGGTATTCTACTGTTACAACCTCTCCCTATTTTTGCATTTTATCTGAAACTCAACAGCTTTTACTAAGTCATTTGGTCAACTAAGATAATCTTTTACAAGTCTTGTATGTTTATATGATATTTTTGAAAAACTTTTAGACCTGCACTCAGTTTGAATTGCATGGTTTTTGTTTATTTTTGAGAAAAGAAAAACAAATTGGCAGGAAAAATTCTTTTTTCGGCATGACAGCTGAATTTGATTTGAATTGTACAGTTTAGCTACTAAGTTGAGTTCGTTTCTTTGTTAATTGGTAGGTAAGAGAGCGATGCAGAAGTGAATGGGCACAATTTCAGGATCGCCTAGCAAACGCAGATAAGAAATACTTTGAGGAGGTTGCGACGACTTCAGATTAATCATTGTCTGGTCATTTACCTGTACATTGCTTTGTTTTCTTCTTTCTCTTTTTCCCATGAGTGTGTGGAGGGGTGTGTTTTGCAGCCCATATCTCTTAATGGTTTATTCTTTTACTGCTAGGATAGTAGCTCAATTTCTGTAGTAAGGAATACTATCACAGATATTGGAAGAGAGTTGCCCTTTTTTTTTGTGCATAAATACATTAGGCTGGCTTTACACTATTTCCTTACATTTTTCCCCCTTCCTGGATCTAATTTGTCCTGTATATTTTTCCTTTTAAAAGAAAATAATTTTTGCAATTTCCTCCAAGTTGAATTCCAGAAAAACTGGTGAAAATTGACCATTGACTCATTGAGTAAGGTAATCTTGTGCTTTAATATTTAAAGGAAGGCAATTAGGCATGGACTGGCATGCTTTGATAGAGGACCAATTTTAACCATTCTTTTTAACTGGAGAACAAGAAACATAATAGTTCCATATCAAAATGGCTTTAAAAAACACAAAGCCACCATTGATGACAAAAATGCTACAAGTTCTAGTCTTCGAAGTTTGAAGTTGCCCTCCGAATTTGTCATGGATGCAAAAAAGAGATGCACCATTGACGCCCAGCAGAATAAATTTTGATTTTATTTCGAATAGAATTTGGAATTATTGGTTTAAAATTTTCTTTTTGTTTCTGTTTCTGTTGAAGTTTCTCGCATTAATCATGAATAACTCTACAAACCTAAAATTCAAACATTCTAATCATCAATAATATGTTTAGTACCCACAGCTTAACAAAATCTTGATTGTCTTGATTGAGAAAATTAAACTTAAATTAATGTTGGACATATTCATTTATTGTTGGTGAAAAAGTACTAAAATGGAATGGAAGGTATATTGGTTGGTGATATTAAAAGAAACCCATTGGAAAAAAAAAGTTATGGAGTGAGACTCAAGTCTGTGTTTAACATCACCAAACGTACAGTTTTGAAGGTATGTGGGTTGCAAACATTTTGCTTACACTGGCAGATACCTCCTCAGCTCACAGAATAGAATAGAACAGAACATTAAGAAATGTTCATTCCACCTTCCTGTCTTGTGTACTAAGACTCGTTTATTAGACAAATCAAACATGCAAATATTAGTATGAAATCAGTTTTACCACAAAAAGAAAAGAAAAAAAGTGACATAGAGAATATCTAAACAACTTCGCCTACTTATAACTTGTCTGCCATTTACTAACAGATTTCAAACACGAAAAAATGAGAATCCAAAACAATGAATAGGGTTCGGTCAGATTAACAACCAACGTAAAAACTTTGCCAATAAAATGATATTTTATGATCCATATAGCCGTGGTAGGAAAACACGAAAAAATGAGAATCCAAAACAATGAATAGGGTTCGGTCAGATTAACAACCAACGTAAAAACTTTGCCAATAAAATGATATTTTATGATCCATATAGCCGTGGTAGGAAAAGACTTAATTGTTGTTATTGGTGTTTTAGAGAATATCTACGGAGGGCATTTGATCATTAGTCTGCCTTTGCCATATTAAATGTATGCAAACTCAAAAGGAAAAACAAAGACAACAAAAGATCTATACTATTTCCATATAAAACAACCAAAATTCTTGCAGCACATTCATTGTATTTAACATCTCACTAAATCAAATGAAATTCCTTTTAAAACTACCACCAAAGAAAAAAAAGAAAAATTTCCCAACAGCCAGAAAGTGATTCTTTGGTTGTTAAGAGGGTTTAACATTTGATTTTTGTTAGAAATGGATACAAAATTATTTATCACTCATATTTCTTTTGTGCACAACTTCTTCTCTACAGGCATGATTAACATGTTTCCAACTTGGATAGGAAAGGACTCAATCCCCACTTTATATTATCTTAAAATCAATGAGACAAAGTAATAAATTGACCATTTTCCACGAAATAACTTGAAAGAAAAAAAAATCTAAGATCAATTTGTTATATTGCTTAAACTGGCCGTTAAGTCCATTCTGGAAGTGATTAAATCAAGACCGAACCAACAAACATAACAAAACAGGCTTAAACTAACGACGTTTGCACCAACCACACTCAGTATTACAAATAAAAAGACTCCTTTATGTTTCATTTTCCTACAAGCCATTAGCCACTGCCCTGATATCTCTCCCTTCTGCCCCTTCTCTACCTTCATCACAACTTTCAAGCTACCAAATTTTCTCATTCAAGTCCGGCCCCGGCCGGCACATTTCTATTTGAGAGTTTGCTGAAGGTGTAGCAGTCTTGTGGAGCCATTCAATCTTTTAATTTGTTTGTAAGTCATTGGTTCTTGAATTTGATAGTGTATCTATGAATAATGCTTTGTATAGGATCAATGGATCATATGTTGATTGTTTTTTTTTTTTTTTTTTTTTGTGAACTTTCAGGGCTTCCAAGACATCAAAATAGCAAGACATTCAAGGTATGTTGGATAAGTTCATTAACTCTCTAAATCTAAGTAGTATTAACAAAGCACTAACAATGATCTTATGATTCTTTCTTGGTTTGTGTTGGTTAAAGATGGGAGAGATGCCGAGCAATCAATTGGGAGTCATTGGTGCATTATTACTTTCTGTGGCTTCATCTGTATCCATTGTCATTGTCAACAAGGCCTTGATGAGCAATCTTGGTTTTCCATTTGGTAATTTATGCAACTCTTTTTTACACTTTCTCTCAACCTCCCACAACTTGTATCAAATATTCACACCATGCCAATGCAATGTTGCCTTCTGTTAATCATGGAAATCTTGCAACAACCATCTTATTCTCTTCGGCTGATCAGCCAACATGCAAAGATTTCCAGCGATCACACACGCAAAGTCCCTCATACTTCTAGTACAATGCCTCCACCAACAACTTATCAATCATAAGACAAACTACACAACCCCTCAAGAAACAACATTAATGTTGAGATCGATGGCAACTTTTGCCTAACTGTCTCTTTGTAATTTGAGTAAATTAGATTTTTGCTTGTAAAAATTGAATATATATAGCCAATTGGTCAAAGTATTTGGCTCATAGATTTCCTATTTTTGCCAGCTACAACATTGACTAGTTGGCACCTAATGGTAACATACTGCACTCTACATGTGGCACTGCGCATGAACTTCTTTGAGAACAAGCCAATTGACATGAAGACTGTGATTCTCTTCGGCATTTTAAATGGAGTTTCAATCGGTTTTCTCAACTTAAGCTTGGGATTTAACTCCATTGGCTTCTATCAGGTGCATTAAACAAAATACGAATCTTTTAAGTTCCATAAGGGGATCAAAATCATTTAGCATTCATTGTAGTATTTAGTAAGAAATGTCCAAAATTGTTAGATTTTTGCACAGTCAAATGTTGATATTTCTTTTCATATTTGCTTTTTGTTTCTAATCTTTCACAGATGACCAAACTTGCTATCATACCATTCACTGTTCTGCTTGAAACCATTTTCTTGAAAAAGCAATTCAGGTAATCTTCAAAGAGAAAATCCCAACTTAATTAGCTATGGTACTACTACTTTTCAAATTTCAACCCTATGTATGGATGCTCTTGATCAATAATGTTCCAATCAAATTATGCAGCCAGAAGATTAAGTTCTCTCTGTTCATCCTACTTATTGGAGTCGGCATTGCCTCTGTAACCGACCTTCAGCTCAACTTTGTGGGAACAATCCTCTCCCTTCTGGCCATCATAACAACCTGCGTTGGTCAAATTGTATCCTTTTACCTTATTGGTTATCTTCCGTTTTTTTTTCTTTTTATAGATTATGGCCCTCAAAATTCATGCATCATTGCCGGAATACCAGTTAATTACAGTAGCAAAATGCCAAACTAGGATTAGCTAATCAAACCAATTTCATAACAAAGTGAGACAAAACTTCTTCATTCTTAAATTGCTTGGTCAAAACACATGCACTGGCACACAAAAAAAAAAATGTGCCGGTATCATTGGTAACAAATGAATTGGACAAGGGGAGAGCTTCTCATAGCCAATATTACAGGATAAAGGCATCAATTTGTGGGATCTAATACGGTAAAAAAAAAAAAAGGGACTGTTCGTTGGTTAGTCCTTAACCAAACACTAACTTCAGCTGACAAATACAATTCAGAAGAGGCTCAATGTCTCATCTACTCAGCTGTTGTACCAATCAGCACCATTTCAAGCGGCAATTCTCTTCGTCTCAGGCCCATTTGTGGACCAATCCCTAACAAAACAAAATGTGTTTGCCCACAAATATTCTCCTATTGTATTGGTACAAAATTCTAAGACAACCCTTTATTCCAATTTACAAATTAATGCATCTTCTCTAACTCTTTAATATGAATATGCATCAATTTATGAATGAATTTTGCAGGCATTCATACTACTTTCTTGCTTGATTGCTGTGTCGGTTAACTTCAGCACATTCTTAGTGATTGGAAAGACATCCCCTGTGACTTATCAAGTGTTAGGACACCTGAAGACTTGTCTTGTTCTTGGATTTGGTTTTACACTTCTTCATGACCCTTTTACTTCAAGAAACATTATTGGAATATTAATTGCCATTGTTGGAATGGGTTTGTATTCATATTTTTGCACCCATGAAAACAAAAAGAAACAAGATGGAGACTTGTCTTCAATCTCTCAGGTGATTATACTTACTTAAAATTAACTTCTTTTCCTTACATTTCTGTTAATTTGTGCTTAAAGTGGGTTAATGTTGTTGTTTCAGAATAAAGACAAAGATACCACACCACTTTTGGCTGTTGGAAAGAAAATGGTTCATCAAGATGAAGAAAATTTGGATGCTAAAGTATGAAGAAATTAAGGGCTTCTGAGTTTGAGGAATAGGCTTCTTTTTGGTCAAGATTTCATTCAATTTGATCAGTTAAAGATAATTGTTCAATTAAGAAATGATTCCACTTCCAGAATGTAAATGATTTTGATTTCTATAATATGTTTCCACCAAGTTTTATGTTACTTTTCTCATAAACTAGCAAATTATACTTCCAACTCAACAACAACAATAATTACGCCTTTATTGTACTATGTGTTCATATTTCGTCATCGTATTTCATCATTAAACATCTTTTCATTTATATACAGTATTTTGCTTTCTGATTCTTTTAAATCTCCCACTTTTATTCAAATGAATAAAATTTGACTTCATTTTACAATTTGAATGTTTGTAACACTTTTGGGGGAAAAAAATCAGTAATTTCATACATTTTCTTTAAGTTATATATGATCTTTCAACACATTTTTTCATATTAAAAGCTAACTTATGACAAAATACAATATTATCTAAATAGCAAACATTGTTATAGTGTACTTACAATAAGCATTCTTTCACTAAAAATCAAAGTATAATTCAAATGCAATAAGAGATTGATACGCGAAACTTTGACAATTCAAGTGCGTTTTGGATTTTTTTTTTTTTCCCTTTTAAAATCTCTATTGTGTACTTTAACTTAATCAATGTTTATTATAAGCAGGATTGCATACCTACTCTAGAAAAAAGAAATCTTAATTTTTATTTTTATTTTTATTTTCAAAAAAAAAAAAGGATAAATGAATGGCTTACGTACTCGGCCTAGACCAAACCCCCAAAGTTGGCTAAATTCTTGACACTAAGGAAAAGTGGCCCAGTATGCAAGAAACCATAGACTACGTTTAGGCCCAACTGACCAAGGTTATTGTAAATGGGTTAACAATTTGTGAAGTCTGTGCGATTTGCAGCTTTGAAAGAGTTAAAACAGGTAATATATACAAAAAGTTTTGCAACTTTTTTAATACAAGAAAATATAAGTCCAAGTCAAGATGGTGTTTATAATGGTAATGGTAACAGTGAACCACAATAACACTCAAATGCCAAAACAAGAAATTGACAATTAAGAGCCCAAATCATCGTACACTTGGCTGCGACTTTGGATCTTTCGTATCATTTGATATATCACTCTGTGTAATACTCTCTATAAATGTGACATGTGTCTTTTTAGATAAAACTAAAACCCTATAAGTGATTAGAAAACTTAAAGAATAAATGATTATACTCATATCAAAATTTTATAAAGTATTATTAAAAGTAATACACAAAAGTAACAAATAACTATTCGATTTGGCTTCTATTGGCCTTGGCTACACATTCAAGATCATATCCTCGTATTATTTTCCAAGACAAGACAAGAATTGGTCACATTGGACTGAAAACAATTCACATGAGAGCATTCATCTTACAATATTTCTTTACTGCCCAAATATCTTAAAGATTTTACTAGGCTTTTGGATGGGGAATCAGAAATAAGAATTGGAAATGGTATTTATTCTAGGAAGAATAGATTGATTCTCAAAAATTTTTTATTGCACCAAACTCATTGAGTTGGGTTTTCAATTCCGCCAGTTTATATATAAGGCGTGCTCCAATAATCGTTAAAATCATAATTCTAGTTTTATACCAATTTTATTGCGCGTAAAATCGCAATTAACTCACCCATAAACTTGCTTCACAAAAACCACTTGAAATTCTTAACTTGTAATTGGATGGCTAACATGACAAGACTTGTGTAGAAACACTATGTTAAATGAGTATTTTGATGACCCAATTAAATGAACCATGAATTTTTCCTTCGCATTTGACAACTTGAAGAAATAAAAAGTAGATGTGATAATGAGATTTTTGAGTGTCTCAACTCTCATGTGATGTGGAGGACTTTACAAGTCGCATGTTGATGATGTACTAATATTTATTAGTACTTGTCTTATTATGCTCCATCACTCACTCCATTTGGCATCTTTCTCCATCATATAAACGAAGAATCTACGCAAACCTTTGCTTACTGGTCTGCTCGCGTTAATAACCAAATATGCAAAATTTATATTGCGTATATATTTTGATATTTTCTTTCTATCATTTTCCCATCACTTTCGATGTGAATTTCATTTATCTTCCACCGACTTTAATTTGTTTTATGTAAACTTGTACTACTGAGCAAATGAAAAAAAATAATAATAATAATAAAATTGTCTCTTTACTTCCTATTTTGCCCTGACCTATTGTGTGATACAAATTCTCTAATGATTCCAAATGATCCAATCCGATTCCAAAGTTTCAATTTGTGATAAATATATTTTAAAAAAAAAATCATATGGTCTGATGTAAAACCGGTTCATATATGTAATAGTGAGTAAATTGTGATTTTAATGTGCGATAAAAGTTACAAGAAATTAGAATCACAATTTCAACGGCGATTAATTATCGGTTTCATATATGAACCATGCATATCTTATATATTAACCAGTTTTACGAGAGTTTTTGTATAAAAAAAATTGACAAAATTTTCTTTGTTGATCGATAAAAGTTATTATGTGTTTAGCACATCTTTGTCTAATAGCTTCTTACTATTTTCTCTAATAAAAATTAAAAATTTTCTTTTTTGTATGATAAATTATAAAAAATAAAATCATCATCATGACTAATAAAAGAACAAGAGTATGAGTGAGAGTTTCGTTTTTATTGTATCAAATATATATATATATATTGTTAAAAAAAATTGTATGAAATTGACTACTAATGGACATGTGTTAAATGCCTGACAACTTATATCAATTGCCAAAAAATGCGTTAATTGTCTTATATAAATTGAAATTTTGAAAATCAAATTGCAGGAGACTAAAATTGTATTTTTCATAAATATATTTTAATTCATTTTTAGAACTTATAAAAATATTAAAAAAAAAAGAAAAACTAACTAACATCGACCAAACCATGCATGTGCAAAATAGTTGAAGCATTAATTAATCCACCTAAAATACTTT
The DNA here is from genome assembly GCA_016586305.1 of Ophiorrhiza pumila. Lineage (NCBI taxonomy): Eukaryota > Viridiplantae > Streptophyta > Magnoliopsida > Gentianales > Rubiaceae > Ophiorrhiza > Ophiorrhiza pumila. Next base: position 4,853,569 of record BLIW01000001.1, on the reverse strand, counting down.
TGCTTTTAGTGCTAATCTTCATCTTATTCTTGCTTTAGATGTAAGAACATTAATTAATGTTGTGAGGCTCTATTATTAGTCTAAAATTTGGAATTTGCAATTTATTTCACACTAAAATATAAACTTTAGCTATAATGCAAAGAATAATGATATAAAGAGCGAAAAATATTAGTCAAAGCCAATAGTGAGTGACGTGGCAGTATGGATGACTACGGTTCTGGTTCCGGAACCGGCGGTTCCCGGTTTTGCCTAGGGCGAAACCGGAACCGAACCGCCGAGGGGCGGTTCCGGTTTTGTTCCAATTTCGATTTTTTTTTCGATTTTTAGTTTTGAATTTCGATTGTAATCCCACTTTTAAATTTGATTTCTATTGAAATAATGATTAAACTATTAATTGAAACTCAAATAATACAACATAATAATATAATTAGAATAATAATAGTTACAATTGAACTTAATTAATATATAGTTTTTAGATAATAGAACTAGGAAGAATTAGATAAATGAGATTCAAGGATATAAAAATAATAAGAATATTTGAATTATTAATTAGAATTCAACTAGTATAATATAATAAAATAATAGTAGTTAAAATTAAACTAATATATGAATTTTTTAGAATAATAGAATTATGAATATTAGATAAGTGAGAAAGAAAGATATAGAAAGAATAAGAGTATTGAGAGAATGATCGAACTATTAATTGGAATTTAAATAGTATATTAGCATAATATAATAATAGAATTAGGATAATATAAATTAGAAAATTAAGTTGATACATAATATAATTGGATTAATAGTTGAAATTAAACTAATATATGGATGTTTTAGAAAAATAGAATTATGAAGGATTAGATAAGTGAGAAAGAAAAATATATAAATGATAAGATTATTGAAAGAATGATTGAACAATATAATAATATAATTAAATAATTAATTAAAAAAATTGATACCCTAAACCCTAAACTATAAACGTTAAAATTTACAACATAAAGATTAGAAAACTAAGAAATTATGTGATGAAAATGAAGTGATATTATAGAAATATTTAAAAAAAAAAAAAATTGACCGGTTCCGGCGGTTCCGGAACCGCCAATTTGGCCATGACTACGTGGTAGCTATAAAAAGACAAAATTATCTATTATGTATAAAAATTCAAAATTATGTACCAACTTATAAAAAACTGACACGTGTACAATCACTTATCCCTTATGGTTCACTTATCATTTAGTTAGTTAGTATTAGTTTATTTTTAAAAATGAGAAAACTAACTAAAATGATACGTGTTAATTTTTTATAAAGTGTTACATGAAAGTTGTAAAACATACCCAATTTTATTTTTTTATACCTGCCACGTCAGTCACTTTACATTTTCATTCTCCCGTATCATTACTCTAATGCAAATATGGCTTTAAGATCTTTCCTTTTTCAAATCTCATACAATCTAATCTTTCTTTATAGCTCCATATAATTTAATTTTTTAAAGTATCTTTCTCTTTAGAACTCATGCATTTAATTAGTTTGATTTAGAAGATTTTCATGCAATCTTATACAATCAAATAATCAAAGTATAAAAGGAAAAAAAATGTAGCAACATTAACAATTTCTTTTCAAACTCTATGTCAACAAATTAATATTATTTTTTCCCTCCTTTTTAAATAGGGAAATCTGGCAGAAATTAAAATATTCCAGTATGATTTTTTTTTTGAGTTTCACAACAATAAAATATGTGTAAAATCCCTGTAAAACCGATTCATATATAAGACGTGTTTTATATATGAAACGAGCAATTAATACCGTTAAGATCGTGATTCTAATATCACGTCGCTTTTATTATGCGTTGAAAATATGATTAAATCTCATTTCATATATGAACTCGTTTTACAACAGACCAACTCACAAACTATAACAAATATAATCATGGTTTAGTAACAAAAAAAATAAATCATCAACAAAATTAAAAAAAAAAAAAACCAAATGTGACATCATGTATGATGAATTAAAAGCTACACTTTTCCAAATTTACAAATTAATAATGCCCGTATCCACATGCTCAATTAAATTATTATTTTTATAAATAATAATCAAAATAATGAAAATAATAAGCAGTTGTAGCAGTTGCCAGTTGGCATAATTTTTTTTAATAATTAAAATTAATTTTTTTAGTTTTGAAGCTTTCGGTTGGTTGGACAGGCCAACAACAGCACCGCAGCAATGGTCGTTGGTTGTTCAAACTTCACAATAATAAAGAACAAGGGCAATACCGTCATTTCAGAATAAGGCTCTAATCATTTTTGGCCTGCCAAACTTTTGTCTGGAGTACGCGTCCGTTTTCTTTCTTTCTCATCGTTGCTTTAAACAGCCAGTGAAAACGAGGCTGTTCTGTTCAGACAAATAAAATATAATAATAAAAAAACACCGAAAAAGAAACGGTCTGCGCTTTTTCTATGCCTCGAAGACTCCAGCGCAGCAATCCCATGTATTCATAATAATAATAATAAACTTAGCTGCACTTTTCTCCTTGCTAAGATTCTCTTAGCAAAACCATAAAACAAACGTATACGTAAATTTATACAAATATATTTATATATGCTTACTTGTTGAAAGTATAGTTGAAATTGAAGTAATATACAAAAGGGTCTAGTGGGTTGAGCATTGTTTTGGGTTTTTTGGATTGTGTACAGAGAATTGGGAGATGGGTGTTTCGCAAAATGATGAAAATAGAATGGAGGGATGGTTGTATATGATAAGGTATAATCGGTTTGGGTTGCAGTATTCAAGGAAACGCTACTTTGTTCTTCAGGATCACTTGCTTAAGAGCTTTAAATCAGTCCCGCCTTCCCAGAATGAGGTCTGTTTTGAGGGGGTGTGGTTTATTTTAGTTTTCGTGTAGTTCGTGTTATTGTGTATCCTGTTTGGATTGGGGGGATTATGTTTCGTGAGATGTTGATTCATTTTTGTCTCTCTAATTTTGTTGTTGTTGCTGCTGTTGTTTTAGTTGCGGAAAAATCGAGGTTGGTTTTTTATATGAGCTGCAGGTTGCGTTAAGTTGTGAGAAAGAGTGACCCTGGAACATATTATCAATGTTTTCTTGTTGTTGCTCAATGAAAATTTCTCTATAGGAAGAAGAAGGGAAATGAATTTTGGATATGTTGTGGGTGGTTTTTGTTGTTTTCTTTTGCCAAGATTAATTAGTATCTTATAGATACATGTCATGTGAATATGGTTTACTTTGGATACCGAGAACAATGCATAATTTATTTAAAGTTGGGAGTTCTTAGAATGAACAGCAGCTTGTGTATTGAGATGTTCTGGTGAAAAGATTTTTAAGAAAACAGATGACTTCCAGAGACAAGTAAAATTTGAGCGATTTTGTTGGCCTTATGATTATATTTGCCATTTTACTTTTCATTTTTATGTACTCTTCCTCGATTATTGCTCATGTTATACTGGCTGCAAGTCTACAAGTAATGGGCCTTGGCTTTTGGTTTGTTTCAGTTGAGTTAGTGGATAAGTATCGGCAATGATGGGAATAACAGGATCGCCAGGTGCTTTATGCAGTCACTATGTTCAAACAAATGGGGAGGGTTATGTATGTGATATTTGTTTGAGACTGTTCTGCTAGTGTTGGAGTAAAAGAATTCAGTCTTGCATTTGGTATGGCAATGATGAGATAAGAAGTCTATTGCAATTCAGCTCAATTGAAAAGCCTTTAGATTATAGGATTATAGACTTATAGTTGCAGTTCCTATTTTATATGTATAACCGGCTTATATTGAATTTAACATCTCAATGCTGTTTGTGATTGTACATCCATGACTTCGCAGCAAGTGAAATTATTCTGGCCTGGGCAGCCCTTATCAACTTAATAATATGTTGAAGTGTTCATGCATCTATTTTGTAGCATCATCGTCACTGATCTCTGTCAATTTACGGCTTCCTTAAATTGAGTTGAAAATGTCATAGATATTTTGTCATGGTTAAGATTTTAGTGCCACTTGATTTATATAGGGTCAGCATTCAACTTTTTGGTGAATCCTGAATTCATAGAGGGCCTAAATTATACTAAACCATTACATTTTTATTTGCTATCTACACTAATTCTGTTTCTCTGATTATTTGACTATTGAAATCTTCCAAATCTCATCTTCTGTAAACATGTAATGACTATACATTCTTCGCCAGGATCCCTCAAGGAGTGCAATTATAGATTCCTGCATTCGGGTGGCAGATAATGGGAGAGAGAGCATTCAAAGAAGAGTATGCACTTTTACTTCTCCTCACTTCACAGCAGCTATATATATTCTCCACTAGTGTGCTTTATGGCTTATGGTGAGGGTAATATTTGTATTTCTTTCCTAACAGGCATTAAGATATGTTATTTTCAATTTCACAGGTATTCTTCATTTTCACACTTTATAATACATCCAATCACAGTGATGAACTGAAGGTATGGATGGCACTTTGTGTCCAAAATTTGGATTTTCTAAGACAAATTTAGATATGGTTATTGAATCTGAAATTCTTAGCTAGGAGCAAGTAGTCCTGAAGAAGCAGCAAGGTGGATGCAATCCATTCAGGAAGCAGCTTTAAAGGTCAAAACAGCTCAGTTTTATTAATTGATTGAGAATTTAATTCTGGAAGCTGATGTTTACTAATGTACTTGCAGGCTGACCAGAACCAAGTTGTCATGGATTTTTCACAGCCCGAAAAACAGCCTTTCCGGTAAATAATAGTTATAAAAAAGTTCATTTTAATTTTTTAATAAGGCATACCACATAATGGTTTATGTGGGAAATGTCTATCGAGTTCTTGTTGTTCAATTATTTATCGAATAATTTGTGCTGATTTACCTTAAAAGCTAGAGATGGTGTTTTTTTTTTTTTTGGTTACTTCTGGAATTGCTGGTGTTTGTTCTTAATTGATGGTTTTTCCAAGTTTACTATAATCTTGTGAGTCAATACTGGCCTCTTTCATGTCCAGGTTAAATTGCTACAGTAAACCCCATGATTCAAATTCTATTGATTGGACACTTCGTTCATCTAGAGTTATGGATGCAATGACATCCGACGTAGTTGCACCATCACCTTGGACGATCTTCGGTTGTCAAAATGGTAAGGTTTAAGTTTGTTGTGCTAGAGTAAGATGGTTTATTGCTGAAATTGTATTTAACCAGTAACAGCATACCAGGTCTGAGACTCTTTAAGGAAGCAAAAGATAAAGAATGTCAGGCCAAGGTTAGTTGGATAATGATCTTCCTTTGAGCAATGAAATATATTCTTTTTTAACGTTTTCCAATATTTTGCAGTGGGATGATCATCCTGCAATAATGGCTGTGGGTGTAATTGATGGATCTTCTCAGGCCATTTTCCAAATACTAATGTCTCTTGGTCCTTCAAGATCTGAGTAAGTTGTAAAAGCATGTAAAGATTATATCTCATGCATTGGTCAAAATGATGAATTCTATTTGTACCAAGAAGTTTAGTAAGCACCTAAAGATTATATCTCATGCATTGGTCAAAATGATGAATTCTATTTGTATCAAGAAGGTAGTGTTTTTGAATAAAAAATGATTATCTTCTTCTATTGGATCATCCCAGAAGCATTTTCACTTTCCAGAATTGACACGGTGCCACTTTGCACTATAATGTTTCACCATCCCCAACGCTGCAAATTTCTGTGTTGAGTAATAAGCTTGTTCATTTGTTCTAAATTAGTGAAAGTGGATGAAAAATGTTTGTATGATGCGAGGTTTATATTGGCAACTGTAAATTAAGTGCATGCACATTACATTATTGAAAATGATATGACGAGCATATGCATGTTTGCCGTCCAATTTTTTAAACAATTTGAGCAGTAGGGTTAATTTGGAGCATGTTCAGAACTTTAGGGTGCAAAGTAGGAGTTTATTAATGCCACGAGATAATATTTTATTTTCAAACTTCATAGATCAAAAGAGGCAACCAGAAAGGTAGATTAAACTCATGAATTGTTAATTTCAAGTCTTTTGTGATGGGTTTTGGTTTCTAAACCCTGCAGGTGGGATTTCTGTTTGTACAAGGGTAGTGTCATTGAACACCTTGATGGGCATACTGACATAGTTCACAAGCTGTTGCACCGACATTGGTTACCTTGGTATGATCCATAACTTCCAACTTTGTAGACTTTCTTTTAGTATGAGATAAAGCATAATTTATGTCACTGCAGGGGCATGAAGCCGAGGGATCTCCTGTTGCGCCGCTATTGGAGAAGAGAGGATGATGGGACGTATGGTAATATTGTTTTGTTTGGATCCTGTATACTAGTTCCATTTTATTGTATAAATAGAAATATTAATGTTCACTGTTAACCTCTTTTCATTATACTGCAGTTATTCTCTACCATTCTGTGTTCCACCAGAGATGTCCTCCTCAAACAGGATATATCCGTGCCTGCCTTCAAAGTAATGTATGCTTAAGACATTTAACAAATGCAAAAGATGTTTTTGATCCATAAATCATATTTACTTGATAAGATGACGTTATACTGTTCCAGAGGTTACAATGGTCTTCATGTCATATTTTGATGAGTTTGTGATTGTGGCACTTTGTGCTGTAACTCTCTGCTTCAAATGACATTGTAATGGCATTACAGGTGGAGGATTTGTGATATCACCCATTAATCAAGGGAAGCAATCTGTAGTAAAACACATGCTTGCTATTGACTGGAAATCTTGGAAATCATATGTACAAACTTCCTCAGCCCGATCCATAACAATCCGCATGCTAGGGAGACTTTCTGGTGAGTTACTTGACAAATCTGTGTTCCTCAGATGCTTAGAGAACTTCTCCCCTTAATTCAATTTACAATATGCATTTTTTATTGCTGTTCATTCTGGAACTTGTTCCAATTGCAGCTTTACGGGAGCTATTTAGAGCAAAACTAGGAGATAACTTGGTATCTGATTTCTCTTCTGGTGAGCTGTTGAAAGAGAGAAGACTCCACCAGAGTGGAGAAGGTTTGCATGTTGAAGTTCAAACCAGGCTGGAGAGCAGAAAGAGCATGGAGCCAGAGGATGAAGAAGTTGTTAAATCACCTTCTGAGCATGCCAGCCTTATGGGACTAAATGATGCAGCAGATGAGTTCTTTGATGTTTCAGAACCATTAGACTATGATCAATCAGAAAATGGCTGGCCTTCAGAATTTGGACTAGAGACGTATTCTCAGGTACTAGCATCTGCTCTTTGATTTCACCTCATGCATACCGAACAGTTTTGCAATGTGATGAACAAACTGACATCAAAAACATGTCTTGAATTTTCGGCATTCTCAAATGTGTTAATACAAGTTCAGCAGGGTGCTACTTTCTATCTAATTTTTACCATTATGAAAGTAAAATGACTGTTAGCAAAATCTCTGTGCGTATGCTCTTGTGCTACTGAAACTGCTTGTTCTCTCTTTAGATTTTGTTATAACTAAAAGTTCTTCGAGATATAATAGCTCTGATACCTCTGTTAGATCTAAAAATAATTTGTGATAGCTCTAATAACAATTTATAAAAATACAAAACACACGGAAATTATTTATATTTATTTATATCACCAGAATATGTTTGGGAGGAAATGAGTAAAATCACAACATCACATGTATGACACAACCGCCACACGGCCCCGCTAGTTTGCTGAATTTTCTTCAAGCCGTGAAGGTTTTTTCTCTCAAGCCTCTTTGGGGTATCTCCACTATTCTCTAATGATTTCACACTTCTCCAAATGATAAAATATTCCAACACCCTCTATTTATAGAGCAATTACAACTCTGAAACATAGGGATTTGAGGAAAAAGTCCCTCACAAATTCTAATTCCTAAAGGAAATCAATTAGCAAACAAATCCTACAAAGAATATAATTACTAAAGTTAATCCTATTAAGAATAGGTATTTCTAATTAATTAAGCTCAGTTTAATACACCAACCGATTTATAGTTAAAAGGGGTTCTTACTCTGATGTTCATAGAAGTATACGAACCTTGTCAATTGATTCTGGATATGTTCTTCCGTGTTTCAGGACATGTGTCAACCCAAATTATCGACTGCTGCTGTTTTTGTTAAAAGATTACATGATCTTGCTGGTGAGTTAGATGATAGTGATAATTGATTAGCATGACATTTATTATCCTCTCTCCTACCACGAAACTGTTGGCCCTGTTATAGTAGTTTGCTGAGAGTTAATTTTTCTTTAGCAGTTCAGAAGAGGGGTTATGTAGACTTGCACGAGATGGCAAGGGAAGACAGTCTATCATGCAACTATGGATTTACACTTCCAAAGGATCTAAGTTGTAATATGCTTTCCAGTTGGACAGCTGCTGATCCCTCTACATTCCTAGTACGTGGAAAGACTTACCTAGAGGACCATAAAAAGGTGGCCCTTTAAATCTGCCCAATGAATGTTGCTGAATATTGCTCTTTGTTCTTTTTCTCTGTCTTTTGTTTGTTTTGACAAGTCTGGATCATTAGTCTGTTGATCTGGTGGTGCCTTTTGTTTTTTGCTCTTTTTCCCAGATTAAATCAAGTGGCACATTAATGCAAATGGTGGCTGCAGATTGGTTGAGATCTGACAAGCGCGAAGATGACCTTGCTGGACGCCCAGGAAGCATTGTACAGGTTTTAAATGCTAAGATATTGGTCAAAATTTTACATTATCTATTATTAGTATTTTCATACAAGTCTATAAAGCTTCAAGTAAATGTTCTTTCTTCTGCAGAAATATGCAGCAAAGGGTGGCCCAGAATTCTTCTTCATAGTCAACATACAGGTTAATCTTGCCATTTTTTCATTTTGTACTTCCTTCCAATGATGACCCTAAAGCCAAAATTAGTTAACATAAATATTTCTGTAAATTAGGTACCAGGTTCAACAACTTATAATCTGGCTCTGTACTATATGATGAGCTCTCCTGTAGAAGATGCACCCTTGCTGGAGAGATTCATCAAAGGGGATGATTCTTACAGAAATTCAAGGTTCAAGCTCATTCCATACATATCTAAGGTTAGAGAAGTTGGTACTTTTGGAAATAGGGTGATAATAAGGCTGGTTAATTTGTTTCTCATTACATGAAAAAATGCTGGCGACAGAGTTTTTCATTTAAATAAGTGTCCTCTTCCAAAAATCACTATGGTCGTGAAGACTATGATCCAAATTTCAAATAAGTAAACCATTCTGAGCTTTTTGAACTTTCTATCTCCACAGCTGGAGACATGCTATTTCAGTATAACCATTTTGTTCTAGATCTTTGTAATTTTTTCTTCTAGGTATGACATCTGCAATTAATAAAATCCACTGACTGGCAGTGATTTGATGATCAACATTTGCGTTTTGGATCTGTCGGTTTCATATTGCTTCTTCAAATAATGCTATAGGACCCTTTAGTCATTTGGATGCACTAATTTCCATCGATGGCTACAGAAAATTTGCCATGAGAATTTTTATTGGCATCTTTTCTGTTCAGCAATGATTAGTTAAAGAAGGTTGAACGTCAAGCAAAAATCATCCTTTGTTGTACTTCTTAAGTCCAGAAGGTTTACTGATTTCCATACTAAATTTTAAATTTACCCTTATCTGAATTATTTGTTGAATTCCATCTCCGTTGCATATTTGCACAAACCATGGTTTGCATCTTGCTCTATTGAAAATTCACTTTGAAGGAGGACAAGTTCCTTTGCTACATCAGGGCTTTTGATTGCCTGCATAGATGTTAAATTTAGTAGAAGCATGCCTATTACTATTCAGAAAATTATGCTTGAACAGTTACAATATTACAGCATATATGACTTGTTTTGCAGGGATCATGGATAGTCAAGCAAAGTGTTGGAAAGAAAGCATGCTTGGTTGGTCAGGCACTGGAAATTAATTATTTTCATGGGAAGAACTACATAGAGGTAAAATGCGGAAATATTTGGATTCTGAACATCATGCATTTTATGACACCAGAGGTTGGAGTTATTTGGAGGCCTGAAACACAGCTAAAGTTGGAAGTTGCATGAAAAATTACCAACAACCAGCAATGGTGACAACTGCACATGAAGCAAGCATAACACCACTTTGGCCACTTAAACCTCCTTAAACCTGAAATTGTTCCTTTTCCACTTGTGCAACTTTTAGATTGTCATTTGCACAACATTGGAATCATCTTGTTCTATCCTCATTCTAAAATGTTCTGTTGCTTTGTTATAACAGCTTGGAGTCGACATCGGCTCATCAACTGTTGCAAGGGGTGTGGTCAGCCTTGTCCTTGGTTACCTCAACAATTTAGTCATAGAAATGGCTTTTCTGATACAGGTAAAATAACATCATCTTGGACAAGTTTCTGTGGCTCATCGCAATGCTTGAATAGTTTTACTATCTAGGTTGAACTGCATAATCGGCAAAATCTGGTCCTTTTTTGAGTTTTCTCTTTGTAATATTGTTTTATTTTTTGGTCCGTTAATTTGTAAATACAGGCCAACACAACTGAGGAGCTTCCGGAGTTTCTTCTTGGAACTTGTCGTCTCAACCATCTGGATGCCTCTAAGGCTATTCCAGTGAAAGACTGAGAGTGCAAGTTCTAATTTTTCAGCTAATCCAATGCCATGCAACTGCTGAACCGTACAGAACTTAGGATTGACAGCATTCTTGAAATATTGCTCCAGTATCAATTTTTCAGTGTATAGATCATGACCATTACAAATTTCAAATTTCAATATATTACCCCATTATGTAATGTTTGAGGTTACACTGCATTTTCCTTCTTAATTCCAGCCTATGAACCAAAAAGAAAAACATTACAACAGCAACAAGTAACTATTCCCTTATGCACCTCACTTAAATTTTTCACAATTTAACATTAATAATAGAAGATCATCCAAAAAGATATGCATCAATTCCAAAGATAATCCCAAAAGATATGCATCTATGACAGAAATGGTGTCATTTCAGGCAGACAAGTAGGGGTGAGAAAAAACCGATCAAATCGAATTTAATTCGGTGTTTCGATTTTCAATTCGATTATTCAAAAATTCGGTTTTTTGAATTCAGTTAAAAAAAACTTCAAAAAACCGAATTCGGTTTTTGGCTCGACTTTCTATTTTAATCAAATAACCAAATATCATAAAACTTGAGAAATTATGTTTATGTTTGGGCCAATTTTGTTTCCCCCAATTCAATTTCAAACTTTTTTTTCCTTTAATTATTTTCTAATAACATTGGGATCAAATGATTTAAGTTATTACTCACTAATGTTTAAGCCCATGTGGTATTTGATCCATCAATAAAAAAAAAATAAGAAACCAACCCTAATTTCCTAAACTTTTGTTCTCTCATCTCTTTAATGTTGACTGTTCATGCAATATTAATTGAATTTTGAACTTAAATAATTGGTGATTAATATTATACTGTTCTCTTATATTTATTATCTTTAAAAGTGCATCACTCTTATATTTATTATCTTTCACAATCAAAATAACATTTTTTTGTTTGATGATCTAGTCAACCTATTAATTATAATATCGAATTAAAGATAATTAGGTTATGAATTCAAGAAAAACAGTATCCTTATTTCTGATTTTTTAGAACTAGTTGATAATTTACCCATTATTTATACAACACTCCAATTAATTTTTAATCATAATTGTAATGTGTTTAATTTTCACAAGAACAATTTAAGATAGATTTTTATATTAAAAAAAATAGTTTTGCATGTACCATTGCATGAGATTTGAACACTAACAAAATGTATTTTAGATGCCAAGATAAGAAATATATATACCATGGTCCATGTTTAGTCAGAACTCATAAATGTAGGGCCAACTTTGACAACATTATTAATTCCCCTTTTTTTGGGTATGCTTTAGGTCAATATTTAGTTTTACTTTTAAAAATTTTGAATGCTGAAATAGTTTAAAATTTATTTTAATTAGGAAAAAAATTTAATAATTTAGTAATTAATTATTTTTTACAAATATTTCTGTAGATAAAAAAAAATGAATTCAGTCAAAATCAAATAACCGACCGAATTAGAATTCAATTTTTGGTTTTTGATTTTCGGTTCGGTCAGCATTTTCAAAAAGTAAAAAACAGAATCGAATTAACCGAATAACTAAACTGTGCTCACCCTTACAGAAAGGTTCGAATTCGTCATTTTAGGCCTAATAGTCCAAATTTGCTTAGCTACTTCATTGTCATTCTTTTCTGCTTCGATAGCTGTTTCGGTTGCTTTCTTCTTTCATGTTTCTTTGGCAGATGCATTAGATCTAGCGATCATCCGTAGCACACTTAGAAACCATAGAACACTTGCAACACTTGAAAGCATAATCACACAACTTCACAGCATCATCAAGAGTATATGGCAAAACCATCACCTTTCTCTGCCCAAAATAGCCATAACTAGCATCGAGATAGCCATCAAGAACCCTCTCTTTGTTGAAAGCTTGTCTTGCTGTTTTCGGTGTTTGATCACCACCTCCCTAACTTGTTTGTAAGTTAAGCCACGCTCCAAAAAATAGAATTCAGCCATTATTTGGCTCTCCGTGTCCCAATATCCTTTGTAATATGCAAGGGCTAAGCCAACCCCTACAATAAGGGGTAAACAAGCTAAAAAGTTTGGACCCGCAATTTATCCTCTTAGTATATTTATCATGCGTCAATGTCCTCGTAGATCTTAGCAATAAAATCACCCCGCCCACAACTTTAGCTTTCACATTTTTCTCGAGGATCTTAGCAAGAAAATTACCCTTACCCGCAACTTTATCTTTCGCATCCTCAGCAGTCTTGGTACAATAATGAGACTCAAGCTAGGAGAGATTCTGGGAACTATCAGAGATATCCTATTCATTTTCATTTATAGTTTTAATCTGAAGGAAAATAGGAATAGTTGCAGCTCGATTGGGATCGATTTATGCTCGAACTCGATCGAGCTACTCGCAAACTTGAGTATTATTAACTGAGTCGAGTTTGAGTTTCATTAATGAAACTCAACTGAGCTCGAGTTCGAGTACACTTATTTTTAAAGTCGAGTAGCTCGAATAGAGGTAACTTGAGTTGGATTTGGATCAAATAGGTTGTGATGAAGACACACAAATTTGGTACTTTGTACATTTTGGAGGGATCTACTATTTCCAAAATCAGAGATAGACAAATAAGAGAAATTCATACGTCACAAAGATACACAGATGTAGTTGCATAGGAAACAGATAGTGACGGTGAACCATTCACATATTGTGAAGCAGTTTCAGGCACTGGCGGATGCAGAGGGTGCGGGGGGGTGCGGCCGCCCCCCGAGATTTGAAAAATTATACTTGGGCCTTGTAAAAATTTTAAAAAATTCAATTGAATCCTTAAGAAAATTATAATTTTGCACCCTCAAAATCAAAATATAATTTCTAGTATGTAATTCTGCCCCCACAAACTATCATTTCTGGATCCGCCACTGGTTTCAGATACATATTTCAAGCTGTTTGGAATGAACGAAGAAATTGAGTCTCTCCATGAGGATGGTGTTGGGGTTCTTGTGAAGTCGTTTTCAAAGAAGAAAATCGTTAGGTGTAAATGGAGCAATGAAGGCCATATTTTCTTGTTGAAGAAATTCTTGTATGAATTGAAGCAATCTCCAAGACAATAGTATAAGGGGTGTGATTCCTTTGTGTTGGATCATAGGTATTTTCGAAACATTATACTAGTTGTGTTAACTTTTAAAAGTTAAGTGATGGTTCTTTTGTTAATAATATGCTCATTTCGGCCAAGAACTCGTCAGAAATTCACTCTTTGAAGAACCAGTTGAGTAGTAAATTTGAAATGAAAGATTTAGGGGCAATTAAGATTCTTGGCATAGAGAATAAGACAAATCTAGGAGTTAAATTGTATTTGACCAAGAAGAATTACCTTGAGAAAGTCTTGGAGATGTTTAGTATAAAAAGTGTTAAACCGGTTTATACTCCTTGTGGCATTTTGGACTTTTTGCTATTCAATCACCGATAACAGATGAGAATGTGAGGTACATGGTACAGGTTCTGTATTCTAATTTAGTTTCCAAGTTCAAACGAATGTTTGAACTTGATTGGTATTCCTCAATGTTGAGTAATGCCTATTGGGGCATTGATGGAGAATGTGAGATACTTTGTTATGGAAGATTTGTTCTGAAATAAAAGCAAGTGATTGAGATTGTTAATCTTTGGTAAGGGGAATAGAGGGGGTCAACGGTAATCAACAAAAAGTTATTTCTATTGTTAATGTTTGGGAAGGGTTAATGGAAATAATTATTCATTAATGATTAACTTAAATGAGTCAATGAATGATTTCCTAGTCTACCCCATTAATCATCCATTACCCAGTATTTGGTAATTGATTTTACCCCACTTTACCAAATAATTCCTTACTCCAATACGTACTTTAATAATAATAATAATAATAATTAAAATAATAATAGTAATAGTAATATTAATAATAATTATATTATTATATTAATAATTAGTAACAATAATAATTAAAATATTAATAGTATAATATATAAAAAAATTAAAATATAAAATATAATTTGAATATCAAATTCTTACTTTTTTTTAAACTTGCATAACTATTACCAGAATCCTACTCGTAAATCTTGGAGCGGGGTCAGCACATATTCTTCTCATTACCATTTTGCCCCCCTCTCCATTTATTCGTAATAAAGTAAATCTTTTCCACCATAAAGTGGACATTAATTTAGTGAAATCTCTGTCTGCCTTAAGTATGCCTTAAGTATGCAGAGTCTGTCTGACTCTGCGAGGAAGATGGAGAGAAGAATAAACGGACAAGGGGGAATTAGGGTTTCCATTGGAGTAATTCACCCAAATTTTTAATTAGTAAAAATTAAAATTGCTGCGGTAGTGGAGCTTCTTCGATCGGAGGGAAGGGGGTTTGAAGCTTTTGAGTGAGTGGAAACCCCTGTCTGATCGTGAGGCGACACGCTTTGTTCTTTGATTTTTCCGAGCACGAGATCACGATAATCTATAAGGTTTCTCCATTTATTATTATTATTATTAATTATGTTTATAGGATTGCTATTTTTGTTTATTTCAATGTATGTAAATCTGTGTTAAAATTGTGTTAAAATGGTGTTTGTTTGTGATTGTTGCAGTTGGGTTCGCTGATCATTTTTTGGAAGGGAGAGGGGATGAGGTGGACAATTTTTGTTCTGAAGTTTGCTCAGATACTGGTCCTGCTCTTATTAGGTAATTCTTCCTTCCATTTTGGGTGGAATAAATTTTATATCTTTTTTATTTGGATGCTCTTGTTTATGACCATTTCTATGTTAGTATCTTCTGTTTCAGATTGAGTTTAAGTTGCAAATTTAGGTTAGGAATTTGTGGTGGCTAATTGCTTTTCAGAACTCAGAAATTTTTCCTCTATGCGAATTTTATTGCTTGATTCATGAAAAGGAAATGCAAGGTGCAAGTTGGCTGCCAAGGTGTTTGCTTTCATCTTCTTTTATTTGGTGTTTAGAAGGCCAGATGCATATCTACAAGATCTGGAAGGAATATATGTTTGTGTAAAGCAATGGATCAGGAAATTTCTGACTTTGGATGGATATATTTACTTGTTAACATGGAGCTCTTGAATAAGTATGTGTTAATAACCATGAAGGTTTTAATAGTTTGCATCATATTGTATTTGCAGTTTCTACCAAAGTAAAGGCATCTCATAAGGAGGATGGATTTCGTCAATGTGAACATATCGTCAAGAAGTGGGCATCTTCGTCCCTTGATGCAGAAGTTAAAGAAGATACACATATATTGCGGGACTTGCTGTATTTCCTCCATGTCCCAAGAACCGGAGGGCGGACTTATTACCATTGGTAAAGTTCAGCACTTGCAGCCACAAAGCTGCATTTTTCCTTTCGTTCTTTTATACTTTTTTTTGTAAAAGTATATTATTATATTGATGTACTGTTTGCTTGCAGTTTTTTGAAAAAGCTGTATTCTAACTATTCGGAATGCCCACGGTCCTACGATAGGATAAGGTTTGATCCCAGGTAATACCTTCATACCTGTTCAACTGTCGATGCCATTGTTGGTACATGTAGATTAGTAACTGTATGGCATAAACGCTCGGGCAGTTAACCATGCTGCGATCACTGATTTATCAAACTTGCTTGTTCTATTAGGAACCAAAACAAGCCCTTTTTTCTTTGAACTCCTTGAGGGATGTGTCTTACTTGGCATAGCTTTTAAGTGCATGTAATGTTTTCTATTGTTTGAATGCACCCTGACATTTGATCCTTGCACTGCGTGAAGACAAATTCTTGAAGCTATTGATTGAATTGCTTTTCTATTTAATGGTGAATCCTGAACAACGGAATCAAACTTTCTTGATATTTATTGCCAGTTGTTGAGTATGCGGCATTCTGTTGTTTACAAAGTTGCTATGTAGCTTGAGAGTGCATTTGGAAGCTAATTAGTTTAACCAGAATATACTTTAGAGTTTTGAAATGGAAGATAAATATAAGCCGGTTTTGCTCTTCTTTATGAACTCCAAGTGTGTTCTACTTTGTGCTTTATTTTAACATGGCCTGAAGAATCTTCCACTTGTAGATGCAAAGAAATCAAGAGGAAAAACTATTTTGCAGGAGCAACATAAAAATTTTTGCTCTTATTTTATGTGAAAGCTATTTGTGAAAGTTCAACAGCATTGCATGTTGCTTTACTTCATAAATATTCTTTGGCACTGCAGAAAATCAGATTGCCGGTTGTTGGTTACCCATGATGACTATAGTTTATTGTCCAAACTGCCAAAGGAGAAAATTTCAGTGGTTACAATACTTAGAGATCCAGTTGATCGAGTCTTTAGCAGCTATGAATTTTCTGTGGAAGTGGCAGCTAGGTTTTTGGTGCACCCTAACTTAACTTCTGCTTTAAGAATGACTGGACGTGTGCGAGCAAAGACGAAGGGAGTAAGCACTCTAGACATCTGGCCATGGAAGTATCTGGTTCCTTGGATGAGAGAAGATTTGTTTGCTCGGGTATGTTGGTTTATCAACTTACGTTGGGTTTTTCATTATCTAAGCCTCTGATATTGTTTGATGCATATATTTGCAGAGCCTTTACCTTTAAATAAGATAGTGGTTGGCTTGTAGAAAAAACGTTTGATAGAACTTTTCAAGTCAAACTCTTTGCTTCTCCAAATTTGACTATTCAAAAATGTTTTGGCATGGAAGGGGATGGCCTTGGGGATCAGTGGAAGTTGCTGAATGTAGACCAGTACTCTATTTGCATCATGGCCTCCCTGTAAAAGATAACTAAAAATTGTCATGCTTATTGCCTGTGGCCTGTAGGTTGTAGGTTGTGAAAGGGGAAACAAGTTATTTTGGGAGATGGTGTCTTATTTATCTATTCCCTAAGCAATTATCTGAAGAGTCCATTATTTGTCCTCTTTCTGCCTTAGCAATGATTTAGAGAAAAATCTTAGGAATCCCCTTTCTTTTGCAGTGGGAGAGATTCTGTTTGTTCATGGCATTTGTTTCTTTTCTTTTGCATAGTTCTTAGCATGTAATTGGCTGGGTACTGTCTGTTTTCAACTGCCAAAATCATCCATAGCTAGACTGCATTCTAGGTAACAGCAGTGTGAGCTGAAATTTCAATTGTTACCTTATGGTAGAAATTTCGTTGTTGCAATGACCAGAGCATAGGAGATAGCTGCATTAACTAATGGTTCCTTGGATGGCCTCTGGATTTGAAAAACTTCTTTATGGAAACAGATTTGACTATGATTGTCATAGTCAATGCTAGATTCGCTTGAAAATGTGAAGGCCAGCATTTGCACTTGGTCATAAAAAAAAGTTTGGAATTATAAATCAGTTTATTCTTTTCTGTGAATCTGCTATGTATACAAGATAATGATTTTGTTTCCTGAGCTTATTGCAGAGGGACACTAGAAGACGTGAAGGTCAGTCTTCTATTGATGGTGACGATCCATATAATATGGAGGATGTTGTGATGCCATTGCAGAAGTATATTAATGATCCAATAGCTCGGGAAATCATCCATAATGGAGCTACATTCCAGGCATGATCTTCTATCTGCCTTATGAAGCTCCTTGTAGATAATGATAATTATTTTGGTTGCTTTATATGCGGCTTGGCTAATAAACAGTACAATTACACCATAAATCTGACAACTAAGTGCGACTAAAGAAATCATGAGAGGTTTTCAATACAGGAAGTTTAGAAATCTTGCTAGTTTTAACATTTTGCTGCTTGGGCCACCTGAAAAAACTGTAAAATGTGTAGTTATTTCTGTTTTTATCCATGCTGTATTTCTGAATCTTAGTAATTTGGGTCCTCTAGTTTTTGTTTATTTCCTTCACATTTGTCTTTGACATTACTTGTATTCTTGGGGAAATTCTCCATTGATATGTTACATGGACTCTGTTGTTGGTTTCAATGAATGGGTATGTTTCTTTACTCAGGATTCACATGACCTATGAATTTTGTGATCCTGTAACATATCCAAATTAGGGACACAGGTGCCAAGGGTACTTTTTCGGTCATGTGTATGTAAGTTAACAAGCATTTACCTTTGCCGGAAGAGACAATTTCATTTACATTACCCCGTTGCATAAGTTAAAAATGTTTAACATTGTCAACTCTGGGGTGTTGGTTGTTATCTGTTATATAGCTTTATAGATGACAAAAAGAAAGAGATGACTTTTTTTGCCTTTCACATTTCATTATATGCTTAAATATGTTTTTTTTGGTTTGCTTGTTTTTGATATATAGATTGCAGGACTCACAAACAACTCTTATCTGGTAGAGTCACATGAGGTGCGCCATTGTGTACAGAAATATCTGACTCTTGGTGAACATGTGCTACAAGTTGCAAAGGTACAAACCAAAGGTTCACTAATTAGTGCATGACATGTTTGGTAATCTGCCATCTCTGATATTATGTTTCTCCCTTATGGTTGCAATCATGGTAGATCATTGTAAATCTTGCAGAAGAGGTTGGATGATATGTTGTATGTTGGACTCACTGAGAACCATAAAGAATCAGCGACTTTGTTTGCAAATGTGGTTGGTACTCAGGTTATTTCTCAACTCAGAGGAGCAAACTATAGAAGAACAAATGTTGCAGCGGATAACATTTCAGGTCCATGTCAGAATGAATTCAGGATTGTTTTATTTTCCAAATGGTTGTTAGAGGTTTATGATTGTCCGCATTTTGAAAATTTTGGGTTACATGTTATGCTTCAAGCAGATGTTTTTGTTGTTTATTCATGTGTTTCAAAAATCATAATCCATCTTTATTGCACTTTTTATTTTAGTTAAATTTGTAATGTTTTAGCAACCCTGTCTCATCTGAACCATCAAGTATGAATAACCATAAGGATCCGTGCATTTTATGTGGTGCTTATCACTTAGTTGCTTTTGCAGGCTCCTGCCTGTTTATTCTATTAGATGTCAGGCTAAAATGCTTTTTTGCTTCGATTCTTCAGTCATGTTTCTAATATTGCTTCCCTAATTGACACGTTATAGTTTGATGAGGTAAGGGTGCAAAGACAGAGTTGAAATTTATTAGTAGAAAAATGAGTGCCCTACTAGATTTGTTAATAGGAGAAAATCAGGAACAACTGCTATCTTTTTTCGTAATTACTTGAAGGAATGGAGACGCAACTCATTGTTTTGGTGGACATCATCTCCTTTTGATGTTTCATTGAAACTTAAAAGAAGAAAAGTTTGCCTGCTTGTTTAGTTCTAAACTAAGAATTGAGATATCTTTATGTTAAACTTTCCAACGAAATTGTGGAAGATACTTCTTCATTTTACTTTTATTCTTGAAAAGGTTATCTAAGTGATACAAAATTGCAGTTTTCCTCTTTAACATCCTCTGTTGTTTTTCAGGACAGAGGTCTTCAATTCTTGGTACTAAATCTGATCATCATCTGGTAATGTTTTACCATTTCTCACTGAGTTGTTTGTGTACTTCTAATCTCTATTCATATTGAATTTCAGACCTGATGTTTACTCCTAATTCTTTTATTTGCCTGTTAGGAAAATAGCAAAAACCAAGGAAACATTTCATCAACTGAAAGTGTTGAAGTTACTGATGGAGATGTAAGCATGCTTCTTATTCCCGACTTATTCTTTCTCACAGTTGATCCATTTCTCCCAGATGAGGAACTAATGACTCTATTACATTGTCAGATGACTACGGGAAAGCTAATCCAACTTTATGAGACATGTATTTCAAACTTACGAGGAACACAATCACAGCGACGTACAAATTCGTTTAAAAATATACAGCCAGCAAACTTTACTAAGGAGGTACTCTAGTAGTCAAAAGTTATTTAACTCTCTGATTTTTTGGCTCTTCCACCATGTGAATGCCACAACTAGGCTTTTGACCTTCTGGTAGGAAAATATTGTCCAAGCAGAAGTGGTTTTCATGATGTGATTCTGTTGACCCCTTGGCTTTTCCAGCGATATGAACGTAAAGGTTTTATTTTCAAGTTATGTTGAGAAATATGATCTTTGAATCCTCTATTATTAGATGATTGGGTCATCTCAAGGAAGCTGTGTATATAGCAGTGATAGAGTTGGAATGCTATGAAATAATTGGTTCTTCTTACCAAATTAAGCAGAAAATGTGGCCTTTATCTTTAGCCATGGGATGGGGGGATTACAAATTTTTGTCAGATTGGATTATCAGAGAATGTGGACATCCCCTATTAATAGACACAATCTCATGAACACTTCCAAACCCACGGTGCAGTTTACTGAATAGGAAATATGTAGAAGTCTATGGACTTGTTCAGCAAATCTATTTTGAGACTGTTATATGAATCTTGTTACCCTTTCTTTTCTATATTTAGTCATGAAAAGTATCTCTTTACAGGCTCGTCGGCAGATTCCTGAAGTTCTGCTCCAGGAAATTAGATCATTAAATCACCTAGACGTGGAGTTGTACAAGTATGCTCAGGATATCTTTGCAAAGCAACAAAAGCATGTGGTGCCAATAATAATTGCTGCAGTAAGTACCCTGTTATTCCAGGACTCATATATTTTATCTTACAAAATAGTTTGATGCATACTGCAGCTGATACATTTTGGGAAGTTAACTAAAAATAGCTATTTTGGTCCATCAAATTTAGAAGGAAAGGAAATAATTTGGATGGTGGATTCTGCTTTTTCTGGGCCGTTTTAGTTATTTTGTAAATAAGGAGCATGATTGTTATGTTTCTCATTTTCTTCTTATCTGTTAAACTGCAGGAGAATCTGGAGAAAAGTTCCATTGAACCATATTTTACCCCTTATTGGAAAGCTGTTTCAGTCTACTCCTTGTCCATTCTCTTGTTACTTTTGTTGATTTTTTACTTTGTAAACGCAAGAAGAAGGATATCAAAAGTTAAATTATGAATGTGATTGAATATTGCATTCATTGTATCATGAATACACAATTATAGATAAGGAGTAGAAAGAAAAAGAAATAGAATCAGTGACTACCTAATTGTAGGAAATGCACAAAGCCTTGTATTTATTTAAAAGCATGGCAATTTTGTGATGATGCTGATTCTTAAGATCAATTCATTCTTTCTTTGTCGTGGCAATTAAATTACCTTTTTGTTTTTCCATTTCAAGCTTCTGTTTTTCTTCTTCTTTCTGGTGCGTTTTGTTTGATGGAAAGTTATTAAACATTATTGAGCTCGAAACATTTTAAAGTTCCATGGTTAACAATCTTGCTGCCAATTCTCAGAGGATGGATACTCCAAAGGAACAAAATTCTCATGTGCATTCCAATCATTGTGATGGTCACCTTCCCAAAGAATCCCACAATCGGTGTAACGTCAATTTATTTAACTAAAGTAATTCTAGAACCATTTCAAAATATTACAATTAGCCAGTTTGAATGGAAAATCCAGTCTACCAAAGTACGATCAATATATTTAAATTTTGAAACAGCCATTGTATATTTTGTCTTACCAAATCAACTTCACATATAAATTCGTGCTGTCTGATTTAATGGGTTTGGTTACAACTTACAATGAACAATATTTTAGAAAACAAACAAAATCATGCTTGAGTCCCAATGGAAATACTCCATGTGGTCCGTCCGTCCATTATAAATAAGAGCAATCATAGTTTTCATCCACTTTTTTTTTTTTTTTAAAGAAAACGATTTATCGAGCCAATCAAAACTTGATGAATCAACAACACTTTGCTTAGTTTTGAGAGTAAAAAAATTACTATTCATTTTGCTCAATCTATATTTCTTTCTTACAAAACTAGAAGAAAAGAAAAGAAAGAAAAAGTGGGTTCTAAACTTCTAATTGGTACAAAGTGAAATCACTTGTACTACAATTTAAATGTGCTAGATTGCTGCCACTACTATTTACAATTATCAAGAAGAGACAAGAAAGTAGAGAAATTTTAGTAAAGAAGAAAAAGACAACAAACAACAATGATTGAAAAACTTGAAAGTCATCACATCTTTTCTCCTCTCAAAACACTTCATTTCATGATTCATTCCCTCCAAAAACTTTAATTTTTCACTCTCTCTACTAAACACTAATCCTAACCCTTTTCTTTTTGAGTTCAAAATCTTTTGAAATTACAAACCACAAAATGAATAATAATTAATAACAAAGCCCAATCTTTTGAGGGTCCAAACAAAATTTTGATAGAAAATGGCATTTCCATTGTCTTTGATCACAAGTCACATGGACCATCACTCCAACCCCTCCAATGGACCCAATCACAGCTCATCAATCATCAGAAGATAACATTTACACCATCCTTTTGGTGGTGCCCACTCACCCCCCCCACCCCCCCCCCACCCCCCAACAATTTAAGTGAGAAATCACATGCTCTTTATTCCACCTCAACTATCATGGACCCTCACTTCAACCAATATAAACATTGCCCCCAATTTTCATTCTTTTTTTTGCCTCCCCAAACCTAATTACCAATTCAACCCATACAAATTTGTATCAAACAAAAAGCCAAACCTCTGTCCTTTATTATCTTCTTTACCCTATCTTTTTATTCTTCTTCTGCCCAACTTTTTCTTCCATTAAATTCTCACTGCAAAAAATCTTGCCAAAGTGCAATGGCATAACAGCAGGGTTTAAGTTTTTTTTTTTTTTCCTTCTCTTGTCGCGGTAAGTACTCCTCCTTCCATTTCCATGCATGAATGTGTTTTACTTTTGTCATTTCCCACCACCCCATTTTAGATTTTGTTCCCCAAAATGTTAGTACTTCTGGGTTTTCTTCTTCTTTGCTCCTTTTTGTCGCAATCGTGCACTGAGAACGCTTGGCTTCCGAGGGAATGAGGGGGGGAAATCGGGGTTTGAAATTTGAGAATTTTCAGCATTTTTTTTTTATGGGTTTTTGTTAAAAAAACGTCTTACTGTGTTTTGAGAATGCAAAGATTACATCTTTTTTTATTTTCCTTAATTAATTTTAGGGGCCACAAAAGAGTCCGTGGCTTTGACAATTGTATACTTTGAGGTTGATTAGGGCACTGCGTGTTCATTTGGGAATTCAATTGTCATAATACGGCGTCGTTTTCGTAGCTACCCACCAATAAACACGTGGGCTTTCTTTATATATTCATATTACTTCCTCAATTAGTCGCCATTATTACTCTTTCGAACAAGATTTGATGAGCTGGGGAAAATATTGAATTAATTTGAAAAATGGTTAGGCCCTTCTGATTCCACGGCTTTAAATCATTAATTCCTTCAAAGAAAGGAATAAAAACTGATGTATTAATTGTGGGAGGAATAAACGGATATGCATATACGAGGAGATACTTTTAGATTCCTAGTGGACTTGTACTTTTGTTATACAAAAGTTTAGGCTATACTAGGAATTTTGACAAAATGCTTACTTTTCTTGTATATTTTTGGCTTAGCATAAAAGTGTTGACACTGTCAGCTTTCCTTGGATAGATAATGATTTGAATACGTCACGAAAGCCAATCACACTAGATTTTAATTACCATTTTCAAGTCTTGGTACCTTAATATCTAAGAGTTTCTATACTAATATAATTTGCTTATGCACAATTTGGGTATATATATTAAGGTTTTTACACGTAGAGAATCTTTATTCTGCTGTCATTGTCTGATAGTGGTCTTTTTCTTTCTTGGGTTTTTTTTTTTTAAATAATAATCATAGTGGGATTTTGAATTACAGAAGATGGGTATGGTTGAAGAACCTGGTTGCTGGGATGGAATTGTGAAGGGTGTTCCTAGTGGAGAAGATGAGTTTCAGAATTTACTCAGTATTTTGGATTTTCCCATGGAAAGTTTGGAAGGAGATGATGAACTTGGTGGTGAATGGGATGTGAGTAAGTCACAATCCCTTGGGCCAATTCCTTCTGATGCTTTGATGGGTTTGCCACCTGTTCCTCAAGGCAATCTCGGCAATGGTTTTTTGAATGCGCGGCCAAAACTTAATGCTCTTGTGAGTTTTTATTTCTGGCACTCCATATGTGGGTGGCCCTGTTTATCTTCTTTAGGCACACTTTTTTCCGGTGGAATTTTGATAAAATACATTGGCTTGATGATAGTTGTGTTCTTTATGTGATTGCTGTTGCATGAGAAATAAATGATTTAACTTTAGAAGAACTAGGCTGAGTCTGGAGACATTTCGGAAACTGTGAGACCTGCTATTGAAGACCTTTTGGGACCACAATAAGAAGAGTATGAAATCTTGGGCACACCTTACACTTTTTCAGACTCCCAAAAGGGTTCTCCTTATGTGTCTTTCTGGGATTTCCATTTATATTTTATTCTTTGTTGAAAGCTTCTTTTGCAAATTGCTCTGTAATTATCTGAATGTTATATGGAGAACAGAAGAGTTAAGTGGATTCTTATTTGTTAGTTATTGATGTTACAATGATTTGGATATCTTCATTTTGCACTTGCATAATGCATTAGTTGTAAGTTGTGGGCTAGCTTATTATCCACGAAGAAGCTGTATGAGGTAATATTAAATAATAGAAGATGTAACATTAGAATTCTGCTGGGAAGTGGCTTGTTTGCAGGAAGCATATATGCTGCTAACATGAATTCATGTTCACGTCAAACATGGTGGACCCTAAACTATACTCTTCAGAAACTCTCAAGAATGCTTTGTGAATTCCTTTACTTATGTTGCTAATTAAGACCTAAAAGAAATATGTTTTAGAAATATTGCCTGCTGCTTTCTCCTCAAGGGTGGATGTACAAGCTGGAAAAGTTTTGAAAAATCTCATAAAACATGTCTAAAGATGACAGAAATTTGGTTTTTCCATGAAAAGCATAAATGGTTCCTGGGTAGTACAGGTTATTAAATTAGGGCTATGCTTAAAGAATCCAGTACATGGAGACCAAAGAATTACCATACCAATCAAAAGGTGCTGGATACTGATTTCTTCTGTATGGATTATCCTTTGAAGGTCAAGCTCTTTTGTAATCTTCTCTTATAGTTGAAGGTCAAGCTCTTTTGTAATTTCCTCTTATAGTTGAAGCCTCTGTGCTAGGGGGTTCGGTAGGAGAAATCATTTATATGGTGTGGCAACCTGTATACACATGAAGCTGATGGAGAATCAAATTTTTTCCTTAACATCTTGTATTCGCAGTTGAAGTGTGATCTGTGTTTCCTGTATGAGATGCACTTATTCACTGATTATTCTAGTTCTTTTCCCCTTGATTCTGCATTCTTTCACATTCACTGGAAAATAGTTAAAAGGATATCTTGTCTGATTATAGACTGTGCTGAATCCTTTCTTATCAAGTTTCTGGTTGTAATACTCCAAAATGTTTGGTAATTATCATTCATTGCCTTCTCCTGTTCGCAGGCCTAACCACTCACCTCCCACAAAGAAAAAGTAATAGAAGTAGAAGAAATCTTACAAGCACTGTTAATGTTAATTAATCTATTTTCTCATTTGTATGTAATGAACATGCATTTTTACATAGTTTGTATGTTGGATGGGTATTAGAAAATTCTAAAAATGAGTCGCCTTTATTTCATTGTTCCTGATCTTTCTTGCTTTTCTCCCCTGCTTTTTGTATTAACTTTTGTAATTTGTGTTTGCTTGTTCTGTCCAACCATAAGGGTGGAGGAATTGCTAAACCAAAAACGCTTCCAAACTATGCCAAACAATCCTCCAGCACTAATATTCGCCATAACACACTTTCTGAGGCCCAGGAGTCTGGTTCATTCCAGACACATAGCCCAGTTTCTGTGCTTGAGAGTGGAGGCTCTTGTTCAGGTAGAAAAAGCTTGCCCATCAAACCTGAGATCAACATTCCAGTGCGAACTCGATCCAAGCGAGCTCGAGCCTCGGTGTGTAATCCGTGGTTTGTGATGACTCCTATATCTTCTGTTGCTTCTGCATCTAAAAAGATTTCGATCTACAAGAAAAACAAAGAGAAGGAGAAACTTCCTCCGGCATCACTTACCTTGAATGCCTTGGGAGTCACCGATGACTCCTTTCAACAGGGCAAGACGGAATTGTTCGACGCACCAGAGTTTACTGAGAAAGATGAAACTTCCTTTCAGCGCTCAGTTGCAACCAAAAAATGCACGCATTGCCACGTAACCAAGACACCTCAGTGGAGGGAGGGACCCATGGGTCCAAAAACACTGTGCAATGCATGTGGGGTTCGGTACCGATCTGGACGTCTATTTCCGGAGTATCGACCATTAGCAAGTCCTACTTTTGTCCCAACGTTACATTCAAATTCGCACAGGAAGGTCGTGGAGATGAGAAAGAAAGCAACTAAGCAGGAGATGGATATCATTCATGATGTTCCTGTTTCTCCAGCCCCAGAATCTGTCCCAACTCTACGTACAAATTTGCGCAGGAAGGCCGTGGAGATGAAGAAGAAAGCCAGTAAGGCGGAGACCGATATCATTGATGATGCTCCTATATCACCGGCCCCAGAATTTGTCCCCATGAGTAGCTATCTGTTTGATTTTATCTATTGAAGAGTTGGCTATATTTCTAGATAGGAGTTATAATTTATCTTGTGTCATGGCACTCTTTTACTTTGGCCTTTCCTTTCAGGGTGCCTGGTGGCGTATTGTTAAAGATTTGCATGTACAAAAGTGAGTGTAGGGGGTCTAGATTAGCATTATGGTTGGAGAAAGGAACTGAGGAGTACACTCTCCCATTAGGGTAGTAGTAGCTGGAAGCCTGGGATGCAGAGTATTAGGAGGGGGTTTCAGTTGTGTAATAGTAGCATTGAATGTCAGAGTTAATTAGATCCTTAGGTACTGAATTTTGTCATTTAATTATGTCTTCTCTTTTAGACATTTGCCGCACAACAGTATCTGCTTCCATAGATGTAACTAATCTTGTCATTTCTTTTTTCCCTAGTTCATTGCTGTCCAAAGAAATGTAGGTGGTTTAAGATTAAGTCATAGAGTCCTGGTGCTGCTGTAATCTGGATGTTACTTAGTTTCCAAATTCTGAAATTCATGATTTGTAGTCAGATTCTCCTTTGATGAGATATCAATCTCATAAAGGCACTCGATAATCGTCGACATCCCTGGCAAATGTATCATCAATTTGACTTGTATCATCAGTTTGAGCATGCAAACATATTTAGTATGATGATATGATATGAATTTATCATGCAGGAAAACTGTGTGCAATAGTACATTTTGGGATTGCAATACTGCATTTTGGGATGAACAAGACTGATTGGGTTGGTTATCTTTGCAGCTAGGTGGAGTCAGTAGCTTCGAGCATGCCAATGCATTTGGATTCTGGGCTTTCAATCTTTTAGAGATGCTTGCTTCTGCTTGTATCAATCAATTTTGACAGAAAGTGGGCTTAAAACATATATTGGTTTGAAAAAATATGAGTCTTAACGCAGGTACATAGAGCATCCACCATTCACCACCAACCTCTGCATAATCATTCATGGATTGGAAAATTTCCTACTTTTAGTGTTTAAACATCTTGTTAGCAACACAATTGAATAGGGATGGAAACTCAACCATTTTGTCTCTTGTGGGTTGTGAGTGATTCTTGATCAACATCCAAAAGTTCTTATCCTCCCTCCCTGTTAACATCTTTATAAATGATGAAATGGGTTTGCAAAAGCATGTTCAAGAATCACATGGGATCCGAGACACTTGCACGAGTAGCATTTGACTAAAAAAAAAAAAAAAAAACACACCCACACACACACACAGAGATGAAATAAAGAAGAAATTGGGTGAGTCAAAGCAAAGAGAAAAGCGGCAACTATGGGCTATGGGCACTCGGGAGTTGGATCGGAACCATAGCAACAGCAGCCGCCGCCTCCTCCGAAGTTTTGTACATTGTCCAGAACAGGACCAGGAACACGCACGCTTTCTCATTCAATGCAATCAATGTTGTTGGTCCCCAGGTTCTCCCCACCCTTGCCCTTTTCTTCAGCTATCATGGTCTTTTTAAAACCCAAAAACATGAAGGTTTGAGTGATAATTGTAGTCTGTATTTTGCTTTTATTCTCTTCATTATAAACACAATTTGTTTGGAGTAATATTCTATGCAAAAAAAAAAACATCAACATTTATTCACTGTACCAAATTTGTCATCCCAAATGACTATATATGCAATTGAGCAAGTGAGGTGGGCATAAGAGAGGCTAATAATTTGTTGTGTTTGGTTTAATTTGCTAGTCGTCCTATATATATATATATATATATATATATATATATATATATATGAAGATGCTCTTATTATAACTTTTATCATTAGTGGGGTTTGCACATTTTCATCAATGTATTGAAGTTGAATTATTTAGATGAATAATTTGATTTAGCATTCACTAAACTAAGGTCATCATGATCACAATTATATATTATCATCCAACCCATAAAGTCGGAGGAGTTATTATTCTCAAACTCTAAACAAATGGCAATGGCAATGGCAATGGCAAGCTTTTTGAGTTTTTTTTTTTTTTTCTGGGAAGAAAACTGAAAAGAAATGGGCAAAAAATTGCAATCATTTTTCATAGGAGAGACAATAATATTACAGGGACAGCCTTAGCAGAAGCAGCACAGCTGCAAATGGGCTTAAAATAAGCTCACGATAATGCTTGAAATAGTGTGTTATATAATGGGTATGAAAGATGAGAATGTTATCCCAAAGTGGAAGGAATTGCATAATATTTATGGGAAAAAGCTGCGATACTATTTTAGTGAATGAATTTTGTTGTTAGAAATTGGAAGTCGCTGTCTAATGTAGAAAATAACAGCTTAGTTGTCAATGAAAATAAAAGGACTTGAACGACATACTTAACTATGCCCACATGATTGAGTTGTCAACTCACCCGACCACTCCCCACTCCCTATCCCCACCCCAACTTATCTCTTATAATCTTCATCAACCACAAATTTTTATGTATATTTCAACATTTCATTTCCCTCTCCTACCTATATACTCTACTTATGTTGGCCGAATTTATTTCGGTCAATGTTAGGGCTGATAAACGATCGTTAGTAACTCGGTCGACTATTCGAGCGAAGTTGAAATTGCTCGATTTTGAACTCGAATTATTTAGATTCGAGTATTTCTACCGGACTATTTAATTAGATATATAATTTTTTATACTTATATTTATATTTTAATTTTATAGTAGATTATCAGTTAAATAGTAGCATTATGCAAAAGAATTTCACCAGAAAATAGGAGAAAAACAAAACAAAACAAAACAAAAAATGTAAAAGAATGAAAACGGATAAAGAGTTTCAAAGTCTTAAAGAAAGTTTTAGGCAGTCGCAAGAGTTTCGTGTGATGGGCTGCCCATTTTGCATATCAGATTGTCAGTCTCTTTCCGGCCCTTTTCTTCTTTTTCTTCTTTTAGTTCTTTGGTCAAAATTCTGAATTTACCCTTTTTAACTGCCATTCTGTCAATTCTTCAGACTTGCCCATACCCAAATTCCTCCCTTGTCTCTGCTTAATTTACTTCTAATTCAGTTCTATTTTTTACTCCTTTAATTCTTATGGCTAGCGTTTAAACCAATTAAGCTTTATGAATCCCACAATTATAATTGATTTAATTAATAAAACCTTATAAAAAAATAATTGAAAGTGATTAGCGAGTTGACTCGGGTCGAGTTGATCTATATGTGCACAGGTTGAAGAAGTTGAAGACTTTGAAGGACGAGACGACAGAGATTATCAGAAGACCATAAAAGTGGGACCAAAAGTGTCACAGCGTAACGTCTTCATCATCAACATCACCAACACTGCCACTGCCACCATCACCTACGTAGCCAAATCACGTGTCCTCCAAGTGGATGCCCTTTGCTGACATGGCTCACATTTATCAACTATTATTGCGTCAATAGTAAATAGATTTTATGTATAATTTAGTTTATTTATATACGTATAACTTTATATAAATATGAGAATTGTATTTTTGGATAATATTAACAATTTATCAAGTGGTTAGTGAATCTTAAAAATAAATATTAAATACACGTATTAAAATCTTGTAGAATAATTCAAGAAGTGATATTATTTTTGTGTATAACTTCATGTAGTAATCTATAACATTTAGCACTCGGCAAGATTTTTACACGTATATAATCAATTATCTCTTAAGGTTATAGAACGTGTTATACAAAATTATACACCAAATGGTACCCAAGATTCAAAGTCTTTTTTGCTAGTAAAATAGAACTTTGCATCTTCTGTACCACTTGATGTAACACTATGTCCTTTTAGTTAATTATATAATTTTTAAAATTAAATTAAAACTATATCAACTGATTAATGAATTTTAATTGATAACTTTAATTGATAAGTAATTGCACACTGTCAAAATCTTATAGAGTGGTATAGAAAATAATTCACAAATATGATATAGAATATCCATTACCCTAACACTTTGATCTTCTGTATCATTTGGTGTATCACTATACGTAACAATATTTATAAATGTGACACCATGTATTTTTAGATAAAACTAAAATCCTATCAAGTGATTGGTGAACCTAAGGAATAAGTGATTTTACATGAGTTGGATAAGTGATTGTACACCTGTCAAAATCTTATAGCGTGGTATAGGAAATAATTCACAAAAGTAGTATAGAATATCCATTACCGTAATACTTTTATCTTATGTATCATTTGGTGTATCACTATACGTAACAATCTCTATAAATGTGACCGCATGTATTTTTAGATAAACTAAGATCCTATCAAGTGATTCGTGAACCTAAGGAATAAGTGATTTTACACTAGTTGGGATCATATGTCCAAGATTTTCCTGTCTTATCATAGTGTTCCTTTTTTCTTTTTCTGGCATCTAATTTTCATATAATAATTTCAATTGGACTGTTTTATGGTCACATTTTTTGACATTGTCATTTTCGGCCAAAATACATGTGCAATAACCACAAAAAATGGAGATTTTGTAACAAATATGACTTCACTTTTTTTTATAGAATTTATTGGAATGCACGTTTACAATTGAGTGGGTAATATGTGCAAAAAGGAGTAAGTGTTTGAAAAAGTTAATTCCTCAAGTTTGATGTGTCTATATGTGTATTTTTTTTTAAGAAAAAAAAAATAAAAGTCCAAGTTTTGGGAATAAGAGTAGATAAGGGATGAAATCACTGAGATTTGAGTTTTATAATTAGATTAAAACTAGGGTTTACTAATCTCTTTGTAAAATAATTTTAGTGATATTTATGTTTTTAGACCTTAGTTTTAGTAAAATTACGTCGTTTTGAATATTATACACAATAAGACATGATAATATTGTACAGAGCATTTGGTTTCATTTTACACCCATCAAATCTTATATATTGATACACAAAAGTTATACCGAAAATCCATTGCGTTACTATAAAATAGGACTTTGAATCTTCTGTACTATTTGGTATATCTCTCTATAACATTTTTCATAAATGTGATACTTTTTTTTAAGATAAATTTAAAATCTTATCAAATGATAAATGAATTCTAAATTCTAAAGCATAAATAATTATACACATATCAAAATCTTATAAAGTGTCTCGAGTATTGACATTAACTTAAAATAGTCGTGCCTCTATCCCAACACGCTTTCTGTTGTCTTTAGCTGTCCTAACTACAGAAGCCTTTTTCGTAGTATTTAGAGTGGGGGACCGGGACCCACATAGCGAGCGAGCTTGGTTGGTTTGTAATAATAAGCGCCCGGCGCATGTTAGCAAAAGAAGAAGACAATGACGACAAGTACTTGGTGCATTTCAGAAAATGAAAGGCCGAATGGGCAGTTTTTGTTGTGTTGGTGTCAGCTTTTTGACTCCCCCATTTAATCGCCGATTTTTACTTTATATTTTAACCTTTTTTTTGAGTAATTTTTTACAATTATATATAATTATGTTTAATTAATAAATTTTTATCTACCTATTTTACATATTTTAATAATCTTTTCCTACGTAAATGAAAAGAATAAATTTAACTACCATAATATCTGCCATTAATACAATAAAGTTATAGGTAGTCTCATGAAACGGTTTCATAGAGTTAATCATTTCTTGAACGCACAATAAAAATAATAAAAAATAATAATTGCAATTTCAATAATTATTAATTACTCATTTTATAAATGAACACTTCTTATATATAAATCTATTTTAGAAGAGTTATAAAGTTAGCTTAAAATTAATGGATTGATGGCTTGTCTGTTTGGAATGTCATATTTTTATGATTTATTTCACAATTGCAAAATGAGTTGTTTGTTTTGTTCAATTTTTTCATCAAAATTTTTAAAATACAAAACAATGCTACAGTAATTATTTTTGCTACAGTATTTTTTATAAATAAAATATTAAATTTGAATTTGAATTTTAAATTTTAAATTTTAAGAATAAACAATTCTTCCTAACACAATTCCCATCAAAATAAACTAATAAAATATTAATTCAAATTTAAATTTCAAACTTTTATTAATAAAAAATCTTCAATGCAAATCTCAACAAAATAAAATCATTCATTCCAAACAGTCTCAAAATATTCTTTTCTCATAACAAATCCCAAGAAAAAAAATTTCATGATGTAATCTAAAAATACATCATCCAAACGGGGCCTTTATTTTAATTGTCCTAACCTTATTACACATTTTAATGGTTTAATCCTATTATAACTATATTTTTTTAAATAATTATATCCAAAATCTTATCCTCTTATAGCTCTGCCTCTTATAATAATTTTTTTCAATAAAAATTATATTAAAAAAACTCAAACAAATTAATATACCCAGTTACAATTTTACTACCTATAGTTATTAGTTAGTTTTCCCAAGAAAACTAAAGTTGACCTAAAATATTACAATTTAAAGTAAGCATTTAAAATAAACTCTCATTATACACCTTAATGAATTCAGTTATTTTTTTATTTTAAATTTTCATCTCAAATGAAATTTGATCAAACTCTTTTTGTTTCCAAAGCACAACCTTAAATTTATTTATTTTTTCAATATTAGATAAAAATATTTAACCAAACACTAATAATGAAATTGCATAATACTGTGGACACGTGGTAGCAATGAATGGCTAATGATCCGTACAACTTGGGATTAAGATACGCCCTAAGGATTCCTTAATCATCGATGTAGGATTAATATGCGGGACAAGACTGAGAATATCTTCATCATATTTTATGATTGATTCCATGGAAAATTGGAAATTGTTTTATTTGTATGGCGATATTCTTTTTTTAATATTTAATTAATAGTGGTTGATGAATTTTAACGTGAACATAATTTGCAACTTGTCAAGTATATGGATTTTTATTTCAAAGAAACTTTAAGGTAAGTTAAGAATTACACAATAAAAGCAGGATATAAATGATAATTATTTAGCCCTTTTAATTTTTTGACATTAAAGAAGAACATTCTTTCTCTGGCCGGCTTCAACAGCAAACATTATTGTTGCCAAAAAAGTTTTATGGACATACTAATTATGACAAATGTGGTCGGTGGAATTAAATCCCAACTAAAACCAAAAATATAAAAAATAATAATAATTGGTGCATTCAGAATTCTTGAGTCCATGCTGGACCCTTAAGTTCAAGTACAAATTTGGAGAAATACATGGAGAAGAATTGTCATGATTAACCTTGTTATAATAGCGGAATTAAATATTATTCTATTTTATTGTGTCTAATATTCAAAACAAAGTTAATATTCAAAACAAAGTTGTTATACTAAAATCAGTGACTAAAACATATTAATTTTGGAATATTTCATTTTTTTTAGTAAAACAAAGTTCTAAAGGGCAAGTTGTTAAAATAATGTTTTTTAAAAGGGCAATTTTAATTTTTTAATTTTTTTATCTATTTGGCTTAAAATATTGATAGTTGTATCTATGTATGGCGTAGCATGATGTTGGTTGCTAGTCTAGTCCCCATATTTGGTCATATTTTTCTTCTTCTTTAAATATAATAATAATAAAAGAACACTGACAATCTAGACTTACCTCTTAATTGCACTATACATAAATTGTGATAGAACCTGGTCATTGGAAGGCATTTTAGTACTACAATTGAATAAACAAAATTTACTTAGCTCTGCTATGCTTCGCCTAAAGGCAAACAAAACACGTACATGGAATTTGTTTGAGCTTTGAAGGTTCGTATTTATTGCACTGGTGTGAATGAACCGTATCCCTTTCTGTTTCAGTTTAATTCTCTGCCTCGAAAATCTTCCGTATGAGAGAGAGAGAGGCTTCAAAATGTTAAGGTACAATACTGTTGGAAAATTAAACTAAACTTTTATTAATTAGTAGTTTCCTAACATATTTTGTTTCTTAAGTTTAAAGTTGTTTCCTAGTAGTATTTGTTTCTTAATTAGTTATTGGTAGGAATTAGGAAAGTGTGATATTAATAAACCTCTTACAATATAAATAGAGGGTGTTAGGGATATTTGTAATGAGATAAGTTGGAACTGAAAAACCTCAAAGAGGGTTGTGAGAAAAAGCCATACGACGGCTTAGAAAAATTCCGTGGACTAATGATATTGTTGTTGTATGGTGGTTGTGCCATACTTGAGATTTTGTGATTGTAATTCCTCTTCTCCCAAATATATTTTTGCTTATTGTGATTTGATTAATTCGATCCTTCAAATTGGTATCAGAGCTATATTTTTAGTTCTTCAAATTGGTATCAGAGCCAGGTTATAATTGATTAACCATGATGGAAAATATAATTTGTGTTGTTCCCAAACTGAAGGGAAAACAAAATTATAATATTTGGAGAGATCAGATGGAAATCCATCTGGAAATTTTTGATTTGATTCAATACGTTAAAAAAGAAGTACCTGAAGATGCTCCTGTGGAGAAAAAGAGGCAAGGAAAAATGGCGTTGTCTCAAATTCATCAATCCATTGATCAAATGGTTTATCTAAAAATCTCAACGGTCAAAACTGCGAAGAAGGCTTGGGATATTTTGGAAAAGACATATAGAGGTGTTGACACGCTTCAACACAAAAATTTCTTGGTGTTGACAAAAAGGTATGAACTTTACACTATGGAAAATAATTTATTGATGTTACAAAAAAGATTCGATCTTTGCACAATGGAGAAGACAGAATCCATTGAGTCATATTTTTCTCGTCTGTTGGCGATTAAAGACGAGATGAAGTTAAATGGCTATGTATTACAAGATGAAATTTTTATTGCAAAAGTTCTCAATACACTGCCCTTGAAATTTGAGTATTTTGTAGCCTTGATGATAGAGACCAAGAATTTGGCAACATTAACAATTGAAGAATTGAAGGATTCATTAATTGGATTTGAACAAAGAATTAATGAAAAATTGGATGGTCAGACAGAAAATACATAAAAGGTGATTGTGATAAGAGATTTTATCTTTGATGAACAAAGAGCTTCGAATTGGCCTTCAAAAGAGCCAATGGTATCAATTGGGCAAACACAAGTGTCTTTCTATATTGAGGAAGAAAACAATGATCACCAAAGTGAGCAAGTTCAACAACCAATTGTTGATCCTTCATCTTCATGTATTGAATCCACTTTAGAAATTGAAAATCTCAAGGAAGGAGATTGTGTTGATCTTCATGATAATATTATGGAAGTGGTGGATGAAAGAAGTATTGATTCAATTGAAGAAGATAAAGATATTATTTGTTCGGTAGAGCAAGAACAAGAAATTCATGTTGATGAATATGTGGAGAAAAAAGAAATTGACAGTATTGGTGAAAAATATTCGTGTGATGATACAATGAAACTTCACGTTTATGAAGATGTGGGTGAATTTGTTGTTCTTGTGAATAAAGAAGAAAATGAGGTTGGTGATTTCACTTATGAAGAGAAAGACGAAATCATCCATTTTGAAGAGGAAAAAGAAACCATATCCATGGTTGAAGGTGAAGAAAATATCACTATTGATAGTGACATGGTTGACATAAAAGATATTGAAAATATCATTCAAATTGAGAAATATGATTTCTTGATTCTTGGAAATTATATTGGTCATTCTTTGATAGAAGGGAATATTGATATATGGAAGTTTTGTGATAACGGAAGAGGAACAGAAAACACGTTTGAAGACTTTAAGATCCGGAACTACAAAATTCGTCTCAAGTTACTTGTGAAGACGAAGATGAAGACAAAGAAAAAGATCAAATACATGATCCAAACAGCAAAAGAAATCTCAAAAGAAATTCAAGCACGTGAGCTTGAAGGTATTGATCATATAAGGAAAGTTTAGTTTAAAGGGGGATTTGTTGGAAAATTAAACTAAACTTTTATTAATTAGTAGTTTCCTAACATATTTTGTTTCTTAAGTTTAAAGTTGTTTCCTAGTAGTATTTGTTTCTTAATTAGTTATTGGTAGGAATTAGGAAAGTGTGATATTAAGAAACCTCTTACAATATAAATAGAGGGTGTTAGGGATATTTGTAATGAGAGGAGTTGGAAGTGAAAAACCTCAAAGAGGGTTGTGAGAAAAAGCCATACGACGGCTTAGAAAAATTCCGTGGACTAACGGATATTGTTGTTGTGTGGTGGTTGTGCCATACTTGAGATTTTGTGATTGTAATTCCTCTCCTCCCAAATATATTTTTGCTTATTGAATTTTGGTTTGGTTAATTCGATCCTTCAAAATACAAATTGCATCTTTGCACTTTGCACTTACAACACTTCATATATATCATCAATCGTCGTAGTAAATTCTCCATGACCATATTGTACTACTAAACTACATTTGATGTTTGGATAAATCATCATATGGACCAATCATAAAATAGTGAAAAAAGTGATGGGTAGAAGTAGTATATATAATAAGAACATTTTATGCCTTAATATTAATATCGGCTCCTCCCTCATACATTTAAGGAAAAAAAACAAGAAACAAAAAACAAAATGCGATTCACTCTTAGTATTATGAAAACTTGTGTTGAGACTCGAGAGAAATACTTCACTCAAGTGATTATAATGTTGTTAACATTTGAGAGAAATACTTCACTCAAATTGAGCAGCGCACATATTACAATTTTAAGGGCATAAAATTAGCAAATTTGGATATATGGCATACTCTATAGTGATATTTATTGTTGAAAAAAATTAAATAAATGATCATTTAAAACTTAAATTATAACACAAAAATGTCGAACTTTTTGAAAATTGAGAACTAAATCAAATTAACCCTATTCAAACTTTTTGAAAATTGAGAACTAAATCAAAATAGCCCTAAATTGGGAGACCGATTGAATTAGCATAGACATAGAATTAGATATTACCCACCTGGCTATTAGTGAAGGAACTTTGCTCTTCATCTTCAAACGAGATTTTGATTCTTTTCTTATATTCTCGCCATTTTTTTTTTGCGTTTACAATAAAAAATGATAGTCTTGACTCCTATAGGTCAGCCATTTTTTTTTTTAATTTCCTTAAGAATACAAAAAAAAAAAAAAAGGAGAAAAGACTGATGAGTGTCAAATTTAACATGACGCAATCATTTTTGACTAATTGAGCAGTAATTCGGCACGTAGTTTGCGCATTGAATCCACAAATGCCTAAATGAAGACTAATTATTTACCTCATAATATATATATTCTCAGTTTCTCACTATAAATTAAACATAAAAATTCTCGACGTTGCCAAAACTGCCGCATTCCGCACTTTGCCATCGGCAATTTCTTTAATAAGCACGCTTTAGCGCGAATAATACTCACTAACTATATACATACATATATATAACGCAATAATTCTGGTGAAATCGTGACATATATAAGATGTGATACGTAAATTATATTTTATACGCTAATGTTTTAATTTTTTATTTGTTATACTCTAATATTTAATGCTACATACGTTAATACATTAAAGTAAAATTCATATGCACGTAACATATATAAGACGGTGTCACATGAAAATGATCCTCTATATATATTTGAATTAAATATATGTATGTACACGAATGACAACAATTTCTGAATTAAATGCGCATGTCAAGTTATGTCCATATACATGAAAACGAGCCATGCACTCAACGACTATAAATATGCCAAATTTGCAATTCGACAAAGACGTGGTTTACAATACGATTTTGGAAGAAAAAGCTGAAAGTGAGATTGAAAATCAAAGCCAAAGAAGACAACAATATTGTTTTCCTAACCTTATGGAATTTTTTTAATTGACAGTGATGTTATTGTTTATAAGTTGGGTTGTACATTCTTCTTATAAAATGAAGACACAAAACGTTAAATAAAATCGCAATACAGAGGTTAGACATTCGAAAAGGTTTATTCCTCAAACAAACAGGCAACATCCAGATAGATTCTAAACAAAATTAATACACGTTCTCATCAAAAAATAAAACAATTTACAACGTTGCTTTCAAACTTTTTCGAGTAGCAAATCGTACACGATATTCCTTCCAAAACAATTGTAACTATTAATTCTACAAACAAACAATTCGAGAGGTTAAAGAATAAATTTATGGCATCAAATAAACAACAAAAGGATACTAACAGTTTTTTTATGAATATTCTTGGAATGATGTCAATTTATGACAGTCAGTAGTTCGGGTTTCAGTTTTATAATTTATTGGAAAATAACGCTGTACAAATTAATTAATTAAATCCAATTAACGTTTAGTTTAAAGCGTCCAATATAAACTTCGAATATTCAGAAATTCTATTTACTTATTAATTAAACTACATGTCTTTTTGTTGCAAGTTTTAATTAAAAATTGTCGGTTTTGTGTTTTATTTTTTCTTTTTCTGGCATTTGCTACGGGGACAAAGATGTGCACAAGTAAAATGACAGGTGAGAGAGATATCTGAGTTGCAAAGAAATTTCACAAACAAAATCCAACCAAATGAGAATGTATATATCAAATCCCATCAAAGCTTGTGACATCAACCCTCGTCACAGTCCAATGCAATTCAATTCGAATTTAACCCTATATATTTTTTTTAATCAACCAAATTTAACCTTTTTTTTTATAATGAAACCAATCTCCAAATTTAGAGTTTGAGATAAAATCATGATCAACGTATATAAATGTC
This sequence comes from Ophiorrhiza pumila, assembly GCA_016586305.1. NCBI lineage: Eukaryota > Viridiplantae > Streptophyta > Magnoliopsida > Gentianales > Rubiaceae > Ophiorrhiza > Ophiorrhiza pumila. Next base: position 4,814,080 of record BLIW01000001.1, on the reverse strand, counting down.
TATTGTTATATTAGTTAGTATTCTGTGAATATAAATCACGATTTTAACTGTTCGTTCCATATTTTGTTTCATATTTTAATCACGTTTTACATATAAATCGGTGTATCGGAGTTTTTGTATTATTATATTATTATTTGGAACTTAATCAATTACAATATTAAAATTAATCACAAGAAACAGGATACATGTACTTCTAAGCTGTTTTCAATTTGGGTTTGAGAAATAATTTGTGGGTTCAATCATTCGTTCTTTTATTCAACTATTTAATTGAATTTAAGAAAACGGAAAAGCAAAACACGAAAAGAATTGAATAATAAGGATTTTTTTTTGTGAATAATATATGGACGGGGCTGATCACAAATAAAGCAGCAACCAGAAAATGTCACCACTCACCACTACTACACACACAGTCACACACATCTCCCGCCGAATCAAAAGATCGCCAGGACCACCTATAATCGCCGTAGCCAACCGTACCCCCGTCAGCCCTCGAGCGCGTTAAACGGCAATTCTGCCTTGAACCTTGAGCACTTCACAGTTGTTCTCGGCTAGCTTGGGGATTGGTGAAAATGTTCAAGCTAAAACAATTTTTTTTTTAATTTTTTTCTTTTTTAATGTAATAAGATTCATAGTTTATAATCGAAAAATTTAAAATACATAACGATGATCTTGATTAGACAATATTTTTTTTAAACAATCAAAAGAACATCGATCAACATCTATATAATTTGGTGTGATTCAATCTTATTTCAAATATATATCATTTCACAAACAATCTAGTCAATTATGATAAGATGATGATGGACAAAGATTCGATTGGCCTTTTTTTTTTTCTTTTTTTAATTTCAAAGAGAGAAAAAAAAATCTTTAGCACTGTCATGATCAGTAAACACTGGTAAATAATATCTTTTCATTACTTTTCTTTCAAACCCAAATCATTATTTTAACAAAAAATTTAGTATTATCATAATTTATTTTTTTCTAATTTTTTGGTTTAATAATGTTGTAACACATTTTTGAGTAGCCGAATAGAGATGGTGGGAATAAATCCCTCGTACTAAAATGAAGAAGACTAAAGTTTGAATGAATTTTTTTTCTTTTAAAAATAAAAGCCAAGTTAAGATGCTTTATTAAAAACAATTTATAGCACTAGTGCTTCAAAACTAGAGTTTTTTTTTTTGGACTAATTATTTTAATATGAATTCATTTAAATAAAAATTAATTCATCAATATGTTAACACAAAAACTCATAAACTTCATAAGTATGTAAATGTTTCAATTGGTATGCATGAACATAACTCAAAAAAATACCATGAAATACAAAATCACAAGTCATCAACATAATTTTCTTTTAAAAACAACCATTCAAAGTACCATGGATTTTGTCTTAAAAAAAATATTTCTTTTGAATGTTTTAATCAAACACAATCACAAAAACTTATCTATAAAAATTGATTAAAAAAAGAGAGAGAGATGTTTTTCATTTTAATTGTTTTAGATAATAATTTAGATAATTGAGAAAGTGAAGCTCAAACAGAGGAGAAGCTCGTGAGGAATGGACAAACTGGGTTTGAACAAGTTCTGTCAACATATCCTATTCTGCCGGCCCTTCGCGAAACTCAAGGATGTAAAATTTTACCACAGTTTTAACTGACAAAAAGAATACTCCCCCATTACTACTACAGATACAAACAAACAATTTAACCTCATCTCTCTCTGGTAAACGTAAATCTGTCAAGTCAAATTACTGCTCTTTCCACAGTAACTTTAACAGTCACAGTACAAACAAAAACAACTTCTGTCTTCTACAACTTTGCCACGCGCTCTTCCTACACACTACAGAGTTTGTAAAACCACAGAAGACTCTATCCATAAATCTCGCGATATCATCTTTACTCCTTCCACAAAAACACCCGCGATACGCCTCGCGATATTTTCTCAACCAATCTCCGATATTTTACCATTATTTTATTATTAATAATAATAATAACAAAAAACAAAATTCTTTCTCCAATTATTAAAAAAAATGACCTGTCAAAGTTAATAAAATAAAAAACATTAGTTATTATATTATTATTATTTTCTTAAAAAAAAAGGAAGAAAAAGTTTAAGTTTGGCTGACTGGGTAAATAATAATGAATTTAAAAACAAAAATTCTGTAAATTGTAAGGGCTTCGTTTGTCATTTAGCAATGGTGGGTTGAGATTGGTGCAGATCTGAAGAGAGAGAAAGTAAAGATAAGTACTGCAAAACAAACAGACACACAACAAATCAGGTAGTAATAATAACGACAACAATAATACTGAATTTTAGATTAAATATAAAAATTAAAAAGAGAGAGAGAGAGTTCGTGTTGATTTTCATTTTGTTGGGGGGGATTGGAAAACGGCGTCGTATATCTCACAGTGCGTTTGTCTCTCTGCTGTGTACCAATTAAAGTGCGATCGGCCGTGAAATTCTCTGAATAATAAGAGTTTAGCAGGAGTAGTCTATCTATTAAAATCTCTTCCCTCTGTGTGTGTGTGTGTGTGTATGCGTGTGTTTGTGCGCTTGCGGGACTGTGTGACTGTGTGAGAGAGAAAGTGTGTGTGTGTGAGAGTTGAGAGAAAGAGTAGATATAGAGAGAGGTGAGTGAGAGTGGAAACTGTAAAGCGACTATTTCTGAGGCGGTGTTGCGTTTTCTCGGTTGAATCGTCTTTCTTCTCTTGCTTCTTCTTTACATGTTCTTTTCTCTTACTACTGCAGCACCACTCCTTGCTTTCTCTCTCCCTCTACCCATTTCGACCGCCCACTGTTCTTGAATTTCTTCTGTACGATCCCCTTTTTTTTATCCTTTTGATTTTTCGTCTTAAGTATTAATATTGCCTCGAATTAAGCATATTTTGTGTAAAATATCACGCAGTGACTGTGAGAAAGTGTGTGAAAAAGGATGTGAAAATGAAGAGACTATTAGATATTTTGGTTGGTTTAATACTTTTTATAGCCGGGACATTTACATTTTGTTTATACATGTGTGTGTGTGTGTGAAGGATTAGAGTAGTTGTGTATCTGTGAATAGTTGTTGGTTCAGTTGGGTTCTGATTTTTGTTCTTTTTTTTTCTTCTTAAAATTGTTTTGTTCAGTTGTAGTTAATGTTGGTGAGTTGTCCTTATGACGAAGATGACATGCTACTGGACGTGGCCTTTGTTAACTCTGATCTCTAACGTTGGTAGGTAAATTCTTGAGATCTCTGCTTCTTTCCCTTTCTGTTTATTGCTATGATTTTATTTGTACTGTTAATTTTGGTGGCGTGTTTTCTCTTTATGCGTATTGTTAGTTAGGTTGTTTCATGTGTGTGTGTGTGTGTGGGATTTTGATTTCTGATTTGGAAATATTTTTACAGCATTTACTGAGACGAAAGAGGGATAGGGAGCTTTATGAAGTAGGGTGGTTTCTGCTTTGGTTGTATTCAAGTAGAAAGGTTTGGCCGGGAAAAGATTAAAAAAAAAAAAGGAAAAGGGATTACATTTGGAGAAAATAATTAGAAGGTGAAATGAAGGAGATGGTGGAAAAAAACTTGGATTCTCAGTTATGGCATGCTTGTGCTGGAGGCATGGTCCAAATGCCTGTGGTGAACTCCAGAGTGTTTTACTTTCCACAAGGCCATGCTGAGCATACTCTCGCCAATGTTGATTTTGCTGGCCTTCCGAGAATCCCACCAATGATTCTCTGCAGGGTTGCTACTCTGAAGTTCTTGGCTGACCCTGAAACTGATGAGGTTTATGCTAGGATTAGGTTGGTTCCAGTTGGGAACAATGAGGGTTGTTTTGAGTTTGATGACGATGGTGGTGTTATGGTGAACAATGGATCTGATTCATCAGCTGAAAAACCTGCATCTTTCGCTAAAACATTGACCCAATCAGATGCCAATAATGGTGGGGGTTTTTCAGTTCCGAGGTATTGCGCAGAGACGATTTTCCCCAGGTTGGATTACTCGGCCGATCCACCAGTTCAGACAGTCATCGCAAAGGATGTTCATGGCGAGACTTGGAAGTTTAGGCATATTTACAGAGGAACACCTAGGAGGCATTTGTTGACTACAGGATGGAGTACTTTCGTGAACCAGAAGAAGTTAATTGCAGGTGATTCCATTGTGTTTCTGAGGACTGAAAGCGGGGATCTATGTGTTGGAATTCGGAGAGCTAAAAGGGGTGGCATTGGTGGTCCCGAATCCCCATCCGGGTGGAATTCTGCATCTGGGAATTATGGAGGATTTTCTATGTTTCTGAGAGAAGATGAAAACAAGCTGATGAGAAGTGGTAGTAATGGAAATCTGAATTCTCCTGGCAGTAGTGCGAGTTTGAAGGGACGCGTGAGAGTAAGGGCTGAATCAGTGATTGAAGCGGCTTCCCTTGCCGCCAAAGGGCAGCCTTTCGAGATTGTATATTACCCTCGTGCAAGTACTCCCGAGTTTTTTGTTAAGGCCTCGTCCGTGAGTTCTGCTATAAGGGTCCAATGGTGTCCTGGGATGAGGTTCAAGATGCCATTTGAAACTGAGGATTCTTCCCGAATTAGCTGGTTTATGGGAACAATTGCTTCCGTTCAGGTTGCGGATCCCATCCACTGGCCTAATTCAACATGGAGACTTCTCCAGGTAATGCATCTTTCTGGTGATATGGCATCTACGTGCAGAAACAGTTTCCAATTAACTCATTAGCCATTATTGCGGCATTTGACCTTTCGATTATTGTCGGTTCTGGATGAGTTGCATTTCAACTTTTGTATTCCTGCAGTCACTGTTGGAAATGATTATTTTTCTACTTAACTAAACTGAAAGAAACAGAAGTGAACTTATTAAAAATTTGTTTCCAGGAGGAGTATGTTTGGATTGATAGCATCAATATACTTCAGATTGGTGGCTAATGTTGACTACAGCCATTCTTTAACAGCTTATCAGCTTCTATACTAGTTATTAATAGCATAATGTGCTAGTTATCTGCCTTCAGCTTGTACTTAACACAGGTTCGCTGTTTTAATTAGCCAATTTATGAATTCCTTGGGAGTCACATGCTAGAAAGGGTTTATTGTATGTGTATGCTTTATTTGCTCAATAATAATGATTCGATCGTAAAAGTTTTCCATTTTAAGATATCCTATGGAAGCCATATGTTGTTTACTATTATGGGTATGATTTAAGGCACCCACCTTGTTTTCCATTTTGAGATATCCTATGGAAGCCATATGTTGTTTACTATTATGGGTATGATTTAAGGCACCCACCTTACCGACGGGGAAGACTTGTTCATAGTCTCTTAATATTTTTCTTGTCTAGACTTTTTTCCCCCTTTCTTGGGTGAAGAACTTTTGTTTGTAATGTAACTTTTATAGCACGTTTTCCGTGTCTGGGAGTAGATGAACTCATTACCACTAAAGATTGAATGCTGATGTAATCATTGGAATCTTGCTTTTATTAAGAATCAGCTAATTTGTGGTGGGGTTGCCTTGTATAAAGTTAAAAAGCATGGTGAATGATGACATGGAAGGAAGATTTAACTTCCCAAATTTATGGATGGTAATAACGACAGACAGCCAATTATGGTTATTTCAGCTATTGCAACAAATTATTGACACTTTTTTTGTGATATTATGGAGGCATAATGCAGTTGATATTTTTGTTATGGCGTGCATTGTTTTGTAGATGACGAAAATTGAAAATCCGACATAGCAATTGCTCTAATGTTTGTCGAAACTTTTATGGGCAGGGAAATGTTTACGGTTGCTGCTGTGATTTTTTATATCTGAATTTGTTTTACAGCTTTCATTTTTACACGCTATCTTGCAGGTGACGTGGGATGAACCAGATTTGCTGCAAAATGTCAAGCGAGTCAGCCCATGGCTTGTTGAATTGGTCTCTAATATGCCCGTTATTCATCTTTCTCCATTCTCACCACCAAGGAAAAAGTTGCGGCTACCGCAACATTCAGATTTTCCGCTTGACGGCCAATTTCCAATGCCGTCATTTTCAGGCAACCCTCTTGGGCCAAGCAGTACCTTGTGTTGTCTTTCTGACAACATATCTGCAGGCATACAGGGAGCCAGGCATGCTCAACTTGGAGTACCATTACCAGGTCTCCACCTTAGCAACAAAATGCATTTGGGACTTTTATCCCCAAGTTTCCAGCGGCTGGATTCATTTGCTAAAATTTCTGATGGCATCATTAGAGGCCACCGCTTGGATGGCAGTGACGATATATCCTGCTTGTTAACCATGGGAAATTCCAATCAGAAGCTGGAGAAGACTGATAGTGTTAAGACACCACAATTCTTACTCTTCGGCCAACCAATACTCACTGAGCAGCAGATGTCCCACGGTTGCTCTAGTGATGCAGTTTCTCGAGTGGGCAAGAGTTCGTCATGTGGGGTATCATTGAAGGCAGAAAGGGTTTCACCTGACCAAAAAGTTCATCCAGAGAGCCGGCCCAATCCTGGGTTTTTTTGGAATCAAGGGTTTCACGCGGCTGAGCTTGGCCTGGATACTGGCCACTGCAAAGTATTCTTGGAATCGGAGGATGTTGGCAGGTCTCTTGATCTTTCTGTTCTTGGTTCATATGAGGAACTATATAAGAAGCTGGCAAGCATGTTTGGCATAGAGAGATCAGACATTGAAGGATGTGTGTTTTATCGCGATGCAACCAGTGCTCTTAAACAAGCTGGAGATGAACCGTTCAGGTTATTTTCATTTTTCTTAGTTTATATTTATGTTTCTTTCACGGTAAAGTTTCATGTTTAATAGTTGGTAAAAGTTTCATGTTTAATAGTTGGTGCGTGTTTATGTGCTGATATGCAGTTTTATGGACATTTCTGTTTTTTTTTTTTTCCATGCAGTGAGTTCATAAAGACTGCAAAAAGATTGACAATCTTTACAAAGTCAGGCAATAACAGTATTGGGAGGTAATTATTATTGTCAGGGGATTTTGTTACTTGCATTTGGTGTTCTTTACTCCCACTCCCTTGTGCTTTCATTACATGATACCCACCCTACCCCCAATTACATGATATAAGCTAATTGATGTTCTTGCGTTTTTTCAGGAAATGGTTTACTGGTCTACCAACAGCCGAACGTGGACTAGATTCTTCAAACCAGACAGGACCTCTGAGCATATTTGCATAGTGAATTCCGGCATGCAGGAAGTTGATGTAGAAAAAGTTGACAATTGCTTCAAGATACTCGTGGTGGTTGACTTTTTATGTAATTAGAAACTTCCTTAATTGAAGTTCTAGTACTTTGTTTGACTTGGTGGCAGCTACTCTTTTTGTAGCTCTGGAAAACTTTTAATTTGGAAGAATTTTACTAGTAATAGTGTGTATTGCTAAGCTACTTCTATATCATGAAGTGAGTTTGGATTTAAAAAGTAGTGTGTTTGTCGTAAATGTCTGAAATGATATGAATCTGTGAACTGTGTAGCCTAATCTTTCTGATGGTAATGTCTTCTATATTTTGTTCATGGATTGCATTCTTTCTTTGCCAGTTTGAATCTATTTGAATTGGGATTCGCAGGGTGTTGATAAAACGCAAGCAAAAAGGGATTTCTAGCTTGTGAATGGAAACTCGAGAAGAATGGTTTAACCAATTACAGGATATTGAATGTGAAAACCAAAGTAAAGAAAACCACAAGAGAGGATATGAACAGCTTTAGCCTGGCCTTGCCCGGTCTAAAAAGTAAAAACCAACTTGAAAACATGTTTGACAATCTCCGCAAACCTAAAGGTGACAAAAAACCTCATTAATTTGAGTGTTTGAAAAGTCTAACCACTACTCGCAAGAAAAAGAACATTAACCAATAACCCCACACACACACACACACACACACACACACGTGAGGTGTAGGACGCTATTACAAAAATTTGACCACAAATGACAAATGCCAACCATATATATGTTGAGTGTTCATTGTTGTTGGTGTCTACTTTCTACAATTCTCTTATTTTCTTCATTGATTGAGCAATTTAATCGAAAATTCACGTGCGGTTCCCACTTCCCACTCGTGTCGCCGCCTTGATGCCCGAGTCTATTTACTCTTCTGCTTCTTTGTCCCCTATCCTCTCTAATTATCACCATTTTTGACTAACCTAACTATACTCAAAATGACGCAACAAAAACGTATTGAACCCAACCCCACTACATAATTATAACAAATTTAAGAATCCCACTAATCCATTCAATTATGTTGCTGAATTTAAGGTTCCAAATCCAATTGCAGAGGAAGATTCCAATGTTTCTTGTATGTGATCATCTAATTTATAAAAAAATAAAAATAAAAAATGTTGGGAATTGGGATTGGCTTGAGGACTTGGCATAAGTATTCTTTTTTTCTTTTTTCGCCCGGGCTTGGGGAGGATTTGAGGGACTTAATTTTATAAACATATTCAAAGCAACTTTTTTTGTAATCCCAATACATTTTTTTCAGCTCCAAATCCGAGTATCATGGACTTGTGCTCCATGCACATTGGGATGAGCGAAATTGTTTTGTGTTTGCTGACGTTCAAATGGCTCTTTCTTCTTCTTCTTCTTCTATCATGTTTATATCTGAGTTTCAAGTTTCATATGGCAATTAATAAGTGATTTAAGTACTAATTAATATCATAAATAACTTAACCATGTTTTCAAGAATCCACTCAGTCAGAATTGGAGTTGGAGTGCAGATATCTTCTCAGATCCTATCATTCTCTGCCATGGCAATGACATGCAGATTTTGGAAGTGTAGAAACTCTACCCACTCTCATAGGATATTGTTAAAAACACAGATAATGTGTCAGGCTGTTATGGAAAAATTAGTGCAAAAGATTTGTATAAATGACACTAAACTGTTTATGCAATGCAACATTCAAATTCTTGTTCTTGGACCAATATTTACCAAGAGCAAATTCAATTGCTAAGTCATCAGGTAAAAAAAATTCTTTCATATGCTTTTGATAACATTGAGCATCCATTACAATAACAACTGAGCCTTTGTCTCACTATGTGAAATCAACTATATGAATCATATTTTGCTATTGTATTCAGAATTAAACCTAAATCAGATTAAATGAGCGTTTTGAAAAGTCTTTCCTTTTCCTTTTAGGTTAGGGATGTGGGATTGAAAATTTTGACAATCTTGTGATCAAAGTCCATTGGCTTTAAATACACCAATGGACAATTCCCTTCGGGAAAAAAAAAAAAAACAACTAATGAAAGGAACATAATAAAAAATGGTAGAGAGGGTGTACTTATGTGGGCTGATTCATAATGAATTTGAAGGTCTTCCTTAAATAAACTCATGGTAATAGTGCTAATTATTCTTCTAACCTACACAATTTGTAGACAATTCAATGCATTTATGAAAGGTTTTTATTATTGATGCCTTGAAAGTACATCAAGAAATAAAGTTTAGTACTTGTAATTGGGAACTAATTTGGTTGCAAATGAGCAAATTGAGTGCATAGCATTGAATACTAATAATAGTAGTATTACATTGGTGACATTTCCTATGGACTGGTTGTTGGTATTTTACATTCGTTTGACCAAATGAATTAAAATGTACATAATAGTATATTATTATTCCACACAAGATCCAAGAATTCTAAACACTCTTTGTATGAATGGTAAATTGCGTTCAAACAAAGTTAAAAATGAAGAATCCCAAACACCACCCGCCATGGAAAATGGAAATAGCTGCATTATGATGATCTTCTTGTCTATGTTCGCTATTTTCTTGTTTAATTGGAAACCCAATTTTTGAGGAAGGTAAATTCATCTGTCCCAATGTTTAGTTTTTGATGCTGTAGTTCAGAAAAATTTGTGAAATATGAGGATGGCAATTAATTTTTTTTTTCCTTCTATGTTGTTTTCTAGTAAGTGTGGCAAATATAGTACTCAATCAATTTATGAATTATTATGATTGTTAGATATTTAAGAAAAGTAATAATAGGAAGTAGGAATGATATTACGAGATTGTACACGAGCAATTCTAATCCTATTATTCAACAAGCAAATTGTACATTCATAATGAATAGGTATAATCCTATTATTATTCAAGAAATGTACATTCATAATGAATAGATAAGTATATAAATTTACAATCCTGCATAATATATTAAAATATTCGTACTCTTTATCATTATTAATTTAAAAAATTGTATCATTTTATGTGTGTGAAAACATTTATTGGATTTTTAATAGTGGGCAGTGAAGCCATCAAAATCTCTATCTTGTGAGTTCATCTCTTTAAAATTGTGCCTAGAGATGAGAAGTAGATTTACAATAACAACAACAATAATAATAATGATGATGATGATGACTTATCTCTAAAAAATTGACTTATTACTCGAGATGAATAGGAACAAGAGATAATAATAATAATGATGATGATAATCTATCTCTAAAAAATTGACTTATTACCCGAGATGAATAGGAACAATAGATAATAATCTCTATCTTTATAGATTTGGCTCAAATTATCCGTAGTCTAGTAAAGTAACAAAGTAAATCATTTTACAAAGCATCGGTCATATAAGTTAAAGAAAAAGAGAAAATTTAAAAAATTATCCTTCACAATTACTGAACTTTTTTTATTAACTCACATTTAATCCATCGCTTACATTAAAAATTGTATTAAATTTAACGTTTTACTTTTTTTAATAGAAAATATATACACGTATACATCATAACACGATTTTGTATTTAGTGTGAGTAACAAACTACATGATTTTGATTGTGAACAATAATAATTAAGAATTTATTTAACTCAATAAAGTCAGTTATATGGATTACACTTTGTTACCGTAATCTATTATTTTAATTTAGAGTGGTGAAATAGAAAAATTCAGAAAAACATATTTTACAATTTTCCAACAAAGAAAAAGGGAAAAAAAAAAGAAAAGGCAATATTTGCTTAGTTGTTAAAGTGGACAATCAAAGTCAACAGGAACCATGAAAGAACAGAGATTTGACGATGACATGGCAATGACTTTGCTCATCCGTGTGGGTGATGAATACATGTGGACCCCATGACCTTTTCCTTCTTACGTCGCTTTCGAATTAACTAAACTTTTAAACCGACCGACGGGTGCACACTCGCAGTTTAGTTAACGTGTTCCCCAGTGGGGCTCAGTGATCATTCACACTTACGTGTACGGCTAAGATTCAGTTAACAGTTTAGTGAGTGACCGAGCGAGAGAGAGAGAAAGAAATCAAACAGCTACGAAGCCTACGATATAATATGTCGCGATAAATTCCTATAACTCACGGTTTAACCATTTTTACCTACCTTGGATTTTTTTTACTGCCCAGAAAAAGGCGATTATCGATTTCCTCAGTTTTGTGCACAGGCATAAAATCAAACACTGTTAATATTACTTATTTTTCTACGATTTAGTATAATAATCGCCTTTAAATAAAAAAAGTAATAAAGAAATTACAATGGTTAAGCAATTATTATATGTCATCTTGAATTTATCATTCAAATATGGATATTGTAAATACTTTTGGTTCCATGTATTTTTATATATTTTATAGGACTAATTACAATTCAAGAGCAACACTAGACATGAAAATTATATTATTTGAAACGGGTTCACATGTGAGATGCACTTTATATATGAAATGGACAATTAATAGTTGTTGAAATCGTGATTTTAATTTTCTGCTATTTTTATTAAACGTTAAAATTGTGATTGATTCCTGTTTCATATGAATCATCTTTAATGTTGGTTTTTAGTGAAATTTATGGAATTCAAAAGAAATGTACTTTAAAACTTATAGAATCAAATTTAATGACAAGTCAAACATTGGCAGTTGATAATATGCTCCCAAAGAAGGAAAAAACATTTTATTAAGCTAATTAGCTATTAATGAACTATATAAGAACAGAAGAATCCAAACGTATTCCATTTAAAGTTGGTTTGGGCTTTTGATTGCTATCCCAACCTACAAATGCATAGTATTTTAGGGGACTTGGGTTGATGTAATCCTACAGACCAACCCAACGGAAATACCAAAGAGCTTAATTAACTTTGGGCTCAAACGTGTACCCACCATGTTAATTTCCATGGAATGATGGTATTTTTTTCTACTTTGAATTTTGAAATTTTTGACTAAAATGCGTGTTTTATAACCCATGAAAACTGAAAATTTGTAAAAATTTTAAATTTCATTTTTTTGACACCATTTACAAGTATGCATGTTCAAAATTGAGGTGAGTGAAAAAAATAGTAAGGACAAAGTCAAAATCAACACGTTTTTTTACTTTGCCATTTTTGCCAAAATACGCATATTATAACCCGTGAAAAAATGGAGGTTTGATGAAAATTTTAGGGTATGTTTGGATATGAATTTTAAGCCCATTTCTCATCTCATTCCAAATTAACATGTTTATTTATATTCAATTCTCAAAACAGAAATTTTCAACTTCTCTAACAACAAAATGAATGCATTTTAATCTTTTCAACACCTTTTATTTTATTTTAGTTTTTTATTTGTTAGACTTGATCGGTGGTGGTCAAAAATTGGATGCCGTCGGTTAACATAAATAATTTAATAAAAAAAATTCTTACTTAAACGTAACAAACACTCAATTCTCTAAACAAAAATATTATTTTTGTAAAACGTAACCCGAAACCTCGTTTTTTGTAATTCTTAAAATAAAACACATATCTAAACAGACTATAAAAATTCATTTTTCCTTATAATATTCACTCGAATGTACATTTACAATTAACGGGGTGTAAAAAACATCACAAAAATGTCAAAGTCAACATGTTTTTAGAATTTGCCTTTTTGGCTAAAATACGTGTGTCATAACCCATTAAAAATGAAATTTTTGTGGAAAAAAAAACTAAATTTCACTTTTTCTGACAACGTTCGCAAGGATGCATGTTCACAATTAATGTGAGTGTGTAAAAAAACAGTAGTGGAAAAGCCAATGTCAATGCGTATTTTTACTTTGTTATTTTTGACCAAAATACGTGTGCTATAACCCATGAAAGATGGAGGTTTCATGAAAATTTTAATTTTCAATTTTTTTACAATATTCACTAGAATGAATGTTCACAATCAGAGTGAGTACAAAAAAGTCAAAATCAATGTGTTTTTAAATTTTGTTATTTTTTTGTTAAAATGCACGTGCTAAAACTCATAAAAAATGGAGGTTTGGTAAAAATTTTAATTTTTATTTTTTTTGACAATAATCACTAGAATAAATGTTCACAATCGAGGTGGGTGCAAAAAAAAGTTAATTTAATGTGTTTTTTGGATTTTAAAACTTTTTACTAAAATGCGTGTGTTATAACCTAAGAAAAATGAAAATTTGGTGGAAAAAAAAAATTTCATTTTTTTTGACACTGTTCACAAGGATGCATGTTCACAATTAATGTATGTGTAAAAACAATAGTGAAAAGCCAAAATCAATACTTTTTGTTACTTTGTGCTGTAACTTGATTTTTCTTTGCCTTCTCTTTACAACCAAAACTTCTCACCAAAGGCCAGAACCGGCCAACTCTCTACCCATCACCCTCTCCACATCTATCTCCTCCACTAGCTTACTATCCTCCACCCTTTAACGCTCCATTTCTCATCTCCTTCTCCCCTCTTCCTTTAAACGTGAGTTAGCGCCTGCTGCTTCCAGCCATCCAGCCACAACCACAACTTCTGATTTCCAGCCATCCAGCCAACTACAAGCTTTCCTCTTCAGCCAACTACACCGAGTGGAGTCTTTCCTCTTCAGCCAACTACAAGCTCTCCCTGCCCCTCCCAAGACAAGATACGGGAAAACCACAACAACATTCAGATCTGGACTCAGGACTGGCTTTCGTCCCTTTCAGCATACACACGGGTCCTCACACCCTTTGGGTGGAAGGATCGGACTCAATCGGTAACATATCGGACCTCATCTACTCCAAGCTACCACCCACAACTGTTCACAACTTAGCAACTACTATTCATGACTCGGTTGAAGTTGTTTTCTTGAGGCAGTCGAAGCCTAAGCTATGGTGAACCTGAACGAATGTGGCCAAAAGATGGGAGCTGCCGGTGAACATTGCATAAGCATAAAGCAGCTCAACTGGCATCTTTAACCTAACCGGAGGTGGTGGGAGAATCCTGAAGTTGAGACTTTGAAGTGGGACTCCAAACTCGTCTACAAGTTGTGCTAATGCCGAACCCTGAGGTAATCTTCTGATATTTGGAATATGGTTCTGAGTTACTGTGAGCTTGTATTTGCTTATGGAATTTGGAGAAACCTTAAACAACTCTGGACTCAATGTTGCATATATAATGGAGTTGTTCAACTTGCTGTTGGTAATTCTTGCACTTGTCTTTGATTGAATTGTGTGGAACTTTGATTGGTGACTGTGAGCTAAGTTGTTGATGGAAAAATTTGAAGACAACTCCTGGTCACATTAATTATGGAAAAAGGCAAGCCGTTTGTTGTTATTCATGTGATCTGTATTTGGAACATTGATTTGGTGGCCCTGAGCCACTGTGAATTGAACTTGAATGAGCGTGGAGACTCTGAGGATCTGAGTGACTAATCTGAGGAGAGTTCCGAGCTGCACTATTATCATGTAATTGGTTATTCATTAATGAAATTGGTGAGTTTAGTTGAGTGATGTTGCTAATCCTGGCTATGGAACCCTGTTCTTGGTGATCCTATACTTGGTAAATCATTCATATTCCTGCTGAGATATTTGGTATTTTGCACTTGAACTTGAATGATTTTGAATCTGGAGATAGTCTGTTTGGAATCAGAATAGTCATATACTTCTTTGCTATTTCTTGAATTGGGCATGAGGCTCGGCTCTGAACTCATGTTGTTGGTAAAACCTTTTCTTGGCATCATCATGTGCTTGCTGAGACAAGCTGATCCAGCCGCTTGGTTGAAATTTTGGTAATCATGTAAGTGCTTGGTGATACATTAGCTCTGGCCGCCTTACCGTTGTCTTGCATTTATTCTATGCTTTTGCCGCTTGGTGAGAAATTGGTAATCATGTACTCTTGGCTGATACACGTGCTTGATGAGGTCGGGCCAACTGATGAGTAGTTCACAACCTCCGTGGTTTCTGACCTCCGACCGATGGCTGCCAAACTTATTTACTAATTAATTATACAGATTAGGGCCTCAAGCTTAAAGGAAAATAGAGACTATCTACTGGATATCCTTTCAAGTAGATTTTTTCTATTTCCCTTACACATATTGAGATAGATATCTCATGTAATGGAATAGTACTCCAAATTTATTGCATTTGCTTTGTAACAGTGTGGACGGGTATAGCCGGCATTGTGTTTTGCTTTGATCCAGTTATATATATACCTTTTTTTTTAAAAAAAAAAAATACTCTTTGTTACTTTTCCATTTTTGACCAAAATACGTGTGTTATAACCCATTAAAAATGGAGGTTTGTTGAAAATTTTAATTTTCACTTTTTTGACAATATTCACTAGAATGAATGTTCAAAATCGGGGTAAGTGAAAAAAGGTACAAAAAAAGTCAAAATAAATGCGTTTTTAGATTTTAAATTTTTTTGACTAAAATGCATGTGTTACAACCCATGAAAAATATAAATTTGATAAAAATTTTAAATTTCAGTTTTTTGAACACTGTTCACAAGTCTACATGTTCATAATTGAGGTGGGTGAAAAAAATAGTAGGGACAAAGTGAAAATCAACACATTTTTTATTTTGCCATTTTTGCCAAAATACGCATGTTATAACTCGTGAAAAATATAGGTTTGGTGAAAATTTTAATTTTTACTTTTTTTGACAATCTTCACTAGAATGAATGTTCATAATCGAGGTGAGTGTAAAAAATGGTAAAAATAGTTAAAATCAATGCGTTTTTAGATTTTGAAAATTTTGGCTAAAATGCGTGTGTTATAACCTATGAAAAATAGAAACTTGGTGATAAAATAAAATTTAACTTTTTTTGACACTGTTCACAAGGATGAATGTTTACAATTAAGGCGTGTACAAAATATAGTAGGGGAAAAACCAATAACAACATGTTTTTTTTACTTAGCCTTTTTTGACCAAAATACATGTGTTACAACCAATGAAAAATGGAGATTTTGTGAAAATTTTAATTTTCACTTTTGTAAGCTCTAAGGAAACTTAAGAGGGGGGGGGGGGGGGGTGAATTAGGTTTCTAAAAAATTATCTTAAACTAATCAACTCAAATTTAACAACAATGAATAAGTAATATGAATCACCACAAATGTAAAGTATTGATATATCAAGATGATGACCAACAATCACAATACTTTCAATTCTCAAATAATCAAAAGCATAAATGAATCAAAATAAGTGCAGAAATTAAATCAATGAAAATCAAGAACACAAATGATTTATAGTGGTTCAAGTCTCCCCCTTGGAGCACTCTACATCCAATACCTAAGTTTCCCAACTTAGGATTTCAAACCTTTCACTATAAACTGATCTTTTTCTTGTGGAAAGATCAAAAGAACCACTTTTACAACCCAAGTTTCCTAACTTAGGATTTCAACCAAGGCTCAACCTTTACACTAGCAATTCCAAGCTTTGTGTAAAAGGTTTTCACTCTCTCTTGAGAAACCTCTTACAATCACACTTAAAAGGATGTTTGAAGATGAAGTACAATCCCACAAATTGGGTAGATATGATGCTGATTAGCTCACAAGATGATTCAATCAATAAAATTACAACTCAAACCTATATAACTCAAGAATATGATATATACTCAAATAAGGCTCAATAAAATCAATCTTTTGTAGCTTGATGAAATAAAGATGAAGAGCAAGAGTTGTAATGATATTTTTCAAGATAGGAAGCTCAAAGAATCAATGGAAGAGATGTGTCAACGTTTATGCATTGGGTAGTATATATACCCTAGAGAAAATGACAAAAAAACGTCTATGTTGAATTTTAAAAAAACTAGCCGTTGAGAGTTTCGGACGCTAGTTTCGGACGGATGAGCCGTCCGAAACTAGGTTTCGGCCGTCCGAAATTCTCCTCTGCAGCTTCCATTTTTGACTCCAAAAACCAAACTCTCTGGACAGTTTCGGACGGTAGTTTCGGCCGTCCGAAACTAAGCACAGGCGTCCGAAACTTTGATTTTTCATTCCTTTTTCAATTTTCGTTTTTCAAATCACTTTTGTAACAATGTGTGTCTTTGTGCAAGTGCTTTTAAAACATTTTGAAGTTCATTTGAGTACTACCTATATTTAGAAAACATTTTTACTTGAGACTTAAACAAGTAATTCATTTTCTTGAGTTATTTAACAATTAGGGTTTAGGATTGGGATTTTGACCTAGTTTACCAATCTTGTATTTCCTTTGCATTTCCACATGTACTCTTCCTTTGATTGATCTCCATGCTTGACTTCTTTGAATATCTAATACATTGAGACACTTCTTGAACCATTAGCATAAACATAATTGTTTGTTAATCATCAAAATAAGTAAGATTAAAACCCTAGGTTTCACAACTTTTTTGACAATATTCACTAGAATAAATGTTCACTATCGGGGTGAGTACAAAAAACGTTACATAGAAAAGTCAAAATCAATGCGTATTGGAATTTGAAAATTTTTGACTAAAATACGTGTGTTATAACCCATACAAAATAGAACTTTAGTAAAAATTCTAAATTTCAATTTTTTTGACTCCGTTCAAAAGTATGGATATTCACAATTGTGGTGGGTGAAAAAAACAGTAGGGACAAAGTCAAAATCAACACCTTTTTTTACTTTGCAATTTTTGCCAAAATACGCGTGTTATCACCCATAAAAAATAGAGGTTTGGTAAAATTTTTTGGGTATGTTTGGATATGGATTTTAAGCTCATTTCTCATCTCATTCTAAATTAACATGTTTATTTATAATTAATTCTCAAAACAAAGATTTCCAACTTATCTAACCACAAAATAAGTGCATTTTAATCTTGGGAGAAAGGCAAAAATAGTTCTTAAACTAACATCATATATGAGTTTTGGTCACTAAACTTTTTTTTAGTAAAAAAGGTCACTTATCTATTATTTTTAGTCAAACAAGTCATTCTGTTTTTTTAGTCTGTATGTACAAATGGAAAAGTAATCATGTGACTTCATATTTTTAAGAGCAAAAGTCAAAATTGGTCACTAAACTTTTTGCAAATCTGCATTTTGATCAGCCAATTATTAAATTGGTCAAAATCATCATTGAAATCTTTAAGGGTAAGGTTTTAAGTCATTTCGTCAAATCATTCTGTTTGTACAGATGGAAACCTCATTTTTGGAGGGTAAAGTTGTCTCGACATACAAAATTAAGGGATTAAATAGTCAAATTATCAATGCTAGGGTCACTGGAATATTCACGAATTTCATTGACGTTTGTCTTCACCGGTACCTTTTTCAATGGCAACTTCGCCGTTCTAATCCCCGGCAGATGTTCCAACTTCACCTTCTGATAACGATCTCACCACGCTCCTCACGTAGATTGATACGTTGTTGCGGAAAAAGTGTCCACGATCTTTTCTAAATCAATTTGATTAAGTCAAATCACCCTATCTCTGTAGGATGATAATTTGCACGGTTATATGATGGCTCCTCACCAACAAATAACAAGACAGTCATGTAAAGATTTAATCCCCTCATCAGGAACTAAAACCCACAATGTAAATTAGAATTCCCTCCTCAGGAAAACAACTCACGTAAAAAAAACCCTATGTTCTTTATTTCTCAAAATTCACCTCTCTCTTAAAACCTGAAACAAAACACCTATTTATAGGCCTAAAACAAACCCTAAACGAATTATACCATAAAAGGAAACTTTAAATAACTTAAATCCTAAATTACCAAAAATAGAAATTAACTAACGCTAATTATTTCCCGCACGTCGCGACGTCGGTGGACAAAACCTAAAATAAAAAAACTATCGCTGCTGGACGTCGCGACTTGCGACGATGGACGTCGCGATATCGGATGCGCTCCACGTCGCGACGTGGTTTGTTGTCCACGTCGGCCCTTTTCTTCAATTCCAGGTCTCCAAATGAAGGACTCGTCTTCTACAACTGAAATGAGCACTTTGGATTCCTCGACCTTGACATATGATCTCGATTTCGTATTATTCCCTCCCACTTGAAAACGATTTGACCTCAAATCTTGTTGATTGCTAACAAGGAAATCCGGCACAAAATTTGTAAAATTATCAAGACAAAAAGACAAAATATATGGAAATTCACACTCATTATTTTTCCTCTCGTTGCCTTTTTCTACAACCCCCACCTTAAGGCTTTTTCCATTCAAATAATTGTTCAATTCTTTTTCTTGCTTATCATGATATAAAACAAAATTATCAATTAATGCAGAATCACTTAAAACAATAAAAGAATTTACATCATCACAAGAAGGTTCTTCAAGAGTAGTATTTGTATTAACCTCTTCCCCTTGAATTGTTTTCATTGAAGGCAATGCTTACTCCACCAAAGGATCTTCATTAATGGCCTTCACCATTGCTTCAACAATTTCATGAGCTTGTCCCATCTCCAATGGACGCAATTCATTATCCCCATGATCTTCAACACATTTCAACAATGGTATAGTAACAACTTTGACAGTTGGCTCTTCCTTTGGAGGTTCAACATACAAATCATACCATCTTGGACAACTAATAGCATTATGACCTATAGCCATACATCTCAAACACTTCCTAGCATGAACTCTAGGAGTAGGCATCCGAATCTTTCTTTCAACAAAAAGATTAGTACAATCACGTTCTTGATAACCATACCCATAACATATAGCACACCGGATTGGTTTTGGCTTAGACTCTTTTAAATCCTCAATCCAAGGATTTTTAGATGGAGTTCTCCTTAGAGTACCTGCTCGAGATCCCGACTCCAACTGTTCAAACCGCTGCTTAAATTGTTGATTGTTAGCTAACATCTGTCGTAATTGTTCACTCATAGTAGCAAGTATACCTTCTAGATTTTAGTTAACACTAGCACATTCTGCCTGTTTACTCATATTGACACTTAAACCAAATTTCCAAAAAGAATATCCACGACAATTGCTATGGCATCAATAACCCCAAATATCCAATATAATCAAACCAACAATCAATCACTAATTCAACCGGCTCAATTTCTCACAATACTAATTAAACAATAACAAAAGATATAATTGTTGTAACCTTCTCACAATAATAAAATCATGCAAGGCTGTGAATAACAACAATTTAGGGTTTCAATTTTAGAGAAAACTGAAAAACCTGATTTCAAAAATCCATTGAGCTCTGATACCACTTGATAACGATCTCACCACGCTCCTCACGTAGATTGATACGTTGTTGCGGAAAAAGTGCCCACGATCTTTTCTAAATCAATTTGATTAAGCTGAATCACCCTATCTCTGTAGGATGACAATTTGCACGGTTATATGATGGCTCATCACCAACAAATAACAAGACAGTCACGTAAGATTTAATCCCCTTCTCAGGAACTAAAACCCATAATGTAAATTGGAATTCCCGCCTCAGAAAAACAACTCACGTAAAAAAACAACCCTGTGTTCTTTATTTCTCAAAATTCATCTCTCTTAAAACCTGAAAGAAAACACCTATTTATAGGCCTAAAACAAACCCTAGACGAATTATACCATAAAAGGAAACTTTAAATAACTTAAATCCTAAATTACCAAAAATAGAAATTAATTAACGCTAATTATTTCCCGCACGTCGCGACGTAGAGAGCCTGACGTCACGATGTCGGTGGACAAAACCTAAAATTTGAAAAACTTGCCATCGGTGGCCATTTTCGTGTCATTTTTAGACTCATATAAAATGATGATGTGATATCTAATGCATAGTGGAATAAAAAGGTAAATTATAAATTTTGAAAAATGATCATTTTTCCTATGTTATAGCACACATTTTTTTTTTGCCAAAAATGGTAAATTTTAAATTTTTTTATGTCAGTGGCTATTTTCGTGTTGTTTTTGCACTTATATAAAATGGTGACGTGCTATCTAATGAATGGTGAAATAAAAAGGTAAATTTATAAATTTTGAAAAATGACCATTTTTGTGAGTTATATCACACGATTTTTTGCTGCCGTCGGTGGCCATTTTCGTGTCATTTTTGCACTCATATAAAATGGTGATGTGCTATCTAATGAACGGTTCAATAAAAAGGTAAATTTTTAAATTTTGAAAAATGAACATTTTTTGTGGGTTACAACACACATTTTTTTGCCCAAAACAGTAAAATTTTAAAAATTTGATGTCAGTGGCCATTTTCATGTTGTTTTTGCACTCATATAAAATGGTGATATGCTATCTAATGAATGGTGCAATAAAAAGGTAAATTTATAAAGTTTGAAAAATGACCATATTGCGTCGGGTATAGCACACATTTTTTTTTTTATCAAAAACGGTAAATTTTAAAAACTTGATACCAGTGGCCATTTTCGTGTTGTTTTTACACTCATATAAAATGCTGATGTGCTATCTAATGAATGGTGCAATAAAAAGTTAAATTTATAAATTTTGAAAAATGACAGTTTTTTGTGGGTTATAGCACACTTTTTTTTTGGGCGAAGTCCATTTTACCCCCCCTGTGGTTAGGCATAATCCCCCTATCGCTACCTCGTAGTTTAATAATGCCCACATAACCCCCTCGTACTTCGAACTATTGTGGAAAATCGACAGAATCCGTCTAAACTGACGAAAGTAATTTACACGCGCGTTAATCTGCGAGTAATAATTAAAATTTTTTATTTTTATTCCAAATTTACCCTTCTCTTTTATTTTTTCTTTCCTTTTCCTTTTCTCTCTCCCTCTCTCTCCAGCTGAAGCCACGATCCTAAATTCACTCAAATATTTCTGAAATCATCCTTGCAGCTGGAGAGGAAGCACTGTGGATCGAGCTCTCCTTCATCGGGGTCTACAGATCTCTCGCCAGATCTTGGTGGTTCTCTGCCTCCGCTATCAAGATCAGTCCACCGAGACTTTGCTCAATTCGGGTCAAGACGAGGCCCGGTTTATATGCGGAACAACGTCGATATTCACAATACCCATTTGCTCTGAAGCAAATCTTGGAGGACTGTGAGAATCTTCAGACAGCAGAATTCAACAAGCTCTGTGGTGATTGATTTGGACCTACCTCAGGAGATAAATTAAGACATGACCTGCAATCAAAATTTTCCGGCAAGAAAAATCGGAACCTATTCTAGCCGCCTGCAGGGGCACCCTTGAAGGAAGAATCTTTAGCCCAGATCGGAAGAGGTGGATGAGCCTCCAGCCGCCGACGTCTTCGATGGCTGTGAATCGGTGTGCTTCAGATCCGGCAAAGAGCATGCCCAGATCGGAAAAGGTCGATGAGCCTCCTTCCGCCTTCGTCTTTTGTATGACGTCACTAAATGATTTTTTGAACTTCCACTGAAGAGAAGAAGAAATACTCACAACCAGCTGCTGATTTTGATGCTTTTAGGACTGTAAATCAATCCCTCGATTAGGATGACAGTTTATATCTCAATTTGTCCACTGTTGATCAGAGGACAATCAAATTATGGCCAGAAAATCCTAAAGACTTGAGGTTTGATGGTTGGAATTAATTAATAATTATCCTAGTGATCAATACTTCAAAGTTTTTTGTTTTTGTTTTAATTATCTTAGGTAGCAAAATTCTGCTTGGATATTCAAAGAAGTTACAAAAGTTGAACGAAATCATACTCAAGGCCATGGCGCAATCACTGAGTTTGGAAGAGAGTTGCTTTCTAAAACAATGTGCAGAATGAGGATTAAAGAAAAAGTTAATCCTCATTCTGCACATTGCTGAGGTTTGAATGTGTGGAATCATGAGGAATCTTGGAATTTGGATTTTGGACTTAAAATTTCAAATTGTTCATATTTTTAAAACTCCAGATTATGAATGAGGATTTTCAATGTTGTACCCTCACTTAATGTTGAAAGTGGACTCCCTATTTTTGCTTGAATTTGTTGCGCGGATGTCGTGTGCTCCTCTTCTGATTGAAGCGCAAAGCGGAATCTGAAATCTTGATTTCTTGGTCATAGCCGGCTGTTTGAGTTTTGAGTTTTGAGTTTTGAAGCTATACTGAGTGCTTCGTTGATTGAAAACTGAAATTCTGATGAATATATTCAGATTGAAGATTTAGAAATCTTGAATTATTGGCGAGAAATTATGATTTAGAAATCTGCAAGTTAACAGTGGAGAAGATAAGGGTATTATAGTAAAATTACTCATTTCCGTCAGTTTTAACGGTTTCTGTCCGCTTTCCACTTAAATCCAAAGCAGAAGGGGGTTATGTGGGTATTATGAAACTACGAGGTAGCGATAGGGGGATTATGCCTAACCACAAGGGGTAAAATGGACTTCGCCCTTTTTTTTTTTAAACCGTACTTATATATATAATGAGCAAAAGATGATGCTGGATATACCCGTCGCATCATTACAAAGCAAAAGAAAATAGTAAACAAGGAGTACTACTCCATTACACGGTTTACCAATAAAATATATGATATGGAATGAAGAAAGCTTCTACGCTATATCAAAGACTAGAGTATTAACTTTCTACCTCCATTAAAAGCATATGAGGTGTGCCAAACAATTATACATATAAGTACATTTTTGAATTGCAAGTTTGTTTCACAGACTTATGGGAGAAAACGAGCTGAAATTCAATCCTACTCCCATTTCCACAAGTCTACGAAAGGGTCCATAGAAGGACACAATGCAGGCTACCACAGCAATCTAGGCAGCTCCAAACTGCTGGGAATGCAGCATTAACCAAATAGATCCTCACCCAGCAATTTACAAAGTCAATAATCTATCAAGATATCAACAATAAACCACATATAATCCACCATTGCCACAAAACGAGGCAATGGATTCTTTCAAGCAGCAAATCCAAGAAAATGTCCTAGCAAAAGCATGAAGATTATTGAGCCTGTTTCTCCTTAGCATGAAATTCCATCAAAGATCTTGGATGGGATTCACCTCAAATGTTAACACATATTTCACAAATACTCAGCAAAATGCAAGCACAAAACGCCAAGTACAGGGTTCCCATCAATCAACAACATAAGAGAACCAAAAGCTCCCATGTGATCAACTAGTCCACAAAACAAATGTCCAGAATTAACAAATGATTCACTCCACTATCGCCTCAAAATCAATAACAACAAAACAATCCAGTGGGCGGAAGTAGCTCTCAAGTAGCAAGAGATCAACACACCATATCCAAAACAAATATTAATCGGGCAAGCAAAGATTAATTTCCATTAGCTGAACTTCAACCCAAAAGTAGGCACACGGTTCAGTCAAAGGATCATAGATTTAAGCACAAATTTTCTTCACCAATCAGCCACGAATGTACTCTACCCAAACAAGTCTATTGTTTAAACAAATTAATTGGGAATGCATAATTAAAAGTTTGTAGCAATCATATGGATAAGCCGACAGTTAGTGCAAGTATAGCAAATCAATTGTTCTGAAATTTTGAATTTACTTAGCCAGCATTCTTGAGTAAAAATCACCCACCACCAAGGTAGGTGTCAGAAACAGCTCGGCAGTTCCATGAGCCACTACAGTCCAAAAACTCTTGCTAGCTCGATTTGAAGACCAGTTGGGAGCTCCACCAAGGCGTCGAAATGTAGCAGCGCCGGAGCTGGTAGGTCGGATCCTTGTAGATCGATCTGGAAAATCGTGACTCCAGCTTTTCCGGCCACATCTTCAGTGGCCGATAGGTTCTATCTAGATATGGGAAAGAGCCGATCTAAGGCCGAATCAGGTAGTTCAGATGGAACCTCTCCCGATCTGCTCTCTCCCGGCGAGTAATAGGCGGACCCAATAGTGGCAGCTTCAATCAAGAGGCTACCTTTTGGCGATTGTGCAGATCTGTGTAGCTAAAGTTGTGGATGGTGCGGTTGATGAAGACGATGGTGCGGCTGAAGGAGGCGATGATCCTGGTCAAAGAGCCAGTTGCGAGGAGATGGTTGTTCAGCCGAGTTGTTGAAGCGGCTGTAAAATAAAAAATGAAAGAGCTGAATGAATGTAAGCTGTATGATGAAGTCTTTGGAAAATCGATTTAGAGTAGAGGAGACCGGTTGACCGGCTCTAGCCTTGGTGGTAGGCAGCTGGAGTTATAAAGAAGGGGGAGAGAATTTTTTAGAGAGAGAAGGGGAGTTGATGAATTCTTGGGTTATAGCCCACTTTATTTTGTCAAAAATGGTAAATTTGGAAAACTTGCTCGGTGGCCATTTTCATGTCATTTTTGTACTAATATAAAATGGTGATGTGCTATCTAATGAATGGTGAAATAAAAAGGTAAATTTATAAATTTTAAAAATTGACCATTTTTCGTGTGTTATAGCACATGCTTTTTTTAAGAGCAATGATAGGGGGAGTGAAATTCTGGAGTGAAAAATTGGAGTGACTGACGTGGCATTGATAAAAATACAAACTAATACCCTAACCAAATGATGAGTGAACCCTAATGGGTAAGGGATAAGTTTGTCATTTTATCACTGCCACGTCAGTCACTCCAATTTTTCACTCCAGAATTTCACTCCTCCTATCATTTCTCTTTTTTTAATGCTATATATATATAGTGCCCACATGATTTCTAGATTATCCCAAGTCCTTGTATCCATTAGTACTCACATAAGCCAAACTCGTGCCCTCGAGTCCGGGAGCCTCTCAAGTCAAAAGCTACCTGGACAAACTAGTTTCTCATACTCCAATGTCCGCCTTTCCAAAAGAAAAGGAGAAGAAAGTAGCTGCCTCTCACTTCAGCCCTGAAAATGCCCAAGCACGATGACCTCCACTTTTCCTATGCAAAACAGCAATCCAGCTCCTCTCATCATTTTGCCCCTACAATTTTCCTTTTTTACTAATAATGGGGGCAGAAGACAATTGCAACTAAAGCTATAGAGCATAGACTTTACAGCATCCAGAATCTGCCAAGTTCTATCTTTAACAAAATAGCACATGTTTTTTTTTTTGCAAAAAACGGTAAATTTGAAAACTTGCCGTCGGTGGTCATTTTTATGTCAATTTTGCACTCATATGAAATGGTGATGTGCTATCTAATGAATGGTGAAATAAAAAGGTAAATTTATAAATTTTGAAAAATGATCATTTTTCGTGGGTTATAGCACTTGTTTTTTTATTTGGCAGAACCCCATTTACAGAATAATAGATACATTTGATAATCTCAATCTTAAATCTGTTGACAGGATTCATGCTAAGCAGCCAGAATTCATCCCAAGAAAACGGTAAATTTGAAAAACTTGCCATCAGTGGCCATTTTCGTGTCGTTTTTTCACTCATATAAAATGGTGAAGTGCTATCTAATGAATGGTGTAAAAAAGTGAAAAATTAAAAAATTTGAAAGATGACCATTTTTGTGGGTTATAGCACACATTTTTTTGCCCAAAACGGAAACGTTCAAAAACTTGCCGTCTGTGGCCGTTTTCGTGCCCTTTTTTGCACTTAAATGAAAAAGTGATGTGCTATCTAATGAATGGTTCAATAAAAAGGTAAATTATAAATTTTGAAAAATGACCATTTTTCGTAGTTCAAGCACACGTTTTTTTTTGCCCAAAACAGTAAATCTGAAAAACTTGCCGTCGTTGGTCATTTTTGTGTACTTTTTGCTCTCATATAAAATGGTGATGTGCTATTTAATGAATAGTGTAAAAAAGTGAAAAATTAAAAAATTTGAAAAATGACCATTTTGGTTGGTTATAACACACGTTTTTTCACCCAAAATGGAAAATTTCAAAAACTTTCCGTCGGAGGCCGTTTTCGTGCCCTTTTTTTCACTTATATGAAATATTGATGGGCTATCTAATGAATGGTGAAATAAAAGGGAAATTTATAAATTTTTAAAAATGACTATTTTTGTGGGTTATAACACACATTTTTTTGCCTGAAATGGAAACTTTCAAAAACTTGCCGTCAGTGGCCGTTTTTGTGCCATTTTATGTACTTAGAAGAAATAGTGATGTGCTATCTAATGAATGGTGCAATAAAAAAGAAAATTTATAAATTTCAAAAAATGTCAATTTTTCGTTGGTTATAGCACACGTTTTTTCGCCGAAAATGGTAAATATAAAAAACTTGCCGTCAGTAGCCATTTTCGTGTCATTTTGCAATCGAATAAAATACTGATGTGCTTTCTGATGAATGTTGTAAAAAAGTGAAAAATTAAAAAATTTGAAAAATTACCATTTTTTGTGGGTTATAACACACGTTTTTTTGCCCAAAATAGAAAAGTTCAAAAACTTGCCGTCGCTAGCCGTTTTCGTGTCGTTTTTCCCACTTACGTGAAAATAGTGATGAGGTATCTAATGAATGGTTCAATAAAAAAGGAAAATTTATAAATTTTTAAAAATGAACATTTTTCTTGGTTAAGCACAAGTTTTTTTTGCCAAAAACGGTAAATTTCAAATTTACCGTCTGTGACTATTTTCGTGTCGTTTTTGCTATAATATAAAATGATGATGTGCTATCTAATGAATGGTGTAAAAAATTAAAAATTTGAAAAATGACCATTTTTTGTTGGTTATAACACATTTTTTTGCCTAAAACGGAAAATTTCAAAATCTTTTCGTCTGTGGCTATTTTCGTGCCCTTTTTTTGTACTTCTATGAAATAGTGATGTGCTATCGAATGAATGCTGCAATAAAAAGGCAAATTTATAAATTTTAAAAAATGATCATTTTTCGTGGGTATAGCACACATTTTTTTGCCAAAAAGGGTAAATTTGAAAAACTTGCCTTTAATGGCCATTTTCGTGTCGTTTTTGCACTTATATAAAATGGTGATGTGCTATCTAATGAATGGTGTAAAAAAGTGAAAAACTAAAAAATTTGAAAAATGACCATTTTTGTTGGTAATAACACGTTTTTTTGCCCAAAACAGAAAAATTTAAAAACTTTCCGTCGGTGGCCATTTTTGTGCCCTTTTTTGCACTTATATGAAATATTGATGTGCTATCTAATGAATGGTGCAATAAAAAGGCAAATTTATAAGTTTTGAAAACTAGCCATTTTTTTGGGTTATAACACACGTTTTTTTGCCCAAAACGGAAAAGTTCAAAAACTTGCCGTCGATGGCCGTTTTCGTGCCTTTTTTGCACTTATATGAAATAGTGATGTGCTATCTAATGAATGGTGCAATAAAAAGGCAAATTTATAAATTTTGAAAAATGACCATTTTTCGTGGGTTATAACACGTTTTTTTGCCAAAAGTAATAAATTTGAAAAACTTGCTGCCAATGGCTATTTTGGTGTCGTTTTTGCACTCGTATAAAATGGTGATGTGCTATCTAATAAATAGTGTAAAAAAGTGAATAATTAAAATTTTTAAAAAATGACCATTTTTTTGGGGTTATAACACACGTTTTTTTTGTCTGATACGGAAAAGTTCAAAAACTTGCCGGCAGTGGCCGTTTTCGTGCCTTTTTTGCACTTATATGAAATAGTGATGTGCTATCTAATGAATAGTGCAATAAAAAGGCAAATTTATAAATTTTGAAAAATAACAATTTTTCGTGAGTTATAGAACACGTTTTTTTCCCAAAAACGGTATATTTGAAAAACTTACCGTCAGTGGCCATTTTTTTTAAATAAAACCGAATTTATATAAATAGTAGGCAAAATACGATGCCGAATATACCCGATCGCATCGTTACAAGAAGAATGCGATAAACATGGAGTACTACTCCATTACATGATTAGCTAATTAAATGAAGAGGATGGAAATAAGAAAACATCTACTCTAAATCAATGACTAGAGTATGATTTTCTATTTTCCAGTCAAAATTATATGTATCAATTTAATCAAATGTCCCGGCCCCTTCAATCAAAGTTTAAACCATTCAACACCACAATGGCCAAGCAGGTTCACCACTAATCAAGTGAAGTAAATGACAACGTACACAGATTAACACCTTCATCAGCGATGTGAACATAGAGCACATGAACACACTTAGAACACCTGGACCTAAGCCAATTGTCCACATTCAGCCCAAAAATTTCTGCATCTTCACTCCTCAGCAAGACGCAACAACATTAACATCAATGAACGGAGACCTTACTAAGCCTATAATCATCGGACTGATTTGAACATAAAGTATAAGAACTTAAGGCACTTCACCAAGCCATATGTACTAAGTTTAAGCATCAAAAGAAACCAAATCCATCAACAGTCTAATCCAGTGATCCATTATTGGTAGAGATTCAGCCTTAAGGACCAAATCTCTATTCCGTTCAGCCAAATCAAATGAAGTAAACGGCAACAATCCCAAATCAACAACTTCCTCAGCAACGTGAATATGTACTGAAATCAGTGTTTATCACTATTTATCGGGTCCAATGATCGCAGCATGGCATTTTTCATCCATCAGCATAGGGACCAAACACATCCAATGAAGATTCCACCCACCAAATTCAGATAGCAAATATATATTTCTCCTCATTCAGCAGTAATTGAAATCGCAGAATCGAAATTCCACATCCAGCATTGACAAAAACAGCAGTAATAAAATTCCAGTTAAAGTTCCAACAGCCCCAACCAATAATCACAACACTATAGTTAACATCAAAATTAGAAAATAAGGCCAAGCTGGTCTAACTTCGGCAACCAGGGGCCTCCAGTATACCTGAGCCAAGCTACCATGTACGGGAATAAATCCGCATAGCAGCAGGGTACAAATTCACGTTCAAGCTAGATGGGAAACAAAGCCATCCCTAGAGCATTCCTCAGCACCTTCTTCTTCTGCCGTCTGAAGGTCTTCCAATCAGCACAATCCTCTATGCTTCAGACCAAGTGGTTGTAAAAGATATACATTGTTCCGCAAGAGAGGGTCTCGGGCTGACCCAAATTGAGCAATCGGTGAACTGATCGTAAATACCATCGGAGGCATTTAGGAGGCCGAATTAGGTCTCCGGTGTGCTGGGTTCATTTCCAGCCAGTGATGTCGAACAAGAAATTGCCAGGCTCCCGGTTTGTTTTGCCTCAACCTTGAGTCCAGATCGGAGCTCCCGATCTTCAGGTAGGTTCTTTGAAGCACTGTGACTTCAGCTGATCAGTGACGTCAGCTGCTGCTTTGACATCGATCTAGGCTGTCGAAGCACCGCCGTTGTCAGCTGCCTGGCCATTCTTCAAGCTCTGATGTCCTCGTCTGAAGTCTGAAGTTGCCGGGCTGCCGTCGTCAGTGAGGGCAGTAATGAGACCGAAGTCTCCGAAACCCGATCTGTCGTGCCAATGACAGATCGGAGAACCTTTATCCACGATCGGAAAAAGTAGATGAGCCTCCTGCCGCCGTCGTCGAAGGAGCCAAAGCCGTCTGCACGACCTGTGATTCTGATGAGTTTTGAATGAGCTTTCGATGAGCCAAAACTGTCATCGAGGGATCCAAAAACGTCTGCACGAAAATGAAACTTTGATTCCGATGAGCTTTGAAGTCGTGTGTTGAGCACGAACAAGCTCTATTCAGCTGATGATTCCGATGAGCTTCCGACGGGATTCTGATTTCTGAGCAAGCTCTCTTCAGCGCACAAATCTGTGGATCGGATATGAGAACTGAACTTCAAAAAAATGGATGCTAATCGATCTCCACCACAACTACTCTATCTATTACACTAGTTAGAATATGTGGGATCGGGCCTTTCAGCTCTTCTACCACAACTACTCTATCTATTACACTAGTTAGAATATGTGGGATCGGGCCTTTCAGCTGAAGAGCTGAAAGGCCCGATTGAAATTTCTTATCAAAACCTAGAGAGAATGAGGAGAGAATTCTGACGTCTAGTGAATTGTGTTAGAATTGTCGGTGGCCATTTTTGTATCGTTCTCATATAAAATGATGATTTCCTATCTAATGAATGGTGCAATAAAAAGGCAAAATAAAATTTTTTGAAAAATGATCATTTTTCGTGAGTTATTGTACACGTTTTTTTGCCAAAAATAGTAAATTTAAAAAAACTTGTCATCGGCGGCCATTTTTGTGTCGTTTTTGCACTCATATAAAATGGTGATGTGCTATCTAATGAATAGTGCAAAAAAGTGCAAAATTAAAATTTTTAAAAAATGACCGTTTTTTGTGGGTTATAACACAAGTTTTTTTGCCCAAAACAAAAAAATTTAAAAACTTGCCGTCGGTGACTATTTTCGTTCCCATTTTTTGTTGGTTATAACACGTTTTTTTGCCCAAAACGGGAAATTTCAAAAACTTTTCATCGATTGCTGTTTTCGTGCCATTTTTTGCACTTATATGAAATAGTGATGTTCTATCTAATGAATGGTGCAATAAAAAGGCAAATTTATAAATTTTGAAAAATGAATATTTTTTGTCAGTTATAGCACACGTTTTTTTCCAAAAATGGTGAATTTTAAAAACTTGCCGTTGGTGGTCATTTTTTTGTCGTTTTTGCACTCATATAAAATGGTGATGTGCTATCTAATGAATGGTGTAAAAAAGTGAAAAATTAAAAATTTGAAAAATGACCATTTTTTGTGAGTTATAACGCACGTTTTTTTTCCCAAAATGGAAAAGTTCAAAAACTTGCAGTCGGTTGCCTATTTAGTGCATTTTTTTGCACTTACGTGAAATAGTGATGTGCTATCTAATGAATGGTGCAATAAAAAGGCAAATTTATAAATTTTGAAAAATGGCCATTTTTTGTGGGTTAAGCACACGTTTTTTTTTGCAAACATAAAGTTTGAAAAATGATCATTTTTTGTGGGTTAAGCACACATTTTTTTTTGCAAACAACGGTAAATTTGAAAAACTTGCAGTTGTTTTTGCACTCATATAAAATAGTGATGAGCTATATAATGAATGGTGTAAAAAAGTAAAAAAATTAAAAAATTTTAAAA
Organism: Ophiorrhiza pumila; assembly: GCA_016586305.1. NCBI lineage: Eukaryota > Viridiplantae > Streptophyta > Magnoliopsida > Gentianales > Rubiaceae > Ophiorrhiza > Ophiorrhiza pumila. Next base: position 4,782,212 of record BLIW01000001.1, on the reverse strand, counting down.
ATGACCATTTTTGTTGGTTATAGCAAAGATTTTTTTGCCTAGAATGGAAAATTTCAAAAACTTTCCTTCGGTGGCCGTTTTCGTGCTGTTTTTTGCACTTATTTGAAATATTCATGTGTTATCTAATCAATGGTGCACTAAAAAGGCAAATTTATAAATTTTGAAAAATTACCATTTTTTGTGGGTTATAGGGGTGTAATCGAGCCGAGTCGAGCTCGAATATACCCCTAATCGAGTTAGTCGAGCTCATTAGGGGTGCTACTTGAGCTTGAGCTTGAGCTCAATCGAGCACCAAATTTTGAGCTTGAACTCGAGCTTGACTTCGAGTACCGAGCTCGAGCTCAATTATTTTATTTATTTATTTTTTGAAATTTATAGGATGTATTTGTAATTTTTTAAAATTTAATGCGGTCAATTTATAATTAACTATAAAATTAAGGATTAAAACATCATTATAAATAGATTAAATTATAATTTATTAAACTATAGGGACTAAAAACATAAATTTAAATATTAAAAATAAAAATATATATGTATACTCAGTAGCTCGCGAGCTAATCGAGTATGTGCAATCCGAGCTCGAGCTCGGCTCGAGATCGAACTCGAGCCCGCTCGAGCTCGACTCAAACTCGATTAACTGAGTTCGAGTCGAGTTGTTGAACGTGCTACTCGCGAGTAGCTCGCTTGTTTACCACCCCTAGTTATAAGACACGTCTTTTTGCCTAAAACGGAAAAGTTCAAAAACTTGCCGTCGGTGGGCATTTTCATTCCCTTTTTTGCACTTATACGAAATAGTGATGTGCTATTTAATGAATGGTGCAATAAAAATGCAAATTTATAAATTTTAAAAAATGACCATTTTTCGTGTGTTATAGCACACGTTTTTTTTGCCAAAAAATGGTAAATTTGAAAATCTCGCCGTCGGTGGTCATTTTCGTGTCATTTTTGCACTCATATAAAATGGTGATGTGCTATCTAATGAATGGTGCAATAAAAAGGCAAATTTATAAAATTTGAAAAATGACCATTTTTCGTGTGTTATATAACACGTTTTTTTGCCAAAAAATAGTCAATTTGAAAAACTTGCCGTCAGTAACCATTTTCATGTCGTTTTTGCACTTGTATAAAATGGTGATGTGTTATCTAATGAATAGTGTAAAAAGGTGAAAATTTAAAATTTTGAAAAATGACCTTTTTTTGTGGGTTATAACACACGTTGTTTTGCCTAAAACGGAAAAGTTCAAAAACTTGCCGTCGGTGGCCATTTTCGTGCCCTTTTTTGCATTTATATGAAATAGTGATGTTATATCTAATGAATGGTGTAATGAAAAGGCAAATTTATAAATTTTGAAAATAACCATTTTTCGTGGGTTATAGCACACGTTTTTTTTGCCAAAAATGATGAATTTTAAAAACTTGCCATCGGTGGTCATTTTCGTTTTGTTTTTGCACTCATATAAAATAGTGATGTGCTATCTAATAAATGGTTTAAAAAAGTGAAAAATTAAAAAATTTGAAAAATTACTATTTTTTGTAGGTTATAACACACGTTTTTTTGCCCAAAATGGAAAAGTTAAAAAACTTGCCGTCGGTGGCCGTTTTCGTGCCTTTTTTGCACTTACATAAAATAGTGATGGGTTATCTAATGAATGGTGCAATAAAAAGGTAAATTTATAAATTTTTAAAAATGACTATTTTTGTGGGTCAAGCACACGTTTTTTTTTCCAAAAATGGTAAATTTTAAAATGGCGATGTGCTATCTAATGAATGGTGTAAAAAATTTGTAAAATACCCATTTTTTGTTGGTTATAACATAGGGTTCTTTTGCCTAAAACGAAAAATTTCAAAAACTTTCCATCGGTGGCCTTTTGCGTGGCATTTTTTGCACTTATATGAATATTCATGTGCTATCTAATAAATGGTGCAATAAAAAGGCAAATTTATAAATTTTGAAAAATTACTATTTTTTGTGGGTTGTAACACGTTTTTTTTGCCTAAAATGGAAAAATTCAAAAACTTGCAATCGGTAGCCATTTTTGTACCTTTTTTTGCATTTATATAAAATGGTGATGTGCTATCTAAAGAATGGTGCAATAAAAAGGCAAATTTATAAAATTTTAAAAATGACCATTTTTCGTGGGTTATAGCACACGTTTTTTTAATTATTTTTATTTTGCATAATCTCCTTTTGAGGTGGGGCACCACTCCCAATATATTAGCAAAAAAATTTTTGGATGATAGATATACCTTAATATCATCCTTACATCAAAAGACCAAAATGAACAAATTCCCGTTTCCATGCCAAAGCCTAATGGGAAATTGTTCATATGGATTCAAAGCATAAATATGGAGTACTACCTCCATTTACAAAAATTAGTACCTGATCTATAAAGAAGAGGAGATCCTCCCCTTTTCCAGACTAAGATCACTACTACAGATTAGCAGGATATTTGATTAACAAACACCAGGAGTAATAAGCTGCACCAGATAAATACAATGAACATCCAGGGATGTGGCTTGGTCAGCCTCCACCTTTTCCATACAAAATTGGGTACTAGGTAATATATACATCCATAAAAACCAAGGTCAACCCACTTTAGCCAGAAAATGAACCACAGATTTAAGGGACAAAATAGCCTAACAACTGCATCTGTGGTCCAACATAAAACAGCAAATGCATAAAACTTCATTGGGACATAGCCAACATCAGCAGCTGGTCCTCTATTCATGATTTTTTTACCTTTGATCTTTTGAAAAAAAGGCACACCTAGCTTATCCACAAGAATGATTTTCTTTAGCTCTGGATGATTGATCTCAAAATCAGACATACTTCCTTGCTACCATCCATCTTGCCGCTTGATTGGAGATTTTGAAGATTTTTTTGAATGTAGTATATCTCCTTATCATACTAATAGAGTCCTCAAGGTGGGTAAATCTCCAGAATTGCTTTTCTTTAGATAGAACTCTCTCCAGGCATATTGAGTCAGATTCCAAAACTATGTTTGTAAATCCCAGGTTCATGTAGTTTTGTATGCCTGTAACTGTTGTTACAATCTATACCTGTACTTTAGAGAAGATCATGCAATTAAACTCTGTGATTAATTGGAATAAAAGAATCTTACCTTCCAAGTCTCTAATAATCAGGCTGCCTTGTCCAGCATTATCCCTGATTTGGCTTGCTATATTAATTTTTACCTGACCTTTGACTGGAGGAATCCATTTAACAATCTCAACCTTAAACCTGTTGACTGGATTCAAACTGAGCGACTAGAATTCATCCCAAGAACATGCATGTAGTTTCATACAAATGATCAAAGATTCAAGAATAGATTTCACTAAAGCCTTCATTTCAGTATTCTGATTTTCAAAAATAATTTTGTTTCTCATTTTCCAAATTTCCCAACAAATGTACAAAGGAATGATTTTTGTTAAAAAGTTAACATTGCTATTTTTCCCTTTATGGTTTTTCCAGTTTTGAAAATTCGTATTCAAGGATAGAGAATGAGTTGCTATTCCTACCTCGGCTCCAAATTTCCTCCATATGAAACTTGTGAATGGGCATTCAGCAAATAAGTGGTTATTTGTGTCCCCAATGGCTTTGCATAAATGGCATAAGAAGGGGCCATGTATGCTGAATTTAGACAAGTTATTTCCAATGGGCAATTTATTATTTATCAATCTTAAGTTAAAGAAAGAGATTTTTTTAGGCACACGATTATCCCATATATCCATAGCATTTGGATTATATGGTTGAATCCTTTGTCTGATTTTTTTGGTACGCTGAAGAGAGTGAGAATTCTTCTTTCTCTTCAAGAGACCAAATAAATCTGTCTTTTTCCAGCACGGAGGGGGAATAACTGTGTTTGAGAACTTCTAACCAATCTAGTAGAATAAAATTCTGAAGTGCTGTTAGATTCCATCCTTGATCATTAATGAATTGTGCTAGTGTGTGATTATTTTCTTGAGGGGCTGTATGAGCTAAGGTCCCTCTTCCAAGCCAGTTGTCAAACCAGAGGCTGTAGTTACCTTTATTAACTTTGATCATAATGAATTGTTCTGAAATATGAGAAACTTTAAGCATTCTAGTCCAAATTTTAGAATCCCCTCTAAAACTACTAGCCATTGTAGGATGAATTTTCTTACAGTATTTAGAATGTAGAAACTTAGCCCAAAGTGTGTCATTTTTCCTGAATTTCCACCATAGTTTTATAGCTTGTGCTGCGACAATGTCTTCTAGGGCCTTAAATCCTACTTCTCCCTTCTCCTTAAGCAAGCATAGCTTACTCCATTTTAGCCAATGAAATGCTTTCTGGGAATCTGTGCTCCCCCATAAGAAGTTTGCAGACAGTGATTCTAACTGATGTAAGATTTTTTTTGAGGGTTCAAAGCCATAGTGATGTAGAGTGGTGAAGAGGCTAAAACACTTTGGATGAGAACAATTCTACCTCCCTTAGTGATGATCTGAGGGTTCCAAAATGAAATTTTGGCAGTTATTTTCATGATCAAATCCTCATAATGTGCAACCTGGATTCTTTTGTAATGGAGAGGAATTCCCAAGTATTGAATAGGCAGTGATCCCCTTGGGAATTTTGTGAGTTTTCTGATCATATAAATCTTTTTTCTACTTAAATGCTTATGAGCCAAAAAACAAATTTTTTGGGGGTTAATTTTCTGCCCGGAAGTATTTTCATAATGCTGAATAGTTTTCATTACAGATTTTAAAGATTTTGAATTAGCAGTGGTAAATATCATAACATCATCAGCATAGGAAAGGTGAGAGATTGCAGAGCATCCTCTTGGAACACAAAATTTTGGGACAGATTCTAGCAAGTTTAGTCTGTTTAAGCATCTAGAAAAATATTCTGCACCAATTACAAACAGCATGGGAGAGATAGGGTCTCATTGTCTTAGCCCTCTAGTAGATTTGAACCAACCATAAGGGATTCCATTAATTAGGATCAAGAACCATACGTTTGAAATTAATCTCCAAATAATATCAATCCATATTTTGCCAAATCCCATTAACCTCATTATCTGAAGTAAGAATAGCCAATTAACTCTATCATAGGCTTTTTCCATGTCTAGTTTAAGAGTTATGTTACCATATTTATGCCTTTTAGGTAATGTGGTCATTAATTCAGCAGCTAACAAGTAGTTATCCACTATATTCCTACCTTAACAAAACCACTTTGATTTTCCCCTATTATTTTACTAAGGATATGCCTTAGTCTCACTGAAAGCAGCTTGGAGATAATCTTATTAACAAAATTGCATAAACTAATAGGTCTAAATTGAGAAAAATTTGAAGGCCCCTTAATTTTTGGAAGTAGGATAATAGATGTGGCATTGATGCTTGTGGTAAAGATCCTCTATTTATAAAATAACTCACAGCATCAAGAAGGTCAGACTTGACAATATCCCAAGCTGATTGGAAAAACAAGCCATTGAAGCCATTCGAACCTGGAGAGCTAACATCACTTATTGAGAAGACTACAGCTTTTAATTCCTCTATATTAGGAATGGCAGTTAAGGCCTGCCTTTCATTTTCACAAATCATTTCTGGAATTAAATCTGATTTAATGTCAGTTGAAGTGTTGGTCAAAAAAAGAGTACTGAATCTACTGCTACCTGGCCTATTTCTCTTTGAGTTTCTATCCAGTCCCCCATGTGATTTTTGATTCTGTGAATGTAAATTTTGGACTGTTTCTGTTTAACAGAAGCATGAAAATAGTGAGTATTCCTGTCCCCCTCATTTGTCCATTTTAACCTAGCTTTTTGAGCCCAAAAAGACTCCTCATTACCGAGAGCAAGGTTATACTTAGCATATGCTTCATTTAGAATGGTTCTATCAAGGGGGTTGGAAGCATCTTTATTTTCCAATCTCCTCACCTCCTCTCCAGCTTCTGACACCCTAGAGAATATATTTCCAAATTAGTTTTGTTCCACTCTCTAAGCCTAATCTTAGTATTTTTGAGTTTCTCAGTCATAACTCTCATTGGGTTGCCTTCTACATGTATATGCCAGGCTCTACCAACTACGTCAAGAAACCTATTGTTTTTTGTCCAAAAATTCTGGAATATGAAGTTTTTCCTTGTTATTTCCTCTTTTAGTGTCCATCTAAATATTAGAGGAGAATGGTCTGATGGACTTCTAGATAAATGATTTAATATACCCTGCATTTTGAAAGTTAGGAACTGACTATTAACCGTACCTCTATCTAGCCTTTTCCATATTCTATTATTTCCATGCCTATTATTACACCAGGTATGCTGAGGACCTACAAAATTCATCTCAGATAAACTTAGATCATTCATAAATTGTGTAAGCTCTTGCCCTTCTTTTGTATGAAAAGGTTTACCTCCTTTTTTTCCTGTTTATCCGTTATGCAATTCTAGTCTCCTAATAAGATCCATGGTTTATTAGTATTTTCTGTATTTACTTAGGGATTGACACAAAGGCTCTCTGTCCTTAGGGGAACACTTAGCATAGATTACAGAAACTAAACAAACACAGGGAAGCATTGCGTGTTTCAAAGAAAAAGTTATATGCTGACTGAAGTTTTCCACAATAGAATAGCTAAAAGGAGCTTTAACAAAAATCCAAATAGTGATAGCTTCATTAGATATGCCTATGTCAAATCTCAATTTTTGTCTAAATTTTTCTATTTCATGCCTACTTCTTAAAGGTTCAGCAATAGCAATTAGGTTGATGTTATTTTGTCTAATGATTCTTTTCAGTCTGATAAAATTAGGTTTCTTCACAATACTTCTAATATTTCAAAAGATTGTATTAATCATCAGAAGACTCGACATAGGTACCTGTAATTGGAAGGTTCTTTCTGAGTTTGTGATCAAAGGTACCTTGAAGTTGAGAAGCACTCAATTTTTCTATCCTCATTTGCTTTGTTTCCTTCTTTTTTGCTGATTTCGACTGTACTTGAGTAAAAGGAATCTCTTATTTTTCAATTAAAATGTCCACTGATCCTTCGGCCTCTGATTCAAATGCCTCCTGCAGAGAAGAAACTGAGTTAGTTTTTCTAACTTCCTGGACTGAGATATCATGTATTATGTCGTCTTCTAGGTTGTTCTTATGATTGTCCACTAACTTCTCTTCCAAACAGAGATTTTCTCAGTATCCTTTATTCCTTCTTGGCTTTCAAGATGTGGTACTTGGATTCTTTCTGCCGGCAGGACAGTTGTCTTATCGATCAATCTAGAAGGATCAGCTGAGGGTTCAGGGATTTCTTGGGCTATTTTAGGTAGCACCACCTCATAATTCTCTATCAAAATCTCTTTCCCTTTCCCGATGTTATCTACCTTCTGATTATCCAAATTGGTAGTTGTTGAGGCTTTGGGAAGCCACTCTTTTTGGGTCTTCAGACTTGGTAGTTTAGCTTTTTGCTCGACGCGTTTAGGAATTGGAATGCAACCATCTGAGTTATGCCCCATCTTGTTGCATTTTCTGCAATATCTAGGGAGATTTTCGATTTCCACATCCTGCCATTTCCCAATTGATTTATTTCCTATCCAGATTCTAGATGGAAATTAGTGTAAGACGTTCATTTCTACGCAAATTCTTGCCTCACTTGGCTGGAGGAGGACCTCTGCAAATACGGAGGCTAAGTCCATCTTTAGAGGCTTTCCAAAAGCAGGTGCCAACGAGAATAATTTATGTGGATCCAACATATGAATAGGAAGTAATGGGAAGCGGATTCACACAAGGGCGGTCGATGGCTCTTTTTCGGGGTCATATTCCTTTGTCCAACGGAATATTCTGGCTTGAAAACTTTCAAAAGTCCAGGTTTTCCTGAGCCACATTCTTTGGAAATCGTCTTCTCTATCAAATACATGTCTTTGGTCTAATAGTCCGATGTGGCATTCTCCATTGAAGGCCGCTACAAGCACCTCTTTTCTTAGGACCGCTATTTAAGGCCTGCCCCAAGAAAATTTCGCCACTAACGTGAATTGGAACTTCTTGGCTAAATCATCTTCTTCCTCTTCAGTTAAGAACAAGGCTGGCTCTCCTTTGAATGACTCTAAAGGACGGCCTGTTTTTTGAATCTCAGCAAACGAGACTTGAACCTGTTTTGGTCTTGCTGTATTGGAGCCTATTACATCTTTGTATGATTTCGGATCTGGCGGTTTTTCCATTGGAATTGACATCTCATGTGATTAGGGCATGGATACATCGTTTGGCTTAAAATTTTTTGAGATCTTAAAGAAAATGGGGGTGGTGATCTGGTGGCCAAACGGTAAATTTGAAAACTTGCCGTCGGTGGCAATTTTCGTGTCATTTTTTGCACCCGTATTAAATGGTGATGTGCTATCTAATGAATGGTGTCAAAAAGTGAAAAATTAAAAATTTTAAAAAATTACCGCTTTTTGGGTATTATAATGCACATTTTTTTTACCCAAAACGGAAAAGTTCAAAAACTTGTCGTCGGTGGCTATTTTCGTGCCCTTTTTTGCACTTATATGAAATATTGATTTGCTATCTAATGAATGGAGCAATAAAAAGGCAAATTTATAAGTTTAGAAAAATGACCATTTTTTGTGGGTTATAACACACGTTTTTTTCCCCAAAATAGAAAAGTTCAAAAACTTGCCGTCGATGGCCATTTTCGTGCCCTTTTTTGAACTTATATGAAATATTGATGTGCCATCTAATGAATGGTGCAATAAAAAGTCAAATTTTTAAATTTTTAAAAATAACCATTTTTCGTGAGTTATAGTACACGTTTTTTTGCCAAAAATTGTAAATTTGAAAAACTTGCCGTCGGTGGCCATTTTTGTGTCGTTTTTGCACTCATATAATATGGTGATGCTCTATCTAATAAATGGTACAAAAAGTGAAAAATTAAAAAATTTTAAAAATGACCATTTTTTGTGGGTTATAACACACTTTTTTTTAGTACAAAATCCACTTTTAATTCATACTATTATATAAGGTAATGAGGTACAAAGCTCAATATGGCATTCAAGCATCTAATTTTGAAAATGAACGAAACAACTCAAAACTTTTTTTAGTATATTATTACAACATGATCATATCTTCTCAAACTGATTGTCCTTGAGTTGCTGTTGGTTCTCCATGAAATGGGATGTAGTCATTCCAACTCCTTCATTGTTCTACTCTTCCCATCCACCTGTGTCTGCCTTGGAATGAGCCCAGTAGTAGAAAATGGAGCCTATCATTTATAGCAATGATACTGCAGCCCCAGCAGCAAACACACCTTTGCGAAGAGTAGCACACGACAAGTCAGTACTATAAAGTATGCCTTGATATTTAGTGTGGTGAGCATTCCTTGTTGATCCTGCCAGTAAGCATGCTTCTGCTCCCAAAAAGCTTACGCAAGAAAAGATGAAGAAGAAAATGGCACAAGTAATAGACCTTCCACCTACCATCCCTTTCCCAAAACACAAACACTTTGTAAATCCGTTAAGCACCGTTTGACTAATCAGGAGCAATCCAAACGCCGATAATCCATACACCGTTGAAGCATCCGTTGCGTACACACAGTATGTCATTTCATCGTACTTATTCGGTACAACCTTAGCCGTGCTACGATACCGTTCAACTCCAACTGCGAGAACAAAGGCGATGAGGTGAAGAGAAGTGATAATTGCAAAAATGGGTATTGAAGCTCCCATGTTATAACACACATTTTTTTGCCAAAAACTGAAAATTTCAAAATCTTGTCGTCGGTGGCCGTTTTCGTGCTATTTTTTTCCCTTATATGAAATATTGATGTACTATCTAATGAATGGTGCAACAAAAAGGTAAATTTATAAATTTTGAAAAATGACCATTTTTGTGGGTTATAACACACGTTCTTTTGCCCAAAATGGAAAATTTCAAAAACTTGTCGTCGATGGCCATTTTCATTCTGTTTTTTGCACTTATATGAAATGGTGATATGCTATCTAATGAATGGTGCAATAAAAAGGTAAATTTATAAATTTTTAAAAATGACCATTTTTTGTGGGTTATAGTACACGTTTTTTGCCAAAAACAGTAAATTTGAAAAACTTGCCGTCGGTGGCCATTTTCATGTCATTTTTGCACTAATATAAATGGTTATGTACTATCTAATGAATGGTGTAAAAAAGTGAAAAATTAAAAAATTTGAAAAATGACCATTTTTTGTGGGTTAACACACGTTTTTTTGCCTAAAACGGAAATGTTCAAAAACATGCTGTCTGTGGCCGTTTTCATGTCGTTGTTTGCACTGATATTAAATAGTGATGTGCTATCTAATGAATGGTGCAATAAAAAGGCAAATTTATAAATTAAAAAAAAACCATTTTTCTTGAGTTATAGCACACGTTTTTTTGCCAGAAATCGTAAATTTAAAAAACTTGCCGTCGTGGCCATTTTCATGTCGTTTTTGCACTCATATAAAATATTGATATGCTATCTAATGAATGCTACAATGAAAAGACATATTTTTTAATTTTTAAAAATGACCATTTTTCGTGGGTTATACCACGCGTTTTTTGCCAAACGGTAAATTTGAAAAACCTTGCCGTCGGTGGCCATTTTCGTGTCATTTTTGTACTCATATAAAATGGTGATGTGCTATCTAATTATGGTGTCAAAAAGTTAAAAATTTAAAAATTACTATTTTTGTAGATTATAACACACATTTTTTTGCCCAAAACGGAAAAGTTCAAAAACTTGTCGTCGGTGCCAAATTTCGGGTCATATTTTGCACTTATATGAAATATTGATGTGCTATCTAATGAATGGTGCAACAAAAGGCAAATTTATAAGTTTTGAAAAATGACCATTTTTTGTGGGTTATAACACACGTTTTTTTGTCGAAAACGGAAAAGTTCAAAAACTTGCCATTGATAGCCGTTTTTTGCACTTATATGAAATAGTAATGTGCTATCTAATGAATGGTACAATAAAAAGGCAAATTTATAATTTTTTAAAAATGACAATTTTTCGTGATATAGTACACGTTTTTTTGCCAAAATGGTAAGTTTTAAAAACTTGTCGTCGGTGGCCATTTTTGTGTCGTTTTTGCACTCATATAATATGGTGATGTGCTATCTAATAAATGGTGCAAAAAGTGAAAAAATTAAAAATTTTAAAAATGACCATTTTTAGGGGTTATAACACGTTTTTTTGCCCAAAACGGAAAATTTCAAAATCTTGCCGTCGGTGGCCGTTTTCGTGCTGTTTTTTGCACATATATGAAATATTGATGTGCTATCTAATGAATGATGCAACAAAAAAGGTAAATTTATAAATTTTTAAAAATAAACATTTTTTTGGGTTATAAAACACGTTTTTTTGCCCAAAACGGAAAAGTTTAAAATTTTGTCGTTGATGGCCGTTTTCGTGCCGTTTTTTACACTTATATGAAATAGCGATGTCCTATCTAATGAATGGTCCAATAAAAAGGCAAATTTATAAATTTTTAAAAATGACCATTTTTTGTGAGTTATAGTACACGTTTTTTTTCAAAGATGGTAAATTTGAAAAACTTGCCGTCGGTGACCATTTTTTTGTCATTTTTTCACTTATATAATATTGTGATGTGCTATCTAATGAATGGTGTAAAAAGGTGAAAAATTAAAAAATTTGAAAAATGACCATTTTTGTGAGTTATAACACACGTTTTTTTGCCAAAAACAGAAAATTTCAAAATCTTGCCGTCTTTGCCCGTTTTTTGCACTAATATGAAATATTGATGTGGTATCTAATGAATGGTGCAACAAAAAGGTAAATTTGTAAACTTTGAAAAATGACCATTTTTTGTGTGTTATAACACGTTTTTTTGCACAAAGCGGAAAAGTTCAAAAACTTGTGGTCGATGGCCGTTTTCGTGCCTTTTTTGCACTTATATGAAATAGTTATATGCTATCTATTGAATGGTGCGATAAAAAGGCAACAATATATATTTTTAAAAATGTCAATTTTTCGTGGGTTAAAGAACACGTTTTTTGCCAAAAACGGTAAATTTGAAAACCTTGCCGTCGATGGCCAATTTAATGTCTTTTTTGCACTCATATAAAATGGTAATGTGCTATTTAATGAATGGTGTAAAAAGTAAAAAAATATAAAAAAATGAAAAATGACCATTTTTGTGTTTAAAACACGCGTTTTTTTGCCAAAAACGGAAAAATTCAAAAACTTGCCGTCGGTGACCATTTTCGTACCATTGTTTGCACTTATATGAAATAGTGATGTGCTATCTAATGAATGGTACAATAAAAATGCAAATTTATAAATTTTGAAAAAAGGCCATTTTTCAGGAGTAATAGCACGCGTTTTTTTGTCAAAAACGGTAAATTTCAAAAAATTGTCGTCGGTGGCCATTTTCATGTCGTTTTTTCACTCATATAAAATGGTGATATGCTATCTAATGAGTGGTGCAATAAAAAGGCAAATTTATAAATTTTGAAAAAAGACCATTTTTCGTGAGTTATAGCACACATTTTTTTACCAAAAATGGCAAATTTAAATAACTTGTCTACGGTGGCCATTTTCATGTCATTTTTGAACTAATATAAAATGGCGATATGCTATCTAATGATTGGTGCAATAAAAAGGTAAATTTATGAATTTTTAAAAATGACTATTTTTAAACGGTAAATTTGTAAAACTTGCCGTCAGTGGCCATTTTCGTGTCGTGTTTGCGCTCATATAAAATGTTGATGTGCTATCTAATGAATGGTGCAAAAAACTGAAAAATTAAAAAATTTGAAAAATTATCATTTTTTGTGGATTATAACACACGTTTTTTTGCCCAAAACGGAAAAGTTCAAAAACTTGTCATCGGTAGCCATTTTCGTGCCATTTTTGGCCAAACGGTAAATTTGAAAAACTTACTGTCAGTGGCCATTTTCATGTCATTTTTGCACTCATATAAAATGGTGATGTGCTATCTAATTAATGGTATCAAAAAGTGAAAAATTAAAAAATTTGAAAAATTACCATGTTTAGTGGATTATAACACACGTTTTTTTGTCCAAAACGGAAAAGTTTAAAAACTTGTCGTCAGTGGCCATTTTTGTGCCCTTTTTTGCACTTATATGAAATATTGATGTGCTATCTAATGAATGGTGCAATAAAAAGGCAAATTTATAAATTTTTAAAAATGACCATTTTTCGTGAGTTATAGTAAACGTTTTTTTGCCAAAAATGGTAAATTTGAAAAACTTGTCTTCGGTGGCCATTGTTGTATCGTTTTTGCACTCATATAATATGGTGATGTGCTATTTAATGAATGGTGCAAAAAAGTGAAAAACTAAAAAAATTTTAAAATGACCATTTTTTAGGGGTTGTAACACACTTTTTTGCCCAAAATGGAAATTTTCAAAATCTTGCCATCAGTGACCGTTTTCGTGCTGTTTTTTGCACTTATAAGATATATTGTTGTGCTATCTAATGAATGGTGCAACAAAAAGATTAGTTTATAAATTTTGAAAAATGACCATTTTTTGTGGATTATAACACACGTTTTTTTGCCCAAAATGGAAAAATTCAAAAACTTGCCGTCGATGACCGTTTTCGTGTGGTTTTTTGCACTTATATGAAATAGTGATGTGCTATCTAATGAATGGTGCAATAAAAAGGTAAATTTATAAATTTTTAAAAATGACCATTTTTCGTAAGTTATAATAACGTTTTTTTATAGCAGAACCTCTATTGTGAGGTGGGTCACCACTTCCAATTATATATCATACGTTTTTGGGTAGTGGATATACTCTAATACCACCCATACAACAAAATTTCCAAACTTGATCAAATATCCATTTACAAGCCAAGCCTAATGGACATATGATCAAGAAGGTAAGAATAACATCAAAAGATAGGAGTATTACTCCAATTACAGATTGTATGGATACTGACAAAAAGATAGAGCCTATAATTTATATAAACAATGAGTTCTTGCTCTATACGATCTCCTCTATTTATCATCATAGACAAACAAAGCACGCATTGTCTTCATGGCATTCAGCATCTTTATCCCTCCATCTATAAAACAGCTATGTCTTTATATACATGGTCCATACTAGGTTGAATGAGGCAAATCCGCAGACAGAACCACTTATAACCAGATCTAACCATTCAGTCTCCAGACTAATATTTAGCAACGCAACCAAACCACATCAATTATGAACAACTTTCCTCATGCTCCTTATCAGAATCCCAGTATGAGCTATCTATATCTATTTCTGGTCTAAACTATTTCAATATTTCATATTGAGGCAAGCTGTCCTAGCAGCAGTAAACAGGGCCGTTAATAGTAACTTACTGCACAACAATTATCCTAGCAAGCTATTGGCAACACAACCTAACATCAGCCTTCTCTAGGATTCTTTTACCTTGGTACGTTTGAAGTTTGAAAGACCTAATTTGTCATAAACGATTATTCTTGATAGCTCATCAAACAGGGGATTGTCTACATTCATCAGGTCCTTAGTGGCTAGCCAAATTGCAGCCTGATTCGCACTTTTGGAGGATTTTTTAAATATTGTGGAGTTTCTGATCATAGAAATCTGCTCCCTCAAGTGTTAGTGTCTCCATAGTGGATCTGCTTGGGAGTTCAGAACATTTTGAAAGCTGGTAGAGCTTGATTCCAAAAGGATATTTGTAAGTCTTCGAGATTTGCATATTTGTATCCCTCTAACAGCTACCATTATCTCTATCTAAACTTTGGATGTTATTTGACAGTTAAAATTGCAAATAAACTGCAAGAAAATAGTTTTACCTGCACAATCCCAAATAATAAGACCCCTTTGTACAGAGGAACTATTGAGCAGACTGGCCGTATTAATTTTTACTTGATCAGCTGCCGGAGGAATCCATTTGACCATATGAATATGGTATCTTCTAATAGGGTTGGAAATAGTTGTCAAAAATGGTAAATTTACCATTTTTTGCCAAAAATGGTAAATTTTAAAAAATTGTCGTCGGTGGCCATTTTTGTATCATTTTTGCACTTATATAATAGGGTGATGTACTATCTAATGAATGGTGCAAAAAAATTGAAACATTAAAAAATTTGAAAAATGACCATTTTTTGTGAGTTATAACATACGTTTTTTGCCAAAAATGGAAATTTTTAAAATCTTACCGCCGGTCACCGTTTTGGTGCCGTTTTTTGCACTTATATGAAATATTTATGTGCTATCTAATGAATGGTGCAATAAAAACACAAATTTATTAATTTTGAAAAAAGACCATTTTTCGTTAGTTATAGCACACGTTTTTTGCCAAAAACATTAAATTTAAAAAACTTGTTGTCGATGGCCATTTTCATGTCTATTTTGCACTAATATAAAAAGGTGATATGATCTCTAATGAATGGTGCAATAAAAAGGCAAATTTATGAATTTTGAAAAATGACCATTTTTCGTGTACTATAACACGCATTTTTTGCCAAATGGTAAATTTGTAAAACTTACCGTCGGTGGCCAATATCGTGTCGTTTTTGCACTCATGTACAATGGTTATGTGCTATATAATGAATGGTGTCAAAAACTGAAAAATTACCATTTTTGTAGAATATAAAATACGTTTTTTTGCCCAAAACGGAAAAGTTCAAAAACTTGTCGTTGTTGGCCGTTTTCGTGCCTTTTTGTAAATTTATATGAAATATTGATATTCTATCTAATTAATGGTGCAATAAAAAGGCAAATATATAAGTTTTGAAAAATGACCATTTTTGTGGGTTATAACACACGTTTTTTTGCCTAAAACGGAAAAGTTGAAAAACTTGCTGCCATTGGCCATTTTCGTGCCCTTTTTTGCACTTATATGAAATAGTGATGTTCTATCTAATGAATGGTGCATTAAAAAGGTAAATTTATAAATTTTTAAAAATTACCATTTTTCGTTGGTTATAAACACACGTTTTTTTGCCAAAAACGGTAAATTTGAAAAACTTGCCGTTGTTTTCCATTTTTGTGTCGTTTTTGCACTTATATAAAATGGTGATGTGCTATCTATTGAATGGTGTTAAAAAGTGAAAATTAAAAATTTTTAAAATGACCATTTTTTGTGTGTTAACACACGTTTTTTTGCCAAAAACGGAAAAGTTCAAAAACTTGCCCTTTTCGTGTCGTTGTTTGCACTTATATGAAATAGTGATCTGCTATCTAATGAATGGTGCAAAAAAATGTAAATTTATAAATTTTGAAAAATGACCGTTTTTCAAGAGTTATAGCACTTACTTTTTTTAAGGAAACTTATATACACTATAGACAAAATACGGTGCCGGATATATCCGATCATACCGTTACAAACAAAAAGCCGGAAATGTGGAGTACTACTCCATTACATGATAGTTGCAATGAAGCTAAAGAAGGGGCTTAGAGGAGCTCTACTATCAAATTTTAGCTACTCTTAGTCCCTTAAAAAAATATACCTATCATATTACATATTTGCTGCATTTTCAATTCAAAACAAAAAGGCAGCTACCTAAGACAAAACAAGCTCTGACTACCCTAACTGTAATATGTTCAAAGAATTTTTCTAACAAAGTCAGTAACATGGGCAAAATGTTAAGGCAGCTTGAGGGATCCTTCAGCTCTCATTCCATAAAGCAGCAGGTATATTCACATAGTACAAGTCAAAACCCGGACTGGTATAACAAAGAAATATCCCTTCCTGCAGAGGACTGTTCAACATTGATCAATCTCAGGCCCTTCACCACAGCCCAGAAAAAATAAAATTAATCAAGTTACACAAGAAAGTGAGCACTCAATCTATCAGGTTTCTCCAAAGCCAACTAGTCAACCAAACAACACATTAACGTGAACACGCAATACATCAGGTTCAAGTCCCAACACTTGACAGGTTAACCCCAACTCAACCAAGAATCCAAAAATGGTTTAGAAGGCATTAAAATACTAGCCTAACAACCACAACCTAGCCACTTCAATTTAGTTTCGGATCCAAACAGGAGTAAAATTAAACCAGTTCCAAAGGAGGTCCTTCAAATCCCAAAAGGTGGCCAGCGACTGGCAATCAAAGATAGTACTCTACCTTTGAGAAATTATTAAGTCACAGCCACAACCACATAAATGTAAAGCCATATTAACATCACAACCACTTGATTGCATAAGCAAATAAGCTCCAGGTTCATCATCACATCAAATTTATCACCATATTCCACTAATCAGCAGATACTCAATCGACACAAAAGGTGAAATCAGTATAACAATACAAATGGCCTAACTGATCAAGCTCTGGCAATTAGGGACCTTCACGAATTATAAAACTTACTTGGGTTCCACAGTTTCTCTTCGGAGTAACAAATGAAGGGATTCCTCTCCCTTAGCTATCTTCCGGAAAGGGCATTAGCTTTGGGGCTAACTAATGCCTCCACGAACTTCGTTTGCTTGGAAGGCTTCTGGCTTTTTTTCCATCTTTGTGATGAACTTGCATAGTTCATCTTCTGATTCCTTGTCATAGCTGTTTTCGGTCCACTGATCCTCTCATTCCGTCTCTGACTCCGATTCTGTGGGAATATTTTGAAGATGGTCTAGATTGGATGTTGAGCTAACTTTATGCAATTTTGAAGATTCTCCTTCCTCCCAGCACACCATCACATTTAACACCTCAAGTTTGGATTGTTGGTTGTCATCCTTCACAGCTGCGGGATGGCCAGATAAGACCAGCTCGTCAGACTCTTTACCCTCCTGCCCTTCCATTCGTTCCATAGGAGCCTAGACTAAGGCCTCTTGCTCTTGGACCTCTCCCTCCCTGGATTTCTCCTCCTCTACCGGCATCGGTCCGTGGCAGTTCATGTCATCCAATATCAGGGTATCTTCTTCTACCAGCACACTAGGATTAGGGTCAAGTTGCAATGATTGTGTTGTATTGTGGTCATTTCCGTCTTGACAAATTTTCGAATGTCTATGAACAATTTCATCCCTTTCAACAGCAGCTAGGGTTGGGATGTTAGCAGCAGGGGATGACTCATCCATTGAGTTAGTGTCTGGACCAACCAAAACAGTATTTCCCGGCTCCTCCGTGGTCAGCTCATGATGTCCATTTCTATTTACAAGGACCCAAACTTTCTTCTTTTCTTTTCTGAAAATCTTAGAGTTGACATCCTTCCTTAGCTGTGGGGATTTGCACTGAGAGGACAAGTGTCCCATTTTTTGATAGTTCGTGCAATAGTCGGGGGTGTCTTCCACTTCAATGTGTTGCCATCTTCCCCTCTCCCGGCTTCCAATCCACACTCGGTGAGGTCGAGTCTCTAGAACATCCAGTTCCACTAAGACCCTTGCTTCACTTAGTCTCAAAAGCTTGGCAGTGGAGGCAGTGGCACGGTCCACTTTGAGTGGTGTTCCAACGGCAGAAGCTATAGCGAATAATGAGTCTTTATTAAAAAGATGTAATGGTAGCTGTGGCAATTTAATCCACACCGGTGCCACCGACGATTCAAAGTCAGGGCTGAATTCCATCGACCAACGAGAAATTCTCGCTGGAAATCCTAAAAAGTTCCAGATTTGGCGCGTCCACATCCTGTGGAAGTCTTCCTCCATTTCGAATTTAAAGAATACATGCCGATAATCTAAAATACCAAGATGAACCTCACCATAGAAGGAAGCTGCCAATATCTCTTTTCGAAGCTCCACCATAGACGGTCTCCTGTTATTGAATTTTCCAACTAGAGTGAGGTGGTACGGTTGAGCTAACTTTTCTTCCTCTTCTTTAGTCAATAACAAGGCTGCTCTCCCTTGTAAGAGGAGAGGCTTCTTTGTGTAGTTGAAGAAATGATACATCAATTTGAACATTTGGATCTTTAGTTGTACATGGTGGAGATCCCGTCACTTCCTCCCGGAAGGATTTGACTAGCCGTGGCTGTTGTGGTCCTTCCTCCGATATCAGCTTCAGGTCGGCCAAGTGATGAACTAGAGTAGGAGCTAGTGGTGATGCCTCCGAATCTGCCATATGAGGCGGGTGCTCAGGTTCAACTGCCGATTGTCTCCTAGATTGAAGGGCCTCCATCGATCTAGCTCTAAGGGGTGGAGGAGAGCTGTTTAGGTAAGGGGTGAAAGCTGGAACCTTGGAGCTCCTTCTATGTGCTAGTTGAGGGATAAGGGGAGGGAAGGAACTTGTATGAAAGAGGTGAGCTGCAGCTGGACCTTTTGTAAGTTGGAGAGCCATTGGACCAGCTCTACAAGGGTTGAGAGAAGTCATTGTACATGGGTTATAGCACTTGTTTGTTTGCCAAAAACGGTAAATTTAAAAAATTTGCCGTCGGTGGCCATTTTCGTGTTGCTTTTGCACTCATATAAAATGGTGCTATGCTATCTAATGAATGGTGCAATATAAAGGCAATTTAAAAATTTTTTTAAATGACCATTTTTCGTTAGTTATAGTACACATTTTTTTGCAAAAATGGTAAAATTGAAAAACTTGCCATTAGTGGCCATTTTCATGTCGTTCCTGCACTCATATAAAATGATGATGAGCTACCTAATGAAGGGTGTAAAAAACTAAAAAAATTTAAAAATGGCCATTTTTTGTGGGTTAAAACATGTATTTTTGCCTAAAATGGAAAAGTTCAAAAACTTGCCGTCGGTGGTCATTTCTGTGCAGTTGTTTGCACTTATATGAATTAGTGATGTGCTATCTAATCAATGGTGCAATAAAAATGTAAATTTATAAATTTTGAAAAATGACCATTTTTCATGAGTTATAGCAAACGTTTTTTTTGCCAAAACGGTAAATTTAAAAAACTTACCGCCGTTGGCCATTTTCATGTTGTTTTTGCACTCATATAAAATGGTGATATGCTATCTAATGAATGGTTTATTAAAAATGCAATTTTATAAATTTTTAAAAATGACCATTTTTCGTTGGTTATAGCGCACGTTTTTTGCCAAACGATAAATTTGAAAAACTTGCCGTCGGTGGCCATTTTCGTGTCATTTTTGCACTCATATAAAATGGTGATGTATTATCTAATGAATGGTGTCAAAAAGTGAAAAATTAAAAATTTTGAAAAATTACCATTTTTTGTGAGTTATAACACACGTTTTTTTGCCCAAAACGGAAAAGTTCAAAAACTTGTAGTCAGTGGCCGTTTTCGTGCCTTTTTTGCTCTTATATGAAATATTCATGTGCTATCTAATGAATGGTGCTATAAAAAGGCAATTTATAAGTTTTGAAAAATGACCATTTTTTTATGGGTTATAACACACGTTTTTTTTTTTCGAAAACGAAAAAGTTCAAAAACTTGTCGTCCATGGCCGTTTTTTGCACTTATATGAAATAGTGATGTTCTATCTAATGAATGGTGCAATAAAAAGGTAAATTTTTAAATTTTTAAAAATGACCATTTTTCGTGAGTTATAGAATTTGAAAGATACTGCAGTAGTATTCTTTTCAATTTGTATCTTCATTCTTGTTTTGGACTCCAACCCTTTTAAGTCCAGAGAGAATGGAATACTTTTTGGGTGATTCAGAGTGCAGCAGTAGATGTGAGTCTGGATGAACTCTATACTTAGACAACTCTTTCGTTTCTCCTTATGATAATGGAAATGGTTTTGTTGGTGAAGGAAAGTGTGGTTTTAGTGATGAAAAGAGAACAGAGCAGGAGGATGACAATATGTCCATGGTTTCGGATGCATCCTCTGGACCTCCACATTTCCCTGAAGAAGACTACGCCAATGACAGCATTAAGTGCTTTTATCATGCACCGCTCGATGCTGCATTGTGCAAAAATAGAGCTAAAAGGCAGAAGTTGAAAGAAAATCAGCGCCGGAGTAAGGTCCATGACAAGTCTTCTTTACTCGATGATACTGCCAGTTCCTCTGTTTTCAACCACCCCAGTACTAAGGATTTCAAACTCACCAAGAATCATGCTTCAGCTGAGACCCTCGTAGATTTTTCACAGGGCTATTCCAAGACTCATTTTGAGGGAAGCTCTGCATACTAGGATCAACATGGTTTTTATCAATATTCTTCTCTAACTGGAAACTATCTGTGGCAAGATCAATGGTTTGGAGGTAGGAAGTGGCAGCAGTGACATGAAATATATCATTCAGCAGTTTGCTGATAACGGTGATGCTCTAGTTGTAGTAGATGTTGGAAAGGTTGTCAAAAAATGCAAAAAGGAAATAGATCTCGTAAAAAAAAGAGATCATGTTCATCTTCTTCGTTTCTTTTTTATTTTTTCCTCCTGTTGCTATCAATGCATTGGGAAACAACTGGAGGGGGGAGATCAATTGGGAATTAGTTAATTAATTTCTTGTTTGTTGAAATTTTCTTGTTAATGAATGAAAGGGTACAAAATTTGGATCCCAAAAAAAATGGTAAATTTGAAAAACTTGCTGTTAGTGGCCGATTTTGTGTCGTTTTTGCACTCATATAATATAGTGATGTGTTATCTAATGAATGGTGAGAAAAAGTGAAAAATAAAAAATTTTAAAAATGACCATTTTTTGTGTGTTATAACACACGTTTTTTTGTCCAAAATAGAAATTTTCAAAATCTTGCCGTCGGTGGCCGTTTTTGTGCCGTTTTTTGCACTTATATGAAATATTGATGTGCTATCTAATGAATGGTGCAACAAAATGGTAAATTTATAAATTTTAAAAAATGACCATTTTTTGTTGATTATAGCAAACGTTTTTTTGCCCAAAACGGAAAAGTTCAAAAACTTGTCATCGATGGCCATTTTCGTGTCGTTTTTTGCACTTATATGAAATAGTGATGTGCTACGGTGCAATAAAAAGGCAAATTTTTAAATTTTTAAAAATGACCTAATGAGCACTTCTAGTGCCCCGAGTCCTGATGGCTTCAATGGTAACTTTTACCACTCGGCTTGGGAAATAATCAAAGTTGATTTATTAAATGTTGGTACTCACTTTATGAATGGAGGTACACTTCCCCAAGCTGTCACTGCTACAGCTATAGCTCTCATCCCTAAAGTTAAAGGCCCCTCGAACTTTTCCCAATTTAGACCCATAAGCTTGTGTAATTTTATTAATAAAGTAATTTCCAAGCTTTTAGCTACTAGACTATGGAAGATCCTTGGCAAATTGTTTGGAGAAAATCAAAGTGGATTCATAAAAGGTAGAAATATAGTGGATAATTATCTCTTAGCAGCTGAGTTGATGACCACATTGCCAAATAAACTCAAACATGGAAATATTGCACTTAAACTTGATATGGAGAAAGCTTATGATAGAGTTAATTGGCTTTATTTGCGTCAAATCGTGAGACTAATGGGTTTTGGGGAAGCTTGGATAGATATTATATGGAGATTGATATCAAATGTTTGGTTTTCTATTCTAATAAATAGTGTTCCTTATAGATGGTTTAAATCTACTAGAGGATTAAGGCAAGGAGATCCAATCTCCCCTTTATTGTTTGTTATAGGGGCTGAATACTTGAGTAGGAACCTAAATTGGTTAAGCTCCCAAAATTCAATCCCTCATTTTTGTGTTCCTAGACAGTGCAAGATCATTAGCCATTTATCTTATGCTGATGATGTCATTATATTTACTGCTGCACATTCAAAATCATTAAGATTAACCATGCATATTCTTCAACATTATGCTAGTGTCTCGGGTCAGAAAATTAACCCTAACAAGAGTTGCTTTTTGGCTTACAAACGCTTGAGTTATGGAAAAGTGCACTTGATCAGAAAAATCACAAATTTCCCAAGAGGCCAGTTTCCTGTTACTTATTTGGGCTTTCCACTACACTATAAGAGAATTCAGGCATCACAGTTCACCGAATTAATTCAAAAAATAACAGCCAAAACAGCCACATGGAACTCACAGATAATTGGAAAAGGAGGTAGAATAGTTCTTATTCAAAGTGTCTTAGCATCCATTCCTTTATACACTACTATGGCATTAAACCCCCCCAAAAAAGTGCTAAACCAAATCGAAACTATTCTAGCTAACTTCTTGTGGGGAGGAATAGATGAGCATAAACATTATCACTGGATCAAATGGAATAGATTATGCTATCCAAAGGAGGAGGGGGTTTAGATTTTAAGGCCCTAGGGGACATTGTGAAAACACAATCCATCAAGCTTTGGTGGAAGTTTAGAAAGAAAGACACCCTATGGGCTCAATTCTTACATGCTAAATATTGCCACAAAGTCCATCCAGCTGTTGCAAAACAGTCCAGAGGGGCCTCTGAAATATGGAAAGGGATGCTCACATGAGTGATATTGCTGAACAATTTATCCAATTCTAGGTTAATGAAGGACAATGTAGTCTATGGTATGATAATTGGCTTGGAAAAGGTACTTTAGTACAGGCTGTAAGTCAGGTGGAAAATCACACACTAAGTCAGTTCATTACACCTCAAGGATGGGACATAGCTGCTTTGGAAAATATTTTGCCCCGTGAATGGCTAGAAGCCCTTAGATACAGCCATTCCCCTTTTTACTTGGAAAAGGATAGAATGATATGGAATCTTGAGAAAAATGAACTATTCTCCTTTTCTTCAGCATTCCAAAAAATTAGGCAAAGAAACATCTCCAATACCTCACTTTATGAGATCATTTGGAGTAAACATGTGCCTACAAAAATCTCCTTCTTTAACTTAAGAATGATGTAAAATAAATTACCCCTTGGTCATAATTTAATGAGATTTGGCATTCATGGACCTTTTCTATGTCCTTTATGCAAAAAGAGTGGGGAAACAGTCAATCATTTATTTGCTGAATGTATAGTCACAAGAAGGTTATGGAGTGTCTTTGGAGCTGAAGTTGGAATTCTTAGAGAATCATTATCTCTGAATACCAACCTACAGATATGGCAGCAGTACAAAAATGGAAATAGTGGATTAAAAAGCCTTACAAGAATTATTCCTTTAATACTGAGCGGGGATGTTTGGAAATTCAGAAATAAAGTGATATTTGAAAATCAGAATTTTGAATTCCATGACTTGTTTAAAGCATCATTTGAAGATATCCTGCTATACACGGATTCACAAAAGTCCACTTGGGGGGAATTCTGGGCTGCTAGAATTAATCCTCCTAGAAGATATCATATATAAATCTACAAGTGGAACCCTCCAACAGATGGACAGGTTAAAATCAACATTGCAAGTACTGTAAGAAATAACTCAGTTCAAGGAGGCATGCTAATCAAAAATGGTGAAGGTAAGCCCCTATTTTTTCAGTCAATATGTAATTTTAACTGCTCAATAACTTCAAAAGTGCAGGCCGAGATTGTAACAGCCGCTACAGGAATTCATATAAGCAGAAATATGGGCTATACTAATATCCAGCTGGAATCAAGTTCTGACTGCTTTCAAAGAGCTTTAAACCCAAAGAATGAGCTACCATGGAGACATAGCCACTTAAAGAAGCTGATTACCTTGATAAGGTCTAATGCTACCTTAGTAAAAGCTCAGAAATGCTCCAACAAACCTGCAATTTGGATTGCTTCATCAGATCTGACAACAGATGCCAATGCAGCACCTATAGAACTCTCTAAACTCATACTAGCAGACAAGTTAGGACTACCAAATTGGAGGAAAACAAAGGTAAAATGAAACAAGGTTTCATGATGGGTAAGTTCAAAATTTCAAATCCCAATTCCAGTCAGCTTGAGCAAGCAGCCATGGATGGGAAGAAAATGTGTACACCTTCTAATAGACTCAATCGAGGGTCAAGGACTTCAGCAAATGAGAAATCAGGTATGTGGGAAGGCTCCAGTCTGCTGAGGTTAGGACTGGCTTGCCATTATGATTATCTTAGACTCCAGCTTGCAGAAGTTAGGGCTGGTTTGTCCATTATGTTGGAATGGGTTTTCTGGTCCTGGTTTTGCCAAACCAAGTGGTGTGGAAGCAAGCTTGGACAAAGAGAGTCCAATGTCCCTTTGGCATGGTTGATAAAGAGAAAGAGATGTACTTCAAAAGCTGAAGGAAGAGATGGACTTCAGGCCAAGAGATGTAATAATGCTGGCAGTATCCCTGTGTTTATATATGCGTACCATCTCGGGGGAAGGAGGCGGGAAGTAGCAACAGCAAGTTAAAAACCTTGACTTGTATGGTTCATAGATTAATTAGCCCCATGAGGGGGAATCTTTTGTCACTCCTTGATATAAGGAGTCTTTTGTACCATAGATTTATAATAGGATTGAATGTAAATGGAGGAAGTACTCCACACTTAAATTCATTAGTACCACATGTAGCCAAAGTTTTGTTTTCATATAAACTATGTAAAAGGAGTAGTACTCCTCTTTTGTGCTCTCCGCTTGATCTACTTGCCATTGCATGTAAATGGTGAGTGGATCAAGATGGTTCATGTTTGTAAGGGTGATTTTAGGGTAAATCCATCACCCAACCAATATATTAATATAAGAGGGAGAGGCGACCCTCGAAAATGGTCCGTTGCCATATTTTAAAATATAGTACACGTTTTTTTGCCAAAAATAATAAATTTTAAAAACTTGTCGTCGGTGGCCATTTTTGTGTCATTTTTGCACTTATATAATATGTTGATGTGCTATCTAATAAATGGTGCAAAAAAGTAAAAAATTTAAAAATTTAAAAAATGACCATTTTTTGTGAGTAAACACGCGTTTTATGGTAGAATTGTTGGCCATATACCTGTCTTATCTTTTGCATTAACTAAACCAAAAGTGCAGGTGGAGTTAGATGCTTGCAGTTGGTGCATTACCTGCTGCAAAAGCTATGGATTCTTACAGGTGACTCTGGAGTCGGAATCTGGGACCTTACAGCAACTTTGGAATGATCAACCATGGAATCTCAGGCACTTGGGACACACGGTTCAACAACTAAGAGCCCAGACAAGTCTTACAAAAGTTCCAAAGGTGACAAACCAATCAACAAGATTCTATGTGGCATCTGAAGGAAAGGAATCTCCACAGCTACTTAAACTTCTCCATTCTGACAAACTGAACCTACCTTTCATTGTAAGGAAAAGAGAAAATGTTTACTACATGGAGAGTAGGGATCATGCTTCATCTCAGTAGCCTGAAGCTTCCAAAAGATCAGTCACTTGCAGAATCAGAGAGAGACAGGACAGGTAAAGTAAAGGAGAGAAAGGTAAGAAATCTAAATTCATGGGCTATTGGCCCCAGCCTGCTGAAGTTAGGGCTGGTTAGCCACGTAATTTTGAGGCCCCAGCCTGCCGATGTTAGGGCTGTTTTGGCCACCAAATATAGTTGGATTAGGGGTTAGGGAACATTACTTTGCTGTGATGATCCCCGGAAGGGAGAGGCTCAACGTGAAGGGGGTGTACACCAGGACGGACATGTCCAAGACAATCCTGATCTAGAGTCTCCAGCAGGCTTCCTAAGAGATACTAAAGAAACTGAAGATAGGACATGCTCTTTGATCAAAGCTTGAAAGAACACAAGACCCCGAAGAAAATTACAGCAACTTGGACCAACATATTGATAAGGGCAGATACCTGCACCTGCATGAATATATTGGGGTCTGGTACGGCTCATTTCAAAATTCTCCAAGATGGCTCCCTTAGAACACTACAAAGTGCTGCAATTAGCAAGAGGAAATTCTGAAAAACTCTTATCAAGCCTAGTGATTTTTTGTACAGCCTCAGCTGTCTTTTGTTTGGCTTATAATCTAGAATAGTGTAGTCTAGGATGGTGTAAATGGAGGAGTCCTCCATATTTAATTCAGCACCCCTTTCTTGATCACACTCCCAATTAGGCCTAGCTTGTAAATGGGATCGCGATCAAGAAGGTTTTTTGATGTAAGAGTGATTTTATGGTAAGTCCATCACTCAAAAATTATCTATAAAATTGGGAGTGGCGCCCCACCTTGCAATAAAGGTTCTGCCAAAAAAAAACACACTCGTTTTTTGTCCAAAATCGAAAATTTCAAAATTTGCCGTCAGTGGCCGTTTTCGTTCCCTTTTTTGCACTTATATGAAATATTGATGTGCTAACTAATGAATTGTGCAACGAAAAGGTACATTTATAATATTTGAAAAAGACCATTTTTTGTAGGTTATAACATGTTTTTTTGCCCAAAATGAAAAAGTTCAAAAACTTGTCGTCGATAGCCGTTTTCGTGCCCTTTTTTGCACTTGTATGAAATAGTGAGGTGCTATCTACTGAATGGTGCGATAAAAAGGCAAATTTATAAATTTTTAAAAATGACCATTTTTAGTGGGTAACACACGTTTTTTGCCAAAAACAGTAAATTTGAAAAACTTGTCATCGGTGGCCATTTTTATGTCGTTTTTGCACTCATATAAAATGGTGATGTGCTATCTAATGAATGGTGTAAAAAAGTAAAAAAATAAAAAAAATTGAAAAATGACTATTTTTTGTGGGTTAACACACGTTTTTTTGCCTAAAACGGAAAAGTTCAAAAACTTACCATCGGTGGCCGTTTTCGTGCCGTTGTTTGCACTTATATGAAATAGTGATGTGCTATCTAATGAATGGTGCAATAAAAACGCAAATTTATAAATTTTGAAAAAAGACCATTTTTCATGAGTTATAGCACACATTATTTTGCCAAAAAGGGTAAATTTAAAAAACTTATCGTCAGTGGCCATTTTCATGTCGTTTTTGCACTCATATAAAATGGTGATATGCTATCTAATGAATGGTGCAATAAAAAGGCAAATTTTTAAATTTTTAAAAATGAACATTTTTCGTGGGTTATAGCATGCGTTTTTTGCCAAACTGTAAATTTGAAAAACTTGTCATCGGTGGCCATTTTCGTGTCGTTTTTGCACTCATATAAAATGATGATGTGCTATCTAATGAATGGTGTCAAAAATGAAAAATTAAAAAATTTGAAAAATTACAATTTTTTGTGGATTATAACACATGTTTTTTTGCCAAGAATGGAAAAGTTCTAAAACTTGTCGTCGGTGGCCGTTTTCCTACCTTTTTTGCACTTATATGAAACATTGATGTGCTATCTAATGAATGGTGCAATAAAAAGGTAAATTTATTTATTTTTAAAAATGACCAATTATTGTGGGTTATATCACACGTTTTTTTACCCAAAACGGAAAAGTTCAAAAACTTGCTGTCAATGGCCGTTCTCGTGCCCTTTCTTGCACTTATATGAAATGGTGATGTGCTATCTAATGAATGGTGCAATTAAAAGGCAAATTTATAAATTTTGAAAAATGACTAATTTTCGTGGGTAGCACAGCACACGTTTTTTTGACAAAAACGGTAAATTTAAAATACTTGCCATTGATGGCCATTTTCGTGTCGCTTTTGAACTCATATAAAATGGTGATGTGCTATCTAACGAATGGTGCAATAAAAAGGTTAATTTATAAATTTTGAAAAATTACCATTTTCGTGGATTATAACACACATTTTTTTGCCAAAAACGGTAAATTTGAAAAACTAGCCGTCGGTAGCCATTTTCGTGTCTTTTTGCACTCATACACAATAGTGATGTGCTATCAAATGAATGGTGCAATAAAAAGGTAAATTTATAAATTTTAAAAAATGACCATTTTTCGTGGGTTATAGCACACGTTTTTTTGTCAAAACGGTAAATTTGAAAAACTCTTCGTCGGTAGCCATTTTCGTGTCGTTTTTGCACTCATATAAAATGCTGATGTGCTATCTAATAAATGGTGTAAAAAAGTGAAAAATTAAAAAAATTGAAAAATTACTATTTTTTGTGGGTTATAACACGTTTTTTGCCCAAAATAGAAAAGTTCAAAAACTTGCCGTCTGTGGCCATTTTCGTGCTGTTTTTTGCACTTATATGAAATAGTGATGTACTATCTATTGAATGGTGCAATAAAAAGGTAAATTTATAAATTTTGAAAAATGACCATGTTTCGTGCGTTATAACACACATTTTTTCGCAAAAAATTGTAAATTTGAAAAACTTGCCGTCGGTGGCCATTTTCATGTCGTTTTTGCACTTGTATAAAATGGTGATATGCTATCTAATGAATTGTGTAAAAAAGTGAAAAATTAAAAATTTTGAAAAATGGCCATTTTTGTGGTAAAGTTACCTTTTTATTTCATCATTCATTAGATAGCGCATCACCATTTTATATGAGTGCAAAAACGACACGAAAATGGCCACTGACGGCAAGTTTTTCAAATTTACCCTTTTTTGCGAAAAAACTTATCCTATAACCCACGAAAAATTGTCATTTTTAAAAATTTATAAATTTACCTTTTTTATTGCACCATTCATTAGATAGCACACCACAATTTTATATGAGTGCAAAAACAATACGAAAATGGCCACCGACGGCAAGTTTTTAAAATTTACCGTTTGTGGCAAAAAAACTTGTGCTATAAAGGGTGGCAAAATTACCCGCTACCCATTACCCGCCCGCTACCCGCCTTAAAATTACCCGCCCAAGCCCGCTACATTTTGACAATGGGTATTATAGGGTAGGGTAATATGTGGGCGGGTATTAGGGTACCCGCGGGTATTAGGGTACCCGCGGGTACCCTCATACCCGCTATAAATGGATATCAACGGGTACCCTAGCGGGTATCAACGGGTACCCTAAGCTACCCTCATTAATACCCTAAATTACTCTCATTAATTTTCAAGTGAAAAAAAAAGGAAAGAGTTACATATTTTCACACACTACACATATTTTCACACATTACACATATGTTCACACACTATACATATTTTCACACATTACACACTTTTTCACACACTACACATATTTTACAGAGGCTACACATATTTTCACACACACTACACATTTTCACACACTACACATTTTTTCACACACTGCACACATTTTCACACACCACATATTTTACACATACTGCACATTTTTTCACACACTACACATTTTTCACACACCACACATTTTTTCACATACTACACATATTTTTCACACACTATACATTTTTCACACACCACACATTTTTTCACACACTACACATATTTTACACATACTACACATTTTTTCACACACTACACATTTTTTCACACACCACACATTTTTTCACACACTACACATATTTTACACACACTACACATTTTTTCACACACTACACACATTTTACACATAGTACACACATTTTCACACACTACACACATTTCCACACACTATATATATTTTACACATAGTACACACATTTTCTCACACTACACACATTTTCACACACTACACATATTTTATACATAGTACACACTTTTTCACACACTACACATTTTTTCACACACTACACATATTTTACACACACTACACATTTTTTCACACACTACACATATTTTACACATAGTACACACATTTTCACACACTACACACATTTCCACACACTATACATATTTTACACATAGTACACACATTTTCTCACACTACACACATTTTCACACACTACACATATTTTATACATAGTACACACTTTTTCACACACTACACATTTTTTCACACACTACACACATTTTACACATAGTACATATTTTTTCACACACTACACATATGTTACACATAATACACATTTTTTCACACACTACACATATTTTTTCACACACTACACACATTTTCACACACTACACATATTTTTACACATAGTACACACATTTTTACACACTACATATTTTACACATAGTACACATATTTTACATATGTTTTGTCGAAAAAAATTGTTTTTTAAAAAAATAACTTATTTTTTAAAAATATTATCAAAGCAATACACTTTTTAATTAATATTTATTTAATAATACTTTCAATTAATATTCATTAGGTACAATTATACTTAAAATTTGATCTTTTTCCTATGTGTTAATATGTTGATAAATAAAAGATACCGACAATTTACTGAATTTAGTAATTAAATGTTAAGAAAAAAAATATTTTTGAAAACTAACAAGTAATTTATCAAAGCAAAGTGTCTGTCAAAATTTGTTTAATTTAGAGCTAATAGCAGGTATTGAAATAATAGCAACGGGTATTATTGGGTTAACAAAATCATTTAGTAATTAAATGCCGGAGCTATTCAGAGTGTTAACAAAATTTCTTCAGTGTTTGAAATAATAGCATACGGGTATTAACAAATAAGGATAGGGTATTAATGGGTAGTTATTGTCGGGTACTATCGGGTATCATCGGGTATTATCGGGTAGTGGCCATCCATTCTTGCAGGCACGCTCAATCTTCACTCCCGACTCTCTTCACTCCCGATTCTCTTCACTCCGGTCTTCGACTCTTCACTTCCGCATAGACTCTTCACTTCCGCCGTTGAAGAGTCTCTTCCTTTATATCCTCTTTCAGATTCGACTCGTTTCCGCCCGATCCGACTCTTCACTCCGGGCTTGGAGATTATCTTCTTGAGCAGGGTCTTTAGGGGTTGTACCTTGGTAAGTACTACTGTTGTAGATCCATTTTGGCTTTCTTTGCTTTTTAGCTTGGTTTTAGTTGTTTGCTGTTGAAATTGTTTGCAGCAAAAATTGTATGGGTTGAAGTTCATGTCTTCCCAGCACTTGGCAAGTATACATATCATCTCTTCTTCCTCCTCAAATCAACAGGGCTTTCTTTTTATTTTGTCACAATGGAAAGTGTTCCCATGTTTTGGTAGTGTGGAAATTATTATGTTGTTTTACTGGTTGGTAAATTGGTGGATGCCTTAATTTGATTTACATTTAGCTATTGACTCTTGGAGTTACACATTTGGATGATGTTAATATAGTTATTTAAAGTTTTATTTAGCTATTGACTCTTGGAGCAAATTTCTTGATCTGGGTTGTGCTATTTTGTTCATTAAATCATAGTTTTAGCTTTTCATAGCTGTCTTTGCAGAGAAAATTCATGTGGGTCTAGGTGGGTTTAGCGTTTTATGTCAAGGGTTTAAAGATTCACTCTGTTGAGTCCTGTAATGACTCATTTGGTGAGTTCCATTTTTATTTGTTTTTCCATTTAGCTCTCTTGCTTTCTCATTGCTATTGGGGTCGTCAAAGTGAAATCAATTGTGCTTTATTGGATTGTTAGTTTTAGTTTTATAGCTGCATTGAATTTGTGGATCTGGGATGATTCTTTCTCTTTGAAGTTATTATTTTTGCAATGATTAATTTGTGGTTAGTTTTTTGTGGATGTGCTTTCGATCTGTTTAACACCTACTACAATTGATTTTGCTGTCCAAGTTTGGATTTTTCATGTTTTTCAGAGAGAATATTAGCATAATTTATTGTGTATGGCTCATTTTTTATTCGTTCTCCCTGATCTTTGAGCTCATAAGGTAGATGAAGTTTAAGTGGCATTTCTGATCTTTCTGTTTCTTGCCTCTGCAGCCCTTTTCCTGTCTGTTTGTTCTGTCATTCTATGTGTGCGTTTTTGTATCTTACTCTTCTTGTAGTCAGCTGAGGGATTAAACGAGAGATTGAATTAGGTTAATGGATAATTTATTGTTTGAAAGTCTTGTTTGTTTTTGTTTGGATTATACTTTGTAAATATAATGGATAATTATTTGTTTGGATTATACTTTGTAAATATTGCCTGGCACTATTACATGTTTTCAGTTTGCGTCTTGTCAAATACAATCAAAGTGGTTGAGTTTTTGGTTTTCTGTTTGGTTTTGCTCGTACTTAGGGGCTATATTTGCCATTCCGGTATACTGTGAGTTGGATACCATTATAGGCCTATAGTTGACTTCTTCTATGAAAGTGGTGCTCTAGTAATATATTCGGATTATTATCTGTAGATTCAAATTTTCAAGTTCTTTATAGTTGAGAAAGTTAGATTGGGAATCCAAATGAGTAGCTTTTTTCTCGTGATCTGGAGCATATCACTGGATTTGCAGTTTGAATTTCTTTTCCTGCCATATTGGCTTGAGCAGCTTATCCTCTCAATTGACATTTGTGATTTTACACTGTTAGGTTCTGTGTTTCTTCATATTAGTGTGCTTTGTTTCTTATTTTTCATATTTAGAAATTGTTCTATTAGTTTAGCTTACATTGCACTTGTTTAAACATTTGGAGTGTATTACTAATTAATCCATATTTTGTTATGGCTGAAAGTATAAATAACGATATGATTTGTCCTAAACTGCCAACGTATCCAAAAATGCTACAAGTTTTGTTGTTTTACTTTTTGATATGGATGTTAAATCCATTCTAATACATGTAAATGAGTTCTTGCAAGTGTAAATGGATGTTAAATGCTTCATTAGTATATTTAACCATAAAATTCAGTTTTCAGATTCTGTTTGTCATACATTCTAGGCCTTTACTTAGAGTTAGATATGTCATGGGGTTGATTCAGTTTACTTCACCATTCAGCTTGAGGATAGCAAATCAGCCTAAAACAGTTATACATTGCCATTAAATTCTGTAATCTCTTTGGGCTAGCCTAATGTTTTGAATGTTAATGTCTTTAACTAAAACTCCAATAGAGCATAATGGTAAGATCAATCCAAGAATAATGTCACGAATACTTCCTTTATGGAAAGCAAGAAGTTTTTTGAGATTTTTCTGTTTCTGCACTCTTTGTTACTTTGCTAGAAATTGAGCTTCAAGATTTTTATAGCTTGAATTTTGATTATGGGAAATATAATGATGAACTTGGTTTGAGGGTGGTACTTGTACTTGTAGAGACTATTGGTAGTCAATCTTTGAGGAACCCAGTGAGAATTTTTTGTTTAGATGATAAACTGATAAAGCATTTCATTCCAAATGTGACCTGTGGCTGGCTTTTGCTACATATTATGTCTAAATTTTGCAGAAAAAGTTCTTGAAATGACAATTTTTGTGTAGTGTCAGCCATGATGATTCAGTATATGATTGTGAAAGTGTTGTAGAACAAAGACTTCACTATCAGCCCAGCAAAGATCCTCCTTTGGTGGGAAAATTTTTTTCTCTTTTTCACTGTTTCTGCATTATGCCGATGATGATTTAAGTTTGCTGGGCTTGTTATGTGAAATTGTGAATAATGGTAAACTTGGTTACAATTTGAATTGCATTTTACTCACATTCTCTGATTTGGTAATTTATAGCTTGCGGCAAACTTCATATGTTTTTGGATGACATTGATTACATTCATCTACTTCTTTCCTTCATCTGTAGCTAGCAAATAAGTTCATATATAGAACTACTAGAGAGGAAGATTTGAGTTGTTTTCTTTGCTATGCAGAATGCAGTTTTGTTCTTTCAAGTTTTGCTTTTTTTTGTGTAAATCGTCTCTCTTATTCGGTATTATTACTTTAGGACCATTCAAAGTTCAAACCATAATCAGGTCATAGGACATACTACTTTGCAATAAGAATCAATGATGTCCAGAATGACACTAAAATCGCTATTTCGAAATATGCAGCCTTGCTGAAAAGTTGCACCACAATGGTTGAGTTTTGATGAATGCTATTTGCTTTATTTCTTTATATCAGTCCTATGATCTCTTCTGTTCTGTGTAGGAGTAGGACTGTAGGACTGTAGGACTGTAATATTATCAAGAGGTTAAAAGATATCTCAACTTCAATACTTGGGAAAATGTTATTGATTTTGATGTACTAGTGTAGTCAAGGCAGTTTGTTTCATATGCATATAATGTATGTCCTTTCGCTTTATAATTAGTTGAAGTCGTGAATTTCTTTTTAGATTATATAGTCAAAAGAACAGCAATGCATACAAGTCCAATTTTAATGTTTAATATGAAAAGAACAGCATTGCACTTGAAATGCTGCAGTAAAGCCAAAATATTGACTATATTACCACCATGTTGCTTTTTTTCTCCAAAAAGCAGTCTAAAACTAAAAAATCAGACAAAAGAGTACTCAATTCTTTTAGTATCTACTATTATTTGGCTCTTTCTTTTCGTCCCATTATGATTTACAAATAGCCCTCCTCCTCATTTTAAAATCATCACGTTCTTTCTATGAGTTTTCCATTTTTGAATTTGATTAGGAGTGGGATCAATGTTCTATAGTATTAGATTCCAGTTTACATTGATTTAACATTTGGTTCTCATAATTTTCTTCTATGTGCAGGTTAGTATGGAGAATGTTGATCACATTAATGAGGGGTTAGAGCACAGTGAGGGAAGTTCTACAAGTACGGGTAAACGAAAAGGACCAAGCAAGGTATGGGATGTATTTGAGAGGTTGCCTAAACTTGATGGCGAGAGACAAAAAGTTAAGTGTAAGCAATGTGGGTCTATATTACTTGCGGATTCTAGATCAGGAACATCTAGTATGAGACGTCATAGGGAGACATGCCGTGGTAATATCATTGAAAATAGTCTAAGTTATCCAATTGTTGATCATGTTAAGTATCGTGAATATATTGCCACAGCAATTTTGATGCACAATTATCCCTTTAGTTTTGTGGAGCATGAAGGAATTAGGAGTGTGCACAAGTTTTTAAATCCCACAGTACATACGGTTTCAAGAAACACTATAAAAGCTGATATTTTGAAAATATATGATCACGAAAAAGAGAAATTGAAGAAAGAATTGGAGTTGGTCACCGGTAGGATATGTCTAACATCAGATTTATGGACATCCCTCACAACAGATGGCTACATGAGTTTAACAGCTCATTATATGGATTCAAATTGGGTGTTGCAAAATAAAATTTTAATTTTTAGACACATACCTCCACCCCATAGTGGTCAACTTTTAGGTGAATATTTGGTTCAATTCTTGCAAGAATGGGGCATTGACAAGAAAGTTTTTACTATTACATTGGATAATGCAAGTTATCAAGATGGATTAGTAAAAGTATTAAGGGATCATTTATATTTCAATGATTCGCTAATAGATAATGGTCGTTTTCTCCATGTACGTTGTGGTGCTCATGTGATGAATTTGATTGTACAAAATGGTTTGAAAGCGTTGGATGAGGTTGTGATAAAGATAAGAGAAAGTGTCAAGTTTGTAAGAAGTTCCCAAGCTAGAAAGCTAAAATTTGCTGATTGTTGTCGCGTTGTGGGATTAAATGTGAACAAGAAAGTGAGACAAGATGTCCCAACTAGGTGGAACTCGACATACTTAATGCTTGACAGTGCAATAGCCTATCGTGCTGCATTTCATTGATTGCAATACGTAGACAACCAATATAAGTGTTTCCCTTCTCCAGAAGAATGGATTAGACTTGAAAAAATTGCTTCATTTTTGAAACCCTTTTATGAAATCATGACTCTCTTTTCTGGGGTACATTATCCAACTGCAAATTTGTACTTCCCCAATGTGTTCAAAATTCAAAGGTTGATCGTGAAACATTTGACAAGTGAGGATGAGGTAATTTGTAAGATAGCAACTTTTATGCTTGAGAAGTTTCAAAAGTACTGGGATTGCTATAGTCATGTATTATCCTTGGCTATTATTTTAGATCCTCGGTATAAATTGCATTATGTGGAGTCTGTGTTTAAGTTTCTTGATCCAAGCACAGCTGGAAATAAGTTGCTAAATCTCAAAACTGCATTATATTCATTATTTGATGAGTATGTGCATATTGGTTCAAGTGATCCTTTACTTGCTTCGGATGATGTTATTACTATGGATGATGAGAATCAAGATGATATGGATTTGGTAAGTACTTTGGTTAAGTTGGTACGCACATGTTGTTCTTCTATTACAATTTATACATAATTTTATTGTTTTAACATATTATTGATTGGTGTAGGAATTTGAATTGTATGAGAGTGAACATGGATTTCAACAAAACAAGTCCCAGCTAGACATGTATTTGGAGGAAACATCAATTCCAAGAAACCAAAAGTTGAATGTTCTTGAACATTGGAAATCAAATAGGATGAAATGGCCTGAACTATCACTCATGGCACGGGATATTTTAAGTATTCCAATCACAAGTGTTGCCTCAGAATCTGCATTTAGCTATGGCGGTAGGATTATTGAGAAGTTTCGAAGTTCCATTGTGCCAAAAAATGTTGAAGTACTTATTTGCACTCGGGATTGGCTCTATGACCTACAAGGTAACATTACAAATTATTTATTTCAAAGTTTTATGTGTATTTCTAATATTTTTTCAAATAATATTATCTGATTTTGTTTCTCAAATTATAGTAGCTCGTGAAGATTCTGACGATGACAATGATGAGGATGGGCTTTCTACTGACATCCAAAGTTTAATGGCGAGACTTAGTCATGACTCATGTTTGGGATAGAACTTGTTCTAACTTGGTTGCTGAATTGAAGCAGCACAGTAAATACAAAAAGAACAAATCTTTTTTGATGGGTTTTGGTATTTGTGTTGAGTTCTTCATGGTTAGCTACATATTGAACCATTTTAAGTATTTATTCTGTTGGAAAACAATAGCTCAGCTTATTTAGTCTGATCAATCTTTATTATTGTTTGAGTATGATGCTTCAATGTGTTAACTTATTCAAGGATCTTCTTTTAGGAATCTTGAAAAGTTCATCAATCATTTGAAACATTGAAATTCTTTTCATTTACTTATGGTTTAATTAGACTTATTTTGCTTATTTTGCTTATATTTCAATAAAGTCGGTTCTGTTTTTTTTTTTAAAAAAAAAAGTACTGTGGCATTTCATTTCAGTGTTTCTTCATTAATTTCTACTGAATGTGTTTGTTTCCTTTCAAGCAAGCTCTGGACAATAACATATATATTTGTTTATGTCATTGCACATTTGAGGATCTTAATTGACACCATATGAATATCTGTGGTGTTCCAATCACTTCTTTTAGCTTCTCTTCTGCGTGTTCTTTGAGCATTTGGTGAGACAATCAAAGGGAAGAGGACTGAACTTGTATGATATCGATGAATTAATTACTAAACTACTATGGATTAAAAGTGCATTTTGGAAGTCGGTCAATTTTGATGGCTCTATCTATAGGTGTTTTTTTTTTAAATAATAATAATAATTTTTCATTAATAAGATAAAATACTAAAAGTATTTAAAGAGTGTTTTTTTTTTAACACAACTCCACTCTATTGAGGGAATCAAACAAAACTATTTTAGTCAAAATAGTGAACAAAAATGTGCTAAATTCATACTCTAAAAATGTCTCGTATATTAAAACCCCACTTTAGTTTGTCAATTCAATCTGATTCTTTTCAATTCCCTTTTATGATGCAATACGAGAATGCAAGTTTGCCATGATAGTCTTCACTATTAAATTGAGATAAACTTTATTTCTATTGAAACACGGTCAAATATCCCGTCTTCCATAACTAGCTAAGTAAACTTTACATATGTGTAGTGTGTGAAAAAATGTGTAGTGTGTAAAATATGTGTAGTGTGTGAAAATATGTGTACTATGTGTAAAATATGTGTAGTGTGTGAAAATGTGTGTACTATGTGTAAAATATGTGTAGTGTGTGAAAAAATATGTAGTGTGTGAAAATGTTTGTAGTGTGTGAAAAAATGTGTAGTGTGTGAAAATGTGTGTACTATGTGTAAAATATGTGTAGTGTGTGAAAATGTGTGTAGTGTGTGAAAAAATGTGTAGTGTGTGAAAAAATGTGTAGTGTGTGAAAATGTGTGTACTATGTCTAAAATGTGTGTACTATGTGTAAAATATGTGTGGTGTGTGAAAAAATATGTAGTGTGTGAAAATGTGTGTAGTGTGTGAAAAAATGTGTAATGTGTAAAAAAATGTGTAATGTGTGAAAATGTGTGTAGTGTGTATAAAATATGTGTAGTGTGTGAAAATGTGTGTACTATGTGTAAAATATGTGTAGTGTGTGAAAATGTGTGTAGTGTGTGAAAAAATGTGTAATGTGTAAAAAAATGTGTAATGTGTGAAAATGTGTGTAGTGTGTATAAAATATGTGTAGTGTGTGAAAATGTGTGTACTATGTGTAAAATATGTGTAGTGTGTGAAAATGTGTGTAGTGTGTGAAAAAATGTGTAGTGTGTGAAAATGTGTGTAGTGTGTGTAAATGTGTGTAGTGTGTATAAAATATGCGTAGTGTGTGAAAATGTGTGTACTATGTGTAAAATATGTGTAGTGTGTGAAAATGTGTGTAGTGAGTGAAAAAATGTGTAGTGTGTGAAAATGTGTGTAGTGTGTGTAAAATATGTGTACTATGTGTAAAATATGTGGTGTGTGAAAAATATGTGTAGTATGTGAAAATGTGTGTAGTGTGTGAAAAAATGTGTAATGTGTGAAAAATGTGTAATGTGTGAAAATGTGTGTAGTGTGTATAAAATATGTGTAGTGTGTGAAAATGTGTGTACTATGTGTAAAATATGTGTAATGTGTGAAAATATGTGTAGTGTGTGAAAAAATGTGTAGTGTGTGAAAATGTGTGTAGTGTGTGTAAATGTGTGTAGTGTGTGTAAAATATGTGTAGTGTGTAAAAATGTGTGTAGTGTGTGAAAAATATGTGTAGTGTGTGAAAATGTGTGTAATGTGTGAAAATGTGTGTAGTGTGAGAAAATGTGTGAAGTGTGTGAAAATATGTGTAGTAAGTGTGAAAATGTGTGTAGTGTGTGAAAATGTGTGTAGTGTGTGAAAAAATGTGTAGTATGTGTAAAAACTGTATAGTGTTGTGTTGGGTTGGACCCGCGGGTCAAGGTTTATGATTGCCACCCATTTTAACTAATACCCATTATGGGTACCCGCAACTACCCGCAAACTACCCGTGAATTACCCTACAAATACCCATAATTTACTACATTAGGGTACCCGCGGGTACCCTCAAATTTATTATTACCCGCCCAAACCCGCCCATCAACAAAATAGGGTATGAGCGGGTAGTTGCCCCTTTTTTCAATACCCGTTAACTACCCGCTCACTACCCGCCCAAACCCGCCCAATTGCCACCTCTACCCTATAACCCACGAAAAATTGTCATTTTTTAAAATTTATTAATTTACCTTTTTATTGCACCATTCATTAGATAGCATATCACCATTTCGTATGAGTGCAAAAACGACACAAAAATGGCCACCGACGGTAAGTTTTTCAAATTTACCGTTTTTTGCAAAAAAATATGGTAAATTTTTCAAAACGGTAAAAAAAACATGTGCTATAACCCACGAAAAATTGTCATTTTTCAAAATTTATAAATTTACCTTTTTATTTCACCATTCATTAGATAGCACATCACTATTTTATATGAGTGCAAAAACGACACGAAAATGGCCACCGACAGTACGTTTTTTAAATTTACCGTTTGTGGCAAAAAAAATGTGTGTTTTATATAACCCACGAAAAATGGTTATTTTTAAAATTTTATAAATTTACCTTTTTATTGCACCATTCATTAGATATTAAAAAAAAGTCAAAATCAACTTATTTTTAGATTTTGCCATTTTTGACTTAAATGCGTGTTATAACTCAAGAAAAATGGAGGTTTGACAAAATTTTTAATTTTCACTTCTTTTGACAATCTTCACTAAAATGCTTGTGAACAGTTGAGGGGAGTGCAAAAAACGATTTAAAAAAATCAAAATCAACGTGTTTTTGAATTTTAAAATTTTTTTGCTAAAATGCGTGTTATAAACCCATGAAAAATGGAAATTTAGTGAAAAAATTAAAATTTAATTTTTCTTGACACCGTTCATAAAGATGCAAATTCACAATTAAGGTGTGTAAAAAATAGTTGAAAAAATGCCAAAATAAACACATTTTTTTATTTGGCTATTTTTTACCAAAATACATGTGCTATTATCCACGAAAAATCGAGATTTTGGGAAAATTTTAATTTTTACTTTTTTTTATAATATTCACTAGAATGAATTTTTACAATTGGGGTGAGTGCAAAAAAGGTACAAAAAAATTTAAAATCAACGTGTTTTCAGATTTTGAAATTTTGCTAAAATACACGTGTTATAACCCATGAAAAATGGAAATTTGGTGAAAAGATAAAATATAACTTTTTTTGGCACCGTTCATAAGGATGCAAGTTCACAATTAAGGTGTGTGAAAACAATAGATAAAATGCTAAAATAAACACGTTTTTTTTTTTACTTTGCTATTTTTTACCAAAATACGTGTGTTATAACCCATGAAAAATTGAAGTTTTGTGAAAATTTTAATTTTCACTTTTTTTGACAATATTCACTAGAATGAATCTTTACAATTAAGGTGAGTGCAAAAAAAGGTACAAAAAAATTCAAAATCGACACATTTTTTAATTTTGAAATTTTTTAGCTAAAATGTATGCGCGTTATAACTCATGAAAAATAGAAATTTGGTGAAAAATAAAATTTAACTTTTTTTGACACCATTCATAAGGATGCAAATTCAAAATTAAGGTGTGTAAAAAACAGTTGGAAAACTACCAAAATAAACACGTTTTTTTATTTTGCTATTTTTGACCAAAATACGTGAATTATATAATCCATAAAAATTTGAGGTTTTGTGAAAATTTTAATATTCAATTTTTTTACAATATTCACTAGAATGAATTTTTATAATTGGGGTGAGTACAAAAAAGGTACAAAAAAAATTCAAAATTAACGAGTTTTAGATTTTGAAATTTTTGGCTAAAATGCGTGTGTTATAACCCATGAAAAATGAAAATTTAGTGAAAAAAATAAAATTTAATTTTTTTTGACACCGTTCATAAGAATGCAAGTTCACAATTAAGGTGTGTAAAAAACAGTAGGGGAAATGCCAAAATAAATACCTTTTTTATTTTGCTATTTTTTATCAAAATATATGTGTTATAACCCATGAAAAATTGAGTTTTTGTGAAAATTTTAATTTTCACTTTTTTTACAATATTCAAAAGAATGAATGTTCACAATTGGGATAAGTGCAAAAAACAATACAAAAAAATTCAAAATCAATGCATTTTTAGATTCTCTCACAATTGGCTAAAATGCGTGCGTTATAACGAATAAAAAATAAAAGTTTGACGAACATTTTAATTTTCATTTTTTTTTTACAATCTTCGTTACAAGTTGGCATTCATTTCCCATCATATTACTAAGTCTTTTCTAAGCTACTGGTGGGATCATCATAGGAAAAATAACTTGTCCCATTTTTTTATTAAAATCATTCCCACCATCATATGTTGGCATATATAGAGTGCCAGGAACAAATGGCTATTTGATGAAGAAAAATGGGTATTTGGAAAAAATCTAAAAAATTCCTTTGAAGACATCAAATCCATTACAGCAAACCGTTTTCCAGAAGTTTCTATGTCAAACTTTACATGGAATCATTTTTGGAACTTTAATTGGTCTAAATCAAGACCAAAATTCCTTTATTAAATGGAAGCCTACTAAGCCTACTGAAATTTCCTCAGACCAAATTTCACTTTTTTTTTTGACACGGTTCACATGTTTTTAGACGTTCACAATTGAGGTGTGTGAAAAAAACAGTATGGAAAAGTCATAATCAACACGTTTTTTATCTTTGCTATTTTTTATCAAAATACGCGTGTTATAACCCGTGAAATACAGAGGTTTGGCAAAAATTTTAGGGTATGTTTGGATAGGACTTTTAAGTCCATTTCTCATCTCATTCCAAATTAACATGTTTATTTATATTCAATTTTCAAAACAAAAATTTTCAACTTTTCTAACCACAAACTGAAGTCATTTTAGTTTTTTCAACATCTTTTATTTTTTTTAGTTATTTATTTGTTTGAGTTGATCAGCGACGGTCAAAGGATGACTGCCGTAGGTTAATCTAAACAATTTAATACAAAAATATTACATAAAGTTTATTTAATAAAATAATTCTACTATACAAAAACCAATAAAAATAAAGCTTATCAATCCAAACATTCAATTCTCAAAACAAAATATTTCTTTTGTAAAACACAACCCGATGTCTCGTTTTTTGCAATCTCAAAACAAAACACATATCTAAACAAACACTTACATTTCTCTTTTTTCTGACAATATTTACTCGAATATATGTTCACAATTGATGTGGGTATAAAATACATCACAAAAAAGTCAAAATCAATGAATTTTTAGATTTT
Organism: Ophiorrhiza pumila; assembly: GCA_016586305.1. Classification (NCBI taxonomy): domain Eukaryota; kingdom Viridiplantae; phylum Streptophyta; class Magnoliopsida; order Gentianales; family Rubiaceae; genus Ophiorrhiza; species Ophiorrhiza pumila. Next base: position 4,739,449 of record BLIW01000001.1, on the reverse strand, counting down.
GTCTTTTTATATTAAAATACGTGTGTTATAACCCATGAAAATTAAAAATTTTGTGAAAAAACTAAAAATTTTACTTTTTTTATACTGTTAACAAGAATGCATGTTCACAATTAAGGTGTGTAAAAAATAATAGTTTTTTTTTTTTTAAACAGACCTTAGTTTATATATATAAAGCAAAAATGGTGCTGGATATACCCATGCATACCCTTACAAAGTGCGGGTAAAATTGGAGTGCACCTCCATTACATTAAGTCCTAGAAATATATGAAAAGGAAAAGAAAAAAGAATTATTTTCGTAAAAAACCAAAATAAAACCTTTCTATCTTCCTAGCTAAAATTATAGATCGCAAAAGAAATAAATGTGGAGAACTTCCGCCCATTTACACAAAGTTTACATCAGAAGAAAGTGGCATCCACAACATCTTCCATGAAGTTCTTGATTCCATTTTAAAAATAATAGTTTAAAAGTCAAAATCAACACTTTTTTTTTCTTTGTTATTTTTTACTAAAAAATACATTGTTATAATCCATGAAAATGGGAGGGATCAAATCAATTTAATTTTAACATTTTTGAAAAAAAAAAATTGCGCAACAAATAGCTTGTATGTTACATGGTTTTTTTAAGTCAAAATTTTTTTTTTTACGAAAGACTAATGCTGTATTTCACCAAAAATTAATGCCATTTTGTATTTTAATTTTAAAATTTCAAAAAAAAAAATTCTCTAACAAATCTAAAAATAAACTTGAGGATCTACCTTTCACATTGGGTTGTGTTTGTTTGAAGATTTACAGTCCAAACTTGAGGTTGAGGATATTTTATTGGGAATAGAGAAGGGAAAGATAGCATGCCACAAGAACGATGCGAGATTTGAAACCCTACTGCGAGAGGGACGGCTCGAGAGGCGGGCTTTTAGAGATGAGGCTTTTTGGCAAGGCCAAGTCAATTTCGGGCTACCAACCCTGCAACTGATGAGAAGGCCCTATAGAGTAAAGCGTGCTGTCACACTCCCTGCCTTCCAAAGGTGCCTAGATGATGGGCCAGACGCAGTAGAGCTACAGTCCGGGAGCAGATTCCCCACCGGCTGGAGGACAGGAGACGGCAAAGCTGACTTATGGAGGGTCCCAATTTGACTGTTGTTTCAACTGTTAGATATAGGCATATTGGCAATTTGGCAGCGGCAATGCGGGCATGGTCCAAACTCCAAATGATGCCCGCTTCTTTATTCAAGTTGTTTTAAGATAGTGTGGAATCTTCTGCTTATAAATAAAAGGATTATCTTCAATTTATCATATAGAAGATGATCTTTAATCAATTTGACCATATTAAAGATTTTTATTAGTACTTTGCATCGATGAGGATATTCTGTTACTATATTTAAATGAAAATTTTAAATTTTGACTTAAAAAAATTACTTTTTTTAATATTTTAGACTATTTTACCCTTAAATTTAATTTTGAAAATCTTATCTTACTTATCATCATTTTATTTTCTTTTTTCTTTATATATACTTTAACAAATTAAATTTCTTATTATTATTTTAAATAATAGAATAATTTATATAATCTTACTAAAAAAATTAGATTTTGGATATGGTTTACTATTTTTTATAATTTGTTAACTATTTTTAATGTACTTGGTCAATAAAAACCTCATATGAATTATTTAATTTTTTGAAATGTAATAAAATAATACATACTTTGTCCAATTTTTTTAATTCTTTAATAAAAAATTAATGAAACATTTTATTTTACCACTCTGATATCTATGGATTTTTAATTTAGAGTGAATGGATTTTTAATTAAATGTATTAAGTATAAAAGATATCTCTATTAGAAAAATATATATTTATAATAAATATACACATTACAACTAATAAGCAAATAATTATTTTATTTATTTATTTTGTCATTATATAATTTTATTATGCTGATTAGATTACTTTAATATATATAATAATATAATAAAAAATTTTAAGATATAAAATCAATGTTTTAAATTGTCAATAATACAAATAAGATAAACAATCATATTATAAAGACACAACAAACAAAAATGAGTAAAAAAAATCACAAATTACAAGAAACTTGACATATTTATTTATATAAAAGAAGATGAAATAAAATAAAAAGAAAAAAATGAATAAAATAAACAAGTATCTTATTTTGTTAAAAAAATTGATCAAGTATTTTATATCTCAAACTAATAATATTTAAGTATTAATACAAAATTATGGAGTAGATAAATTGAAATTAATGTTTAAATATAAGAGGGACAAATATAATTTAATTTATTTCTTATTGATGTATAAAATTGTCATTTAAAATTAATAATTAATGATGTTATCCGTTAGCATCTTTAATTGAAAGTCAACAGTACAAAGTGTTAATAAAAATCTTTTATGGGGGCAAAGTGATTAAAGACCATCTTTTATGAGGGTAAATTGAAGATAACCCTAAATAAAAAGTGTTTAAATGAGATTGTAATTTTTTGTTTTAAAGTAATAAAGTAAATATAAAGATTGTTTCTAGTGTTTTGTCAGTAGTAATAAAAGATAATTTGCTAGAAAATTGTTTACTTACAGACATAAAAACATAGACATTGCTAATCAAAGCGTATGCGCGGGTTAGATAATGACAGCCTTCATCATTACAAGACTGGATAAAATTCTTGGTAGATCCATCATAAGAGCAGCACAATAAGTCAATAACTCAATAAGCCAAAGCTCTCTCTACTATCATACACTCTCCAATTTCTCTAAGCTTATCTTCTCTCCTTTTATTGAAGAAAGGATGTTTGCCTTTCTTTGGCTACTGATTTTGGCCTATGCCAGCTTTGTGAGCACTACTACTGCAGACATTCATAAGAGTGAATACTCTCACTCTTCTTCTTGGCAAGTCCGAAGCATATTCTTATTGGCCGGACAAAGCAACATGTCCGGCAGAGGTGGCGTTATAAATGGCACCTGGGACGGTGTTGTCCCGCTTCAATCCAAGCCCAAACCATCCAAGATTCTACGGCTTACTGCAGGGCTAAGATGGGTGGAGGCACGGGAGCCCTTACACAAGGATATAGATGTGAATGTAACTTGTGGGGTGGGACCTGGGATGGCGTTTGCCAATTCAGTACTGAAGCAAGACTCCAGAAGAGTTGGGGCCATCGGTTTGGTCCCTTGTGCCGTTGGAAGTTTCATGGGTACCAAAATTAGCGAGTGGGGCCGTGGCACCTTCCTCTACAACCAGCTGGTGAGGAGGGCAAAGGCTGCCGCCGCCGTCTCGCAAGGGGGTGATATGAGTAAAATCCGAGCACTTCTATGGTATCAAGGTGAGAGTGACACAGCGAATCTCCAAGATGCGAACTTGTACAAGAGAAGACTAGAAGGATTGATCAGAAATGTGCGTGCTGATCTTAAGTTACCTAAACTTCCTATCATCGTTGTTGCAATAGCATCAGGACAAGGACCTTATATTGAAGTAGTAAGACAAGCTCAGTTTGGAATTAAGCTTCCAAATGTGAACACTATTGATGCCAAAGGTTTGGCAATGTTAAAGGATAACTTGCACCTCAGCACCCCAGCGCAGGTCCAGCTTGGGGAAATGCTCGCCAAGTGCTTTGCTTCAACCGTTTGAATTCAGTTTAATATTGGTATCAGAGAATGTACCAATATCCAGGTTTAAGCTTTAAAAGGCTTTGGGTTTCTTCTGTTTTTTCTGTTTTTTTTCGTCTGAGTTACAAATTAGATGGGGGCTTTTTGCTCCAAACTTGAGTCTAATTTCCATGGAGAAAGCATGTTCTTTTCAATAATACTGCAATGTCGCCTTCTGCTCACCTTTTGGATTGGATTAAAATTAATATTGGTATCAGAGAATGTACCAATTCAGGTTTAAGCTTTGAAATTATTCTTGTTTCTTTTCGTCGAGTTACAAATTTTTGCTCCAAACTTTAGTCTAATTTCCATGGAGAAAGCATGTTGTTTTCAGTAATACTGCAATGTCGCATTCTACTCATCTTTTGGATTGGATTAAAATTATTTGTTTGTTAGCTTGAGTTGTGAGAGTGAATACAAAACCATAAGTATTACGTGTGCTCGATTTCAAACATGTGACCCCAACACAATAATACGGATTTCAAGCAAAACAAATAATATCAATCCTTCTAAAGTATTTATGTACCGTTTCATTGCTAGAAGAGTAAATCATAATGAATCAGTGACCTTAGGAACTCTAATGAAGATATTGGTACCCTCTCTTTGTTCAAAATGAACTTTTCCCCCTTAAAAACCTACCTGTTAGCCCATGAAGACGACAAAGTTAACACTCTAGCAAAGACAATTCAATTATCAACAACAGATCGAACAGAACAGAGTTTTATTAGTTACAGAATACACATGGCCATAACATGTTCCATTTGTCCTTTAGCATACAACAACCACAATGATTTACTAATAGCAACACTCTTCTCTCTCAGGACAATTGCTTACTGAAGCTCCCATTCCAAGATCTTTGGGTAACAATATATTCCCTGCAAGCCAAAAAGGATGTATGTTATGTCATTGTTACTTCCCTAGATCTTTTGCCAAAGAAAAGGCTGATATACAAAGGACAGAACTGAACCACAAATCTAGTTTTGAACACCACAAAAGTAACTATCCCAAAGTGGAGCAAAGCCAAGACGTCTACTTGGAAACAACCTTTGAGTTTTCAGCTAAATGCATATTGAAAGCATTGAGCAAAGCAAATACACAACTGCATTCTTCGCATGCCAATTCAAGAGTATAATACAGGTAATATAAACAACAGAAGCTAAAAAATATTGTTTTAAAGAAGTGTTTAAAATATAAGAACTTTGGAGAGGGCAGTCATGAACATCACTACTGCAAAAACAGGGTCAATATACTATTGGAGCAAAAGCTTTCATTCACACCCTAGTGTACACATCAAGAACACACCCTCTGTGAGAATATTACCTGCAATGAAACCCCTCAAGGATACCCTCTTTCCAATAGATTCTTAACTTTTGATGGTCAACAAACTCAATTGGAACTAGAACCAGTAGAATTTATGCAACCATACAAACAAAATCAAAGACACTGCTATAAAAGAATGAATCTGTAAACAAGAACCTCAAGCTATTTACAATTCAGTTAACCCTAAAAGCACAAACAATATCGCAATGCATAGAAAATCTAATGATTCTTATTTAGAAAAGGTATAGAACTTGCCACCCTGCACATTAATCGCAACACATATCCTGAAATTGTGGATGCTAGAAGATCAAGATCAGTGCTATTCAAAATACTCACACCCTCCTACCACCAAATACAAAATCCAACCAATTCAATAGCCAGTGCAGTTGACAAGTCCCGAAGGCAGCACCCCATGAACCATTAATTTAGAATATTCACCGGGGAAAAAATGTTTGCCCACCTCAATCGTTCACAAGATTCTATATAACCCAGAAATAAGGATAACTATTGGTGAAAAACTCGCTAAGATAAATTGATGGAGACATGTGCCCTGTTAGATCAAATTCAACATCCTTCACCTGGTATTAGTATTTATTATAAATTTCTAATGCATAATGTCTCCAATTTTTAAAATTTACAGATTAATTCAGTTGATCAAAATTAGGAAGCTATATCAACAAATTTAGGCCCTTGCAACCAAACTTGAACAAGCATGATTATATCCCCTTCAGATATAAATTTATTAAATGGAATCATGTTATTGAGAAGAGAACCCTACCGTCGAACACATAATTACACGGAACACCTAATTAATAACATGAACCCTAATTTCTTAAAAGGAAGAATTTCAACCAAAAAAAAAGAAAAATCAAACGAAAGTACCGGAATTTTGTTATATAAAAATAATGTCATACACAACCACCATATAAAATAGTAAAACTGAAAATTCGAGAAAATTACATCTTTAATCCAGATTAAATCACAACCGCTCAGAACTTACAATTATTACAGGAGAGAGATTGAATTAATTATAGTAGAGCTCGAGACCCATGCCATCATGGATTTCGTAGTCCTTGAGGGTGATATGATCTTTGTAGGTGTTGTACCACTTCTGGATACGGATCTTCTCGGCGCGAGTTCCAGTCTGAGCAGCCACGAGCTTCTTCAGGTCACCAATGGTGTCATCTTCGTTGCACTTCACTCGAACCTTCTTCCCCAGCCGATCGTTCAGCACGACTTCGATCATCTTCGATGTTTCTCTTTCTTCGTCTGAAACTCTTAACCCTAAATCCTCTTGCAACAACGACTTGACTTGATATATAATATATAGACGAGGATACGCGACAGATTTTTCAATCCCGTTTCTTGAAGGAAGTGGAAATTCAATGAGGGCAATTTTGTCATTCCGTTTTATTAGGTCGGTGGACGACTTGTGTTTTCTTTTTTTTATAATCTTCCTTTCCCCGCAAGGCCTCACCGCTCACTATTTTTTTTTTTAAAACAAAAAAATTATATTGTAGCCTAGTTATACTCTTATTTAATAGGCACTTTAACATATTTATTATTAATAATACTAAAATAATTTTATTATGTTATTTAATTAATAAAAATATTTTATTATTATTTTTATTAATTATAAAAAGAATTAAATTCAAAACACTTATTAGTTAGGATTTAAAAGTAGTTGAAGATTATTGAGACAATTGAGATCGAAAAAAATAAATGAAAATTAAAATTAAGTATTTATAGGAGTAAAATAAATTTAAAAAAATAAAAATCTCGCAAAAAAATGTTTAAAGTCAATTCCAATTTATGGATGAGTCCGATTATGGGTTCCAACTTCCAAATCGTCACTCGCCTATTCTATTTCTGATTGGTTCCAAGGCGGAGTCATCGTCATCCCTAATGCCACTTTTTAAAAAAAAAAAAAAAATTATAACTCACCAAAGCAATAGGCATTACTTATATTTATTATATTAAAGACACAGCAGAGTTGCCAATATTTTCCAATGGTTGAATTTTCATGCATTGTTATATGGGGATAATTGTGGTGAAATCTTGAGTCATTTTGTAAAATAAAATTGTCGTATATAAATAATTCCACTAATTCATGGCTTCCGAAAATTACACTAAAAATACTAAAAGTAATGGCAGAAACAAGCATGTTTTCAATAAAAATGAATTTGAAACTAAAGGCAGTAAAAGCGAAATTAAGGAAAATTACATCATAAAACTCATTCCCAAAAGTTGCACGTACATCAACAATGCGAACAACGAAAGATATTCAAAATACCAAAATTTTTGGAACAACGGCTCGAATCGTTCCTCACAATTTGCAGGATATGTAAAAGGTCAGACAATGGAAATAGATTTTCTTGTCCATATTACACAACAACGATGAGGTTTTTGTCACCCCAGCAATAGAACTAAGTATACGGACGACTGGACAGGCAACTACTGCCAGAATAATTCGGCAAAATTCAGGAAATAGAGATATTCATGCGAGACGTAAACAAGACCCTAAATAATAAACAACAATGAGTATAACAATAAATAATCAGTTACTATATAATAGGCCTATGATCCTGAATTAAAACAAAAATATAACTGTACATATCCTGCTGCATAAAAAAGGTGAGAGCTGGTAATCCTGGCCATCACATCATTTCTTTACTTCTCAGATACTGCTTTCGGTTTTGCATCAACCAACAACCGGATCATCCCAGATTTACTCCAGAACTGCAACCTCTTGATCAACTCTCCAGTAGTTTGCGTCATTAAATTCCTTTATCCCAGCTCCATCATCATCTGCATTGTCGTTTTCTGGAACTTTGGCGACTATGTTCCTTCTCAAAGGGCCCGCTTCCCCGACAATCCCCTCCTTAAGGGCCTGCTCCATTGCTTTCTCTGTTCCTTCTAACTCTACCCCTACAAATTCAACATCCTCTTCAAATAAAGAAGGCACCGGAGCAGTTTTTTTACTGGAATCGGATCCGGATGAACTGATACTAGAATCTGCCGAAGGAGAGGTACCATTAGATAGCGTATCTCCACTTGAAGTTGAACTAACGGGGTTCACCACCGGCTCCATTGATTTACTTATTTCAGCTGTAACGTTGCTTCGATCATCAAATGGATTCACACTCGATCCACTAACCTGAAAATCGGATGCCTCTCCCCATGCTACCCATTCAGGTATGGGCCTGTCTCCAAAGAGATCATCATTGTCTGATGACTCAAACCGGAAGAAGCCCATATCACCAGAAGCACCTGCCTTTGCATACTGATCTACCCCATTTAAAGAATTTTCTCCACTTAACCCATCAAGGATACTAGTACTAGTACTGGATGTGCCATTGGCAGAATTTTTATCAACCGGCAATTCCTCATCCTCCCCAACCACCACTTCATCATCACTGCTACTATTACCACCATTTGAGGTTCCGTTCAAGTTAATCTCCTCCATATCAGTTGCAGAAGAACTCATAGGTGCATCATCAGCTTTATCATCTTGGAAAGCAAACCAGTTTGAATTTGTGAACAAACTGCAGAAAGAAAAACAAATAGAAGTCTTACTTTAGACTGTAAACATGCGCAAATAGTTAGAACCAACAAACCTCAACCAGACTGCTTTTAGCTCAAGTACTAAAAACCCACAAAATAGTAGCAACCAAAGTCCTAGATGAGTAAAAGATTGACAATCAATAAAAATCCAATTTCACTAATAGCAGTTAGGATAATCCTAATCACTCTTGTATTACTTTGGTCATCAGTGTAAAATGTGAGACTAAGGTCAAAGAAGAAGATCATGAAAAACTTTCCTAAAGTCTAATTTACACCCAGTATCAGTCTTATGCGATACAACTCAGTTATTTGTTCCAAAGGAAGAGGAAACTCACCTTCCCTGGTCATCACCCAATCTCAGCGATGATATGACAACTTCAGCTGATTCGTCATCAAAGTAGACATCCTACATTAGCATGAATGAACTACCATAATTATATCAGAAAAGAAAAGGTGTTGTAGAAAAGTAAAATATTGCGTGTATATTTTGCAATTCCTTTGTGTGTCTCAAGCATTCAGTCCATTCACTAGACCTTCCTCTGAGTAGACAACTTCGAACTAAAGTTTCTAAAAGTTTCTTTGACCTTCCTTTGAGTAGACGACTTCGAACTAAAGTTTCGAAAAATTTCTTTCTTCATCATACAGGAGAATGAATGAGCAAAGTGTGAATAGACCAAACATGTTACCTCATCATCCCGATCAAGAGCTCCATGGCCCTGCACCAAGAAATATCTCAATTAAGAAACTCGAAACAACATTTTTTCTTTTTTCAGTGCCAAAAAACATTATTTCTTGCTTTATTCACTGCTCCTTTAGTAAAACCAACTACCTCTTCTGTATCATCATTATCATAAATGGTGTATCTGAAAGCTTGGCTAAGATTATTAGCTAATGCTGCAACATCATAATCTCTGTCATGAACATCTTCCTCGTCACTATCCCTTGCCCTATCTTGTAATGCAGTTGGCCGGCTGCACACATTAAAACATAAGGGTAAATACATGCCACAAAACTTCCCCACTTTTTCAGGCACACATGCATGCTCTATGGAAAGATGTTTTCTGTGTTCTTTTCTTTTTACAAGTCAATTCAGAAGGGGAGAGCAAGAAAGACAGATATATCAAGCACTTGAAGCAGGTGCATAGCTATTGTTTTGGATCACAAAAAAACTCTACTTTGAAATCTCAACAAACTTTCAATTCATTCCGGAGGATTTTTAAGAGCAACCAAACAAGAAATTCCCGGGTGTACAATTTTTAATATGTTTTCGGTTTCGTTCCATTCATATCCAGATAATTTTTACATCCTGTCATCTAACATTTACAAGTGTTCTTGTTCTTCCCTCATATTGTTGTCCAATTTCATTTCTAAAAGCTTTAGAATCTCTAATGTTAATTAACTCCTCTTCATCAGGTGAAACTCTAGCCAAACAAATTTAAGTTTTTTGAAAGTTGAAACACCAAAGATATGCACCATATTAACTTCATCCAGAATAAGCTATAACAAGAACCACCCATCAGAATGGAAGGTGACACTTTTTTATTCACTCCAATAACAGGATATCTCAATGTAGGCCACATTTCCATATTGCATATAGGGTACAAACATAGAGATCTTGAAGTTGACCCCAGAGTTACCAAAATCCAACCAATGGATCAGAGTCCCTTTCAAGTGAAATCCATGCATCCAGCTAAGGTAAGTGATGAAGAGAGGGGCATACCCACAAGCCCAACGGTAGACATTCTCAACTACATTCCTTTCCTGCAAGACTGTTGACTGCCACTCACTCCATCTGCTATTTTCCTAAAGCAATTGAAAGTAAATAAATATTAATGAAAGAAATTATAACTTGTTGAAACTGGAACTGCTTATTATGTAAATATTGCATCCATCACATAGAGACATAAACGAAAACTTGCATAGATCAACAACAGCAACATTCATGTATTGGAGTTAGAAACATAGGATTTTAAATATCTTAGCTGCAAGAGGTGACGAACAAGTCCAGTTGCTAAAAGGCAATAAGATCCAGATATACATAAATGAGGACTATCAAAATACTGAAGAAGATTGGAATTTTAAAAGGTAAAGGGCATCCTAGAGAACGGATTTAGTAACAAGACAACAACCTAGAAGTACCAATTCCAATATGAAGCAACAATGGACAGCAAAAGTAAACGGCATTAGAAAATTTGATATGACTAGTGGATTTCGCTGCAGAAAAGTGACAGCTCAGATTTATATTCGAGACACAAGAAAGATCACTTAAAACGACACTCCAAATCTTTCCAGGTGACCACATCTGTAGAACTTCAACAATTGAAAGAAAAATGTGGGACATACTACAGGATGTGAAAACTAAGTAGAGATGGTTATCATCCATTTACAAAGAGCATATCAACGAAAATGTCTACAAGATAAGACCTGGAGATGTGCTTGAATGGATGAATCATTGCTTCCCAACTGTACAAGTTTATTAGATATGCGCGTTATATGTCCAATAAATCCTGCTCGAGGTGCCTGTCCACCGATAGCGGGGACAGTTGGCTGTACCAAGAGATACACAAATCAGATATTCAACTTGAAAAAATCCAAATGAAGACAAGAAAAAAGGAAGAATTGTTCATCGAAGCAAAATGTTTTACATACACTAGAAGTCTATCATGGGTGAAAAAGTTCTTCAAGAAACCATTACTTGATTTACATCAAACTTACCAGATTAAGATCACTGGAAACAATAGGGTGCTCATCTGCTTGAAGAATTCTACCAACCAAAGCACAATCTTGAAAAAGATGATCAGTAATGGTCTTGTTTTTGCTATCCAAGCACGAATATATAATACTCTCCACATGATGATGCAAAGCATTGTTGTATGGATACCTGCAAAAATTTAAACGAAGAAAAAAAGAGACCATTTATAAGAGATGTTAAAGCACCAAAAAAGAATATTTTTTCAGGGCACATAGGGGAGCCAGAAGACTTACTCAAAAAAGAGGTCAAGGATTCTTTTAATAGTCCCAGAGCTCACCAGTTCCTTCTCTGCAACTTCGTGTCCAGTTTTCAGTAGCACGGCAATGAATTCTACAATCTGCAAATTATGACATGAAGAGTACTAAATGAAAATTGAAGAGCAACAAAATCATCTACGCATACCTATGAAAAATGAAGAGCTACAAAATCATCTAGGCATATCTATCACAGTATCCAGCTAAATGCATATTGCTACCACAGGAGTAACTCATTGTATCATCTACTGGTACTTATTTTGTGGCCTTAGGGAATTGCAAAAGGTAAGATTAAAGGCACTTAGTGCTTAGCAAATAGGAACACATGCAATCTTTGATAATATCCAGAAAGACAGCCTGCACATCCATTTGGAATTGGAGGGGGGGAAAAACCAAGTGGATCAATAAAAACTTATATCCATCAAAAGGAGTGCAATTTCTCATCAAATATTTTACAACATCACAATAGAGCACCTTTAAACGATGCTTCCCAAGAGGTGGTTTTAATTCGCCATAAGTTGTTGGCAAGATCTTCTCATCAGACGACACATTCAACAACGTCAGCAGGTCCACTGCACCACACAACACAAATTCAAAAAACGAAACATTAATCAAAATCACAAAGGTGAAGAATGATCTTTAACTGCAACCCCTCTACTCCCAGTCATGCATCCAAATCAAGGGAATAAGCAATTTGCAAATCACTACCAGTATGACGCTTAACCAGATCCCATACCCCGCTGGAAGCTAGTAAAACCATATAAACTGTTTAAGCGTTCAGTATCAGGTAGCGCAAGACAAAGCAATTTCAAAAGATGCTCTCTTCTCTGATTTGCATGAGCCATGTATTAATATCCAACAAAATAATACCACAATATTTCAAATCAGTCGATAGAGTTGATTTCCAGCAGAAAAGGATACAAGCCAATGATGGAACATAATTTCAGTTAAACGAAAATTTTGAGTCCATTATGATGTTCAAGTAGTAGATGTCTGTAAAATTATCTAAAACATGTGAAAACATTATCGTTTATAAAAATCAAAACTGTACATGCAAATGCACGCTAGAAACTTTACACAGTTCTCTGTGGCAGTAATTCACATCACATTGATGTCTGGGTGAAAGCCTCCCAAACAGAAGTGTGGAAAAGACTCCTGACATGTTATGGTGCCTACTGCCTACAATAAGCAAGAAAAATAAGATATCCCATATATCTATCATGAAAAGGGTATACTAAGAGTAAGCACTTCATTACTTCACATGTAAAGATCTGCATAAATAACATAACCACAAAGTTCACATTAGATTGCTAGTCAGAACACTCAACATTCAAAAGTTAATCACCCATGAGACTGATGGTTCAATGTGGTCACACACCTAACCCATCGTAAACTCCATTTCATGAGAAAATATTTCACTACGAAGAAAAATTTCAGTGTCATAGTCACACCAAATTGCAGACACGTATAACAAACTTACCAAGTTTCGGCAGCATAGCACCAACAGTGTCAGGATTAACATGTATTGGTGACTCATATACATTATGACTGCGAAAAGAGTACATCAAAGGAGAAGGAATCGCTCTTTTTGGATCCAACAATGAGATACAGACAGACAATGAATGAACAAGAGCTGATTTTGAATGAGACTCATCGAGTGCGTGATTGAAAATCCTTGCAACATAACTACATGCAAAGGAAGGAACGAAATCAATATTTACCAAGATATCGGAAATGTGAAGTCAGCAGATAGCCTCAATTTAAATAAATAATGAAAGTCTTACGTACTTTGGGCTAGATAACTTTGTTGCCAAAGGTGACGGTGCATTTCTGGTTATAGCACAAAGGGTTTCTGATGCATTAGCATGAACTTCAGGAGAACTCTGGATAGAACAAAGAAGGCACCACATCATATACAATTTTGTAGACAAAAAAATATAATAAACCATATGAGACTACAAATAAAAGATGATCAACTAGAGTGTCTGACGACTGCTGGGCCAAATCAAATTTGCAAAAATTTGTTCCTGCAGGAGTCTAAAAAAGCTATAGCACCGACCTCATCAAATACGATGAAGTGGAAGTATTTCCTGTTACTAAGAAACTAAAAGCTTTGCATGGCATAGCATGATCATTACAGGTGCATGAAATTCTTCAAGCAAATATTTACTAATTAAATCATTCATTAATTACTACATCAGTGGATTCTCAAACCAACAAGTATTTTGCATCCAGTCAGAAAGAAATTAAGTAGCATCACAACGATTTTCTTAGCTTACAGAGGGACTCAATTTATCCACGATCATTTCTAGTAAATTACTTTCTGCCAGCCATTGCATCACATCCATTGAATTAGGGTAGATATGATCATCAGCGCCAACCAGTCGTATCAGAACCTATTACAGGTAGCAGATCAGTGAAAGGTAGGACTCCCAAAACAGTACAAATCAGAAAAGATTCACAAACTCATTTCAATATTCTGCCAGGAATGAAATCACATTTTGAATGAGAACACTAACCTCCATAATAGATGTAATACCAATTAAATCAACCAGCCGACGGAACACTTCTTGATGAGACTGCAAAAATCAAAAAAGGGCTTTAAGACTGCAGACAAGATTCATTGTAAATGTAAACGAATTCACTGGGTTCATAAAAAAAAATCTGTATTACTCTAAAGTTCACAAATTATATATTTATCACTGAACTTGTTAATCGAGGTCATGATACTCATACAACTCAGAAATGACTACACATGAACTCTCAGTCAGACAGACAAAAAAAAACACTATCAACCATCGCAGTCCAAGGTTGATTTCCCATCAACTGTGGCTACATCACACAGTATCTTAGCGATTCTAGCTTAAAAAATTGGAGAAAAAGGTAATTAGACCCGACTACAAAAAACATCATTCCAAGGCATAAAAACAGTTACTTCTAGATCACCTGAACATAATTCATGAGTTCTACAGCCTTCCGCAACATAAGGCATATTACAACCTGCAATACAGCAAAAGCTACATGAAACAGCTTATTATGGCTGATACTACAATAAGACCAAAAAAATGAATGAGGATCACATAAACAGTTCCACAGAAGTCCAAAATACCTTGCTAAAATACCCAGCTAGCAACGCACTATGAGGATGGTCTGGCTCCAGGAAAGAGAATAGCAAATCCATTAACTGTAAACAAAATTTTCAAATGTAAATATCAGGCTTTTCAATTATTTATGATCTAAAGCTGTTAATAATACCAGCCATACCTCCTCTTCATCCACTAGAGTCTTCAAAATAACATCAATTTCACATGTAAAAATCTCACAAGCAATGAATGGGAACCTAAGTTAACAACAAACTATGTTAGAACTACCTCATATTTCTTGGAAAATAACAGTAGACTGAAATTAACTTTTTCTTGTGAGAGTAAAAACACTTATTCTACTTTTGCCTTTCTAGATTAGATCCAAATGACCTACTTGAAGGTTCGTTTACTGTCAGCATCTTCTGGAGGCTCTTCGATAACATACCGCAGCAGCTGCTCAACCTGGGCTCTATCTCTCAAACTGAAAACCAATAGGAATTTACATTTACTTCCAAGATATTAAAGGGGTTATAAACATTTCACTGATGCTGAATCAACTTCTTTTTTCCCTACTTATTTTTTCTTTGGGGATGGGGAGTTTTCAAAGAGGTTTGAGGATTACAAATTTATAAGCCGACTGTTTAGAGCTTTGCATTCTTGGATTATCTCTTCTTCATCCAAAAGCTCTTCCAACGTGAAATTTTCCTTGTCCAATACTGATTCAACCTAGGGATCCCCACAAAAGGTGAAAAGAACTGGAATATGTTAAGATATTATAAAGAAGAAAAAAAATTAGAAAAAAACCAAAGCATCAATTAATAAGCAACAAAACTGGAGAGACTATCCGTGCAACTATATCAAAGTCGATAATAAATCAAGCTAAGTCGCTAAACAAACAGCAATGCACTATCAACGATAAACTCCCGAGTAGCACAAGGAAATGAAACATTTGAGAGATGTCAATGGCAGACATGGAATCCTAGAAACAGGCAAGAATTAGAATATGGAATAGTTTTTTCCAGCATTCGGCGACAAGGTTTGCAATTAATCAAAATCCATAAGCATCCAACTGATCAAGCGTTCAATTACCCATGCTACCTCCCCAACTTAATTTCTTCACAAAGCTAATCACTTCAAAAGTCAAAATTTAAAGTTCAACACATGAAGCAAAAGTAAATGAGGAATCAAACTACTGGATGACTAGAAATATAATAAAATTATTTAATCCCTAGGAAATTAAAGCTTATAGTCAACTCAAACCCTAATTCTATAACTCTATCGTCTATGTTAAACAAATCTAAAATAAACACTTCAGTCCATAATAGTCTGAAACAAACATTTCGTCTAATACAAGCATAAAACCTCGATTATTTTGTTAATATTGCTAACAGAGCAGATTTATAACACAATAACAACTAAATTGAACTCAATGCACACAGTGCTCTCAACACAACATGATTACAATGCTTGAGCTCAACCAAACAATTAGCAAAAATGTACTTGTACCGCATAAAGTAAATAAATAAATAATTCCTTAATCCATAATTGCCACAAGCACAAATTGCAGAAAAAATTCATTTCCTACAAACCTCGAGAATCAAAAAATATATATATTTTTCTAAAAGTCGAAAATTGAACAGAAGAAATGATTATGAGCATACAAAAATGGATCGAGTGACTCACAGGTGAAGAAGCAGAAAGAGGAGTAAGCTTCCAAAACATATTCAAATTCGTGAGCGCGCGTGTTGTATAAACCTGTATATATATATATAAAGACGCGTGCGTGCGTATGTATAGGCGGAGAGAGAAAGAAGGATTGAAGAGGCTTGCGCAACAAAGCAAGAACAGCAGAATAGATCTGTGAAAACCCTAGATGGATAGAGGAGCTCGAGATTCGAGAGGAAAAGAGGAGGTAATAAAACCCTAATTTCCGGTTTTTTTTTTCTTTTCTTTATTTTGAAGATGGGATCAAAATGGAAAGCGCAGCCGTAAAGATCGAAGAGAAAAATGGAGAGAGAGAGAGAGAGAGAGAGAGAGAGAGAAAATGGAGGGACGATTTTTTGTTTGGTATAAAAATGGAAGAAATGAAAAGAAGGGTATGATATGATAGGCTGTAACTGTGTTATTGCTGTTTTTCTTTTGAGATTGGGGAAGAGTACAAAATAAGGACCGGAATTTACAAAACCAAAAAATTGAAAAAAAAATAATTAATTTAAAAGTTTAAAAAAAAAAAAATTAATTAATTTAAAAGTTTTAAAATATATATATATTGATGAATAATTACGGGGACTCTCGGAGGAGGAGTATTGTCGTGTTATTATTGTACAGTGATGGTTATGTGTATGTATGTGCATGGGGCATGCTGGGGATGATGTTGATGAGTGATGAGGATGACTATTGGAGTTGTGTCGATGGTGATGGAATTTTGGATTCGGTTTGTATAGTGGATAAAGCCCTCGTCATCAACATGGAAACATGTTCAAAATTATATTATTATTATTAATAATAGCTACTAAACATTTATCATATTATGTAAAATTAATTACACAAAAATTCTTCCAAAATTGATTATATTTTTATTATGCATTGAAATTGCAATTAAGTCGTTGATGTGGTCCATGTGGATATGAATTTGCTTCATGTATTATATTTGTGGTTTTATTATTTATTTTATTTTTATTTAAATATAATATATATTTTTAATATTTGTGTGGTATTTCACTCTCTTTTTTAAATGGACTTAATGAAAAAAGGTATGGCTTTAATTTAAGTGTTTTTCCATTTTATTTTATAAGTAGGATTTTTGTGGATAGTGCAAACTTAACATTATTTATTGAAGAGTGTTAATGATCTCTTCTGTCTTTATTCTCATCATTAAAACCATCTATTTCAGCTTTTATTAAAAGCAAAAATTCATATGATTTAGTTCAAATTGTTTTAACACAAATTTAAAAGGTGTGTGAATTCACTTACAATTCATAGAAAATATAATGTTACTTATATCCTCAAGATACATAGTTTTATTTTAAGAATAAAACGTAGAAATATATAGCAATGAGTTAGTTAGGCTCCGCTTGGATAAGGTATTTTTTGGTTTTATTTATAAAAGGATTTTTTCGGGTTTTGCTATGAGAAACGAATATTTATAAAAGGATTAGATGTGTTTGGATAGATAAATTTTGTTAATTTATTAAAAATTGTGTATAGAAAAAATTATTATTATATGTATAATGATTGAGTTTTATATTATTAAATAATTAATTTTTAAAAAATACATGCCCACTTTATATACAAATCACCAAAAATTTATATTTTTTAAATTTTTGGGGCCCACTTCTAAATGTGTAGACTTGATTCCTTACCATTTGTTGAGTGCCCACCTAATTTATGTCAGTTTTGTTAGACATTGTGTTTTTATTCTACGATTGCAATATGTATTTATACTTGTTTTGCAAAAAATTCCTTGTGTAATTAAGTTGTCCAAACACAATCAGTTTTTGTTTTTCAAATAAATACTAAAAAGACATTGTCCAAACAGAGCCTTAATGATTAACCTACATAAATGTGCTAGCCAACTTAGGAACTACAATGTAAATCGTGATTAAGATTTTCAATTCCACAAATCTTTAAATAAATTAGCTTATATGTATGCTTTTTCATGGAGGATATTTCTTGCTTTTACTTCAAAATGGTGCTCAATATGTTAATTATACTCTTATTTATGTTTGATGAAAGTGTTCAATCTTAATAGATATTTCACTTAAATATGAGAGGGAAATATCAAAAGATATTTGTATGGAGGATATATTTTTACAAGTTATATACCCCACTCATTTACGATACGGGATCTTCTGTCCAATATTTTGTTTGTCTTATTCTGTCATAAATAAAACTACGTCGGAGGGTTCACTAATCTCTTGGTTAGGGTCTAGTAATTGTACAGTAACTTTAGTAATATTTATGCATTTAGTCCATAATTTTAATGAAATTACGTCGTTTTAAACGTTAGACAACATAAGACGTGATAAATATTGGACATAGGATATGGTCTCCTCATTTACATAGCTATTAAGTTTGAAATTTCATTTTAAGAATTAATTCTTCTCATAAAATATTGAAAAATATACATTACCACAAAAATTAGTAATCCCTTATTAGACAATCAACCGAACATGAGTTGGTTAAATATCACGTTTTTTATTGCAATACTTTCATTTTTGAATACATATCTAAATACCTATCTATGTAAGCATATGATGCTTTAATATTTCATGAATGGCTAATATGACAAATTTAAAATAACATGAAAAATAGTTATTTTCTAAAAACATGTCGTAATCATTGGAAAAAAAAAATGGCCAATACATGAAATCAGAACATGATAGGGATGGTCATTAGTCAATGTTACAAGTTGTTATGGGTCATGATGTGATGAGGATAGGACGAGACATGACCAGAGTTTTTGATATTTTGTGCATGCTCATACACTCAAATATAAAAACACAGAACATTGTAGTATTAGTTAATTCAGGAGTACAGTAATTATTTTCAAAATTTAAACGCACTCACCAATCATGATAGACATGCAGTACAGTGTACAGTGTATCTGTCTAAACTAGAAAAGTTTAAAAATGAATACTAACAATTTATGGAATCTTCAGTCAACGTGTATATGGCTTCTGCCTCATAAAATTTGGTGCAACCATAGTGACATTAGACTATTAGACAGGATCCAGCATTTTCTTTTTTTTTTTCTTCATTTTTAAATCTCGTATTGATTTTGCGTGTTGCTTCATGCTTGCATCTCTTAGAACGTATTTCTAGAGTTTGAAGACAAATTTATCAAGTTTTATAACTACAAGTTTTTTTTTTAAGAAAAGTAAATTTAAAAAAAAAAATTAATAACAATTTTCATTTTTCATACAAAAAGTATATAAATTTTTAAAATTTGAACCAACCGCAATCTACGCACTCTTAATTCCACGTCGAATCTTATGTTACATTCAGTGTTTCATTATATGGATCAATGCGATGTGAATTTAACTAAAATTTTATCAATCAATTAGTAAATCCTTAGGATATGTTTTAAATATACATAGCGTGTATTTATAAAATGAAATAGCAAATAAAACACAACATTTAAAAAAGAAGATCCTTTGTATCCTATTCCGTTGATAGTGTTTATTTAAAATGTAAAGATTACTGTTGTTAGTTTTTTTTTTTTCCTACATTGTTCTGGCTGTTATTTCTAAAAGTGTTCATTTTTCAATCACTCCAAATCAGTCTTTTGTTTTCCTTCACTTTGATCAGAAGAAAAGTTGGCCTAAGTTTTGTCAACTTTTTTTCTCTCCAAAGTACAAATCACAAGTGTTAAAACGGGTTCAATAATGTTGGGATGAGCACTAAATGACAGCGGAGGAAAAAGCTTTGAGCATGGGATGGCAACGACAATGTTAGCTAGCCAAGGCGAGTTGATTATTATATATAATAATAATAAAAAGGTGAAATTGGTTAATTAAACTACCACCACCACCACCACCACCGTAACTCAAAGTTAAAACAAAGGAATAATTAATGAAAACCAAAAGCAAAAAGACATGGGCCAAAAGAAATACTCCACTTCATTATTACTGCTGCCTATACTATCTTTTTAACTTTTCCAAACATTGATTATTACAATTATTGTTTGCACTTATCACTCCTCACCATCCTTCTTCCTAAACTCCCCAAGTTGCACCAATGAAATGCTGCTGCAGTGGTGGATTTAGACAAGCGTATTTGGCTATAAAATTATAAATAAAAATTTACATTTTATTTTTTCAGAAGTGAAACTTTTAAAAATTCAGCTGAGTTATTGTGGATCGGATTCTTATATGAAACAATATTTAATCGTGATTTTAATGCATAATAAAAATTGTAAAAAATTAGAATTACGATTTCAATGAGTATTATGAGTGACTGTTTCATAAAATTTTAATTAATTTTTTTATAAAAATATTTAAATTTTCAAATCTTAGAGGTACTAGTCGCACCCACCCCTCCTTCATCTAATATGGACAACTATCACAATTCTTAATGACAATTGTCATTTTTAATCTATCCAATAAATGAGGAGAAAATAAAAATAATGTTCAGCAACATCATTAATATAGATATGTATCGCTCATGACAAAAGAAGAAAAGAAATATATCATCAAAATAATCGGTAAGATAATCAAATTCAGTGTCACATCTATAGAGGTGGGAAATTTTTTGATTTATTTAGTTATTTTTCTATATCAAGTTTGTAGGGTTAATTTCCTTATTTTTTTTAAAAAAAAATAATTATACTTTATTCAATTGTGAAGTTGGAAAATTATTTCATTAATTACGTGACATGTATATAAACATAGATATTCGTATTTTAGACATTGTTTTGTGTTCTGTTTGCATTTCTTAGGCTGATGATTATATATTGTTTATTTACCTTAAAGTTATATTAAATCTTGCAAGCAAATTTTGCAGTTTGAGAAAGTTTGGCAAATCTGAGGTTTGCACAGCTTTAATAACGTAGAAGATAATTTATAATTTATAATTAACATATTAGGCAAATGCCAAAGCCAAAATAGCTCTAGAGAATACAAGGGATGAGAAACTGATCCAGCGAGGACAGCTCAACATGTTTTGTTTTGTTGGATCGATGTCGTAGGATCCAAATTTATGCAAAAATTCTGACTTCCTTCATTTTAGTCGGCTTAAATTTCTCTGTTTATTAAAAAAAAAAAAAAAAAGATTCAGTTAAGATTAGACGACAATGGAAAAAGTCAAACAAAAATTTCTTTCTGACATCAATGACAATATCTAATCTAAAATTCATCTAATTTAGTTTATAGCATTGAAAATGTAGCCAACCCAAACAAACTGACTTCTTTAAAAATTTATTTAATGAACGATTTGTTGTAAGAACGTAACTTTCTAATTGATTGACAATAGGTCAACTAATTCAACTGAAATACAAACTAAATAAGATCTTTTTGATATTTCATGTTGATTGGTTCTGAGTTATTGTTGAACTATTTCCAATAAACTAACCACTTTGGATCTTCTTTAACATTTTGTGTAGTATTTTATATAACAATCTCTATAAATGTGATACGTATTTTTTGAAATAAAACAAAATATATATCGAGTGATTAATGAATTATAATGAATAAATGAAATATAAAATAAAAAAAAAGTAATAAAGAATAAGTGATTATACAAGTGTCAAATTCTTATAAAGTATAATCGAAAGTGATACACGTACAAAAGATCTATTGGCTAAACTAACTACAACAATTGAAATTAATTCCATATCTCAATTGAATTAAACTCATGGTTAGTTATATGAATATAAATAAAATAAAATGAAATTATATTATTCAAAAATCACTCATTATTACAAAATTAAATAACATTATATTTTGGTTTTTTAATTGTAGAAAAATAAAAAAATCTAAAATCTAAAATTCAACTTCATATATTTACATATCATAAATGTAATTCTATTTTATTTTATATCTTTCTTTTTACAAGGTAACTAAATTTATCATTTCAACCATTAAAATTTAATCAAACTTGGTATCAGTACATCAAAAATAGGTAAGAATATGCCTACATGTTTATAAAATATAAACCTATCATCAGCCTTATAAACCAACATTAATAACTCACACACTTCAGATTTTTTAAATTTATACTTGTCCATATTTTTGTCAAAATTTTACCGATTTATATGTTTTTTTTTTACAATTTCATATTTTTAAAAATTTATAAGTGTCTATGTTTTTTTTTATCAAAGTTTACCGATTTATATATTTTTTTATTAAGTCGATAAATCGTGTACATAATTTTTAAGAAAATTATTGTTTTTTTCTCAAAATTCAATGACCAAAGTTATACACCAAACAAAAATTGAGATTTCTCAAAATTTATACATTTTTATTTTTTGCTATAACATATCAGTTTATATATTTTCCATTGGATTTAAAAAATATGGATGGTTAAATCATGTGTCCAAAGTTTTTTAAAAGTTTAAAATTTTCTCCAAAAAAATAAAATAGAAAAACATAGCCCACGATTTTTATTTTTATTTTTTTACTTTTTCATCTGTCTCCGTAATCCACTAGCTTACATATTTCACATAGACTTAAGAATGAAGAATTCAGTGGTTATAATCATAGGCACAATTGTTTTTTCCAGAAAACTTGTGATTCATTTTTTTTTTTAAATCCCAAGCTATAAACTTTGAAAGTTGAAAATTGTGAACTTTTACTATTCTATCTTTTGCATAATTTACTAGTTTACATATTTCACATTGAATCAATTGCAGAAATATATGAACATATAGGTTTTTCAGAAAAATTGTGATTGTTCTCCGAATAATCATTACTAAAACTGACAAAAAAATGATTTTTTTTTAAAATTTGTATTTTACTAGTTTACATGCTTTCAACCATTTTAGATACAAATAATGGACAATTAAAAGTTTATGTACATAATTTTAAAAATTCAAAAATTTTTCTTGAAAATCTAAGACTTGGCTCATGGAAAGCTAAAATTTCCAAAATTTTTAATTTTAATATATTTTTTTATAATCTACCAATTAATATATTTCTCATTTAATCAAAGTGGAAAAATTGATATTAAAAGTATGCATATGTACCAGAATTGTTGTCGCAAATCCAAGGCAATAATTTATGAAAACTAAAATTGATTAAATTTTAACTTTTACTTTTTTTGCTATAATATATAAGTTTAAATATTTATCATTCAAATTGAAAATATAAAATATACATAAAAGTATGGGTACATAGTTTTCTAAAAAATAATAGTTTATCCCAAAAATCTAAGATTATATATGTGAAGAAAATTGAGATTATTTACAAAATTTTCTTTTATTGTTTTAATATAATTTACAATTAACATTCAATAATTGATTTATGACAAAGAATTTATCATGATCATCCTAATAAATAAACTTTATACCGATATATTATACATGATAAAGAATACGTATTATATTTTGGAAAAGAATCCAATTAATTTATTTCCTGAAAATTTATAAAGTCAAATAAGCAAACAAAGGAATTATTTTCCCAATTTCCTACGTCAGTTAAGCAGTATGTGTTACGACTTACGGGGAATACTTCCTTCGGAAAGCGCGCTATGGATCTAACGACTTTAACTTCAAAAAGCAAAGAATGTCAGCTACTGATTCACAGAGAGACGCGATTGATGCCTCATCATCATTCATAACAACTCTATCGTTTTCCAGATCAAAACGTCACCGTCTTCAAACTCGCCGTCGTCACGAACCAATCTCCGACGAATCTACCATTGTAGATCCTCCATTAACAACCTTCTACGTCATTGCGTAAGCGAGTTACCGATATGAATACATAAGTAGAGAGACAGTGTTAGTTTTGGGGATAAGAAAAAAGAATGAGCGTGAGTCACGCGACGGTGCATCCAGTGCCAGTGGAAGCGCCGCCGCTGCAGACTGAGGAAGCGAACGCGCAGTTAGTAGACGGAGTAAGGATGAAGGACTTCCAAGGCATGCCTGGGACAATCGGCGGCCTTTTTCTACGTTTTGCTCAGTTTTTATTCGCGGTTGTTGCTCTCTCCGTCATGGCCACCACTAGTGACTTCCCTTCCGTCACAGCTTTTTGGTATTTTTTTATTGAATTAAATAATTATTGTTTTTGAACTGCGTATTGTATAATCATAGATGTGAGCACTTAGTAAAGTGTACTGCTGTGATTTAGTAATTTCTCTGAATTGATCGGTTGCTAATCACAAAATTGTGGGGGACAAATATTAAATCCGTAGCTGAGCTCACGAATTTTGCAGGATCAATAATAATTGAAAGAGAAATAGCCTTCATCGGTGAATGATAAAATGCAATTTTGGGATCTTCAGCTGACATGAGCTTGTTTAATGTAAAGCGAAATGCTTTTTTTTTTGGGGTTAAATTTTTTTAAACTCTGGGGTGTAATTATAATGTGATGCTTTGCTTTATTTTGGTTTGACAAGAGATAAAGTTTTGAACTTTGGACCATATTAAAGATTTTAAGCTATCACTTTATTTGCAGTAGGCTTTCAGTAAGTTGTTGTATAATCCTTTGATAGACTAGGAACAGCAGAATAACCCATATTTCTGCTCTGCTGCTTGATCTCTTTCAATCTTTGAATGCACCTGGATTGATTGTGGATAAAATTAGGGGTAACTTTGAATAGGGGAGAAAATTTTGAAACGCCATTTGTAGGTTCGAGATTGAGGTGGACACACCGAGATTTACATTGGTGTCTAAATATTTGGCTTGCAAAGAGATGAGGGTCAATGAAGATTGCAATGGCAGATGACGTTAAAGCAGAGAAAGTATGGAGAATAGTAGGGTACATTACTACATAGTATATTGTCTAATGATTTTGCATCTCTTGTTTGTTGTCACAGTTACCTTGTTGCTGCTGCCGGCTTGCAGAGCTTGTGGAGCCTTGCGCTGGCAATTGTTGATACCTATGCTATTCTAGTTGGACGCAGCTTGCAGAATCACCGAGTTGTTAGTTTATTTGCTGTTGGTGATGGAGTAAGTTACAATGTTTTAGCAGATTGAAAATTTCAACTTCTGAAGATCATTTTTTATATGGTCTCTGACTAGGTCTGCCTAAAGTTATAATATTGTAGTGGAATCATTTCCTTGGACAAAAATGTTCCATCTAATCAAGCAGTTTTTCAAAGACTACAAGGATTTGATATTACTCAAAAATCTTTTCATCATCAAATGGTTGCATTGTGTAGTTTTGCAAATCCTCGGGCCATATACCAACACCCAACTATTCCAGCCAAATGGTGTCATTTTTAGTTATTTCCAGCCATTATCAACATAGAAATTTGATTACAAACTGAAGTTTCATTTTTCACATTTAAGTTCATTTTGTGCTAGCTTATTAAGAATGGATTTCTCATAACAGGTCACTTCTACCCTTACATTTGCGGCAGCCTGTGCATCTGCCGGCATTACAGTTCTTATAGGCAATGATCTTGGCAGTTGTGGCCAAAATCACTGCACAGAGTTTGAGATTGCAACATCCATGGCTTTCCTGAGTTGGTTCGCTGCTTTACCCTCATTTTTATTGAATTTTTGGTCTCTTGCCTCAAGATGAAGTGAACTAAGTGTATTTCTAGGAAGCTATGAACATGGTAAATGTGTCATTTGAAGACATGCTGTCACTGTTTGTATGATTTTTCTAAATTTCTGTGACATGTATAACCGAAATTTGATGCTGTACTATTTCTATTTGTACATACACACTGTAAATTCGAAGTTTTGCCCCTTTAGTATATGAAAGGATATGATTTGTTTTTCTCAGCATCACTTTGATTTTTGCTAATGAATATATGATTGGAACCTAGAAATGGTGCAAGATGGAAAAGGAAAGGAATAGGCATTGGTGTTATGTTGCTTTTTCTGTTTTTTTAAACGTAAAGTGAAGGTAAGGAGACTTGACTTTAGTTCTCCAATTTTGTTTTTTTTGCAACACAAGTGAACTTATCTCAGGCTTTTCAGCAAGTACCTTTTCACCTCAAATGCTAGAATATTCCCCATACAATCACCCTGTTCCCATTTTTAGCAAACTGATATGGTGCTCTTAAGATATGCCAATGCAAGGGTTATTAACCAAATATTACTAAAAGAAATATATATCAAAGATTAAAGAAAATCAAGAAAAAGCTCCCAAAGAAGAAATAAAGGGAACACAGAAAGTTTAAAAGCAGACAACAAATAATGATTAAATTAAATTGATGGCAGTCATGGCCGGGCTTCAAAAACATTACAAAAACTTTCAGGTTCCTCTTCTGGAAGAACCTTTTCTACTACATAATGATTTTTCAGGGTTCTGATGCATATTACAGAGAAAGTGCATTTAATTACTACTTAACTCACACTAGCATATCTAAACAAAAGACCAATTAACAAAAGTGAAAGCAAGGCAATGGACAGTATTTTCTTCTGCAGCTAGGACTTTCCAGGCTATGGCTTGTTCATACGAAACGTGGCGGCCCATTGTAGACATGCATATTCCACCAGGCAAGCAAGCAAAACCCTGAGAATAAAGCACAACGATAATTAACTACATGATTACACAAGATTCATGTTATGTAAGTTAAGAATAAGTTAAATGTTATCGCTAATGGAAAAGCTTTGTAGCTAAATCCCAGCAAATACCTGCTGCATGATCTTTGCAAATTCAGCAAATAGTGCCTTACGACCGGTGTCATCAAAAATCTTATCCAAGGTAACATCCTGTAAAGCCACCAGAGTCGTCTCTAGCATGTCGAGTCCAGCTTGGTTGGCAAATATGAAAACTGGCAGTGACTGCTGCACAAAGACACCAGTGCAATTATAACCAAATCAAAAGTTCAGTATTAACTAATGATGACATGAATTAGTGGAGGCAAGTGAAGTTCCTAATAGGAGCATATAATGCCTGAGCTGATAAAGATCTTAGATTGCACCTTTCACAGGCTGTCTTAACTCTTTTACAAGCACAATGGTAGTGGGTTCTACCCTAACTATGCGAACAGAGGACAAAAAGCAACTGAAATGGAGAAGTATGAACTCAACTATTGCTAAGATTCACGCAAACGAACAGGGGGGCCATACCTTCAGTGAGCAGCACAAAATGGCATCTTGATGATGCCAGAGATTCTTTAATACTGAATCACCATTCAAAGACTCACCTCTCAGCAATTCTTGCCCCATATGGTAACTGAGAATCAAATGAAATAAAATAAGAATAAGAAGGCCATCTTTTTTCTTTCCTTTTCCTCCTCTCTTTCACTCAGAGGCAAGTGTTAGCTCACAAAGAAAATCACAATAGCAGAAATGCTGATAATATCTATCATAGTGAGAATTTTAGCAATCTATAGAGAGTTCAAACCCCCAAGGACATAGAGTCATTTGTGAACATTTAACTGATAACCAGAGTGATCAGGACAAACGCGTTACCTATAACTCTGACAGATCCAATGAGCTAACGTAAGAGCTTCGGGAGAGGCTGGTGAAAGCTTTGGTCCAAGAGAGGGGCCTACCCCTGATGGGGAAATGGCCATAGCAACCCTCTGAACAGAAGAAATGACACTACGGAGGTATTGGCGTGCCATTGTAGCCACATTCTCCTGCAGATTGTTCTCAAAGGGGAACTGGAAGGCAATAGTTAACACTGAACGGGCATTATAACATGAGGATGCATCTGTTGGAGCAGTGCTTGGAGCTGGACCAACTTCAAGACTTGATGTCAAATCCAGTGTCTTATGTGCAGCTAATGTTTCAGGTGTATCCCCCTGAACAAAAATGTTGTTAACATCCAACACCACGTAATAAATTGTCAATCAATTCATAGTATATGCTAATGATGTGACTATGGTCTCTAATACCACCTATTCATATTTTCTACTAAAGTAACTTCAGATACTCTCACATCTCCAAACAGGTGGACAAACTCAAAAACATAGTCTCTGACATGCTGTAGGTTGATTTGTACAACCCTACCATCAAAATGGGTGCATAATATGCAATTCAATTCTATTCTAGTAAATGCAGCAGAATTATTTGAGATATATTATTAGGCAACCACTACATAGAACATTATCAAGTCCACACGCCTTCGAGTACAAAAAATGAGGTCTAAATGGATGGCATCAAACTTAACTGATTTTGATTCCAAAGGAATGATGCGAAAACCCGAGGGTAGCAGTGGGGCATCATCTGGGAACATTTCATCAATTGGAGCAAAAACAAGTTCAGAGCAGGCACCAACAGCATTCTCATCAACTCCGCTGCACATCTGAAGATGACACATTCTTAGCTGAATTCTTCAATGTGCTGTTGCAAATAGATGTTTGATTTTTTTATTGCCACATAATAGTCAAGATAGTAAGGCAAGAACCTGTAGTAGATGAATGTCTCTTGACATAAAAGCATCTTCTTGACCCAGAGAGTGTCCTTCGAGTCGTATTACTTCAAGCATCTGGAGTAAAGACAAGGTGTAAGAGCACAGAACAGCCATATAACGCTTACATGTATGACATAAAGGAAGAAGTCCATTTTACATCATTAGATAAGTTAGAAATATAATTTATTTCTCTTAAAGGAAGAGGATCATAAATGGAAAATGTAAAATTATCATTTTTATTTAGGAATTTATATGATAAAAATAAGAATTGTACAATGCTGATAAATTTATTCAGAAGAAACAGATATAGAGGCAAAAACCCAGGGCTTAAAAGTACACATATGGGATGATATGTATAGTGGAAAGGAAGAAATACTGGACAACTATTAAAACCATACCTCCTCATGTTCGATCGTGTGACCTAGAGGCATGATAATTTGGCTTCCAGTAAACCTGGTCGGCCGCATTCCTGGATATGTGTATGAGCCAGCTTTCAATGAAGCAGCAGAATAGGCATCAACATTAAAGTCTGCCCACTCTGAACGGTGCTCCCTTAAGAAGCGAACCAGCACAGCGGGAGGGACATTCTGGAAGGGAATATATAGATAGTTCCATCATTTGCTTAAAGGGATTTAATCATGTTTGATATTGTCATATTTATTTCTTTTCAAATACACAAACCAGTAATTCAAGAAATGCAGAATAAAATTATGATAATAGAGTCAAGCTAACAATAAGTGCATTAACATATCCAGCCCTTTTAACATTTCTTATATGAAGTGAGAAAACATTAAGTTGGATTGCTACTGTGCCTTCCAAAAAATATAGTCCATGACATGACTGAAAATCTTTGGTCATTATTACATAAAAAACAGCCATGTTTAAGAGCGCAAGAAGCACATGTAGATAAATGCATCAATTATCAATACATAAAAAGCCAAGTTAAAAAGATATCCCATCATGAACTATGCTTGGCCAGAAAACACATCCACAGATAGCAAACATTTGATTGACTATCAAGCAAGCTTAATTGGAAGAGAGTATGAAAAATGAAGAATACAGTTCATTACAGTTTGTTTACCTGGAGTAGCATGGAGGCTTTTGCACAGAGAATGCCTCCAAGTACGGAAAGGGAATTGGAAGAGGTGCTCAGGCACTTTGTTGAGTTCACTGCAATAATTACATCTTCAGCACCATCACAGCTCAACAACGACCAGCCATCATCATTGAACCCGCCGATTGCATCGTTAAAACCTCTACACATGGAAAATTATGAAAATATTTTGCATATTTCCTGAATAACAGAAGCACAGACTTCCAAAAGAATCCATTATCCTATATGCAGAATTTATTAAAACGTAGCAGAGGTGTACTAGGAAGACATTGGCAACACCTGCTTAACCTCTGGCTAAATGTTCTCAATACTGCTGGTTGCCTGCCCAGACCATACACCACCTCACCACTTGTCTCCTGAGCTATTTGTCTGACGTATCGCAAGGCCTTCAATCATTAAAAAGAAATTAAACAAAAAGGCAATCATCCTGAACTTTCGAGGCCAGAAATGGCCAGGCTAGAATTTCAGAACTGCAAATATCACAATATGCAACAAGATTTGAGTTCATCAAAGATACAGTTGCTAAGCCCTCTAATCCAATTGCTTCCAGGTAACTGAATTCTCAAGTAAAATCTACCATTCTGCATGGTTTTACTAAGTTCTCAAGCCCCCGATTACTGCAGAAAATTTCTTTACTGCTCTAGATATGTTAAAAGGTGAACAATGTTTTGGGATTTCAATTAACAGTAAATGTCTTCAAACAACTTGCCAAAACTAAAGGAGTTGCAGTAAAAATTCTAGAAGTAATGGTTTTTTTGCCTCTATATTTCTTGAACATTCTTTTATTTTTCTGATTTTGATAAAAAAAAAAATTGAAACTACCGATCCAAAATAGAAGTTCTCTTAAAAATTTTACCTTCCACTGTGGCAAAACTTAACATTGTTGGAATTCAATTTGATCTAAACTTAAAGCTTGTTAACTTCAGCTAGCTACAGAAGTGTTTTTACTTACAGCAATAGTCATTTTCTGCGCTACAACTTTTGATGATTCATACAGTGGTCGCAGCACCTCTGGCACACTCCATGCCTGTACGCAATTGCATACTTAAGTATGTGCCTCGGTCAAAAAAATATGACAGACCATTGAAAATGAAAATCCAACCTCTAGATTCAAATGATCAACTATGTGGATGATTGATCCTCCACCCTCGCATGGTCTTATCAAATAACCAGATTGAAGCATTTCAGCTCTTGTGAATTGAGAAGCTGCAGCAGCATTTGGACCAGCCCCAGTTCCAGATAGAGATCGCTCACACACCTTGTAGTAGTAACAAAATAACCTCATTCACACGATTTCAGACAGAAAAAATTCCATGCAACCAGGAAGGAACATCAAAATGGTTGCTTATATTGCTAAGCAACTTTGTAACAAGATATTAGAAAACTAATACTGAAAATTGTCCAATCTAGTTGAAAACTAATACTGAAAAATGTACCCATGCCAAGGTCCCTTTTGCACTTCCATATAGAGTTAATTACAGGTTCTATGAAAGAAATGTCGACCGTTCTTTTACATTTGCTTAAAACTAAATCTCTTATCCCTAAGATTTCAATCTTACTTTTAGCAATCAGTCAGCATGATATCTACAACAAGGAGATCGTCATTTCTACTGGACCAGAGATGTGCAGAAATATGCATACCACAAGACTACCATTCTCTAAGGTGGTTGTGTATCTCAGTGTCCAGAAATCTCGTGCAGGAGCTAACGTAGTAGGAGCATATATCTGCGAGCAAGTTAGGGTTAATAAGTTTCTCAAAATTTTCAATATTTATGAGGACAAATCAAAAACCAACTTTGAGATCAACAACCTGAGTGTACACAAGTTCAATCGTCCCTCCATTTCCAGCAGGAAACACAGTGAAAACTTCAAGGCTCCGACAGTCCCGGAACCAAGATGGACGGTCTTTAAGGATCTCTGCAATCTGTCAAAGTTCAGAAAATTAAGATAGATCATCAGCAGATGCTATACTAAAGATAAGCTATAAACTATCAAAAAGAAGTCATAGTGAAAGCGAAAAGGAAGTAGGACTTCTCTTGAAATAAAAATAGCATAACAAACAACTTTTAAGGCATACCTTTGTTGGTTCCAAACTAACAAGACCACATGCTCTAGCTGCCACTCCACTGCAACTATGTGAAATGGCAAAGATCCCAACCGAATCCGGACCAGGCTAACAATGACATATTCAATATTGGTAGACAAAACTTCAGTCTTTTACCGAAGCAGTTGGTATGCATAGTATCATAATTTGCAAGACAAATGAGTACTAGAAATCGCTTGAACAAAAGGATTCAGGAGTTCAGACCTTCATCCCAGGCATCTGGACCCAATCGACAGCAGTTCCTGTAGCCTTTGAAAGGAACTCTGCCAAGGTCTCCTCTGCAATTGACAGGAGTCTGCAAAAACGGAAAAGAAACAAAAATAACTACCAAGCATTTGAAAAAATTACAGGTCATTTGAGTGTTAATACAAAAATAATGCCGATAATACATCAACATATAGTTACCCTGCAGGGTTGTTAGCATCTCTTAGAGAATGCTGAGGGGTGGTTACTACTGATTCACAACTTGCATCAGTAGTAGTTGCAGCAGATGCCTGCAGAAAATGAACGAAAGGAATGTTTGGAGTACGTGAGCAAGAATTTGTCACAGTCAATGGAGATAAATGTCACCAGATACCTCGTGCTAAACAACATAATTAGTCAAAGCGAATCATATAGATTCACTTGAAGATAGAGTCTAAGCAATGAACCAAAAACTAGTTTGTGGACATACACTTTGTAACTGTTGCCGCATAAACCCATTCTCGCACACCAGCTGCGAGACCTGTTTCTGCAGGCGATCATTCTCTTCCATCAATAGTTTGTTCATTGCAGTCAACTTTCGATTCACTGTTTGAAGCCGAGAAGACTCTTTTCGCTGCTTCTCTCGGCACCTGCATCGAAAGACAACAACTTTCTAGAATCGATAGTATAATTGGTCAAGAACGAAACAATGTCAAAAACTGTTAACATTTAATCAATTCAGACACATTCAGAAAACCTATATCTATAACCCACGCAAAGGTTTCAACTATAAACAACCACAAATTACTGGGCAATATCCATTTAATATGTAGCATACCGAACTTCAAATAAGGTAATCCAACTGTAACAATAGACTCCACAACGAAATGCAGACACTAATGGACATGCAAAAACCCAAACCAGGAAATAAGGAAAAACAGAAAACAAATCTTTTGCGAGACAAGAACGGCGGCACCAACTCTCTTCATACCTCCGATTCTGAAACCATACTTTGATCTGTTTGGGTTCAATGTTGGACAGAATTGGACATTCCCGAATCAATTGCTGCCTACGCAGCGAGCTAGGCTTAGGACACTCGGCGTAAACCCTCTCCAAAGCCTCAACTTGCTCAGCTGTATATCGGACATACTTTCCAGCATCAATACTACTATGCTTGCTAATGCTCCCACTGCTACTCTCCCTGTGATGCTGTGCCACCATCGCCATTTTTCGCTTTTCACCCAGATACTTCAAAATGAGTAACGTAGAATATCACGGAGTTTTAAAAACTGCGGGAACTCAGCAGCTATATATGTACACTCAACAGACAGAGAACTAACAGTTTCTGAAGCAAAGCCCCTTTTGTTTCTTTGTTTTTTTCTCAAAATTGTTCTCTAGTGATGATATCACCAAACATGAAACGGATTATCTTGGTTGAACCACAAGATTCTTTTGGAATAAAAAACACAAAAAAAATCTTCAGACACCCAGCCCTCAAAATTAAGGTATAGCCAAAACAGCTCAACTGAAACTATGGCTCATTGCAGATCATAGACAAACCGACAAAAAACTAAACACTTCTTTTTATCTTTATTTTCTTTCACATGAAACCTTCTCCTACACATCTCTCTATGATGTTTCTAGTGCGGCTATAACCTCTCCTTTCCCGGGTTCCCAACAACAAAGCTCCAATCTTTCCCAGCAAGCCTCCAACTTTCACACAACTTCCGGCCTAAACTGCAGAACCCAACAAATTCCAGCTGGTATTAGTCCACAAGTTTTCTTAACACAGCAATAAAGCCCTCTAACTTAAGGAGAGTTAAACTTAAAACCCAACTCGCAGCGAACAAATGTAAGGACATTTTGAGCTCAGCGAGCCACAAATCAAGCAAGTTTCACCCCAAGAAAAAGAACCCACAGAAATTTACCCAAAAAAGGAGACCTTGAGAGTAGAAAGCGGACAAACTGAAGAAGCTTTATGTGAAGATTGACAGCTGGATATTACAGTACCTGAGTTAGAAAATGTCATATATTTCCTTCTAGAAGTACCCAAAAATAAACCGAAAAAGAAAACAATGCAAGAACTGTGTAACTCCCACCTCTCTTTCTTCCTCTTTTTTCTCTAAAGAAAAAGAAAGAAGAAGAAAAAGAGACTCACTGTGCACGCATTAGAGAAGAACCCATACCCATGGTTCATGAAGCAGATTTTGAATAAGAGAACAAAAACCCAGTAAATATATCAACAAAACGTTGAAGAAAATGAAGAGATGAACCAAAAAGCTTCAGTCTTTAGTGAGAGAGAAGCTTATCATGCTGGGGAAAAGAAAGTGAAAGGTCTAAAAACTTGAAGGGCTAAATAGAGTTTGGTGGGTAGTGAAAGAGAGAGAAAAAGACAGAAGGAGCAAAAAAGAGTTTATTTTTGTTTGAGGGGAAGAGGAGGGGGAGGGGGGGCCTTTGATTTGAGCTCGTAAATCGAAAATGGCAGTAGTGTTTTATGCTTATGCTGCTGCAGCTGCTGCTGTGGTGCTGCTACTTCTCTGGATTTTCTTTTATCTTGTCATTTTCTTTTACTGTTTTATGTACCATATTCTATACCCATTGTAGGATCTGTTTGTTTGAATTTATGAAAAAGATTGTAACGGGGAGCGCATTTACTACTGAGTCCCCATCGATGTGGCCTCAGCTCATTGATTTTCTTTCACTGTTTTTTAGTGTGTGTGTGTGCGTGTTTTTTTTTTTTTCCCTCTCTTTAATGCTTTAGTCAAATCACAGTAACAAAATCTTCTGCCCCCTCCTCTATCCCAATTGGTTGAGTCTGTCCCTCACTCTGCCCTTTGGTCCAACAGGGCATGCCTCTCTGACTGAGCATGCATTTTTTAGGGTTTGTGCTCTGAATCTGAATCACATTCTACTAAAGTTCTGTCATTTGCCAAAAGGGCTCAACATTTTTTTTCCTTTTCCAATTTTGTTGTGAAATTCTTGGTACTCGGGATTTGGGTTTTCATTTTTTTCTTCTTTTTTTTTTTAACTTACTGTAATCTGTTTCTGTTTTAGCTTTGAGGCTAGAGTTGTATATAGGATTCTATTTTAATGAAAAAAATAAAAATAAGTGGGATGGTTCAAAACTTGCGAACCCAACTTAACTGAACTCAAGGTTACTTTGTTGAACGTTTTGATGCATCATGTCAAAGGTTCTGAACTGTGGTGTGACTTGTGAATGGTCCGATTGAGATTCTGTTTTTACATCTTTCACTGGTTGATACGTCTTTTTTCTCCCACAAAGCTACTTCTAACTTGGCCGGAATATTTGAAGTACTTCCCCGACTGTAATTCTGCCGAGGCCCGCAGTAATGCCATCGTCCAAGTGCCATGGATGATGTAAGCATCGGTTAACACTAAACATAATACTAATACCTTAGTCTACGTTTGGATAAGGTATTTTTGGATTTTATCATGAAATTTTTTTTATTGGAATTTGTTACGAGAAAAGTATATTTTGGAAGTGTTTGGAATGAAAGATTTTGTTTTGTTGAGATTTGTATTGAAGATTTTTTTATTAATAAAAGTTTGAAATTTAAATTTGAATTAATATTTTATTAATTTATTTTGTGGGAATTGTGTTAGAAAGAATTATTTATTATTAAAATTTAAAATTTTATTTATCAAAAAATACTGTAGCAAAAATAATTACTGTAGCATTGTTTTTCTTTTTAAAAATTTTGATAAAAAAAATTGAACAAAACAAACAACTCATTTTGCAATTGTAAAATAAATCACTAAATTCACATAATCCAAACATAGCCTTAAAAACGTCGGAATATTAACTCTCTCTAACCACTGACCTATACTCGACGGCTATACATGTCGAGTGATTGACTATAGTTCTAGTTTTGTTAATGTTTTTTTTGTTTTTTCAGCTCAAAATTTGTGACATTAACCAATGATTGAACTTTGTCTGAATTCTTGCACTTTCCAAATGAGGTTTATGATAAATATTGGAACAGGATTGTTGTTGGTGCATGAATGAATAGTGGGATGATCGATCTATAGTGTAGTTAGTTAGGAATTGATAGTGATTAATCGGTTTGGGTGGCAAGAAGAAGAAAATGGAGGAATATTACCTCTCATACGTCTTCTCATTTCATTTTGACGTGACTAATCACTAATCATTTAGGTAAAGGACTAAAGCTTAATAAACTTAACAATCTTTGAAAGAATTTTGCAAGAAATATATATTGGTGGAATGTGATTGGGTTGTAATGTATTCATTCTGTTTCTGCTGGTACCATTACTCACTTTTTTGCTTTTATCATTGTTTAGTCTGAATCATGTTGAAGAATCTCAACTAACTTTGATCAATCTTCTTCAACAAAATTTTTAATTTCTTTTCGATAGTTGCAATTAATATCTCTATAACTTGGTAAAAGCTTGTTGTTGTACTCCCTCGCCCTCAGGGCCCCACACCCGACCCGACATAGGTGGAGGAGTCAAATCACGGATTCATAGTTAAGAGCACGACGCATGAGACTCGATGGCTGATGCGCACAATGAGTCATTGCTTTACACATTAAACCCCACGCTGCCGCTGTCAGGACTCGAACCTGAGCGCTTATACTCAATCTGCTATGACTTACAACTGAACCAGCCCATGCGGGCAGGTAAAAGCTTGTTATTGCTATGCTATTGCTGCTGCCTATGCTGCTATGCACATTTTGATTAATATTTTGAACTTTTTTTTTAAGGGGTTGGGAGGGCAGGGGAATGGAAGGAAATGTTGAATGAGGGCAATTGTGGGTAAAGAAAAATGAAATAATTAAAATAAATAAATAAAATGAATAGAGAGAGAGGAATTGGGGGAGGAGGGGTGGACCATAAATCCATGAGCATTGAAAATGAGTTTGGATTGGGGGTATAGTCAGGAAGCGGTTTCTTAATTCCAGACCAAAGTTCTTTGAAAAAAGTGAATATGCGCATGATAGCACTACTGCTGGACTCTGGACTGGACCTTTTTTTATTAGTCTTTGGTTTAGTGGGAAGTGGGAACTAGTACTACAATACTGATAGTAAAATTCTTCCGGCGCAGATTATCTTTGGTCCGTGTCTTTGCACAGGGATTCCACCGGATTGTCCTGCTGCCACTTAAAAATAATAATTCGATTTCACAGTTTTTACAAAGATATATAATAGTACTTCTTTTTTCGAAATAAAACTCATAATGTGTCTTCTAATTTATTTACCAGGACAAACTATTTTGGCACCCACCAAAATGATTCGGATGATATCATATTTTTTTCCATCACTATTCAACAAATTTTGAATTTTTTAAAGGTAATATTATACTTTAAAATATAGTTTATTGATACTTGGTGACTAAATTTTACATATAAAAATGTGATTTTAATAATAAATTTAACAAAAAAATTCAAAAATAACGATTAAATTTAATAGTATGACCATTAGTATACCTACTTTTGATAAATGAGTGGTCAAATTGAAATTAAAAAAAATATAATAATTAAAAGTACACTATGTAAATAGTTTAGTACCGATCAAAGTAATTTGCCGTATTTACAAATAATACAAATAATTTTTTAGAGCTATCGAATTTCTTTTCTCAAGTAATAATATATTTTAGGGAATAATACATACTAGTTCCATTCATTGTGGTTTATGTTTATGGCTTTAAGCCATTTGTATGCTTGTAAATTGTAATGCATTGTTTCTCATGTTGCTGTTGAATAATGCAATGAATTTCAGTTGGTTAGTTGTATAAATTTAATGTTTATAATAAAAATATTATTTTTTACTAAAAAAAGTTAAGTTTTTTGAGGAGGATAATGAAGTTTGAACCCGTAACCTACCATAGAAAACTATATGTACTTATTGCTGTATTAACTTGAGCCCTTTTGGACATACAAAATGAAGGATATAAAATTTTATTCTACCATTTCGAACAGCCTTTATTTTGATAATTTATACTCAAAAACTACACTATGACACTATGACACTATGAAGTTCGATTATTGACAAGTCACATTTCTATATTAATTTTTTCAAAATCTTCAATCAAGGTGTATAATGAAACTTGTTGCATGTACACTATTAGGTGACAAAATTAAATCATTATAAACTTCTAAGAAGTAAGACCCATCTTTTATAAATTTTTATATTATAAAAATCTCACAAAATTAAGGCCTTATAAAATTGTCTAATTTGGTTCTAATTTAGTTATTTTGATGGATGAATTTATTAATTTTGATAGAAATTCAATACAAATTTTTGTTTTGTTTGTTTTGTTTTTTTTTTTTTGGGTTTCATTTTCATATAATCTGCTTTTGGCATGCGCAAAAAGAAGGCATCACGTGCTTCCCACATGCATATGACACTGAAAACAATTTGAATTATTATTATTATTATTATTTATTTATTTATTTATTTATTTGCTTCCTTACCCCAAATCCAATGTAATGAATACTATTAAATATATTAGTAATCCGTTTGTGAAAATATTTTTATTGTGAAACAGACATTCTTCATCTTTTTGGTCCAAAGGCAATAATTTTTTTATATTTTAATTCTTTTGCATCACAAGCAACCAAATAAGGAAAAGGAAAGTCAGAGGGAAAATTAATTTTTTAGAGGGTCTGGTTAAAATGTGTCTTTTGGATTCAATGATTGTGTACTGTTTTAGCATAAATTAATACCACCATTAAATTGGTCGTGATTAAAATTTTTGAGTTTACCCGTTAAAGGTATTTTACCTTTGGTTAATTAATCTTAACCTCGTGGCCTTATTATAAAGTTCCTTTTTTCCCTACTTTTCGGTGTGATAAAGATTTTTGGCCAATTTAAAATTCAATCATGAACTTGCTTTAAGACTATGTTTGGATTGAGGGAAATGAAGGGAAAGGAAAGGAAAGGAAAATGATAGATTAGAATTTTTGCGTTTGGATATTTTTTTTAGGAAGAGAAAGGAAAGAAAAGGGAGGGAAATGGAGGGATTAGATATAACTAGTTTAGTCCATATCTCTTTCCGTCTAAAAGTGGGTGGAAACGATAATAATTTATTATTCTAAATTTATCCTTGTAACGTAAACTTTAATTTAAAATTACAATATAAATTATCATTTAAAACTTATAGCACAAACTTGGAGGCAATCTTTCAATCATAGTACAATTGATATTACTACCAACATTTATTAGAATATTATTATAATTTTATTTGATGTCTAAAACTTTATTAACTTCTAATTGGTTGCAAGATTATAAAATTATTATTTGATAATAAACTAGAGTTTCAATATATTACAAATTCTAGCCACCCATAAAATAATAATAGAGTTCTACTCTATTTAAATTTGATTTAATTTACAAAATTTTACTAATTTGGATATTTTTTAATTTAATAAACTTTTAACTACCAAATTTATGCTACAAGAATATCAAAACTCTAAAATAATTTAGCTATAATAGAAAATTTATTTTATCTAGGTTTAATCATCATCCAAGATATAGATATACAATATTATACTATAAAACACCATCAAAGCTATCCGTAAATAATAGTTTTAGATTTTTCATACAAAAATAACAAGTTTATCTCAAATTAATAAAATTTTTATTAGATTGTTGTGTCTATATATTTTTATTTTATTGATTATGTGATTTTCTTTTTTTTCCTAAATTATATTTGTGATTGATAATTCTAAAGAAATATATCTCCATTCTTATACCTTTATAAAAGAAAATATAGACTAAATTAAATTACATTTACTTAACAAATGATAGACCAAAGACTACCAAAAGAAATCCAAACTCTAAAATAATGTAGCTATAATAGAAAAATTATTTTATCTAACATAAAAATATAGATATACAATATTATACTATAAAACATCATCAAAGATATCCATAAATAATAACTTTAGATTTTTCACATAATGTTTTTAGTATATCCTTTCCTTTCTTTTCCTTTCTTTCCCAATTTATCTAAACAGGTTGGAAGGAAATCGGTTTCCTCTACTCTACTTTCTTTTCCTTTCCACTCGTTTCGTTTCGTTTCGTTTCCCTCAATCCAAACATATCCTAAGAATTTGGAGCACAATATAATTATTTGGTGGAAAATATATATTTTTTTAATATTTGTTTAGGTTGGGGATTGGATTTCGAAATTTGGATGCTACTCAAATCCTAATAATTAAATATAAAGTAGCCTATGTAGTTAATTAAAAGCCCTCTTTCTCCACCAGAATTCAAACAATTCTCTAATTAGCCTTTAAGGATTTCAAAATACACAACAACTCATGTGAAATTAATTTATATATTAGACATTGTACATATATGAGCTGATAATATTAAAATTGTGATTTTATTTTTTTTTTCACTTTTTATCACAAGTTAAAATCGCGATTAACTCGTCATTGCTTATATGAATCCGTTTCACAAGACCAATTGTTCAAAATATATAATATTGTCTAGTAATCTATTACGTACAATAATTTCTTGCAACTTAATAAGAATATTAACAATAAAATTTAAAGTCTTAGCTTAATATTTTAATGTTAAATATCTATATATAGATAATTTTTAAGTTTAAGAGATTAAAGAATTAGAGGGCTTGAGATTTAAATTCAACACCACATAATTTCATACAAACAAATTCTCAACTAGTTAAATTAATATTAAACTTTGATGACATGGTACAACATTTTATGTAGATGTGCAATAATTAAATTTATAGTGTAATTGTGTAAACTATGCATATTTGTATATAATTAAGAACATTTCGATATATCCATGCAATCTATAATAACACATGCATGCAGTAAGAAAACACGTAAATTAATAATACAAAATTAAATCCATTGACTCGATCACTGCACTTTGAATACAAAATCAATCAAGTTTTAAAAGAACTTTGTTCGATCATTAGCACTGAGAACGAGCAATCTTTTGGTTTTGTTTCAAAACTGTTTGGGATTCATGGATAAGCTTCTTCAAGCATGCCAATGACTGACTGATGTGGCTGTATGTTAATCGAAGAAAAAATATATCTATATATGTATTTAACGTAAAGAAAGCAAAACTTTTTTCAAACATTTGAAAAAAGTTTTTTCATGCTCATATTTGTTGCTGTCGGAATCATGATGTGTGTGACTGTGTATGTATATATATATCTCAGATTTGATCGACATAATCTTCCTCTCCCACCCCTTTTTCTCTCACACACACTCCCTGTGTCTGTGTGAGTCGTTTATGCTTGTCTGCAAAGATCGAAGTTGTAGTAAACTACTCCATTAATTTGTATATATTTTGTAGCAGAGCAGTAGCAGTATATTCTTGATGCATACACACTAACACGCAGTTGCGGAGCATTTTCGTGCGGATCATGTGCTTTCTTGATACAAATAAGTAAAGGCTCGAATATGCAGATAATAGTTCGCTTTTCCGCCCACTGATTGCTTAATCACCTAACGTTGTATACAACTCACAACTATATAATTTATCTTTTGCTGGGGACCTCTCGTTGTCTTAGCCATAATAATCATGTTAATTTCTTGTTTCAAATGTGGAATCGCCCATCTTAGTCGCGCCTCACACCCCAATCATGTTAATTTCTACCCAATGCTAGTAATTTTTTCCCCCTCTTATACACATAGGACTAGGACAAAATTTATGCATATGCATGGTAATTATTTCTTCCATATATATTGCTAGATCTCTTATTTTGTGAGTGTAAATACATAGAAGGGGCAAGATAAACAAGTATTATGTGAGATGTGGTTGATATATAAAACATACAATTAATTGTCGTTGAAATCGTATTTTAATATTCAATCGCTTTTATCGCTCTCGCTTTGCATAAATGAACATACTAACTTTTTATTGCGTGTTGAAACCGTGATTAACTCGCTTTATATATATATATATATATATATATATATATATATATATGAACATACTGTATTTCTATATATCTAGTTATAGATCTTTGTAGAAGAATTGTTGAGGGATCCTTAAAAAAACAAGAAATAAAGTGAAAGAGAACAGTATTACTATAGATTACGGTAATGTTTAGAGGCAATGACAAAAGAAAGAATTGACCAAGATGGAAGCAGACAATACAAGTTCTATCTACTTAGAACAATCAATGGTTTATGATGAGCAAAATATCAAAGTCAAATGGAGAGATATCTCTCACTCTCTCTATATAAAGAAAGAAAGATATTGGTTTGCTTTCCTTTTATAACTTTAGGTGATGGGATTAACATTCTCCCACTTTGTCTCCCTCTCTTCCCTTTTGTTTTCTTTACTTTTTCTTGATGTTTGCTAAATAAATAAATTTGAAAAAAAAAGAAAAAAGAAAAGGGTGGAAGGTTTCTATCTCTCCTTTTGCCTTGAACCATTGCTTTTTTCATAGGGAAGGAATAAATGCCAGTGCTTCCTCAACCCCTTGGGCCCCTCACTCATTCCCTTCCTTCCTGGTCCAATCTGAGTCCCCACATGTCTGGGCCGGCCCCAAAAGATAAAAAAATATTTATATATTTGTTGCGTAAATTAATAGAATGGTGACATGGACTTTGCTTTCGTGGGTTGGTGTCGTTGAAGTGGAGACTTGGGCCCACCACCTTAGCCCAATTACAAAATGGAAATGACATGTGACTCTCTCTCTCTTTTGCCCTCTTCACTCCTCACCTTTGCTTGTTTAGCACACTTTTCTTTCTTTTCTTTCTTTATTTATTTATTTATTTATTTTTCATCACATCATTTAACTACTACCCTCCCCAATATGCACATTTTGCTGCATGCATTGCCCACACGCACTCACTCACTGTTCTTTTCACCAAAAAGATTTCATTTAACCCACAAATAGAACTACTGATGCTAGTGATTGATTTTGGGCATTTCTCCACTCCTCAAGTACAAGTAGTAACTTAAGCCTTGAGTGCTCATATTCACTTCAAATAATACTAAAAATGGAAGAAGATGATCCTCTACAATTTGCCACTTCTCTTCAAATTCTTTGAGACCCCATTATTATTACCATAAAGTTTACCAAAGTATATACTGGACATGATGCAATGGGCACTATGACCTAAACAATTGAAATAAAAGACTTACCAATATCCCATATTTGTTTATTTATTTTCAAAATTCTAATTTATTATAAATTAACCTATACTATTCCAACTACTTGACCACGTCCCAAACCTCTGTTGTGTCTGTCTTAAACTCATTGGGTTCGTTGCAGGTGATATAAAATACGTTCGAGATCTAATAGAAGAGAAAATGCTGTTGGGAGAGTCGAACACCTGACTTCTAACTTGAATGACTATTCAAATTGGTCACTGGACTAACCCAGTGGCTGCCATATAGTTACTTTCAAGTTATAGAAGATATTTCAATAGTGTGTTTTAAAATAAAATTTGACTCTCTCGAAATAATTGGAATTTAGGGTACAGTACATTTATTCATAGCTTGGAGGGGTCAAATTTTGCAAATGATATTTTACAAGACGGGATTGTTTCGAGTGTCCATAAATGAAAAGTATTAATCATTTAGTACTAGCTTAACATTCACCGGGCGCAATCATGAAATCGGCCAACATTCATGTATCCCACATTTTTAGAATCAGAAAGTTCTTCATTCATCAAACCAATTTTTCAAAGGCAAAGACCAGATTCAGCAGCAAATTTCGTGTTCACAAGTATAGAAATTAATGAATGCACAAACTTTTCATTGCTATAGTTTTGAACATCGATCTGGACGTATCACTGAATATAGACGAAGTGTTCCATACAAATAATTTACATTGTTTCCAGATTTGGCTTTGATCCTATTTTGTTTTATGCAGGTATTCAAGTGCTAAGATTACTATTGCTCCTACTTTCACTTTCATAGATGAGACATAAGTCGGCCGGGAAGTACTTGGTGGTTTACATGTAGCAAGAAAACGGGAGTGAATTGCGAGAAAGGCTAGCATCATTGATTTTAGTCCTTTGTACAAATGCTGAGAACTCATTTTGTTTGCTCACATAAGAATAAGGGGCCGGCTCTATGTCTTTGTATTCCTAATGAGAATTATGATTATATTGTTAATGTTTACTTCAAATTTTATAAGAGATATTATTGCGATTGATGGTATTTGGTTCAAATTAACAATATATAGTAATAAAAATCAGTCAAAATTTCAATTATATCTCTTTCAGATTATTATTATTATTATTATTAGGTTACACATTGACATTAGATCTTCTGTCCAAGATTTTATCTGTCTTGTTATGTTTTAATTGAAACTAGGTCGGAGGGGTTCACTAATCTCTTGGTGAGGGTCTAATAATTATAAAGTAATTTTAGTGATATTTATGCATTTAGTCCCTACTTTTAATAAAACCACGTCGTTTTGAATGTTATACAGAATAAGACAAAATAAATTAAATAGATGATCTGACCTCGTACACATTGGTGAGGGCGTTCTTTGATAATAGTGGGTCAAATCGATTATCCAATACAAGGTAATGAATGATTAATAGAGGGAGAGTAAGGAATCATCCATTTGACTTATTTTAATTAATCATTAATGAATAGTTATTCTTATAATCCCATTAGCTCTTTCCAAACATTAACAATAAAAATCACTTTTATTGATTACCATTTACCCTTCTATCCCCTTGACAAACGCCCCCTAAAGATTGGACAACTCTTGCTAGCTGAGCTGCTGTAAATTACCCAACTTTGAAAAGTTTGGTAGTTTTACACTTGTGTTTCCTGTAAATTGTGGCAATTTGGAGTTTGGGCTGACCTTGTTTGCCTGTTCTCAATCTTGCTCTTTTCAGTACACATAGGCAGTAATGCTTTGCTGGTTCTGTTTGAATCATCCATT
The DNA here is from genome assembly GCA_016586305.1 of Ophiorrhiza pumila. NCBI lineage: Eukaryota > Viridiplantae > Streptophyta > Magnoliopsida > Gentianales > Rubiaceae > Ophiorrhiza > Ophiorrhiza pumila. The sequence goes on along the minus strand of BLIW01000001.1, from coordinate 4,694,571 downwards.
TAGCTGGGTTTGAGCTCCACTGGACAGGGCCTTGCTGCTTACACGCAATTCTTGGACAACATAAAACAGGCTTAAAATTTGTACACTGTGAGCACAGCTCATTAACACCTGTTTGTTCGATAGTTCCCCTGCCTTCTTGTCCTGATTCTGACTGTATTTCCCAGTAGCAATATGTCTGCTAGAAGTTGCAACGCGTAATTTCAATGTAACATAGGGGACAAGGACACAAAAAATAACACCCTTAGGCCTGTAGAATTTCGAGTTTATAAGGTGCAAAATTTGAGGGAGTATCAAACAGGAAGTTTCTCAAATCTTTGAAGCAGTCGTTCACTCATTCTAACCCCAGAAACTGGAAATTTTGGACACGATTGGAACTAAAATGAGAGGGCAGAAACTGCAAGTTGAAAGAAGAGGAAACCCGTACACCAAAAACATAAAGAGGCACTTATATTAAACCTGATAAAGATAAGGAAGCAAGCTAAAATCAAACACAAAATGAAAAAAAAAAAAAAGGTGCTACATTCATATGTCTCCAGTTACCATCAAATCTCCAGGTGTTCTAAGCACCTCAAAGCTGTAGATTCGTGAATGTCAATGCCGGGCTCGATTCCCGATTCCTCAGCCCGAGGTGGTGATTTTTCTGATAAACTACAAGCTATACTAGTTGGTAACTCTCCCTTTGGGGCAGGTGGAGCAGCATATACAGGAACTGTTTGCCTGATAGAAACTGGCGCAGCCACTCGCACAGGTCGTGGTTGCATTGCTCGTGCGTGAGCGGCAGAAGGTGGTGGAATTGGCGGTGCAGAGTAAACTGGAACTGCTGTTCTCATTGTAACGGGAGGAGCAATCCCTTTGAAAGGTGTCCCATATTGCCTAAAAGGAATATAAGGAGCAGCCTCCCGTATAGGAAACCTCTGGCAGTGAATTGTACGTGCTTCGGATGCTGGAGTAGGCTTTAGCAATGAGGCAGGGCTTTCATTTGCAGAATGTGTATTTTGAGTAGCAGTTTTTGGGTAAAATAAGGGGAGGATTTTGGAAGTTGCTGTGGGACGCTGGGGACTTGATGGTCGAGGTGGTGGAATGAAGTATTTCTTCTGAAATGGAACTGAGGCACTGTTTGAATTAGCCATAATAATTTTCTCCTTCAATCGGTAGCTAAGCAGGACTCTAGCTATTCTGATTTGTTCCTGCTCGTCATTGTTCTCTTGCTCTGATGATGAACTGACATCTTGCTGTGCCACTGAACCAAAAGAGATGCCGCCACAAGTAACCCAAATTAAAACAAGAATACAATGCATTACCGGAATAAAGAATTTCAATAACCAAACATGATAATCACTTTGTTAAAAAGTAAAGATTGTTGTTAAGAGGGACAAAGACATGCTGTCAAAAAGATTAAAGAGAGACAAGGAAAAAGGCCATCAGAACTCACATTGTTTCAATGACAACCAAGCTGCCAGGGCAGCATTCTTCTCTGCTTGCTTTTTGTTCTTGGCAGGTTCGCCAGTGAAGGTAATCCCAGCCAGTTCAACTATTCCTGTAAAAACAGGTAGGTGTCCAAGGCCAGATCTGAAAGTTGTATACTGTGGTAAAGGAGATCCAACTCTTTGTGAAATTTCTTGCAGGAGGTTTTTGTAAACACCTGTCTCATCCTGACATGTATTCAATTCAACTGATTAATACAATTCAATATTTTTTTTTTAGAAGTCATTCAAATTATTATGCAAATATGAAAAGAGATTGAAAAATATCAAGTATTCTTTAATTGAGGAAGATTTGCACATTTTATCTACTACTATGATTTGAGGAACTTTAAATACGACATGGATTATGATCTCCCACTTACATTAGTATATCAATGAGCCTAGCCCAAGTGACATCTAGAACTAAAAGCATGATCAGCTTAAATGAGCATTAGTCATAAACACAAAAACTTTATTAAGATGTTCTAACTAGGGAAATAAATGAATTATATCATGTAAATTCTAATATCAACAAAGTGTGAGAATCAGGACAGTTCCCGGTTCACAATGTAACTCAGGTTCCTAATTAACCAATAGCAAGATTGATTCGTAGCTTGGTGTTTTAAAAGCAAACTAGTATTCTTAAACTACAGCTAGTAAATGGATTTAAATACTTCCATTTGGTTCAGTGAAGATCACAGAAGGTGATGAAAAGAGACAAAAATTGAGTTGTTCTACATTGGTAGTAGATGATAGAGATCTCTATAAATTAAAACAATTCCTTTGCCTACTTAGAATAGGCAAAGGAAGAGAATCCCTAGATCCTTAGAATAGGAGAACAGTATAATATATAGCCTTAAGAAAGTTTCAAGAGCTCAAAAATGTTAAATGTCACACACACCCTATCTGGCAATCTAAATTATCAAACCTTTGCAGAGTTGATGTGCTCCATATCCATAACTTCAAACACACCTCAAGTCATTGTTTTAATGCAAAAATCTTAGCTTTTGAAAGCATCTCTATACAGAAACTAATAACATGAAGAAAAGGGTCCGCAAACAACATTCTGTTTCGCGAAGAATTTCACATGACAACATCCTAAAAATCGACTCACTGTCACTTTACATTCAGCGTAATAACATTCAAGATTAGCTTATTTTGGTGGTTATAGTATGTGTCTTCAGCTATATGGAAACAAGTTTCAAATATTTCAGATAGATTATTGTGGTTCATCAATGGCATTAAATGGTCAACTATCCATGTTAGTGATAGATAGTCATGGGAATTCTATAGCTCAAACTGCAAGAAAGAAAAAAAAAAATCAAATATAGGGAGACAAGACCATAAATTTGATATAAGCATCCCACATGTACCACAATGAAACCTACCTTATTTATAAGCTAAGCTAATACTTTATTTAATGCTTATCTTGTTAATGTATTCATACATAAAGATTTTTTTCACTTTCCTTTTCCTTCAATTTTTTTTTTGTAAAAAGTCAATTGAATTCCCTTAATTGAATGCTTAACTTTCTTTGCATGCATGTATCGATTGACAGCCGAAAAATAAACAATATATAAATTGCATGCATGAAGTGATAGAAAAGTAAACGAAAACTGTAGTCAACCACTAAAATTTTCAGTCATCAACATAATTAAACAGAAAAATAATACATATATATATATATAATTAAAAAAAAAAAGAATGAAGCAAAGTAAATGCAAGGCCAAAAAAAAAAAAAAAAAAATCCTCTCCCCATGTGGGCATGCTGAAAGTTGCCCACTGAGAATTCAATACAATAGTTAATACAGTTAGGTAACAATACCCCGCAAATTTCAATGTATTCATACTCACATCAACATCTTGATCAAACTTGATTACTAAAAAAAAATAAAAATTCCACAAAAGTCAGCCAATTCCATAATGTCACTAGTCTTCATCATCTAAACAATTTTATTAAATATTTTGGTAAAAACTAATTCAATTACGGAAATTTTGAAAAACCCATTTCCTTAAATGTGCAAACATTTTAAAAAGATTTGTCCAATATTTATTTGAAAAGACTAATTAATACTACTTTGAATGGTATCTTCTCCATTCACACTTGAAGCAAGGACTAAAATTAGTGAAAGATGTAGAAATAATAAATGCACCAACAAATAATTGTCATATCACAAAAATGCCCCTCATTTAAAGTTTTTTTTGATTACATTAAAGTACACACACTCAAAACACAGCTGTTTACCAACATGTAAATGACAAGATGGATCATCATAGTAAATTAAACTTAAAACACAATGGAATGGTCCCCCATCCCCAACCCCAACATTTTTAATTAAGTTTCCAAAAACAAACATTAAAATTTTAATACACTTGTCCAATGTTAAATAAGTAAATGAAATGAAGGGCATTTTAGTCCTTTTATATTTACCCCAGTCTAAATTAAAATGAAACCCGCAACAGAAAATTCAAGAGATACGGCAAATTAAAAAAAAAAATAATAATAATAATAATAAAGAACAAATGGGAAATGGGAAATGGAAATGAGAATTCCGGCGGACATTAGCCGTGAAGGGTGGACTTACGAGGATCCTAGCAGCGAGGGAATGGGAGGGTCCACGAGTGGAGAGGGAGTTGAGGGCAACCTCAGCAGCGGCATGCTCGGCTTGACGGAGGGTGGAGTAGTAATGGGGGCTGTCAAAGGTTTCACCGTTAAAGTTAACCACAGCCTTGAAACGAGGCGCGTGGTCTGGACCTTCCCTTATACAAGTGTAGGAAGGGAGATTAAAGCAGCTTCTCTGCGCCAGCTCCTGCAGCTGGTTCTTATACATAGTTTCAAACTTATGCTGGTGGTTGGGTCGGATCAGCGGAAATGGGTTATCGGGTTGTTGTATGCAGAGAATTGAAGTATGAAGAAGAATGGAAGAGAGCAGCAGCAGCCAGCAGCAGCTATGGTAATTACATGCAGCAATGTGTGTGTGTGTGTGTGTGCGAGCGTGAGAGATAGAGAGAGAAAGAGAGACAAAGAGCTTTAATGGGATGGTAATGGGTTGATTGATATATGCAGTTTTAATTTTTATTTTTGTTGGGGGAAGTTTTGGGAGAAGAGAAAGGAGAGAAGGGTGGTGGTCTCTGCAGTCAGTGGTTTTAATGGGGAAAATTAAATGCTTTATGGGGGTAGGGGGAATGGGTCTATGAACTTTGGGAGTCAACCCAACGTTATTACTCAAGTTGCAGTCTGCATGGGATTGGGATGTGAATTTCTTTCTCTTTTATTCTTGATTTTCTCAACCTTTATTCGTATTTTTGGCTCTCTTTCTTGGGTTTTATTATTTATTCATCCTATATTTTTTTTTCATGAATCTTTGATTAGAAAGATGGAATAGGAAATGGATAATTTTGTTGCCTTTCTATCTAAAATAATAAGAATTTGGGGAAATATTTTATAGTCCATAGAGTATTAGTGAAATCATAAGAAACTAAAATGGATAGTTTTTGAATGCTTGAATTACCAATAATAAAATATAAAATAAATATGCAAACCAAAATATTATGTTGGAAGATATTCATGGATTTATTCATCCTACTATATCATATGTGATTGATTTGTTACAAAGCAGCAAAAACGGCATTATTGCTGTTTCTCTAGTCTTTAGTAGTATTAACTATTAAGGCCAGTTATTCTTGATGACTAATTTGACGAGGGAATTATAAATAATCACTAGTTTGCATTTTTTTTTTTTTTTGTTAATTTCATTTCATATTCTATCATCCCACTAGGACATCTTCAAATGTTCTTTCCCAAAAATAATACAATAATTAAAGTCTTCAGTTTGTATGGTTGACATACACTTGGGATTTACTCCAATATTTATGCAACTTGTTAAGTCAAACTTTGGTACATTTTTTTTCTAGCAAATTAGCCGCAGATAACGTCGTTTAAAAGTCGAATATTTTGAAGGTGCGCACACGCACACACACACACACACACACACACACACACAAATGACAAAACTTGAGCAAAACCCACAAATGCGATTGTTATGCTTTGGACAACCACAAGTGAAAATATCTTTTTTAAGTGCAAAGACATGAATGTAACCGCGTCGTTCCAAGACTTTAGTCGTTAAAGCATATAAGTCTGAAATGAAAAAAGACCATGGGGATGGGGGTTCGAGTTCGACATCGTGAATAATATTTAGTGGGGAACAAACTCATTCTAGTCTCCGAAATTGGTGAAGTTGACCCTTGAAAAAGAAAGAATCAAAAGTACCTGTGGCGTCGTGGCGAGGCTTTTTGGTTCTTTCACCACAGATTCGACCACAATTCATTGTTAATAACGGCAGCAAAAACCAAGAGAAATTTGTCGTAATTATCAGGGATCCTGTGAAAACTGTTTTGGCAGAAGCAAAAGCTTGAAGCTAGGACCCTTGATCCCAAAAGTAGCTCTTCTTCTAAGTTCTAAACATACATCATCATCGTCCGGCAGCAACATAAAAATGATACAAATAGTTCAATCAACTATGTCGATTAAGAGAGAACATACATAATATTAATACTGATACACAAGCATCTAAACCCATGTCAAAAAATGCCTACTATAATTGGCATACAAAATGCCGTTTGAGAAAAGGTTAAATTGGCAGCCCTACAAAAATACAGAGCCCATATAAAATCAGGCAAATATTTATTTAGGGAAATGGAAAAAATAAACTAGACTCTAGTGTACATAATATGTATACCTATTACTAAAGGAGAATCACCATGAAAATGGGCTTGCTCCCAACAAGAATATTTCATTCTCAACATCTTTCACCCATTGACAGACCCTGTTGCATGCTTTTATGGCTAAAGCCTGCAAATTAACAGTTTTATGTGTCATATTACAATGAACAAAATCCCATCACAATAACCCAAAAAAGAATAATAAACACTGAGGCTGTTTGAATTTGAAGACAAGGCCAAATATAGAAATCGCCATTCATCAAATTTACGGACCAAAAATATGAACATCTAATACTATGAAAATTCAAAATCTAACCTTGTCCGCAAGGGGATCAAATGCTGCATACAGCTCAAAATCCTGAGTAACCCAGCAAAGCAAAACTGCCATATTAAACGAATGTATTAATAACTGGAAAGTTCACCATCTACAGATCAAAAAACAATCATGGAGTAGATTGTATCAAAAGCAAAACCAAACAAATTGAACCAAAGTAAATAATCACCAAAGATTTAAAAGAAAAAGCTAACCAGATAGCACAGAACTACAAGAAAGAGAAACACAGCCCAAGCTACAACACTTTAGATACAGTCTAGAGAAGAAGTATCGATGACAGCATATAAACAAAGGAAATAGTAGACACAACTATGATGAACCAGACTGCCACGACCATCAAGTCTGAGAAAGGTTACAAGCAACACAAGTGTTTATGTAATTGAATGGACAATAACTTCCTGTATTCTGACAGCTGGAATCAGGAGTTTGGCCCATCAAGGATTGAGTAAAAATTTGCTGGTAAGTGTGATTTCAAAGGTACAGCAATCTAATTGTGCACAAACATGCTTTGTGATATCATCTGTATACTACCTGAAATAATTTCTTCAAATTAGTCATCGGAGAGGAACGTAAAGCACCCTTCCTTAACAGTCTTTCTTGTCGAGAACAAAATTTCTCATTCAGATGGTAATATTCCCAGGTTTAAACCAGTTTTATTATCTTCCTATTTTGACTCCAAAATCAACCTTGGAGCTGAATTTTCTAAAAGCCAATTACAACTTTTGCACAATGAAAGAAAAATAACATAGTGAACAGCACATTAAGAATGTCTAACCATTGGAGCAATTAGAGAGAGAGAGAGACTTCATACCATAGTTTCCATCCCTTCTAAACTGAGTTTTGTGTGGTCCAGTTCCTTTCTCATGCATGGATGCATAAACCTTCTGATAAGCTCGATACAATCTAAAAGAAAAGAACACACTAGTACGATAATATATATTTCTAATGAACAAGCTGTGACCCTAAAGCTTCAACTACTTTGTATGCATTTTTACCTCTTCTGTTGTTGCAAGCTATTGATTGGTGATGAAAATTCAGATGTCACATACTGGTCGAGATAAATACTGCGATATATGAAATGCCAGAGTCCAGCAGGGCCACCAACACCATTAAATGCATCCCTTAATCTCTCTGAGGATTCAGTCGCAAGCGTTGGTTGACTAGCGTGAGGGGACACAGTTCCAGAACGAGAAGCAGAGTCGAGCGACAAATCCTCGACATGCATGCCACCTTCCAACAAGGATTTCTGAACTTCGACAAGTACATTTGACTTCAAAAGCACAGTCTCAATACGAATCCTATTTTGTGTATTAGGAAACATCTTTAATGTTAACATCCAAAGTAGATGATTACCGGAATGAAGCTAGACATGGAAATATAATGCTAAAAATGAAAAAGGCCAGAAATTACTGCATTGTTCTTGACCATCTCAAAACACATAATAATAAGCTAAGAAGAAGAGGACACCTGCAATCTTTAAGATGGTAAAAGGCATCTGAACTTGTAGTGAGCAATATCAAATATGTATCAACCTGCCACAGAACATATTTTTTCTATGTCATTTGTCGACAACAAATGAGAGAGGAAGAGTTACTTGTACAAGAGTTAGAAACGTGTAGCAAATTCTGGAATTTCATGTTTAGAATCGCAAGTCAATAAAATTGGTTAAAAATAAACCCGAAATTCAGGTGCAGAGAAGGTTGGTTATAGCCTGACTTACATCCAGATAATGGACATACGCATACAGAAATGCCATGGGATTGTATCTTGGAAGGCAAATTGGTGAGAAAGACTCAGATGTCCTACACAGGAACGATGACATGTGAGACAAAAGTCACTTACAGCAAAAGCAAGAGTGACATAAAACCAAATTACTCCTGTCAGCATTGATCAGTTACGGGTGCTTGATAGAGAATTTCCTCGTGTAAGTAGCAAACAATATCATCATTATGATTTCTATTTCAAACTTCAACTTTCAAATCTATTTAGTTCCACCAATAAATATGATGAGTACCACAAACAAACAGTGGGAACAAGTATCACTATCACAAAAAACCCACCAAAAGAGGCTTTCTGCATATCTTCAAAAGGGGGGAAGTGGGCTGCAGCACATTGGAGAGGGTTAGGGGTGTGATTTGAAAGGAAACTACACAAGTTTGATGCTTTGTAGGGAGTAAAACAAAAATTAATTGGCATTGATTATTTTTCTTTAAACTGCAACTGAAATCTAGGAAATAATCATTTCAATCTACCCCCGATGCCAACCACAGTTTATTCCAGAGATGTTGTTTGAGCTTGTGTCTCTCCTATGGTATCTATATTAAAAATGGTAAATGAAACTAGAATATTTCAAGTATCAATATTCATATAAGAAGTTAAGAGCTTAAATGCATAGAAGACTATTTTATGTTAACCCAAATTGAAGGTACCTTCAAGGTCTATCATAGGAAACTATGTGTCTTTAGGCAAGGCAAACCATTACATAATTGGGCATGTCAAGTTTTTACCTATGAAAGCTATAAACTGCCACATCATTCATTAGAATCCCCAAGACTTTTCCACAGTACTCTCAAAAGAAAGACAACTGTTGTGTTGCACTATGAATGTTGAAATATCCATTTGGGAGTTATACTAGTTCACTTCTATAATGCACAACACTTCTTAAATACTCCATTTGGAATGCTTACGTGATTAGTCTTGTTTATGTTTGAAAAAGAGCTGTAATACAGCACAATGGAACTACAGATTCCAACCAGGACATGTTCTCCAAGTGTACGAGTAGAAGAACGTCAGTAATTGACTGGACATACCTAAATGATTCTGATGACACAACAAAATTTGAGAGAAGCAGCATATCATCAGGATGAAGGGATGCTTTTTGTGCACCAACAAGAGAGATAACCTGCATTTTTACTTCCACTTAGTAGAAGTTCAAGAGCAAGATAATATACACTTCTAGATTCTCTTCAAAACACTTTTAGAGAGAGTTCTAGGACCTTATGTCTGCACATTAAAATTGCAAACAAGACACCTGAATCAGCAACATCCTGCAAGATTGCACCAGCAGCTTGTCTTGTGGCATAAGCAAGGGGAAGACAAGTATATGCATGTAGAAAGGTAGCTGGATTCCTAGAAATTATAATACAAGTTTCAACAGAGAGAGAGCAACATATAAGATGAAACAATTAAAACAGCAAATAGGACAATTAACATTGTGATCCTCAAAATTTTGAGAAAACAAACAAAATGTGATAAAATTCCTATGCTTTTGCCCTCTAGTCTTTTACAATGTATCACATATCTGAGATCATTCCAAAATACTGGCCCAAAATTTGGGGACAACCTTCAAAAAATTGCTCCAATAGATGAGAAAATTGCTCCAATAGACTAAATAGAATAAGCAATATATGAAAAAAATTAGAGAAACATACTTAAGATGGTTTGGACATCTATATAGGAGACCCTTTGGATGCCCCAGTGAGGTGTAGAGAAAATAAAGAATTATTAATTCAAATTAAAAGGAGAAGAGGAAGACCAAAAAAGAAGTGGAAAGAAACTATAAGAAAAGATATATATTTAAATATAAATAAGAAAATGAAAATTGAGTATGATTGGGAAGTGTGATCCATACAGCCAAATCCACTTAGTGGGATAAAGCCTTAGTTGTTGTTGTAGACCTTCCAAAAATTGCACATTACTCTGTTTTCTAAGTTTTACTTTAACAGCATAGGAACCCTTCAACATTAAAACACACAGTATATACGTGATCAGCTAAACTGCCAATCTTCTTTCTCTTCACACTAAACGTAAGTTAAGACAGCCAATTTCTCAAGAAAAACTTTCCAAAATTTTGCTTGAAATCAAAATAACAGGGAAGAGAGAATTCAGTAGCATACCAACTGAAAGAATGGATGAGAGAAGAGAACACAACATCTGTTCCTCCAAGCAAAGGCGTCATATCAAATTTCGGATTCTTCTCAAAACATCTATTTACGGACTTTGTAAGGATAAGTATCATCTGCAATCATATTGAGTGATCAGTAAATAGGCAAGAAGCACTTTACGGCTTTGGGTCCCAAAAAAGTCATCTACAACTGTTGTATCTCAAAGAAAATGCCTGACAATATTAAAATTCCAACCTGACCATAAAGAAGCTCCAGCTGACCCTTGAGTGACTCATATGGCTCCTCTGTACAGCTTATACAAACCAGATAAATTGGTCCTTTAACAAGAAAAACAACCTGAAATACAAAAATCCAGAGTTTTAAGAACAAGAAAGATATACAACACCTATTCCTACCACACTTCAGGAAAAAAAATAATGATGAATGGTTATTCTGCCAATTAATTAGGAAAACTAACCAAAAAGGAAAAAAAAATGAAACTTGGTCACTTTGGTCATAGACAATTTGAAGCACTTTTGGCCAAGTATGGGGTGAACCACCGGATTACTCTTTCCTACCATCCTCAAGCAAATGGGTACGTGGAACCATCAAACAGGGAGATTAAAGATGGTTTTGAAGAAGACGGTGAGAAGCTCAAATGAAGGATTGGTCAAGGAAACTTGATGATGCAAAAAGGAAAAAAAAAATGAAACTTGGTCAATTTGGTCATAGACAATTGGAAGCACTTTTGGCCAAGTATGGGGTGAACCACCGGATTACTCTTCCCTACCATCCTCAAGCAAATGGGTATGTGGAACCATCAAACAGGGAGATTAAAGATGATTTTGACGAAGACAGTGAGAAGCTCAATGAAGGATTGGTCAAGGAAGCTTGATGATGCATTGTGGGCTTAACGAATTGCTTTTAAGACACCAATTGGCATTTCACCATATTTGGCTTACATTAATGCCAATTTGGCTTCAAGTGTTCAAAAATTCCTATAACCCAACAATTACCTTCGCAGTTCATTAACTTATGAGAACAGGTGCTGTGTTAAATAAAGTACAGTACCCATTCTAGGGACAAACATAAACTGGGAAAATGACATTCAGAAAAAAATTAAAAGAAGGTAAGGTAAGCCATAAAATAAAAAAATCCTCTTCCCTCAATTTGAATTGGACAAACATATACCAGGAAATACTGAACCAACTTTTTTCCAATGTAAATATCTCCAAGCCTTGATCATATCAAGTGATTTCAGGCATTGCACTCTCCTTAATTATTGACATTTATGATTACTAGGAGAGGATGTTGCTAAAAACATGCTTTTAATTGCCTTTCGCAGCAATGTAATTTCCCTTATACAATAGAAGAGAGTAACATCCAATGCTTTTTCTTATACCTTTAATAAAAAGAAACTCTCCAGTAAAAGAATATTAAGAACTACTTTTACACTTCTTACACAACAGAAGTGATTTCTCTCCCACGGACTTTAAAACTACATATAACCCATGGAGAAGACAAAAGGAACTCATTCAACAGTTTCCTTGACTGTTCATGCTTGGAAATGTTAAGCAAGTTCGAATATGTACATGGAAAATCATTAAATTATAGCTATACAATCAGAAGAAATTGAGTTGTATTTCGGCAAAAGCACTCTCCCATTGCAGTTACTCTGTGCATGGATATGGTCCATTACTTCTCAAACTTATACATGTTCTCCAATAACTTCAGAACAAGGATCACTATAATTATGAAACCTATGTGAGATATGGAAGAATTTGCTACTCTTTTTTTTAAATTCCGTTGACCAAGAGATGCTGAAGCTGCATAGATTATTTGCATTGTGCCTACGATCACTAAACAAGGCGCAAATAGAGAATGGGCGTGAGATAATAATTCCATATTGATCCGAACGAACCCATACGCTCCCATTTTTAATAAGATTCCAGCCAGAAGCATACAAGTACCATAATGTGCTTCTCCGTGAGTATCTGGTAACCATGAATGTAGGGGTATAATCGGCGATTTGACAGCAAAAGAAATAAAAAATTCAACATAGAATATTATTCCCAAGGCTGCAGGATACAACTGATTGGCTGACATTTCAAAATTTTAATGTTGGTTCATTAGAACCATATAAACTGTTACCCAAAACTCCCATTAATAAAAAAACAGAACCACCCGCCGTGTACGAAATAAATTTTGTAGCTGAGTTCCTCCCCACATAGATAGAGAGAGGTATATAAACGGGAATTAATTCTAACTCCAACATTAGAAGAAAAAATAAAAGGTCCCGAGAAGAAAATGATCCTATTTGACCACTGTACATTGTTAACATCAGGAAATTAAATAATTGCGAATCTCGAGTAACAGACTAACAGGACAAACTGATGGAGTTTCTAATGACCATTCTTCATGTTTCCTGCTCATCTTTTATTCAGTTCAACTATCACTCACATCTCAAATAACTCTCTGTAATTCATTGAAAACATTTTGAAATATGCAGATAAAAAGGTATGTCCTTCAACAAGTTAGAGAACTATATTAAATACCTAGAAATATAAACAAAAAAAGTGCCTTCCATGTTAAGGAAAAAAAATACAAAATCAAAACCTACAATAAGAAAACTAAGCAAGCCCGAGAGAGGAAATTACTCTGACCTGGTGTTTTCCTGCTCTAACCAACTTGACACGATCTCCCCTAAAAGAGGTCAATGAAGCACATTATGGTATTTCTTTTTTAAGATTATCTCTATTGCTAAACAGGGCTAGAATGAATATATAGGTAGAAAGAGAGTCATTAGAGAATCAGAAAAGATGTAGCTATCAATGTACCCATTTTCCACAAAGGAAATAATGGCCTGCAAAGTCGCCGAGAATCCAGCTAGTTTGTGTTCATCGCCATATCTAAAAACAATTCAAGAAATAAATGAAAAAAAAAATTACACTAGAATATTGATTAAGTGTACCTTAAAGCACTAATTAGGAATGAGAATTTCCCAGAGTAATTGCTGTGAATAGAAATAAATACTTTGAAGAAATTATGAATACTCGCAGTAGGATTAATGGACCTTGAATATATAGGTTTTCCAGAGTGACTCAAAATGAAGAAATGCTTCTTCCTTTTTCTCCATGAAATAGATGCATCATCCTGCACTTCATTGATTTACCAAATAGAGATCAGAAAGCTGCTGATAAAGATAATGCAAATCAAAATACAAGTACTGCAACCATTCATACAAGTAAGATAACTGAGAAAGAAAACCACAAGAGTCAATGAGAAATCTGTACCAACCAAACATACATGTATTGCTTTTATGGAAGAATGCGAAGCACATGAACATTAAATTGTGCCAAGAAAAAAAACAGAAGAATCCCAATACTCCCAACCAAATCCTTAAACCATCACCAGGCCCAAATCCCAAACCCAAAACTCAAAATTAAATGAAACAAAAATAAAAACCATTCCATACACCCCTTTTGGAATGGTTATACACTTCTGCAATCATAAATTTGTTTTTCTTGTTCGATTTATTTTTTAAGACCACTAAGCCCAAGTCATCTTCCACGTAGAACTTCACATAGTTAGACATTCCATCAAGCTATCATTTCGATAGGCAACAACCTCGAAATAGAGATTATCTTTTTTTTCTAAATCTCAGAGTATCCGGAATTATAGTTTGAGCCATTAGGTCCAAGCCCAAAATATCCAAGAAGAACTGAAACCAGTCATTCATAAGAGCTTAATCCAACAAATGCCAACAGAGTTCAGAGTATTTCAAATAACTACTTCAGTACTGCAATGAAAAAACTTCGGATTGTAGATTTGGACTATAGAAAGGCAACATTTCGTCCCCCTCACTCATTACAGCAGGAAAATATATTCAAAAATTGAATTTGGGGCTTTTAATTCAAAATATATAATCCTACACTTTGCATGTGCATACTAAAATCCATTTTAAGTCAAATTCATTCCAATTATCAGTGAGCAAAATAAAAAAACTGCAGATATCAACCAATTAGCATCCTAATTCAGGGTAAATATCAACTAATTAGAATATACTAATCTAGAGACAACACCAATATTTAGGAGAACAACCCACATCAGTACAGTTTACACAAGCACTAGTATAGCAGGTTAACAGTTAGCCTGGCAATTACTCAAACTACAACCATATCCTCTCCTACTCTGCCCAATTTTTAGGATAACATCTAAAGTAAAGCACTAGTTAGCAAATTGCCAGTGGCATCACATATTTAACAGTATGACAGGATAAGATTGGGAACCTTTTTTTATAAGAAAACAGACCTCATCGCCGTGGCGTTTTCCAGGAGTCCAAGGAACCTGAGAATCAGTAGCTCCATCGAAATCATCACCATGGCTCCGAACCTCCACAATATCGTCGACATTATCATCATTGACATCCTCAATCCCACTGGTGGCACTACTCCCTCTCTCCCCAGCATAGCCACTACTACTCGGACTGGCCGGCGCCTCCATTTCCTCCACCTCCAATACATTTGTCCACACTCTCGACGAGCTCGCCTTCAAGCTCTCCTCCTCCTCCTCAAAAACTGTAGATGACTTCGCCGGCAGCTCATCAATCTCATTTACTGGTCCATCGACCGATTCTTCTCGAGACATTTCATGATTGACTCCGGACTCAAATTCTAGCAAGGAATCAGGGTGGAACATTGAAATTGATGCTAATTGATTCTCGATTGCGTCGAGGGACTGATCGATAGAAGTAGGGCTTTGATCGTCGTCGGAATTTGAGGACATAATTATCAAATATATATAAATTAGGGGGAAAAAATCTAAAAAGGGAAATGGAAGGATTACGACGATTTGGTTGAGCTACCAGTCATGGATTGTGGTGTACTGTACGCTGATGGTGAAACCGCGAGTTTTGAAGAAACGACGCCGGTCTGACGAGTAGGTTGGCTTGGGAATTGTGAGCCCAGATTCGGTGGTGAGTCGACACTTTGACACGACACAGGCTGGCTGGATCTGTTTGTCATTATGGGCCATTTCAATTTTATTGGATCTTGGGTCTAATGGATCAGGATTTTTCCCTTCTCTGTTGTGGCTATGATGGGCAAAAGGTCACGTTTTACATCATTCATTAATTTATTGTTGAAAAATTAAATGATCGAAAGAGATGGACGAAACTATGTGTAATTTTGAATTGAAAAAAACTTTTAGAAGCTTTCTTTAGATAGTTTTATTGTCTTTTTTCCCTTAATTTTAACTCATTATTTATTTTTTTATTTATATTTTTTTTCAATCCTAAGTATTGAAAAGGAGAAAAGTTGCGATAAACTAACAATCAGCATAAAATTTTTGTCAAATCATACAATCAAATAATGTGATTCATATATCCGATCTCATTGAGTGGAATTAAGGTGTTGCTGTTTATGGGAAGATTGGACACTAAGAGTGACATTGGATTTGGCAATTGACATGGTATTATGTATCCATAAGTACAACGTTATGGGAGCATTTCAATCTTTGCACTTGAATTCCAATTCCAAGTTCCAAGTATAGTGCTTGATGCATCTCAATATCATTATGGAATTGTGAGGATTTTGTCGCCCTTGAAGCCTCCAACGTTAGTCTAAAGTTATACACTTTGGAATGTTCAAAACATTGCCCAATGGTGATAAAAGTAAAGTAAAACTATTGCTCGTCTCTTTCCTTAATGTTGGATTATGAAAAGGGAAGAAAAGTAGCATCCATTTATATCAATTATCAAAGGAAGGTTCTTTTTTTGGTTTTTTCTTTTCGTTTTTTAAGTAGTAAAACAACTAATTAATCATTGAACAATAAATTTGCACAAGTGAAGAAAATATAGGTAAACCGTAAACCAATTCTTGTACTTCATTAATAACTTTTAGTCATAATTTTTAGAGCCCAAGTACGTATTACTAACCCACCGATTTTGTTCCCTATTTAGATGACAAAAGCCTAAAACCAAGTTAAATGGTCCTTTATTTTGTAAAAGCCCAATTTCTGTTTCTACATACTTTGTCAATAGCCTTTTGCTATTTCAAATCGTCTTTTACTATTTTCGAATCAATATGGCATTATTTTTTTTTTTTTCCTCAAGCGACAACATCTATTTTACTCATATCCTATTTAAACTCTTCTATTGGGTTGACCCAATTGGGTCATGGGGTTGGAAGGAGATAATCCACTTTAAAAACTAGAAAAGTGCATTATACAAATTCTGAATTTTCAAGTAGGTTATGGTATTTTATCTCATGACCTAGTCCCAACTAAGTTTTAAGGCTTGAGTTGATGTCCACTGAGAATAAATATGGCAATACAGGGAAGCAAATTTTAGAACAAAATCTTGTTAGATAGTTGACTTAAAAAAAGTATTAAATATCTTCCAAATCTTCTATTTTTTTTGTTCTAATATTAATATCTTCCATTCCTCTCTTTTTTAGGGCACATCTTAGAGTGTTTTTCCAAAATAGTATAATTTTTAAAAAATATTTCTAATTTAACACACTTTCAAATTTAATTACTTGACTAATATTCTTTTCACTACGTAGATCATTATTTACTGCACAAGACAACTAATTTTTTTCCCTCTCTCTTACTAACCACAATAAACCCACTTTTTTCCCAAAATAACATACTTTCAAAAACACTCTAGATCTTATGTATCTATCTTCCATAAATATGGATATTTGCAATCATTTCGTTTGAAAGTATTAATTGAGATAAAGGGTTACCTCATGAGTATAAATATAAAAAACATAAGTTCAGAATAAACTTAGAGAAAAAAGCATTTTTAGTCCCCAATGTTTGTCTACTCGACACTTTTAGTTCCCAATGTTTTAATCTCAAAACTTTTAGTCCCTAAACTTGTAGAGAAAAGCCCATTTTTAGTCCCCAATGTTTTAATTTTAATAGTTTTGGTTCCTAAATTTAAAAAAATGTTTCACTTTTAATTTACTTAACACAATTAAACTACTACAAACGGAATTCCCATGCGACAATTAAATTTCTCATAAATCTAATGTCTCGTAATTATTTTTTTAAGATTTTACTTCAAATAAAATAATAAAAAAATTAATATGTTATTATAGGTATTACAAGTGTGTCAATTTTATTTTATTTTATTTGAAGCAAAAGTTTAAAAAATTAATTGCCATAATACATTAGATTTATGAAAATTTTAATTGTCATGTAAAAATTCCATTTATAGTTGTTCATTTTGTTGAGTAAACTAAAAGTGCAACATTTTTATAAATTTAGAGATTAAAAATATTGAAGTTTTATTGGGGACTAAAAGTGTCGAGTATGCACAACATTGAGGACTAAAAATGCTAATTTTCCTACAAGTTTGGGGACTAAAACATTGAGGACTAAAAATGCTAATTTTCCTACAAGTTTGGGGACTAAAAGTGTTGAGATTATATCATTAGGAATTAAAAATATCGAGTAACAAACATTAGGGACTAAAAATGTCCTTTTCTCTACAAGTTTGGGGACTAAAAGTGTTGAGGTTAAAACATTAGGGACTAAAAGTGTCGAGTATACAAACATTAGGGACTAAAAATGTTTTTTTCTCATAAACTTATTACCCTCAATGTAAAACTTAATTTACACAAATACTCTTGTAAATCGATTCGTATAAAACGTGCTTCATATGTGAAACGGACAATTAATGGCTGTGATTTTAAATTTTTGCCACTTTTATCATACATTAAAATTGTAATTAATTCGTCGTTACATATATGACCCCATTTAATAGCAGAGCAACTATCGAATTGATATGATTCATATAAACGATAAATATTCAAGTTGTTGTTGTATGTTTTAAATATCAAGATGAAAGGATCGAGAAGGGAACAATTGGGATATTAAGATGCAGTACGCCTTTAATGGTGTCATCAAAATATAATTCTATCATTGTCATTTCCATATTTATAAATATATGATCATGCCACAAAAGACCTGTAATTAGAAGTTAACACATTAGTCCTTTTCTGCAACTAAAGAAAATTCTTTCTTCTTCATGACTTGGCTGTTATCTGGCCTTTAGATTCAACCAAGAGACATAATTTTTTCTGGGTTGTCACTTATCCGTCTAGAAAATGGATATGCACAACCCAGCAATGTCTTTTCTGCACTCAAATTACTTAAACAAAGAAAAACTTCTATTTGCCATGTACAAAGGATATGCACGTCCATCGATGATCGATCCAACCCTTTCTTTTGCACTACTCATGGATAATGATGACCGTGATTAATGCTCATGCATGGTTTTAATTATTTTCTTTCTTTTGTTTTTCCTCAACTTTGTCATGCGGTTCAAGTTACGTACCAACATACACAAACAAACGCTCAAAAACTCCAAAATGTTGATAGATTAGATCGATCTTCAATTTGTTATGACCATGGCATATTACTGCTTTGTATGAATCGTGCTTTTTCATTCTATACTACAACGTGGAACTCGTAAATTATGCCATTTTAGTCAAACATTTAGAACTCAACAGCATATACTCGTATGATTGTACTTGAAAATATAGAACTGATGCGATTTTGAGCAAAACTTTGCACTCTACGGAGTTGCATGTTGAAAATATGGAGATGATAAAAATGTTGCACTTTCTACGGAGTTGCATGTATATATATATTTATAACTCCGGGCATAGCCTAGCTGGTAAGTGGCAAGGACATAAGGTGTGGAGAAATTGCCTTCCATGCGGGTTCGACTCCGTGTGGGTGCATTGCCTGGGTGAAATATTTTTAGGGCCGCACCTGGAACTCGGGTCCAGTTGGATATCCTTGCAAGGTGACAGTTAGGGCACATCCCGCAATTTACCTGTCACGTGCAGACCCAAGGCAGAGCTAGCGTGGCCCGGTTTGAGTGTCCGGAATTTACAACTTTAGGAGAAAATATGGAGATGATCACTGAGTGAAAGTGCCATGGAAGTAGCAATAATGATCACTTCAAAGTTTAAAGTTTTAGCAGTGTAATACGGTAACCTTATGGGGTCAACAATGAAAGATAACGTGTCAATGTGACATTGTAAAATGGTCCATCTTCATTTTATCTTCAATCTTCATCCACAAAACTTTAGTTTTGCTTAATCCCTATCTTGATTGGTCTAGGTCCTTTTGAAGTGCATGTGCACTCTACCATCACCAAGATTTATCAGTTTTCTTTTATCTAATGAAGTTATCTTATCTGCCTTGTATGTGTGCTATAATTAAGAAGGGTTCTACGTACACATAGAATGAGTCTAAATTCTCAGTCCAATATTTATTCACTCTTATTCTGTTTAACATTTAAAATTACGAAATTTCATTAAAAGTAGAAACTAAATGCATAAATAATATTAAATTACTTTACAATTATCAGACCCTAGACCCTAACAAAAAGATTAGTGAACTTTACGACGTAGTTTTAATTATGACAGAATAAGACAGACAAAATTTTGGACAGAAGATCCCGTGTCACATAGTATGTTCTATTACATTATCTATTTTAATTCTTGTTTCAATTTATAAATATATGCAATATATATATATATATATAATGATTAGTAAACTTAACGAATAAATGCTCAATATACGTGAAATGAGTTATTAATAAATCCTAACAAATAAGTGTAATTATAGATTGAAACATAGAATTTAAAAAGAAGATCCATTCGGTTTACGTAGATCTTCTTCCATATAATACAAGTGCAATTCTTCGTAAGCTATCCAATTAACTTAGAACAATGTGGACTCAGTCAAATGGCACTTAAATTTATTCTAAGTCTATGATTAATTATCGCATTCTTTAAAAGCTTTGTTGATCAGTTGCAACATTTGCATGTTCTGCTTGGTGGAGAAAAAAGGAAAGCCATGAATCAATTTTTTATTTTTTATTTTTTTCATGAATCAAATTGATAATATGAAAAGATAGAATCATGATCATTAGGGTTTAATTTCAATTGGCTAAACAAATTAAAGGGCTGTTTTTGTAGGTCACTATATATAATATATTGAGGTAGCTAGCCTAGACCCAAAAAGTTTGGGAATTATTGTTGAAGCATGTAATGTTATCTTTTGGGCATGCAAAAAGTTTGAAGTGAAAGTGAGTGAGATTGCATGAGCAACACACAATTTGCAATAACTTTTTTGGCAAGTTGTCAGTTTTTGCAATAATTTGCATGCAGGTGCTTTCCTTCTTCTTCTACCACATCTTTCGCCTCAAGTTAGCTCGTACAGTTGCAAGAAAGCGAAATCTTGCAAAGCTATGACTACTCTATATCTACTCCATTTAATTATTTGGCTATGTTGCAATTATAATCTTTAGATTCCACATGAATTCTCACTGCTGTGAAATGAACTTCTTCGAGCTTCATGACTAATTCAATCATTAATCTTTTGATAGATTAATTTTATAAGTGAAATTTCTTATTGTATATATAACTATGAGTGATGAGTGATACTAGAAAATGTGATTATTCAATAACTCTAATTTAATTATATTGAGTTGTTCTAATCAATTCGTTGACGTGTTTTTCTTCATATTAATAAGGGTTATCTTCAATTTACCCCCATGAAAGATGATCTTTAATCAATTTGCCCCCATTAAATATTTTTATTAGTACTTTGCACCTATAAGGATATTCTGTTACTATATTTAAATAAAAAATTTAAATTTTGCCTTAAAAAAATTACTTTTTTATATTCTAGACTATTTTACCCTTAAATTTAATTCTGAAAATCTTATCCTACTTTATCATCATTTTATTTTCTTTTTTCTTTATATATACTTTAACAAATTAAATTTCTTATTATTATTTTAAATAATAGAATAATATATATAATCTTACTAAACAAATTTAGATTTTGGATACAGTTTACTATTTTTTATAATTTGTTAACTATTTTTAATGTACTTGGTAAATAAAAACCTCATATGAATTATTTAATTTTTTGGAATGTAATAAAATAATACATACTTTGTCCAATTTTTTTAATTCTTTAATAAAAAATTAATGAAACATTTTATTTTACCACTTTGATATCTATGGATTTTTAATTTAGAGTGAATAAATTTTTAATTAAATTTATTAAGTATAAAAGATATCTCTATTAGAAATATATATATATATATATATAATAAATATACACCTTACAACTAATAAGCAAATAATTATTTTATTTATTTATTTTGTCATTATATAATTTTATTATGTTGATTAGATTACTTTAATATATATAATAATATAATAAAAAAATTAAGATATTAAATCAATGTCTTAAATTGTCAATAATACAAATAAAACAAACAATTATATTATAAAGACACAACAAACTAAAATGAGTAAAAAAAATCATAAATTACAATAAACTTGACATATTTATTTACATAAAAGAAGATGAGATAAAAGAAAAAGAAAAAAATGAATAAAATAAACAAGTATCTTATTTGTTAAAAAAATTGATCAAGTATTTTATGCCTCAAACTGAAATATTTAAATATTAATACAAAATTATGGAGTAGATAAATTGAAATTAATGTTTAAATATAAGAGGGACAAATATAATTTAATTTATTTCTTATTAATAGATAAAATTGTCATTTAAAATTAAAAATTAATGATATTATTCGTTAGCATCTTTAATTGATAGTCAACGGTGCAAAGTGTTAATAAAAATCTTTTATAGGGGCAAATTGATTAAAAACCATCTTTCATGGAGTAAATTGAAGATAACTCTATTAATAAAGTTATCGCTTTGTAAAATGATGTGAAACAAAATGAGAATGATTTTTGAGTTTTAATTGCAAGATCATGCCGAGAAGGGGAAAATAGTCATTATATTCAAACTGACTAACTTTCTTGTTTAAATTCAAAATATCTTTTATAGTATAATGTTTTGAAACTTTCAACCAAATTTATTAGAATAATAGAGACCAGATTATCCTGTCTTATTCTGTCTAACATTCAAAACGGAGTAGTTTTATTAAAATTAGAGATTAGGTGCATAACTATTATTAAAATTACTTTACAATTATTAGACCCTAACCAAAAGATTAGTCAAACTATGATGTAATTTTAATTAAAATATAATAAAATAGACAAAATATTTGATATAAGATATCATGTCATAAGAATATGGCCAAGACCCTTCACATGTGCCTTTTTTTGACAAAATTTATTTATTTCAACAACTTTTGAGTCTATTTAAGTTATTATAAATATTCTTTTTTTTTTTTCTAATTCTAATTAGAGTTCTTAATACTATACAAACACTTGTAATTAAGTTGCTATTTTCATTAATACCATATTATTATCATAGAATAAATTATTTTCAAGGTCTACCGATTTTTTTTTTTCTAAAAAACTGTATTTTTCAGTTATTTGTCCCATGTTACAAAAACGATGCATTTGTCTAAAGAATTTGAAACTAAAAAAGTAATTGCAATTTTCTTTTAACCACACTTGGGCCAAACCTCCAAAGCAATGAATTGAAAGTTGAAACTAGCGCACTATATTTTATTTTTAACTGCACATGTTAAGAACTTTTTGTTTTTTTTCACGATTTCATAGCACACAGAAAATGGCAAAAACTGCGACTGTCACCAATTTGTTTTCACATAAGCCTTTTATTACAGTATTAAAAAAAAATAATAATAAGATAAAAAAATTCAAAGTTTACAAAAAACATCAATGTCCACACTCGTCTGCCATTTCTCTATCTCCATAAAGTAAGAAAACGACTGAACGACGAAAACGACGGGCGAAATTGATACAAATCGACAACCCCTTTGTAACATGCAACTTCCAATTTCCAATTTCAATAAAAAAAACAAATGATAATTATAGTCAACAAACCATCTCATTCATTGACCCTACTCAAAATTAAATCCAACCGTCCAAAACATTTCAATCTTTCACAAAAGGGAACCCCTAATTTTTATGATCCAATCCAATGGCTTTATAATTCCTATGAAGACCGGCATAGCACTCAACAACATTAATTTTTAATTTTTAAATAGCTACAAAAGAGTTGTTATACTTTGTTTTCATAATTTATTATTGGTTTTTGAGGGAATAATTTCTTCTGTAATGTTGAGTACATAATAGTGGCATTGTCCTCGCATTTTGTACACCATACGTTTGAATAAGAGAGAATAAGGTTTTCTTCGATCTGTCTCAAAAATATCCAGTCATTGTCCTACAAAAGTTAAATTTGATAGGACGATATTAATTGTCTATGTAAGTTATGGTGGAGGTGATGTTTCAGCATAGGTTTGCTTTTTTGTGTTAGTGGGATTTTTTTTGTTCTCCTCATTATTAATGTTCTAATAGTTACCACGACCAAAAAAAAAAGTGTTCTAGATTTGATCTACTGAAATAGTTTGTCAATGTGAGTAATAATTGGCTTAATTAGGGGAAAAAACATTCAACATTTCTTTTATAAATTGTAATACAACTCACGAGACAATGGTTAGTAGCACAATTCATTGTTTATTTTACTTGCCCAATAGTATCTTAGTATTACTTATAGTATTAATAAAAAATGATGGTTAGATATGATTAGTATAATCATACAATGGAATTAATGTGAGACGGGTTGAGAATGACTTTTGAGTTTTGCAGTATCCGATCAAGACAGAAAAAATAAGGATTTGAGTCGTTATTTTCATACCTAGACTTAAAATTTGCTATTATTATATACCATTCTTTTTACCACCTTCAAACCCATTAAAGTTTTTCTAATTATTTTCAAAGTATTTTTTATTTACCATTTATTATAACTATATAAACGCTTGTAAAGTGGCGCGACATTATTAACACATTCAATAAATTATTCAGAATTTGTTATTCTATTTCTATTTGAAGAATGCGTGTATTTCAAATATTATTGATATTGTTATTGTAATATTAGTATCAATTTGAGGTTCATTAGTTATAATAAGTTTTTCCTAAAAAACAATACAAAATGATGATTTGCGGGGGAGAAATACAACCTAAATGTAGGGTTTGATTAACCATCTAAAAAAGAGGAAAACATTGGGAGCTCCATTCATAACCATCCAAGAAATGTTGAAGTGCTAAGAACATAGCAACCTACGAGTATCCCATAAGCAAACATGACACATGAATGACCACAGTGGCATCTTTACCATTTTTTTTTTCTTCATTTTCAGAGGATCAACAATATTACTCCATCTACCCCTTTGACTCGAACCCGTGACCTATTAGTTCACAGTTGAAGATGTAAACCATTTGATCTACACTTCGTTGTCCTGTGGCATCTTTACCTATTGGCAAAAGACTATATGAATGATGGATGAAAGAGATGAACTGAGATATTTGTTTCATAATATGTTCCAAATATATACGTACAACCCAAAAATCTAAAATTTATATTTTTACCACTTTTTTCACAATATCATCCTTACTTTAGGCAAATATTGGTGTATTTTCGTTTCCAATTAATGTTACATTTCCTTCGCTGAAATGCTTGTGATTTTTAACGTTATTAATACAATTTCCGATCTATATATAGCCTTGTGTTTGCTAGTGTTCTCAATAAATTATGTGTAAGAAAAAGAAAAATAGTGAGCTTAATTAACGTTAATGATCATTTCTTGTTGATTGGTCCATGAAACAAAATAATTTCCATGAATTGAATCTTAATATTAATTAACTGATCAATAATTATTCAAATCGTTCACAACTTAATAGAGTTGTCTCACATGCATGCATGGTGGCCCTCCAATTTCTTAATTATTGTTGGATTAGAATCTTCTAATTAAACATAAAAAGAAACCATCAGTGGTACAAATTAATCCAACAGGCTGAGCTAATTATATATATCAATTGACTAATTCTTAATCAAATTGTTAATTCTTAGTTGATTGTATTATGGAAGCAATCCACTTTTATAATACATTTGTTTATGCCAACTGTTTGAATGATGATTATGTTAAATGATAATATTTTCAAACCCAGAATGAGGATTAACCTTTTTTTTTCCCTCTAAATTAATGTATACGCATTATTGACAAGTAAACTAATTTGTGATATACATATGTCTTAAGGATCTGAAATCAATTCCCAAAAGGGAAAATGTATAATATTTTATTTACAGAAAGAACAAAATTAAATATATGTATAACATAATACAACGGGTCTCGTAGGAAGCAGGTTAATTACGGTTTTAGCGTACAATAAAATTGTTAAAAAATTAAAATTACGATTTCAATAGTCATTATTTAATGGTTTCATATATGAAACACATTTAATATAAACCCGTTTTATAGGGGGTTTTTGTAAACATAATATATGGAATTTTTAGTCATAATATTCGACCTAATCAAGGAGGTCCACTTATCAATTTCCTTTCTTTCTTTTTTAAATACAATTCTAAAAACCTGCCCTTATAGTGGAGGAACAAAGTTATAAGTTTTTTAGACTAGAAATGCTAATCCGGCCAACAATGCTTCCAATTTGTATCGCAAGACGGTCCCAAAGGGGAATCAATAATAATAATAATGCAAAACGTCCATTATACAATTGTATCATTTGAAATGACAGTGATGAGACTAATGAAGATATATAATTGGAGTTCTAACAGGAAAAAGAAATAGAAAATTTAAATAAAAAAAAAAAATTCCTATTTTTTTTTATGTCTTTTACAAGAAAGGAGATCTATAATTGCAGTAACCATCCGACCACATATAATTCTTTGGTCAAGAAATTAGCATTTTATGGTTGCATTATCATTCTATGCAGCATAATGTGAGTTAATTGGAAAAAAAATTAATAGCTGAAATTATACAATTGAAAAAAATTATCCTAAAAAAAGTAAATAAAAAGATAATCCATAATTCATATGGGAATTCTGTTTCCTCGAGTATTTAAAATGAAGGATGGACTTTATGATTAGGATAACTTTAGAAGAGTACTTTAGATAAGGTTGGGATAATGTACCAAATATACAATCTGGCCTTGTTAGTTGTGCACATACTTAAATAGTTAGATTTGTTGGGTGCTTTAAAAAGCTAAGATGCAATAACAAGGGACCACATTTTAATTTTTTTTTTCCTTTTCCTGATAGAATTTGCCATAAAGAAAAGTTAGGCCTACCCTTGATAATTGTTTGGTTAAGATATACAAAATCTTGTTTTGTAGATCGAGTCTAATTGGTTAATAATACTACAGCACAATGGGACAGCAATGCAAAAGATTGCTTGCATATCCGATGCATTTGCCATAAACACATATTATTATGCCTTAGATTAGTGAGTTGGACGAGCCCTTTAATCTCTTTTTTATATCTAGGGTGTGTTTGGTTTTTAAGAGGAATGGTAATAGTAAAGATAATGATAATAGTGTGTAATGATAATGATAATCACATTTATTTTTCACAAAACATAGAAGTATAAAGTATTACTTAAAAATTGGGATATAAAAGTGATTTTAATGTAATAATTATATCTTACCAAGCATTTCTTTTTCATTTCATTCTCATTCATTATCCTAAACCCTCTAACCAGCCCCATACCCTTAGTTTTAGGATACGGGATCTTCTGTCCAAGATTTTGTCTGTCTTATTCTGCCCTAATTAAAACTACGTCATAAGGTTCACTAATCTTTTAGTTAGGGTCTAATAATTGTAAAGTAATTTTAATGATATTTATGCATTTAGTCCTTACTTTTAATGAAACTACGTAGTTTTAAACGTTAGACAAAATAGGACCGAATAAATATTTGACAGAGGATCTGGACTCTAGTTTTAGGGAAATGCTCTGATTTTGTGTGAATTCTCTTATTCAATCTGTAAGAATGGTGATGTTCATGTGTGAGATTTTATTTTTGTCTTAATTACATATACAACTCAAAAAAGTTATTTAATTAAGTATAATTTTTCAATCATTAATAAAACACAAAACTACTGTATATAAAACGAATAATGAATGATTATTAAAATTATAATTATAATTTTCTACTATTTTTCATTATTCTTTACAATCCTAATTATTCCGTTTTATTTATCAACTCATTTTACAAGAAACCAAAAACATAATAAAATTCTCACTTTTTGGGAGGAGCCCTTAAGTCGAGTTGTGTAGTGTGTCTATTTGTGTCAAAAACAACAAATGAACATTATTTGATTGTATCCGCTGCAATTCATTTGAAACCAAATCTAAGGAAACACTTTTGGTATGGGCTAAATGCAGCCACGAAATTGCAAGGAAACAAGCAAAAAGCAACCAATTCAAATGCGTTTGCCATTCATTAAACCGAAACCCTTGTCCTCCTTTTTCCAATCTCCTCCAAAAAACAGAAAAAGAAAAAACCCGAAAGGAAGAGAAACAAATAAAGTAAGAAGAAGAAAAATATGGTCCACTAAAAAAGAAAAGAAATATCAAAGAATGGCATACAAAATGCAATATGTTCTGTTCATTTTGTAGTATGTAATAAGATATTTTGAACATTTTAGTTATACAAAAAGTTTTCAATCCTCCCAAATTTTTTTTTTAATCTTTGAATCAAAAAACAACGTCATCATTTGAATAAAAGTAAATAATTTATGCTTTTCAAAAGAGTCAATCAAAAATCAATTTATTATAATGAGAACCTAAAAGCAGAACCAAATTTAACCAAAAAAAAAAAAAGGCAAAATCAAAATCAAAATCAAAATCAACAGTTCCTGATTTATCACTCAAATAGTTAGAGTTACATTCACTAATAACAATCCGCTTCATCATACCGCCCAGTTATCAATAAAAAAAAACGAGGCCGATAAAACCACCCCAAAAAGGATATTAAAAAAAAAAAAAACTCTCATAAAATTGAAATCAAAACGCGGAAAAATAAGTAAAAAGTAATCTAATCCCGATAATTTTTTTTTGTTCTAAAAAAAAAAAAATCAATCTTCGAACCCAGTCTTTTCCCAAATTGCATTTCTAACCCTACTAAGATCTCTCCCTTTCAGAGTCCTCCCAATTCCTTCGTGCACAGAAAACGAAGCGATTCTCGTCCTCGCCAGCTGTCTCGCCAAAAACTCATGCGGCGGAATCCGATTCCCTCCGCTGTCGTCACCGTCAAAATCATCATCATCCTCGCTATCTCTCCGTCTATTCTCCGGATACTCGTCTTTCAATATCTTTGACCAGTCCGGCACGTTAACCGGCAACGACGTCGCCGTCCCGCCGGCGCCGCCTCCGCGGTCAATCTTCCCCCCTGTTGACGAGTTTTTCCTCGACGACGACATACGAGAACCAGGAACAGGTTTACGAAACTCCGGCGACGCCGCCCGTGCACTGTTCCAGACGACATCTGACTCATCGAGCTCAAACATGGCCTCGGAATTCATCCCTGAGGATGCGTCTAAGAATCGATAGTTCGCTCTGGCAAAGTAACTTTTCGAAGCCGCCATTGTTAAGCAAAATATACAACAAAAATAATAAAATATAAATATATTGATATGGGGTCTGTCAGTTTTTTTTTCTCTCTCTCTAATAACAATGAAAATGAATAATTGAAAATTTCTTTTCTTTTTTTTTCCCTCACTTTCTCTATCTAAGAAATGGGATACTTTGGGTCTGGGGTTAAGAGTGAAGGTGTTGATCTGCTTTTATAAAGTTTCTTAATGGATAAGGTCCCTCTTTATCTCCCCTTCTCTCTCTTCTCTCTCTCTCACACACACACACACTATTTAACGCAACTGTCTTCTTTCTTATTTCGTCCTTGTTTTCTCTGCAACTTCAGTGTGTTTAAATTACCCTATTATCCTTTACCTGAATTAATAAAAATTTCCACGTCATTCTGCTGATTTATCCATGCCGGGGTTCGTAATTTATTTTGACTATTGGAGACATTGAACATATATGCATTTCAAGATTCACTAACAATATTGTATGAATAAATGTCTGATAATTATTTAGAAAACGTAAAAAGAAAAGGATTAGCCATTTATATCAGACTTCATTGACTTTCATCACTAAAATTTAAGCTCTCTCTTAATTCGTATTTTTCTTCATTTTTTCCCACAAATTTTAACATCAAATTTTATTCACAAAAATATGAAGAAAAAAAAACACAACAAAAATGAAATGTTAATATTTTGAGTGGAATTTTTCTTGTAATTGATAAAAATGACCACAAAGTTTTTTATTAATTATATAATATGATTATTTTATTTTGATGCACTTTAAAGTTAGGTTCTATTTATTATAAATAAGTGCATGAATACTAATTTTCTAAATCTTACATTGTAATAATTGGCTATCGCATGAATAGATAATTTATAATAAGTAGTAGAAAGGTCGAAGAGTTGAAGTTTAATATTTTTGTTTTCTAAGACTATCATTTTTCTCAATCCTTGAGATTATGTACTGTA
Organism: Ophiorrhiza pumila; assembly: GCA_016586305.1. Lineage (NCBI taxonomy): Eukaryota > Viridiplantae > Streptophyta > Magnoliopsida > Gentianales > Rubiaceae > Ophiorrhiza > Ophiorrhiza pumila. The sequence continues at coordinate 4,664,779 of BLIW01000001.1, read as the reverse complement.
CTGCAAAAGAAGGTATGTTTGGAAGCTATCATTTTTTTGATTTATTTCACAAATGCAAAATGAGTTGTTTGTTTTGTTCAACTTTTTCATTAAAATTTTTAAAACAAAAAATAATGCTACAGTAATTATTTTTGCTATAATATTTTTTATAAATAAAATATTGAATTTGAATTTTAAATTTTAATAATAAACAATTCTTTCTAACACAATTCCCATCAAAACAAACTAATAAAATACTAATTCAAATTTAAATTTCAAACTTTTATTATTAAAAAAACTTCAATACAAATCTCAACAAAATAAAATCATTCACTCTAAACACTCTCAAAATGTTCTTTCTCATAACAAATTCCAAGAAAAAAAAATTCATGATATCATTCAAAAATACTTCATCCAAACGGAGCCTAAACTATCCATTACTTTATCATGTAAAATCAAAAAGTAAGCGCGAGATGAAAGGAATGAGTTATTTAGAGCTACCAATAGAGATTATGTGAGATTAAAACTTCAATTGTCCCTAAACAAAAAAACTTGATAATGAAAAATATTATACTAACATTTTAAGCTAAATTTTAATGATGTGACTGGAAAAAATAAATCAAACTTATTTTCATACTATCAATGTAAATTGTGATACACAATATTATATTTACGGTTTTGGATTTTATGTATCATTTTGTGTATTACTATGTGTAATATTCTCTATAAATGCGACACTGTCTTTCTAGATAAAACTAAAACTCTTATAAGGGATGAGTGATTATATATTTGTCAAAATCTTGTATAGTAATATAGAAAAAGATATACAAAGGTGATGGAGAAAATCCATTCGGTATCTTTACTTTGGAAATGAAAAAAAAAAAAAAACACTCACAATAATTTACCTATATAAGAAACTCTTAACAAGTTTTCAAATTTCTTTAAGATAAATAAACACAATATTATACTTACGGTTTTGGATTTTCTGTATCATTTTGTGTATTATTATGTGTAATATTCTCTATAAATGTGACATTGTCTTTTTAGATAAAACTAAAACTCTTATAAGGGATGAGTGATTATATATTTGTCAAAATTTTGTATAGTAATATAGAAAAAGATATACAAAAGTGATGGAGAAAATCCATTCGGTATCTTTACTTTGGAAATGAAAAAAAAAACACACACACTCACAATAATTTACCTATATAAGAAACTCTTGACAATTTTTCAAATTTCTTTAAGATAAATAAATGTACATTCCACCTGGTATCTTGTAATTATATTGTACATAATTAAGTGCTTTCTCGGTTGGTATTTGCGATTGGTGATGTCCTTAAATTACCAAATTCAATATAATACAATAAATCACAATGAAAACGTTTCATCATTTTTAATTACATGTAAATTCATTTTAAAAATTTTGATTTTATAATGACTAAAAAAGAAAAATAGTAATTTTGTAGGACATGAGATTATTGAAAAATTTTCCTTTTTTTTGTTGTTGCAATTCAAATTTCTTTTTTAAATGTAATCTTCCATTTAGAGTCAATTTATAATCTTATCCAAAATCCACTTGTACTTTACAACTCGTAATATTTATTATTGGCTATTTTAAATGAGGATTAATCTTCTTATCTTCGTGTACGGATAATTCGTACATATTTCCTTCTTTTTTTTAATATAAAAACAGTATGGATAAGAATATAAAAAAAAAAATCTTTACGGCGGTGAATCCTGGCAAGTTTTTAAAAACTTCGTACGGATCACCTTTTTTATTTATAATCGAGGGTAAAAGGGGCATATTAGGAAAGTCAAATTTGTCTCTTTTGAAGAAGTTTTGAAAAATGTCGCGACGTAAGAAGAAGAGTGAGAGAAGGAGGAGGGGAGTATTCACCTGCTTCAGGTCCCCCCATTGAAAGCTTCAAGAATGCACCACGTTTGCATTGATATACGGACTACTGCCACGTGGCTTCACATAACTACAGAAGTAAGGGTGGGCGTGATGGCACGTGAATTGGGCCCCTCTCCCCTCAAGCACTTGGGATCTATCATCTAGCGTAGAGCTTTTGCCAGCTGGATTGGGAAGAAGGGCAGGGCTTCGTGTCCTCTCAAATGCGACACACGGGAAGTTCTCGTGAATATATCGTATCTCTTTTGTCTTTTTGTGAGAATTTATCGCATATATATATACATTTTTTTTTTTTCCTTTTGAGGGTGCGGAGGAATAAACTGAACTGAAATTCGGGCATTACATTGCGTAGTTTGTAATGAGTTAGGTTTGAATATTTGAACGGAATATCATGCTCTACTTGTGAATACGATGCTTAATTAATTCAAGTCATTATCTAAGATGAATTTTTCCTATGATCCTATCCACATACATTATTTTTCTCATTATCTCCAAATTTACGGACTTGCAAACGTTGAACGCACGCACACACAATTAATCCATATGTTCTCTAATAATTGTCGTTTTAAAGATAGTCACATTAAATAAGAAAATTGATAAATTCTCTTATTTACCCATATTTATTACTACAACTTTCTCTCTTTTTTTTTACATAATCTTACATACATAAATGGGAGGAAGGGTACATTTCGAACCTTTTAAACTTTTTATATTGATATTTGTAAAATGACACTTATTTGAGAACAAAAAAATTGAGCTAAAACGACACTTATTAGATAACGAATTGAGTATGTGTACTACGTTGTGTAGTTATAGGTTGGGCTGGTTGTATACTTATATAGACTTCTTTTCTTGGGCTTAATGGGAGTATTGATCTTCAACCAAGAGTGTTATGGTATTATTGATAATTCTTTCATTGGATCAACTAGATTATTGTTATTGTTATAAAACTAATACTAATATTAATATATATAGAATATTATAAGGTAATATATGCTGAGAGTTATCAATATAAGCAATAAAATAAATGGAAACAAAAACAAAAGTTAGGAAAGATAATGAGATATTCTCTCATTCAAAATGCTTTTCCTTCACCTCTTTGTTCGTACACAAATTACATGGGAAGTGATCATTTTATAGTTACATTTCATGTGTAACTTATATATTAAAGATAAGATAGAATATTAAATATACATTAACAACTTATCTTTAGAGCTCAAAGCTATTGAATTGACATTCACCATTAAGTATTTCATAACAGTTATGTATTTTTTTTTCGCTTTTGTTTTGTACACCCAAAGGGCCTTATCCTCAATATAGAACATCAACTAAACTTTTATGATATGAGATATTTTATTTAAAATTATTTCTGTTTTATTATGTTCGAAATTAAATTACAAATTTACTCATTTTTTAGTTAGGGTCTAATAATTGTAAAGTGATTTTTGCGATATTTATGCTTTTAATTCATAATTTTAATTAAATTACGTCATTTTGAACATTAGAAAGAATATGAGAGAGATCAGATCATCTTTTATTCCACTACATAAGTCAAGTGAGAATTCGTAAGATAATTAATACTTGATATTGTTACTTATTATATTTTTTACTAACCTTGCAGATATTATGGAATGAGAGATTTCTAAATCACAAAATGAGATGAAATATCAAATTGAAGTTCTAATAGACATGATAAAAGAGTTGTCTATCATAATGCTAATCACGGAGGTCAACAAGCGAGTTCGCGGAATACTGTTTTCTTGACATCTTCATTTTGGTGAGGAGACTGATTCCAAAATAGTCCAAATCAGTTAAAAAAAAAAAAAAATCGGAAATCAAGTTGAATTCCTTCAAAGTTAGGCTCTCTTTAGATAACATGAATTTAGTGATATATTTCATAATTGTAAAATGAATTGTTCGTTTTGTTCAAATTTTCCATCAAAATTTTTAAAAATAAAAACAATGCTACAATAATTATTTTTGCTACAATGTTTTTTATAAATAAAATATTAAATTTGAATTTAAATTTTAAATTTTAATAATAAACAATTCTTTCTAACACAATTTCTATTAAAATAAATTAATAAAATATTAATTCAAATTTAAATTTTAAACTTTTATTAATAAAAAAATCTTCAATACAAATCCTAATAAAACAAAATCATTCATTCCAAACACTCCCAAAATATACTTTTCTCATAACAAATCTCAAAAAAAAAAAATTCATGATAAAATCCAAAATACCTTGTCCAAACAGAGCCTAAAATTTTATAGTAATTATTGCTTACAAATTACAATGTGAAAATATATTATTATTATAAGAGTTGGGCTCAGCTCAACAACAAAAAACTCGAAAACAACACCAAACTCTGTCATGGATCAAAAACTTCTGTTCTAAGCTAAGATTCATTTTCTTTTTAAAAAACAAAATGGGCTAATTGAACGACACAAAGGGCTTAACGAAAGCCCATAAATCAGGGGCAATCTCGTGATTTTAAATAAATATATGCAAAAACCCTAGATTTATGAAGGCTTCATTTTCCCCCTCCTGCCTCCATTTCCACTCCATCCCCGACACAAAAACCCTAGCAAAGCTCCCCAAAAACTAAACCCTAACAATGCCGCCCAAGTTCGATCCCTCGCAGGTCGTAGAAGTCTTCGTCCGAGTAACCGGCGGTGAGGTCGGGGCAGCGAGTTCACTCGCTCCTAAAATTGGTCCACTCGGTCTTTCCCCTAAGAAAATCGGTGAAGATATCGCCAAAGAGACTGCTAAAGACTGGAAAGGTCTCCGCGTCACCGTCAAGCTCACCGTGCAAAACCGCCAAGCTAAGGTTTCCGTTGTCCCATCTGCGGCGGCGCTGGTAATCAAAGCCTTGAAAGAGCCTGAACGCGACCGTAAGAAGACGAAGAATATCAAGCATTCTGGGAATATTTCGCTGGACGACGTCATTGAGATCGCGAAAATCATGAGGCCGAGGTCTATGGCGAAGGATTTGACTGGGTCTGTGAAGGAGATACTGGGAACGTGTGTTTCTGTGGGATGCACTGTGGATGGTAAGGATCCGAAGGATTTGCAACAGGAGATTGCTGATGGTGATGTGGAGATTCCTCAGGATTGAATTTCAATTTTCAATCAATTTTGGAGGTGGTTAAATTAAACTCCAGTTAAATGTTTTATGTAACATTTTGAATTGTCAAGGATGATTTGAATGGATTTTTTGTCGGTAAAATGTGAGAGCAATACAACCATCAGGATCTAAATGAGAATATTGAAATTGTAGTTTTAAATATTGGTAGATTTTTTTCAGTTCAGATTTCTTGCAAGATTCATGCTGGTTTGTTTATGAAATTTAACTATTGTTTTGTGTTTATGTGGCAATTGACAGTGACTTCAGAATGATATTGTAAATAGAATTTGCTTTTTGTGTCTGTGTTTGGCGTTGTACATGGATATTAGTTTATGATTACATGTAAAGCTTTACAAGCTTTATCCATTTTTGGCAACCTCAAACGGGTTGAGTGAAGTGTTACATCTTGAATGTGGGTGTGTTACTCTTTTCATTTTTTAAAATTGTTTATAATTTGCGATTGTTGGATGAAAGTTCGTGGTGTGGGTTTGAGTTTGTTTATAACTGGGTGGAATGAGTCGCTTGGGTTGTGTATAGTGTTTTCACACTTTGTAGACGGCCTAGCTTCATTCTTGACTTGCATATCTGTGACTAGAAGAAGCTTTTGAGTTAGTTCAGTTTGTGACTACTTCAAATGACTGTGCAAAGTGAGTTGCTAATGTATGTGGGTAGTTATGGTCTTATGGAACTATTTGTTTGTTGGATACAAGGATACTTTACCAGTTTCTAGGTCACTTGCAAATTGGGTCGCTAAAATTAAGGTATTCAGACTTTATTTTTCCCTTTATGTTATCTGAAAAATGATCAACATGTAAAGAAGCAGTGCCGTAGATGAGTTGGCGGGTCAATTTTATGTTTTGTTGACCTTTGAATTATTTCTCATGTTATTAGCATGAAATCTATGTTTAATGAATTATGTCATTCCTGTTTTTAGTTTGAGAAAACATTATTGGCATGCGGTGCCATTTGACATCAATCAAAGCAGTTATGTTATTAGCATCATTGGCTTTGTTTTTTTGGTCTATTTTAGTTATTCTACTCTAGTCTCTTCCCAGGCATTCTACTAGTTTATCAATATACCATTTGTATCTGTAGTTGTAGAAGTTGCTTTGTGGTTTCTGTGAAACTGTCCACATTCCTGTGCATGATATTCCGTGAGCCCAATCTGTGTTTGAGGAAAAAATTATTGAATTATTTATCATATTGTCTGACTCTATTGTTGTGATCTATTCATGGTTGCGGATGATATGTTCGTAGTAGTTATGTTCTTACTTGGCAGCATGAATAACGCATGACATTACTCTTGCTCCATACTTGGAGAAGAATAATAGTAAACATTTTTGCCCTGAACAAATTTTCACCTCTCTTTACATCATAGGATTTTGACATTTTGACTTTTGATTACTTTGATCAAATTAAATTCATAAATTTTATTATCTTCTCACCCTTACCTGGGCATTTCCATTTGTTTATCCTTAACGATTAGTTTGATTCATGTAGCTGCTCATAGAAAATAGTTCTAGCATATCAATCTCTTATAAAAAGAATTATGGTGCTCTCACGTTCTTTGAATTATTGGTTGAAGTTATATTGTTTCCATACTTTTGGCTTGCTCTTTACATTGCATGAAGAGCTGCACAACCCCTTTTTGTTAGAATTTTAGAAGTCTGTCTTCCCTTATTTAGTTGCTTCTCCTTTTATCAGTTCACACTTTCCTTTTGAGACTTTGTTTAGGAGTGTCATAAATCAGTATGTTTTCCTGGAATAAAGGTTTGGAAAAGTTGGTTAGACTAATTAGTTTATCCCAGCATCGATGTTGCTTTGTGCCATGTATGAGTGATTGTTTCTGTCCCTGTATACCTTAGTCTTTTATCTGTCAAATGGGATAATTGAGCATATTGTGCTGTTGGGACTTGGGATTGGAGACTTGATCAATCAAGGGAGGAGGATTGGTCGGATTGACTTGCATTGTGGATGGTTGCATTTGAGTCATATAATTGTTTATGTTTATGATCCCCAGAGCATTCCGATCTTCTATCAGTTAGTGATGGACTTGGTTCCACTTGGGCCTTGGATTAATTGCAGGTGAGGCGTGGCTTAAATCAACACGAGGAAATTGATTGGACTAAGCATCACTTGGATTATTTAGGTAACCTAAATTATGTTATTGTGTCAAGATCAATTTGAGCCTCTAATCAGTGGATTGGTGAGCTATTGTTATTTTTTAAGTTAAAGACAGATTTGTGTTTCTGTATCTTAGTATTACCCAGAGAGCAAAATTCCAAGCACCTTTGATTTTGTCATGTGGGTCCTTTTTACCACCTCAGTTGCATAAATGGGAGTTACCTATAGCATTTTGTTTAAGCTTCGTTTCCCCCCATATCTCATTTGATAGTTCCAGCGTTTGATTGTTTAGAGTCCATAATCCGAGGAAGGTCTCTGTTTTTTCGGTTTAGTTAGGTTTAAAACTATGACACGGATTCATTTGTTAAAGCCCTCTCTCTAGTCAGCCAAGTGTGGTCAAAGAACAAAGCCAGAAACCCTTCGGTGCTAAACCCAAAATCTTTCGGAGGCACCCTTTTTCATGGATTTTTGACAATTCCCATTTGGCATAAATTTTCAATTTCGAATGTTAAGAGGCAATGCTATGCTTAAGTACTTTAAAGTAACAACTGGACAACCAGAGTCGGAAAGGAAATTTGTTCAAAATAAATGGGCAGCCAGGTTGTGCATGCGTGAGCTTGATCCAGATCCTAATCTGCAAATACATGTGCTTGGATCCGAAGGAGGCCAAATTTGATATTAGAAGTTCTTGATTTACATATTTTCTTATAGTTATTTCCTTGTGTTCATAAGCTGTATGCATGATTCGAAATCAGATTTCCTCTGACTTTGTTATGTGAAATCAATCTCCCCTGATGTATACACGAAGATATAATCTCTGATTCCCAACTAGTTATGCAACCAACGATAAAAATTTGCTCTTTCAATGCAATATTTTACTCTTTTTTTTTGTAAGTTGGGTGGGAGATTCATTCAAATCTAACACTAAAACTATTGGGGATGCCAACATTCTTTACTTCCAAAAATGATGAATTTGAAATGATATGCTTAAACTCCCAATTTTCCAAAACGGTGAAATAGAAACAATGGCCAAGAAGTGGCAAAATGACTTCCTTTCTTGAGTGAAGAATACTATGACCGTGACTCTTAGATATTTTTTTCAAGAAACATCGTTCTAGAATTTTGAGGGCAGCCAAAGAATCGAAGGCCGTCCATGGCGATGGCGTAGGGCATAATTAGCGGAAAATTGACTGAGCTGGCGTCTTTTGTTGTAAACCGTCGGTTCTAGGAAACATCCCAAGAATTCATAACATGCCAAACTCATGCTGTTTTAGTGGTTTCTGTCGTTTAATTCTACTTCATTTATGGCATTAACCACACGTGGATTGTCTTAGTACCATCAAACTATTTCCACACGCTTGATATTTTCCTCCAAGTTGCTGTCCTCGTTCTTGGCTCCTACTCCTCCATCTTCCCTTATATAAGCAACCCACAAATCATTTGATTTTTCAACCCAAAGCCACTCAAATAAGGTGAATTTCTTTAGTTATCTTCGAGCTCTCCATTGATAAGCTTTCTTCACTATTTAAATCTCTGCTGCTCTCTTTCTCATCTTGTTTGAAGAGAAAGAGAGAATTATTTCTTGTTTAATCCCATCTATATATATTCTTGTTCTTCAAATTATTAATTACTAGCTTAACAATTTGTTTCCCATAATATAACTATAGAAGAGGAAAAAATGGCCAAGAAAGTTGTGCATATCAAGTCTTGGATGGAGGTTGCACCATCACTTTTCGTTCTTCCAGTGAAACCTTCTCATTGTCCCAAGCTTGAGACCATCAGAGAAGATAGAGCAGAAGGGCGCGACGATAACAATGATGGTCCTTGATTTTCTCTAGGTTTAATTAAGTTTGCAAATCTCTCTTGAATTTGACAAACTCCTTTTAGTATTAGTATTAGTACTTAGGAAAAAGAAATCTTGGCAAATTAAGGATAGTTTGGTGCCTTGATGATGACTTTATAGTATAGGAAGGATATGAAATGTTGTAATGTAATTAGTCAACTTAGACGTTCTGTTTACAGATCAATGATAATATATGATTGATTGATCATATCTAACTCTCCAGCTCTCTCCATAAATTTTTGTTCTTTTGTTCAGAAATTTGGTGATATCTAAAGACACAAAAGTTATATTTTCATTGTCCAAATTAAAATTTTAACATATATATAATCATCTTCCTTAGTTAAAGAAGAAACTGATATTTACTATGATATATAGGACAAAATTAATGTAGAAAAAAAAATCTGAGTTAAACAAGTAGATTAATGTAAACTAATCAAATCTTGTGATTTTCCCTATGAAAGTCATCAAGAACAAGTCCCTTTCTTCAAATTGTGCCATTTAATTAACATGTGAAACAAAAGGTACAAAAATATCAACTTGTTACATTTTGTCATTTTATCAGTAATCCCACAAATGGCTTCAGCCTCCAGCTATGACTTCAAATCCAGAAATCCAGAAATTCATGTATGTTCTTATGGGGTTTAAATTTTAAAAAACTGACCATTCCCCTAAAGATCATAATACTACTAAGACAGTCAATTATTATGCTGTTTTTTTGTTTTCTCTTTTCTGGGTTCTGTTTCAAAGAAAATTAGATGGAAAGGAATGCTTTAATCCTGGTATCATTCGCTCTATGTTTGTCTAGTCTTTTGGCTATGATATTGAAAAATAAATAAATTCTTTTAGCCTTATTTAAATTCAAGAATCTTTTTAAAGTAAAGAAAATCAAAATTAAAATCCGTGATCCAGGTGGGCTTGTTAACTTCGTAGCCCATTCTACAAGAAATTCAAATGCAGACAATATATTCCACTCATATTATTGGACCCAAAATATAGCCATATTCTTGTCTGCCTTCGTTTAAAGAACGAACTTAGACACAATTTTTTTCACTGGATTTGCTGCTAATGGCCCCAATTCTTCCATTGAAGGGTATTAGTTTTGTTTTCTTGGGCTGCCCCAGTCCATTATATCTCAATAAAGTCAGGTTCATCTAAGCAACAGGTGTAGCAGGATTCAGCTGAAGTGGTTGGAACATTTAAGGATGGAAAAACTGAATGTTGAGATGAGTTGAACGAGATCGAATACTCTTTGCAAAATTATTATGTTTTATCTTGTTCAATATTTAAAATACATCGTTTTACTAAATTAAAAAAATAAATAGAGTTCACTAACTCGAGTTGAAAAGCATAAATATGGTTCCGTAGCTCGAGTTGAACATTGGAACATAATAATTTTGGACAAATGATTCATATCGAATTGAACCCTAATCTCCAATCAATGGTTGCTTACTACTTCTCATATATATATGATCATGATGAAATTTTCTAATTTTGCAAATTTTCCTAGTTTGAATGAGATTTTCAAATTGCATAGCTTATTGCGAATTAGTTTGAGATTGAATGTTTATAGATTATCTAATACAACCAATGATAATAATGTCACACTAACTTGTCTTAAAAAGAGATAGAAACTCCAGTTGAGATGATAGGGACAAATCCCTGAAAGAAATGGAGAGATTTCAATGCTGATCGAGAGGATGGTGACAAATTCCAAACCATGTACATCCTTATTTTCACTTAATTCTCAAATTTGGATTTTTGATCAACGTTTTGCTACTTAATTCGTCTAACGTGAATACTTATATAGGTAAACAAAATTCTTGTTACGGATTCGGGATAACACTGGAATGTTCGAGTTGAAATCGACATGAAAACTTTGTCCCACTAAAACCCTTTTCACCATTCAATTCAGTGGCTTCATTTTTCCAACTTATTAACAGGGATGATGAGTGATGACCAATAAAGCAACGCAATTCCCAGATTCCCTCGTGCGTCGGTGATTATAATTTCTAACTGGGATGTTTTCGCATGGTGGCATTGAATTGAATTTGAGAAAGAAAGCCAAAAGAATCAAACAATATCCAATTTTGGTTCTCTTCTACAGTCAAATATTTCAACAATCAACTGCATGCAGACACTTGGTTTGCTGATAGCCACGAATCAATCAACAACATTCAAATACTGTAGAAAAGAACTTGGGATGATGCAAATCCCAAAAATAAAAAATGCATGCTAATATCATGAGACTTGGCTCAATGATCACCCATGATTCAGGTGAGTTGGAAGTAAGGAGTTCAACTCTTTTCCCCAAAAAAAAAAATACCCTTCTATTTATGGATAAATAGATGGAAAATATTTGTAGAAAATAAAGTTGCTAATGAAAAAAAGTCTTATAGTACTTACGTACAGGAATGAGCCCGTGTAGGCAGTACGCTATTGAAGGTAAGGAGTTCAACTCTTGTCTCAATCCCCTCCTATTTATGGATAAATAGAATGAAAAATATTTGTAGAAAATAAAGTTGCTAATGAAAAAAGTATTATGGTACTTACGAATGAAGCCATGGAGGCAGTACGCTACGGCCGAATTGGCTTGCTGGAGGAGCACGCTAGTTAGGATTGGGTCATAAAAAAAAAATGCATGCTGAACATTTCAATTATTGGTTTGACAATCTATATGTTTTTTTTTTTTTGAAATTTTTGGGATAAAGATAGAATGGTACAAAATGACACGTGTTTGAAGACCAATGGATAAGACCGGTGACTCTATACAGGTGTACGATGGACACTGGGTGGTCCGTTAAGGTGGCTGTGGTCCCATCATGGTCGGCAAATTACGTTAACAATTCTCAATTTTTTTAATGTTGAAAACTCTTTGTTGATTTCCGTGATTTGACAAGTGAAATGTTTAATAAGTCCTTAATCTCATGCTTCAAACTTTTTCTTCTACTTAATCAAAAGGTCAATGTTAATTACTTGAGTTTAATTAACAATGCTGTCGCTTTTAATAATTTTATTAATGACGGTATGATGAATTTTTGCTGCCATGTTTATCATATGGTACTTGCAACTTCTTATGCACTTGCATTTTTTTTTTTTTTGCAAAAACTTTCTTACACCATCTCATACATACATATATATAAAAGACGTAATACACGTAAAATGTATTTTATTCGCTAATCTTTTATATATTATACGCCAATATTTAATATTTTATACATTAATTTTTTTATAACCCAATTAATTATACCCTTATAGGATGAAAAGACCGAAAGAGAGAATCCAAAGGGTGACTAGCAAGGCCCTCTGAGCATATTGTGAGTTTCCAACTACAACGTACCTAGTACCTAGTACTTACCTACTTGAACATAGAAGTCTAAGGACTCTGTTTAAACGGTGCAAAATTAGTGATTTATTTCACAATTGTAAAATGAGTTGTTTGTTTTGTCTAATTTTTTCAACAAAATTTTTAAAAATAAAAACCATGCTACAGTATTTATTTTTGCTACAATATTTTTTATAAATAAAATATTAAATTTGAATTTAAATTTTAAAATTTGATAATAAACAATTCTTTCTAACACAATTCAAATCAAAATAAATTAATAAAATATTAATTCAAATTCAAATTTAAACTTTTATTAATAAAAAAATCTTCAATACAAATCCTAACAAAACAAAATCATTCATTCCAAATACTCCCAAAATATACTTTTATCATAACAAATCACAAGAAAAAAAATTTAATAATAAAATCCAAAAACACCTCGTCCAAACGGAGCCTTAATTTTTTACCTGTGATCAACTTGGTGAAACTTCTGCAAATTATTTGAAAGAGTGAATGAATGTTCAAAATTTCCAGTTCATACGTGACCATCTTTTAATTGCTAACTTAAGTAAATGCATGACAGATGTTTGGATATGAAAGAGTACTAGTGTGTATCCTTGTGAAAATCTTATCAAATTACATTAATTAATGTAATAAATTGTTTAATCTCTTCACCACCCCCTACACCTTTCCATCAAGGACCAAAGGCTACTCTTAATTAAATTATTAACCTTTCAATTAATATTTTTGTTGTTGGGTGATTCTCATATATGAGACAAGCGTATGAATTTTATTTTACCGTATAAAGTATAAAAATTAGTGTATTAACATATAAAATATTAAAGATTAGCGTATAAAGTATAAAAATTAGTGTATTAGCGTATAAAGTATCAAATATTAGCAGATAATGTATAAAAAAATTAGCGTATTGACGTATAAAATATAACTCACGTATCACAACGCATATCTCGCAAGAATTTTTGCATTTGTTGTTTTAACAATCTTTTTTCCAAAAGTAGAGAAATGGGAAAACCTAATTTTTGTTTGAAAAGAGTAAGCTTAAGTTTCATTCACATAAAGGTTAGGATTCTAACCCCCTCATAACAACAGTAGGAAGTGGACAAGAATTGCTATACTTTGTTGTAAATTGCAATACACGAAATTGACGTGCACATTCAAGAATAGATGTCAGGAGAAAAATTAACTCAAAAAGAATGAGAATTTGATTGTTGAATGACTCCATTCAGAGCACTGTTGTTGAACATAATTTTTGTGGTCCCAAATACTAGTTGAGATGAATCCAATTCATAAACCATTTCAAACATCGCTTTCGAAGAGCATTTTGTAATTCATGTTAAAAGACTTTCTAAACTGAAACTAATGTGTACAAGCAAAGAACGAACACTTTAGGAATTAAGGGTTCATTACATCCATCGTTCTTGAAAATAAGAACAATTAAGTGTTTATTCTTATTATGAATCTCATCTTGCTACTATTGTTCAATCTAAATATGCATAATTCTTGTAGTTGGTCTTTGTAAAGTAGCTTCATATATATAACGACGAGTTAATCAGATTTCAAACGAGTAATAAAACGACAGAAATTAAAATCACAATTTTAACGGTGATTAATTGTTCATTTCATATATAAATCACGTATTATATATCAACCAGTTTCACAAAAGTTGTTTGTATAATTCTTGAAAGTTGAAAAAACAAAAACCCAATAGAATTCCCTCAAATATGATTAGAATAATGTAAATCAAAGATTATTTCTTTACAGGCAATAAAGCAAAAAAAAGGCAAAGATTAATTAGGACATGATTATATATCCATTAGGGGGACCTTAACCACCGAATTTGCATATAATCAAGTTAAGCAAATAACCATGTCTTGTAACGCTGACAATACACATGCATTTGGGGAGGAAAAGAAGCCCTCTTGATCTGTACATGTTTACGAGTTTCGCTGTAAATGTCCAACACAAGAAGATAAACTTAAAATAAGATTGTGGTTCAGAATAATGATCATCATTTCTTTAAAGAGCATCAGTCAAATAACATGCTCAATATTGCTCTCTGAATCTGTGATCACAATCCCATTTCATTTTTTCATTAAACAAAAAAATAAAAATAAAAAATGGAAAGGCTTTTTTAGGTGTGCACATTCAATCCAGATAAATTTATCTGGCATTGCTGACATCGATTAACAATGTGACAAAGCTATCCAATAATATGAGATGTCAATTAATTAATGGAAAGAAACAATAATGAGATTAGGATTTGTGCTCAAATATGCTTAATTATAAGATAAGGGTTAATACAGCTCTAATGATAACATTGATAATGCTAAATTATGGGATTGTCTGGAAACATCTTTGATTAGTTTGATCGCTTTCCAGCTTAATATTGGATTCGCATATCGGACGAATATGCAAAATTCATAAGAGGACAATGAACAGCCAACTCATAATACGTACACTCATCAATTTTATTGAATGAACATGCAGAAAAATTTATTTATGAAGAACAGCCAGGCCTCTAGTATGTTCATGTGACAAAAAAACACCTAAAATTTGATGTATCAAAGAAAATAATTGAAAGGGTTCAATTTGCATTCAAGAAAAATCAGGCAATTTGTTCTCGTACTTTCAAGATTTAGACAACAAGAAGTCTACAACTATACTTTCTGGAGAAAAATCCAAAATTTTACTCTTACAAGCTCTTGAATAGTCTTGCATAATCCAAACTAACTCTACCATATTAGCAATTAATATTGAATCTTTTCAAAATTAAAGCTTGGTACATGTTCAAACATTCACAAAGTATGAGCCCCTAGACATACAAGATGTACTACAACAAGTAAACAAAATTAAATGACCATCTAACTATGCATCAATATATTTAATTTGAATAATAATAAAGTACGCATGGTTTTTTTACCCCTCCAGATCTTTTTACTACTATAACATTTTATATAAACGTACTATGTGTCTTTTCATTAATTTTAATGATGATCATTAGTAGTTTATATAAATGTTATAAGAATAAAAACGTGAATTAATTGAGTTTGTTTACGCGACTTCATTAATTTCATTGAATTCACCTGTTTATTTTAATATAAGCATATATGGAACCCATTATGCCATATTAATTTGTTATTGTAACTAATGTTAAAGGGACTTTGTGACACCATCATTAGTTAAAAACAAAATAGGGAGGGAATTTTTTGCTCATAAGAATACCACACAAAATTGAAAAATTACTAAATATGACGACTCACAAAAGATTAAAGTCTTCTAAGCAATCAAACCACAAAAAATGAAAATTAGTGGAAGAGCTTAGAGCCGTTGGAGTTGATGTTTGCTTTGGTAGGACCATTGCAAGCTAAGAATTTCCATATTAGTTTTGTTTTGGGCGGCGAAAATTTTCAACTAAATTATTCTTTGCACTCTTAATCATTAACGTCTCTTCCCCCTATCCCATAAATACCATTAACACTTCACACTACTCTTCACTTATCCCATCACTCACACACACACACACACTCACACAGTACTCTCTTCTTCTTCTTCTTCTTCTTTAGCTTAGTTTTGCTACAAAAAATAAAAAATAAAAAAAAGTTGTGCAAGATATAGTCATCATGACTAAGGACGTTGAGGCAGTGGGTGGTGAACAAACTGAGTTTTCTGCGAAAGATTATCATGACCCTCCTCCGGCTCCGTTCTTTGACTTGGATGAACTGACCAAATGGTCATTTTATAGAGCTCTTATTGCTGAATTCGTCGCTACCCTCCTCTTCCTTTATGTCTGTGTATTGACCGTCATTGGCCACACTCACCAGACTGACCCTGATGCCGGCGGGAAGGACTGTGAGAGCGTTGGCATCCTCGGCATCGCTTGGGCCTTTGGTGGCATGATCTTCATCCTTGTTTACTGCACTGCCGGTATTTCTGGTAAGACAATTTTTTACTTTATTTTTTATTTTCTTTTTCACTTTAAAATGGTTGGTTGTAAATTAATGAATTAGTAATGAACTCTAAAAAATGAATGATGACAGGAGGACACATAAACCCGGCAGTGACATTTGGGCTGTTCTTGGCAAGGAAGGTGTCGCTGCTGAGAGCCTTCTTTTATATTGTAGCGCAGTGTCTTGGAGCAATCTGCGGTGTTGGGTTGGTGAAGGCTTTCCAAAAGTCATTCTATAACAGGTATGGCGGTGGAGCAAACTTTGTACATCCCGGCTACACAATTGGAGTTGGATTGGGTGCTGAAATCATTGGAACATTTGTTTTGGTATACACTGTCTTCTCAGCCACTGATCCCAAGAGAAGTGCCAGAGACTCCCATGTTCCTGTACGTACTCCCTCTCCCTCTCCCTCAACTTCAATTCACCACTCTTTGAACTTACTTAATTTAGTACTTACTTTTGTATAATTAAGCTACTAATGATAGTGGTACTACTTTAAACTTTCCAAAAAAATTTGAGAAATCTTTTTCATCTGCCAAAGTTATGCAACAACAATAATACCAGAGTTTTTATCCTATTATAAGATCACACTTCGTTACTTTATATTTAAATCGTAACATATCTTTTTTTTTTTTTTATGATTTCTTGTCAATTCTTTTCTTAGTTTTTCTCTTAATTTTTTTAATTTGAATTAATAATTATTTATTTTCTATATACTTAATTAGTGCATTTAAACTTCTCATATTCTTTACTTTATTTTTAATATATTTATTACTTATTCTATCAAATTTAAGTATGTGCTGTTGATAGACTCTACCACGCATGCATTATGCATAGTTTCATTTTAGTGTTATAGTGGAAATATTCACATCAATTTCTTGAAAGTAGTAATTTATTTGTCATTATCATGGTCATGAACTTGTCTCTATATATATCCTATGCAATAATTTAAGTTATTCTTTTTTGTTTTAAATTTTTATTTTTAAAGAAATAAGTAAAGAGAACAAGGACTAATCGATGAGTGGGGTAAGAAATCACTTATGAGATAACATGCCGAGCCAAATAATTTAATTTGAGTGGGATTAGGACTTGTGGATGGTAGTAATTATGCTGCCTCCAATAATAGATTTGTTTGGCCCTTGTCAAATGATTTGGTAACCTATATATAGTGACTTTTTACCATACCCTTTTCAATTTCATTTATAACTTTTTTTTTCTTTATAAACAAAGTTAATTTATGATTAAGACAACTATTTGAATAGTTAAATTAAGTTATGGATAGATAGAGTGGCAACCTTATCATGAACCATTTTAATAATAATAATTTCAAAGTCCACTCTTCTTTATATTTATTTATTTTTTTAATTCCATTCCTTAATTAGAGCTTATATATTTGATAATGTATTTTGTTGGGTTTCAGGCAAACAATTTGTAATTTATTTATTTTTACTTAAGCACAGAATTGTTTTCTGAATGGAAATTCATAAACTTGAGCTGATTGATAATTGTGTCCGTAACTCTAAAAGGTCTTGGCTCCACTTCCCATTGGATTTGCCGTATTCATGGTCCATCTTGCTACAATCCCAATTACTGGCACTGGCATCAATCCAGCCAGAAGCTTTGGTGCTGCTGTAATCATTGGATCAGACAAAGCTTGGGATGATCAGGTAATTAATTAAGCACCCAGCAAAAACAAAACAAGAATAACTTGTTGAATTGTTCATTCATTGGATCAGTTATGACTAATAATTTTATGGTGTTGTACATATGTACAGTGGATATTCTGGCTTGGACCCGTCATTGGTGCTGCCATTGCTGCGTTATACCATGAATATATCCTTCGAGCAGGAGCCATTAAGGCTTTGGGATCATTCAGGAGCAATGCATAATCAAAGTCATGTCCCTTTTGCATTAAAAAGAAAAATGAAATTGGATAGGGCCATCTATGCATGCATGCATGTTGTAATTGTAAATAAATTTTCGTTGGAAAAGGGGGGGTTTGCCTTTGTTTTGCTAATGTTCCATCCACTTTGCTTCGGATGTAACTTAAGCTGCAATGTGTGTGTGTGTGCGCTGTCATCTTTATCTTCGTTTTTCTTTCAATGTTCTTATCAACTTCTTTTCTTGTTTTAATTGTTTTTCTTTCCATCTGTATTGATGTTGTCTCTCCTCATGAATTCAAAAAAAAAAAAAAGAAAAAGAAGAACAGTTTGTGTTTTAATTAATTTTATCTAATTTGCTACTCTTATTTGTGTTTCTTTCTTCTTTTATATTTTAGGGTTTAAATACCAAAAATATTTCTCTTATCATTTATTAGGGAAATTTTAGTTTACTTCTCATTAATTTAACAGACTTTGTTATATAATAGTGTTAGGTTGAAAATAATTGATAAGATGACAAAATAAGCCTATGAATAACCACCAAAAGCAAATAAGTCTTCTCCATGAAATCAATCAAGATCATATACATATATCTCTCTATTTGCAAATCAATCTAGATCATCTTTTTATCCAAAAAACCATTGAAAAACAGGACCCATCTAACTCAATTTTGGACTCTTTTTAATGTGTGATTCTTATCCAATTCATCTTCTTACTCAAAATCTCACAAAAAAGCATGCAAGTTTCACCTTCCTCAATTTTGGAATCTTTAACATCTTATGATTCTTATCCACTTACACAAAGCTTCAACAAATTAGTCTTTTTTTTTTGTATTTTTTTAACACACGCACTTTCACATGCGTTTTTAAATTTCAAATTTTAGAGTTGAATGTACGAATGTTAATTCACTAACCACTAAAGTAGCTAGGCTTAGTAGCTGCTTCAACAAATTAGTCTGATTGAACTTTGATATATTTCTTGTTCTTGAATATGGCAATATGGCAAAACAAAAAAAAAAAAAAAAAAGAATATGGCAATATGGCAATATCACCTGTTTTAGGGATTTGTGCTTAAGAATAGATGCAGAAGTGATGTTGTAGGAATTGAAGAATACTATCATTACTTCTTAAAATATAACGAAAAAAAGTGTATTTATTTGTATAACTTTTTCTTTCCGAAAATGTTGTCACAAATTTATTTGGACAAGTCATTGGAACAATTTAATTTGGAAATTATAATTCTCTAAAAGAATATTTGGTGATTTTTTTCCCCTTCTGTTTTTACTTCACTCAATCAATAAATTCGCACAAATTTAAAGCTCAAAGTGACTTAGAATGTGATCCCTATATATGAAGAAGATGAACTGTATCAAGTTGTAAACTTGTAATCCACCATCAGAACAAGAACAACAGACAATAAAATATTTTGTTTGAAAAATAAAAGGAAACATACTTAGCCTTTTTCAATGCATTAAGAATCCCATCTAATCTCGTTGCTTTGTACAAATTTCTAATAGATAACGATTCAAAGTATTATTTTATAATTTCTGGGTTCATCGGCATCTTATCCACAACTTATTTAAGTATTATAGGCACCATCACTCCAACAAATGCAAAATATTGCCAATTAATGGGGTTTTATAGAGATAGTTTCTTGTTAAACGGTTCATATATGCGATTTTCGTGTATTCTTCATCGTAAAAGTTAACGAAAAAATAGAAATGTATAAACGTACAACTGATTGTGTATCATTAACTATTTGTTTCATATACTAATTACCTTTCATTCTTAAACTGATTTCATACAAGTTTTTTGCTTTTGTTATATTGATCATGTAGCTCTAATAAGAGATGATGGTGAGTTAGTTGGTTTTTTTTTTTTTTTGTTGGGATTCATCTTGGAAGTGTGTAATATGATGGTTTTGATTCTTTATCATTAAACAATTAAATTAGCAAAAAATAATGAACAGGTTAGGTAATAAATTGAGGCTATTGAGCCCCCAAATGCATGCCTTACTTTTTTAAAGGCAATGGTTCCCTATTCATGGTCATTTTTTTAATGATGATGGGTTTAGCTAATTCCACCTTATCTTGTCCTTTTTCATTGTTTACAATCATCAATTATTAAAAGTGACATTTCAGAAGAAAAAAATATTGGGTTGGTGAGGTTTTAGCTGTTTGATCATATTCGTGAGGCAATCAAAAGTTAAAGTATTTAACAATGTTGTGTTCATTTACATCTGAGCATATGGGATTTGAGTATCCATTCCTATTTTAATTGTAACATAAAAAGATGACAAAATGGTCGGTTTGTTTTGCTATCAATCATATAATGCAAAAAACTTGGAAGTTAATTAATTTGATTCTTTTTCTTTGTTTTTTTTTTTTTTTTTTTTGTTGGTTTTGATTTCTTTAACTTAGATCATTGTCCGTATGAAACTGCCGGGGTGAATTTCTTATTCATCAACTAGCCTTAGTTATAATTACCCAAAAAGATTTTTTTTTTTTAAATCTGCATTTACTATTATTGTAATATGAAAGAGAAATTCAATATAGATCCGTTGTTCATTCCCAATGCCTTCTCTTATAGGAGTATATAGTAAAAGTTATCGTTTGAGAAAAAAATATATATTTGTGAGTTTTACGAAATTCTTATTTTAGAAAAAATATAATAAAGTCTACATAATATGAAAGAGACCATTTCAATTTTAAGTTCTAAAATATGCTAAAAAATGTTTTTCTTTTTCATCACTAGCATTAAGGAACAATTTCCAACTACACGATGAATAATGGCTTTTGAATTAAAGGTTTCGAACTACATTTCTCTATAGCGTCTAGTTTCGAACGAATACTGTAATACTGATATCACTATATTCACTAGCTGTCGTATAAGCTATTATTCCAACTAATATGAATTGTGGTAAAAAAAAAAAACCCTCAAAAACTAGTTAATGAGGCAGAGAAGTCCAAATCATATAACCTCCACGTTGAAATTCAATGCTTTCAATGAAGCATTCAAGTCCAAAACTTTGTAATTAGTTCAGATAATGTTCTTTTCTTGAGCCCATTCCTAGTGGCCGGCCCATGTTTAAGTTCTATTTGATAATTGGGCCTTGGGCGACGTATTATATGTATATGCAGATTATATGTCTTCTTGGGCTGTCATGTCACAGACAGACAAAACGAGGATTTGGGCTTAACAGAAATTCAATTCCAAAAAATGCATTAAGCTTACTTTTTCAAGATATGGACTTGTCTCAGACTTATTTATTTCTATTTGTCATCCCTGAGAATTAAAAAAAAAAAGGGGGAGAGAGAGAGAGAGAGAGGGGGAAAAACACACACACACACACAGACAAATTTTGTAAGCACTACTTTTTGGTGGGTGAAAATATCAGATCGATCGTACGTCTTAAAGAGTAGAAAAAGTTTTGGGGTGAATACATATGAGTTTTTAGTGATTCAAGAAAATCATATGTTTCAGAGAAAAAAATTAAACTTCATATCGCTATCCTTGATGCTGCTTGAATGTACTAAGATTAAAGTTTCTTGTCTCAGAAATAATTTTGACAGAAAATTTATGATCTAACCGGGGCTACTCATTTTTGATCCTACAATTAATGTTTGAGACTCATTTTGTTTATCCCAGGAAGGATCAACTCATGTTTCAAAGTCAGCGCATTATAGCCTTATATATTCTTCATTACACTGTGTTTTTTGGTAACGATTAATCTGTGAATTAGTGGTTGATTCAGTGTTTATGGTTTGCCTAAATGAGTAAAATCCAAAGTTTCTCAGACAAGTCTAAATTCTTGTTAACAATAGATTTTCGCTTAACTTTAAACAAACTTTGGAGGGTTTTAGAGACTGATTTTTTCGAGCTGACTCAAAAGAAGCAGACAAGAGTTTATGAATGCGCATGGAAAGGATGACCATTGTGATTAAAACTACAAGAAAAAGTAAGGTTATCTTCAATGGTTCTTGCAAGGATGAATATGATGATGATGAATCCTATACTGAATATATACTCATGATGATATGCAGACGACCCTCGTGACTTCACTGAAACTTGTTCAACTCTTGAAAATGGAAAAGCCCACATTAGTATATAGAGGAATTAAAACAGATGGATGCGGCTAGCTTTCACTGGATCAATGGTATGGATATAAAGAAACGATGGAAAGATGAGATGCATTTATTTATTTATTCATTTGTTTTGTTTTGTTTAGAGGAGAAGATCATGAATGTGCTTCGTGTCCCGTTTACAATCATGGCAATGGCGACATGCATGCAATATTGTAATGTTGATTTGAATGAAATAAATATGGAAATGTACATGTTGCTTGGCATGATCTTAATAAAAGCTGATAGGAAAAATGGAGAGACTGAGTTTGTAACATTGATTTCTCTGCGCTTTAGCATGCGCTTGTGGCCTTCGTAATTATGTCAAAGTCTCTACAATTCAGACAAGCTGAAAAAGACTGAGAACAAGTTTTCATTCTTGTAGTATTAATTAATTACTCTCATCTTATAAAAAGTATGCAAATCTTTGGAGCTTTGCTGCGCCTTTAAGCTAAGCAAAACCCCATTTATTCATCTTTAGTTTCTTTCATCATGAAGGAAAACGAAAAAAATAATAATATATTTCATTATCTCAGTCGAGAATGGAGGTTTTAAGGGTCTCCTTGTTTGGGCACAATGATTTTGATAGATGTCCATTACGGTTTATTTAAACACGGTTTAGTTATAACTTATAAGCAACATGTTTGTTTATTAGTAGTTGGTTCTAAATTTGTAAATTAAAAAGAATAAAGTTGCAACACGTTGATATAGTCAGTGTACAAATTTTACCAAACCCTATAATATGAATCACATTAGAAATCATATAAAGTTAAAGTGCGCTCTTCAATGAACTAAGGAAGTTAAATCAAATATAGTGATGAAATGTAATTCATATAGCTGACATTATTTGTTTAGTAGGATAAATGCTTATTATTGTTGTTGTTCCTTATGTTCATTTACCTTATTCCCTTTGAAGTATAAATTCCCCCATCATTAATTGAATGTTCATAGTCAGAATTGGATTAACTTTCATTAATGGACAATCAACCAAAATGAAATTTTGCACTGAATAGCTTGTGGTGAAAGCATGCTTATATACAGAGAAGAATAATACAATCCATTTCCATGCACTCGATTCCTATTTGACAATGCACTCGAGTATAAACATAATTCTCAGAGCCACACCGGGAAACCCACTTCATTATAAGCTATAACATCAAAAAGAGCCAGATATCATTCCATTTAATCACTGTTCCCATTTGGATCCAGCAAAGAGAAAATGGTGAAGGCCTATTATCGCACAAAAGCAAGTTATTCAACCTAAAAATAGATCAAATTACAGCAATAACAAAGATTACATGCAGTTTTAAACTTTAATGTTTTCAAGGAATGGCAAAATACCTCAACACTTCCAAGCAATATTCTTTTAAGTAGAAATCCATCATTTGGTTTCCTCACCTTTTCAGCTATTTCTGCAATAAATTCATCTCCAAGCAACTACCACTACTCAACATCCTATAAAAAGCAAAATCAACCCCCCCTCAAGCATGAAATATCACAAAGTTTAAAACAGCATATATACTAGTAGAAGTTCTGATCTCCTGACATTTGAAGAGAAGGTAAACCAGAAGAGAAAAACATGACCTCCCTCACTTCTCTGATTCCATTTTTCACTCTTTCCTTGTTTACTATCATCACCAGAGCCCAAGAAAGAGCACCCCATGGGCTAGTTTATGAGAATCCTATGGCTTTCTCACCAGAAGCATATGACTTTTTCCATCCAGAGTCACAGCAGCCACAGAGCAGTAAAGGGCCGTGTTCTTCATCGGATTGCTCGACATTGCCTGAAGCAGCTACTGTGCAGTCAACTCCAGCGCATGAAAGTACATCAACGCCTGATGCTGGTAGAAAGCGAATGGATGCTGGTACCACTGTTAGCATTCCAATTGGCTTGGTTTTTGCTCTCATTCTGGGATTGTGTGTTTTCTATGTAGTTATCACTCGTCGATCCAACGCAGCTCGAGCTAAAACTGCTACCGGGCTTCAACCTGACGTTTAACATGTTATATTGTATCGCTAAAATAGGCTTGAATAACGCTATTTGCTACTTAGATGATCTTTCCTACACCCTGCCACTGCCACACCCTTATATTCTTACTTGTCTTCCTATGTTACAGATATCGTTTCTATTTCAGAATTCAGTCGATTACTGTTATAGAAAATATGATTCTCACAATAATACCATAGGCCCTATAGTTCTCTTCAATTGACAAAAGCAAACAAAAAATTCAATGGTCTAGTCCTCTCTTTGCATGTTAACTCATACGCTTGGATACCTAGAGCAAACTCCACCCTGGGAAATTCTGGAATCTGGAGCAGGAAATAAAGGCAGAGAGATAAAGCCTGTTTCTGTGTTACAGTTTAGTATAATCCATTTCTGAGTGCACTAAAACCCAATAATCAATAAGCCTATGGTGTTCACAGCCATGGGACAGGGACAATAGCCTCATGATGGATGAGCCATAAATTCATCTCCAAACTCTGATGGAACCCAAGCTGCTATATCGTTCCACCGCAAATTTCAATTCAGCTTATGCAGCTGTAGAGCTCCATTAAAATGAATAATAGATCCACTCCAGTCAAAACAAGTTGAACAATCAAAATGCTAAATGACAGAAAAAAGATAGTCCCAGCTTAATAAGAGCAGATTAAAAGAACCATAAAAAAAACCTTGCAAATATATACATTACTAAGTATCAAACTTGCTAATTATGAAATGCTCCAAGTAAAGATTTTTAATCAACATGGCAATGCCATGTACACAGTACTTTTCAAGAGACTGAAGAACAGATCTGGTCTCAGAATCTCAACAAAGGAGTATGAGAGTATCTATTACAAAGTTGCAAAGCTAAGGGGACTTGCCCAATATAATGGGAAGTATACAATGCGAGACATAGCAAAGTGTGCAACACCAAACTCAAAGAGTACTATGATAACTGATGAACTTCTACAATCCACGTGAGCTGAGAGATTGGATAACTGATCCAAACGTCTGATCCACAGCTTTGTTCCATAAATGAGCAAAATCTAGACCCGGTTCCTTCTCAAAAATTGGTTCTTTCAACTGGAAAAAGGTACAAAAAGAAGTTTTTAGATGAGTAGCATATAAATGAACCATCCAAAACAAGGTCTTCAGATTCAAAGAATGGGTGGATATGGATTAATCTTAATGCAAATACACAACTATTTTCATACAAGGAGCTTCCCACATTACAGGTATGGATCTTAGGGGTGTGGATTAGTGTGTCTGATGGCATTATAATTAACATGAAGGTCTAAGAGGGAGTAATAACCACAATGCTTTCCTCCTAAGAGGCATATGTATTCTTCTGACCAAAAAACAAAGGCACAAGACTATATACATGTTGATACATTCGTCATCAGTGTATCTTCGGCAGCCTGTTTGTAAAACAGGAGAGGTTCTTGATGCTCTGGCTTCATGTTCCCAAGGAAAGATGGGCGTTGTTCCTTGTTAATCTAATCTCACAGTATCATAAAATGCATGGCAAACACATTAATTTCATTGCACTCACTGCTCCAATTAACTATTTCATTATGTTGTGATGCAGTAAATAGACGAACAAATGGAACAAGATTGACCAAGCTAGTAAGAACTCCTTCTAAAATTTTCCTTCCAAATCACTATGACTGCTAGCACCTCAAGTTCAAAAAGCGTTTTGCATATTCAAAGCCTCAATTTCTGCCAATTTTTCACTATCCGTATGCCCTTCATTTTTTACACTACGTTCTATAGATAACACATTAAAAATATAGGTGGGTGTGGTGTAAAAAATTGTATGAAAATACTCCAAAACAGCCAGTTTTTCTACTTTTGCGTTTTCACCAAAACTTGTGAGCCAACCCACTAAAAATAACAAACATAATTCCTCTTGCCGAACCAATTTTCAAAAAAATGCTCCATTAGTACGACACAAAGATGATACTTTTAGCCACACAAAATGTGAAGAAAAATGACATCTTTAAAATACACAACAAAAAAACAGAAAATTTCACGTCTAAAAATCCCGCAAATCTTATTTAACATGTAAACAATAAGCAAAAATGCCATAAAAAAAAGCCACTCAATTCAATTAAGCACTATAAAATTAGGGTTTCTAAACACCCAATCATAAGAAAGTTCAAATTAAATCCAAGTTTTAACCTGAAAGTGAGGGTTAAATTGTGATCGAGTCTCAGCAATTGATCTATGGATCCTTTTACGTTGATCAAAGACAAATAAACCCGTGAATGTCACTCCCAAAGCAGCCCCAAGTAGGCGTTCCTGCGTAACATCAAATAAATCCCATGAATTTCTTCAAACCAAAAAATATATATATAAAAAAAGGAAAATCCGAAGCCCACCCTAGCAAGAATGCTGATCATGGCTTGTCTTGAAAAATTGAACCCAAGAAATTGTGGAATGAGACCAAGCAGAGACGAAATTCACCCCACGTTTTTTTTTATTTTTTAATTTTTTAAATGTACTTCAGAAATGTTCCATTTATATATAAATCAATTTTGCATATTAGGACCCTGAACTTATTGTTATTTTAGAAGTGATTTGGAAACTAATTTTTTATTCACTATAGCTCAATTCAGCTATCTTTCATATTTTTATTATTATTAATACAATTTGATAAAAACTTTATAAAATTAATATACTAATCTTTTATATGTTATATACTAATATTTGTATTTTATACACTAATTCGTAAATTTTTTATATTTTATATACTAATTTTTAATTTTTTATACCCTAATTTTTTAAACTTTTTTATATTTTATATACTAATCTTTAATCTTTTATACCCTAATTTTTTAAACTTTATATGTTAAAATGGAATTCATATTCAACGTGGACAATGGCTCATACAATTTTTATTCATACTACTAACTGAAAAAACCATATTATAAACTGTAGTACTAAATTGATAATACTATTCTCTTTCTTTTTGGATCAATACATAATGACAGAATGGCTCTTTCAATATTTCTTCAATATCTTCTTGAGCTTTAATAAGATATATGCATTATGCAGGCCAATGGCCATCCATATTCCATCCCATTCAAGCAAAGAGATTCAGTCTTGAATGGCCCTTGTGATGATATTGTACACTTGTGCATTGTCTTTACTCTTGTCTGTACATTTTTATTCTGTAAATTTGGTGATTTTCTACATTTGTCTACACGTTAATTATATTCTGTCAAAAGTGGACTTTTTCCTGTGGATTTGTAAAATCAGTCGACATTTTAACTTGAAAATTGTTTCATTGTGCAAAATAGTTTTCAGGGATTGAGGCGGAATCCTTTTTGCCTGCTGGAGTTTCCAAGAAGTGTTGGAAACTTTTTTCTTGGGTTTCTCAGTTCAAAGATTGCTTCAAGATAGTTAGAACAAAATAGGGAATTAAAGTATTTTCAATCAATATTATGGATGACAGGTTGCAATATCTTTATACAGCTTTAACAGAATATTCTCTCTGAAGATAAAAGTATTGTAATCTAAGTCATACTTTTTCTACCATTGAGAGAGAAATTTAAGCCCAGGTAAAATTTTGTTTTTGTTGTTTTGTTATGATCTGGATAGCTGTCTCCCTTGTGTCCAGGATATTATGAGAAGAGACAGATTAGAGTGGCCAGCATTTGACAGAAACTTATGGAATTTAATCAATGAAGGAAAGTATCTGTTTGTTTCATTGACCATATATTCTCCATATTCAGACTTTTCTATGTCTTGTTCTCTTAAAAGTATTAGAAGCATCGCTGCTCTCTTCGTTGAGTTGAACTTTCTGTCGAAGATATATTTGACTTCAGTTTGGATGAAGAGCTTCAATTGTAGGCTGTAGCATTCACTGATTAGTAAATCCATTTCCTACTCCTATTGTGTTAAGATTAGTGTATTTGGAAGATGTCCGTTTGAAGGGATCAAGATTCAATACTTTCCAAGAGCACAGTTAGATGTATTTAATGAAACTTGGAAGATGTCCGTTTCTGAGACGAAAAGAGAGTTTTGGCCATCAAGATCTCAAAGGTTTAGAACTATTAATTGCCCCATTTTTAAGCTTTATCGTTCTTTCTCTTCCTTGATGCATGCTTTGCTTGACAAGATAGTTATTGATGCAATTTCTTTTTCTGAGTTTGTCTCTGTAGTGTTCAGTTTTCGATGATCAATGTCCCCATTGAAATTTGAGTTTTAATGACTGACTGAGGTTTGGTGAGTGCAGTAAAACACTGAGGGAGAATCTATGGAACCAGAAGGAAAGAACTGTATAAAACCTGTGCTTAATTTGTGGATAATTGTTGAGAATGAGACTTCGGCTAGATTCTTGACATTGAGCCATTGTTCATGTAACATTTAGCATTCTATCGCTTGTTCTTCTTTTATTACCTCACAGAGAAAAATGCCTTGGTGGAGAATTGGAGATGACTTGAATTTTAATGAAACTTCAATCAAACCTGTTGAAGTATCAAATTTGAAAAAACCAACTAAACAGAAATTCATTGACATCTTTGGTGGTGCTGCTGTTGCTTTGGTTGTGGTCACCATTATTGCGCTTGCCTGCTTCTTCTTGAAGCGCCTTCGAAGAGCAATGAGCAGAACATTTGATGCAGACTCTTCTTTTCCATCAACTTCTGGTAATACACATATTGATTTGTGTTACTTAATTGAAACCTCTAATATGCCGTATTTTACGCTGTGTAGGATCAGAAAAGTTACTTTTATCAATTCTTGAATTGTTCCAAACTTTTATCAAAATAATTTGCGTTCTTTTCTTGCAGCTGATTGGCAAAGAGCTGCTTCTACGAGTGTTGGTGGTCTCTCTGCTCAGAATCCTATTCATTTGCTACAATTAAAACTGTTGGATTTGGAGCATGCCACAGGTATATTCAGTGAGGCTAATATCATTGGAGAAGGTGCATTTGGTTTAGTTTACAAAGGACTATTAACGGATGGAACCATTGTTGCCATCAAAAGACGCCTTCATCACCCTATTCAATCCCTTCGTTACAAGGTAAAACTGCTCATCTCTAACTCATTTGCGGAAACTCTGGACAACAACATTGTCTAAATACATGTAACAAAGCTTCAGTTCTTCACTTTTTTTGGGCCAAATTAAGCCATCGTGTTTAGCTTCTCCGGTATTAATCGTCTACTCTAATGATTCCACTTTCATGTTAGTATTGAATCTGCCTTACCTATTGATAATGAAATTTCCTTGAAGTTAGTCATTCTTAATTCAGAATATACTGACTGAACTATGTCATTTTCAGGTGAACCATACAGCCTACATCAAACATAAGAATCTTGTCAAGCTTATTGGATTTTGTGAAGAGAAACATCAGCAGTTTCTTGTCTACGAATATCTTATGAACCGAGATGTCGGGAATCATTTATATGGTGTGCCTCTCCATCTCCCTCTCTCTAGTTGTGTGTGTTTGTGTCAAACTGCATATTTGCTTAGTCTGCCAAGCAATCTAAGTGCAACTGTCCAATGTAGATGATGAAGGTTTGCCAACTGGAAAACTTGATATGCATCAAAGATTGTTGATTGCTATAGGGGCAGCAAGAGGTTTTTGTTTTAACTTCTCAGCCTTTCACTGGATTTGGAGCATGCCACAGGTATATTCAGTGAGGCTAATATCATTGGAGAAGGTGCATTTGGTTTAGTTTACAAAGGACTATTAACGGATGGAACCATTGTTGCCATCAAAAGACGCCTTCATCACCCTATTCAATCCCTTCGTTACAAGGTAAAACTGCTCATCTCTAACTCATTTGCGGAAACTCTGGACAACAACATTGTCTAAATACATGTAACAAAGCTTCAGTTCTTCACTTTTTTTGGGCCAAATTAAGCCATCGTGTTTAGCTTCTCCGGTATTAATCGTCTACTCTAATGATTCCACTTTCATGTTAGTATTGAATCTGCCTTACCTATTGATAATGAAATTTCCTTGAAGTTAGTCATTCTTAATTCAGAATATACTGACTGAACTATGTCATTTTCAGGTGAACCATACAGCCTACATCAAACATAAGAATCTTGTCAAGCTTATTGGATTTTGTGAAGAGAAACATCAGCAGTTTCTTGTCTACGAATATCTTATGAACCGAGATGTCGGGAATCATTTATATGGTGTGCCTCTCCATCTCCCTCTCTCTAGTTGTGTGTGTTTGTGTCAAACTGCATATTTGCTTAGTCTGCCAAGCAATCTAAGTGCAACTGTCCAATGTAGATGATGAAGGTTTGCCAACTGGAAAACTTGATATGCATCAAAGATTGTTGATTGCTATAGGGGCAGCAAGAGGTTTTTGTTTTAACTTCTCAGCCTTTCACTACGAGCGCTTGAATTGGAATGAGATTGCTGATCAACTTCACTTTGTAATTTAAACCAGGACTTGAGCATCTTCACAGCTTTCGCCCTCCTATACTACACATGCACTTCGGAACAAGAAACGTTCTCATTGATGAAAACTTCACAGCCAAAGTGTCTGATTTTGGAGTTTTTGGATTGCTGGTGGAGGAATGTTATGCATTGCCATCTCGAGCAATCGATTGCTTTCTCGATCCACAGTGAGTTTAATCCTTCTCTTCTTTAGGTAGATTAGAAGTGGAGCATAAATAAAATCAGCATGTTTATCAAAGTTATATGATTATGCATCATTGCTTGACCTTCATGATCTCAACCCCAATAAATAAAAGGTTAAGGTCTTACAAGGACTTCTCAGAGAGAAGCGATGTATACAGCTTTGGAGTCTTTTTACTAGAGTTGATTAGCGGGCGTAAAGCGGCATTTGCCAAGAATCAATCAAATGAGCAGGAGAGCTTGGTTTGTCAGGTACAATGGCAAACAAAAATTTTGTTGCATTAACTATGTTTGTACTGATTTTGCTGAGCTTAACATTCTTGAATCTTGCATTATATATGTTTCTTTTTGAAGGCAAACAGTATCACACATTTGGGAGATTTTGTGGACAAGAAATTGAGAAACTACTGCTCAACCAAGGCTATGAAACAGCTTGTGGAGTTGGCATTGCTATGTGTAGATAACAGTAGAAGACCATCAATGAAGAATGTTGTTGATGAGTTAGAAGAGATTCATAGGACAATCAAAGGTTCTTGTACAATTGAGGAGATTGCTGCAAATGTTACTTTAGGGAGTGAACTCTTCAAGGGTTCTTCTTCCCACACTAGAAACTCTCAGCGTCCTGTTATTCCTATCATTGTTAGATAATATTATAAGGTTAGAAATTAAACAAATTTTCCATACACTAAGTTGTAATACAAATAATTGTCAGTAATACTCTCTCGTCTGATTCTAAATAGTGTCGTTCAAGGGATTTGCACATTTATTAAAAAATTACTAAAATAATTAAAAAAATATTTCAATTATGATGAATGATGAATGATGATTGGAGTTTGTACATATAAAGTAAAACTTTTATTTCTCATCTTATTTAATATAGTAATAATAGTAAATAGGGATAAAAAAAGCAAAAATGAGTTAAAACTACATTTAATTTGAAACAATAGGGAGTAGTAATAAATAAGGTGGTTCTTGTTTTGAGCATAGTGGCCAAATCTCTTTAATTCTCCTCTATTTATCCTTTTCTCCTTGTTCTTCATGTTTTGCTGTTAATGTTGCATCATTTGCTATTGTGGTGCTTATTTTTTGTTGTTTTAGTTACTTTTAATAAGAGTAGTAATAACATGGAGCATGATTTCTTTTATGGAAAATTGTAATTTTATTCACGTGATTTCATTATACCTCTATGTAGAGTCTGCTCATAGGATAATGATACACAGAATGAAAAATTAGAGTGAAAACGTAAAGTGATAGACAGTTATAAAAGGACAAAATTATCCATTATCCATTAGGTTCACTCATCATTTAGTTAGGGTATTAGTTTATCTTTTTATAACTGTCACGTCAGTCACTTTACGCTTTCACTCTAATTTTCACTCCCAGTCTCCCCCTATCATTACTCCTTCTCATAACATTTTTTTTTTTTTTATAACACACACACCTCACATGCATACTACTCACTCCCAGTCTCCCCCTATCATTACTCCTTCTCATAACATTTTTTTTTTTTTTATAACACACACACCCTCACATGCATACTACAGGAATCGAAATTTAGACCTGTAGGTCGGGAAGCTAACTCCCTAACCACTGGGCTAGCCCCAATGACTACTCCTTCTCATAACATGCATTCACTAGAAAAATTACAATCTTACCTAGAAAAACTAGTACAATTATTTTGTTTTGCCATTAAATATACGTCCTATCATATTTTTATTTTGTCTATTTATACAATAATCTATAGTTTAGACTCTTGCATGGAAGGACGCGAATTAAGTCTGAAATACCTATTTATACCCATATGGGCATATTTGAATTGAGCAAGAAATACCTATTTATACACTATTTTATAGTTAAGACTACGGCATGAAATGATCATAATTGATATTCTATCGTCCATACTGTATAGAAAACGAAAACTAATACTCTACGGTTTAAACCATCCTATAGTTGAATTCGAACAAATACTTTATGTTTATACTACCTTAATGGATCGTATAGTTAAATCCGAGCTAATGCTTTAAAGAACACTATACGGGATCTTCTGTCCAAAATTTTGTCTGTCTTATTCTACTAATTAAAACTACGTAGGGTTCACTAATCTCTTGGTTAGGGTCTAATAATTGTAAAGTAATTTTAATGATATTTATGCATTTAGTCCCTACTTTTAATGAAACTATGTAATTTTAAACGTTAGACATAATAGGATTGAATAAATATTGCACAGAGGATCTTTTCTGGACTCAAAGAACGCTACTTCACAAAATAGAAAAATGATGGATGCCCACTTGAATTTTAAGGTTTCATTAAACTTAACAAATTTATCAAATCACGAGTTTCGAAACTAGATCTTGTGCTAGTGTTGTTGTTGATTTTATTTTATTTTTAAATCTTCTACTCATAAGCCATAACTAGGGCCGAGAACGAACACGAACGTTCACGAACAAGCTCGGGCTTGACTCGATAAAAGTTCGGCTCGAGCTCGTTCATTTAATAAATGAACGAACGCGAACAAGATTTTAGGCTCGATTAATAAATGAACAATAAATGAACACATGTGTGAAAGCTCGTTTACGTTAACGAACAGCTCGTTAAAAACTCGTTCATAACTCGGTTAAAACTCGTTAAAAGCTCGGTTAAAATATTAATTATATAATATATATTGAACTTATACACGAAATAAAACTATTAAACAATAGAAATATATAATTGGGTTTTTATATATATATATTTATTGACACACAAATCATACTATACGGTAGTGAGAACGAACATAAACCTTTATGAACAAGACCGAGATCGGCTCGGTTAAAGTTCCACTGAATCTTGTCTACTTAATAAACAAGTGAACACAAACAAAACTTTACGTTAGGTTAATAAATGAATAATAAATCAACAACCAATTGAAAGATTCTTTTAGGTTGGTCAACAACTTGTTAAGAATTTAGTTAAAGTATAAATTATACAAAATAAATAATATATACCCTAAGTGAAACTCTTAAATAATAGAAAAAATCGATTTTTTATACACACAAATCATTATATATGAGTTTGAATTAAATTTGGACATTTATGTAAATAGACAAAATATATTAATTTAACTAAATTATACATTTTTATTCAAGTCGGGAAGTGTTCACGAAAAGCTCGGGCTCGTCTCGGTTCACGTAAAGCTCGGCTCGAGCTCGTTCATTTAATAAATAAACGAACACGAACAGATTTTTAGGCTCGATTAATAAACGAGCCGGGCCTGAACGGCTCGGCTTGATATCACCCCTAGCCATAACTATTCATAAACATTATATAAATAACTGCCCAGTCTACTGAAATTGTAAATAATATAAATTATTATCTCAATTAAATAATTTAAAACTGTTACAATTTAGAATTTTAAAATTGAATTTCTTTAATAACGCATTGGTGAGGTAATTAAAGTTTGGCGGGATAGTTGAGGTAATTAAATGTCAACTCCAAAACGGTGCCGTCTTAATGTTTAGAACTTGAAGGTCCACCACATACTCCAGTGACCAGTCAGTCTCGGACAGATCTCAGTCGTACAGTCCACAGACTGACAGTTGCTCTCTCGTCGGAGTCACCGATTCGAGTCAACTCACCCCTAAACCACCGTATGCTGACTATGCCGAGTCGACTCATTTTGCTCCTCTCGCTCACTTCTCTCCTCTGTTTTCGATTATCTTCACTCCAGCCCTATCTAAAGCCCCCGCTGCCTCCGACAATGACGACGACGACGACGAAGACCTCAGCTTCCTCGAAGACGAAGACAACGCCGCATCAAAACACTCCTCTCAGCACCATTTCAAAGAAGACGACGACGAATTTGAGGAAGAAGAAAGCTACGGCGACGATTTCGAAGTCCCCTCTAATTTCGATCACGGCGAGGGGGAAAACGACGACGAGGTCGGATTTAACTCCAATGTCGACGAGAAAGACGTCGTCGTATTGAAGGAGGGGAATTTTAGCGATTTCATAGAGAGTAATAAGTACGTGATGGTGGAATTCTACGCACCGTGGTGCGGGCATTGTAAGGCACTGGCGCCGGAGTATGCCGCAGCTGCGACACAGCTGAAGACGACGGTTGAAATTGAAAAAGTGGCGCTGGCCAAGGTGGATGCCACCGAAGAGAGTGAGCTTGCGGAGCAGTATGAAGTGCAAGGATTTCCTACTGTGCTTTTCTTTGTTGATGGAGAGCATAAACCCTACACTGGCCAACGATCCAAGTAAGAAAAAAAATATTATCCCTCTTTCTTCATGTTCATATTTAAAGGGTTTGTTATGAAATGCAAATAAAGGGAAAGCGTTAAGGTTTGATTTTTAGCGCTTTTGGGATAAAGGTGTTTTCAAAATCTGATCTTTTTCGGGTTAGTTTTTTCCCTACTATTTTGTTAATTCAACAAAAAAGGGTTTGGATACAAACATTGCTATACAGTACAATGCAAATCCTGTACATGATGGGATTATAGGAAATCATCTTGATAGATCTTTGGTTGAACTTTTGATTATTTAAGCGATTTTCAGTTGAACTGGTTATTGTTTAAGCTTGGTGAAAACACCCTGGTCAGAGTTTAGATTTTGTGTTTTGGTTGCTGGGTAGATGTTGATAATAAGATATTTTTGCAGAGATGCAATTGTTAATTGGATCAAGAAGAAGATAGGACCAGGTGTAGGAAATATTACTACGGTAGAGGAAGCAGAGCGCATATTAACGTCTGAGGACAAAGTTATTTTGGGCTTCCTCAGCTCATTGGTGGTATTGTTTTTTCAATTTTAGTTTCCCATGGAATTCTAGTTGAAATGGAATGACTTTCATATTCGACACATACTATTCTTTGATTTTTGTTGCTTGAATAAATCTCGTTTGGATGGTAACATGAGCTTCACTAAAAAATAGATGAGTTTTTCGCATATCAGTTGGTTTGTTGATGTTTGCTGCTGCAAATGTTGGTACACTGCTGTAGCTTGATTATTTACAATGCATTTGGATATTGATAATTCTACGTATATCGCACGAAGATGTTGAAACTTGAAATTTCCAAGTTGTCTCATTGGTACTACCTTCTTGGGAGTTACTTGTTTTCTATCAAAACAATCACAGGGTTCTGAGAGTGATGAGCTTGCTGCTGCTTCAAAGCTTGATGATGATGAACTTCTACCAAACTGTTAATCCTGATGTGGCAAAGCTGTTCCACATAGAACCCAACACAGAGCGCCCTGCTCTGGTCTTGCTAAAGAAAGAGGCTGAGAAAGTGACTCAATTTGGTTAGTTGTTTCCATATTGCTGTTTTTGATGGTAATCCTCTTATAACAACTCTTAATCTGTACATTTCCCTCTTCCCGCAGATGGTCAGTTCACCAAGTCTGCAATTATTGAGTTTCTTTCAGCCAACAAGCTTGCTTTAGTGACCACTTTTACTAGAGAGAGTGCACCTCTGATTTTTGAAAGTTCAATTAAGAAACAGGTACTGCTATCATGTTACTTTTTTTTTTGGTTAGAACTTTTAATTCTGAACTTCCCTGTATTTCATCATCAGCTGTTGCTCTTCGCTAAATCAGGTGATTCAGGCAAGGCCATCCCAACATTTCAAGAAGCAGCAAAGCTTTTCAAGGGAAAGGTACTCAATTTCGCTTGTCATTTTCTTTTCCTGATTTGTAAACCTAAATCTGACAAACTAAATTGTAAGGGTGTACCATTGGTCAACTGGGTGTATTAAATGGCTTTCTCTTCATTCAAACAACTTGCAAGCACGAAATAAACAATGAGCAGGGCTTCCTATTTCAACTTGAAGCATTTTATGCTTTTGCTTCCTGGTGTATTGAACTTTAAAATAAAGAGGGAAAAAGGATAATACAAACTGAATAATTGAGTTTTGTTTAACGCGACGTCATTACTTTCATTTGAAATTCACTGTTTATTTTAATATAAGCAATATATGGAACCCATTATGCTATTGAATTGTTATTGTCGAATGTTAAGGTCGACTTTGTGCACCATCATTATTTAAAAACAAAATAGGAGGGAATTTTTTGCTCATCACGAAGCCCACACAAAATTGAAAATTACTAAATATGACGACGCCAAAAGATTAAAGTCTTCTAACAATCAACACAAAAAAAAGAAAATGAGGGGAAGAGTTAGAGCCGGTGGAGGAGGGTGTGCGGGGGGGACCATGCAAGACTAAGAATCCAAGTTAGGGTGTTGGGCGGCGAAAGTCAAAGAAAAGAGGTCGGTGCACCAAGTCGTAACGGCCGTCCCCCGACCCATAAAGACCAGTAACACGGCATTCCACGTACTCTCATCACGGTTAGTCCCATCACTCAACACACACCCACAACACTCACACAGTACTCTCATTATCTTCTCTTCTTCTTTAGGGCTAGTTTTGCTACAAAAAAGAAAAAGTAAAAAAAGTTGTGCAAGATATAGTCATCATGACTAAGGACGGTTGAGGAGTGGTGGTACAAACTGAGTTTTCTGCGAAAGAATTATCCTGACCCTCCTCCGGCTCCGTTCTTTACGTGGATGAAATGACCAAAGGGTGCATTTTTACTAGAGCTCTTATGCTGAATTCGTCGCTAACCCCTCCTCTTCCTTGAATGTCTGTGTATTGACCGTCATTGGCCACACTCCACCAAACTGCACCTGATGCCGGCGGAAGGACTGTGAGAGCGTTGACATCCTCGGCATCGCTTGGGCCTTTGGTGGCATGATCTTCATCCTTGTTTACTGCACTGCCGGTATTGCTGGTAAGACAATTTTTTACTTTATTTTTATTTTCTTTTCACTTTAAAAGGTTGGGTTGTAAATTAATGAATTAGTAATGAACTCTAAAAAATGAATGTGACAGGAGGACACATAACCCGGCAGGTGACATTGGGCTGTTCTTGGCAAGGAAGGGTTCCGTGTGAGAGCCTTCTTTTATAGTGTAGCGCAGTGTCTTGGGAATCTGCGGTGTTGGGTTGGTGAGGCTTTCCAAAAGTCATTCTATAACAGGTATGGCGGTGGAGCAAACTTTGTACATCCCACCCCACACATGGAGTTTGGATTGGGGTGCTGAAATCATTGGAACATTTTTTGTATACACTGTCTTCTCACCACTGATCCCAGAGAAGTGCCAGAGACTCCCATGTTCCTTTACGTACTCCCTCTCCCTCTCCCTCAACTTCAATTCACCACTCTTTGAACCGTACTTTTTAGTACTTACTTTTGTATAATTAAGCTACTAATGATAGTGGTACTACTTTAAACTTTCCAAAAAAATTGAGAACTCTTTTTCATATCTGCCAAAGTTATGCAACAACAATAATACCAGAGTTTTATCCTATTGATAGATCACCTTCGTTACTTTATATTTAAATCGTAACATCATCTTTTTTTTTTTTTATGATTTCTTGTCAATTCTTTTCTTAGTTTTTCTCTTAATTTTTTAATTTGAATTAATAAATATTTATTTTCTATATACTTAAGTAGTGCATTTAAACTTCTCATATTCTTTACTTATTTTTAATATATTTATTACTTTCTATCAAATTAAGTATGTGCTGTTGATAGACTCTACCACGATGCATTATGCATAGTTTCATTTTAGTGTTATAGTGGAAATATTCACAATCAATTTCTTGAAAGTAGTTTTATTTGTCATTATCATGGTCATGAACTGTCTCTATATATATCCTATGCAATAATTAAGTATTCTTTTTTGTTTTAAATTTTATTTTTAAAGAAATAAGTAAAGAGAACAAGGACTAAATCGATGAGTGGGGAAGAAATCACTTATGAGATACATGCCGAGCAAATAATTTAAT
This sequence comes from Ophiorrhiza pumila, assembly GCA_016586305.1. Taxonomy (NCBI): domain Eukaryota; kingdom Viridiplantae; phylum Streptophyta; class Magnoliopsida; order Gentianales; family Rubiaceae; genus Ophiorrhiza; species Ophiorrhiza pumila. The sequence goes on along the minus strand of BLIW01000001.1, from coordinate 4,626,093 downwards.
TGAGTGGGATTAGGACTTGTGGTGGTTAATTATCTGCCGTCCAATATAATTTGTTTGGGGCCCTTTGTCAATGATTTGCTAACCTCATATATAGTGCTTTTTACCATACCCTTTTCAATTTCATTTATAACTTTTTTTTCTTTATAAACAAAGTTAATTATGATTAAGACAACTATTGAATAGTTAAATTAAGTTATGGAGAATAGAGTGGCAACCGTATCATGAACCATTTTGAAATAATAATTTCAAAATCCACTTTTTATATTTATTATTTTTTTAATTCCATTCCTAATTAGAGCTTATATATTTGATAATGTATTTTGTTGGGTTCAGGCAAACAATTTGTAATTTATTTATTTTTACTTAAGCACAGAATTGTTTTCTGAATGGAAATTCATAAACTTGAGCTGATTGATAATTGTGTCCGTAATCTAAAAGGTCTTGGCTCCACTTCCCATTGGATTTGCCGTTTCATGGTCCATCTTGCCTACAATCCCAATTACTGGCACTGGCATCAATCCAGCCAGAAACTTGGTGCTGCTGTAATCATTGGATCAGACAAAGCTTGGGATGATCAGGTAATTAATTAACACCCAGCAAAAACAAAACAAGACTAACTGTGTGCATTGTTCATTCATTGGATCAGTTATGACTAATAATTTATGGTGTTGTTCATATTACAGTGGATATTCTGGCTTGAGACCCGTCATTGTGCTGCCATTGCTGCGTTATACCATGAATATATCCTTCGGCAGGCACATTAAGCTTGGGATCATTCAGGAGCCAATGCAAATCAATGTCATGTCCCTTTTGCATTAAAAAGAAAATGAAATTGGATAGGCCATCTATGCATGCATGCATGTTGTAATTGTAAATAAATTTTTCGTTGGAAAAGGGGGGGTTTTCCTTTGTTTTGCTAATGTTCCACATCCACTTGCTCGGATGTAACTAAGCTGCAATGTGTGTGTGTGTGCGCTGTCATCTTTATCTTCGTTTTTTCTTTCAATGTTCTTATCACTTCTTTCTTGTTTTAATTGTGTTTTTCGTCCATCTGTATGATGTTGTCTCTCTCATGAATACAAAAAAAAAAAGAAAAAGAAGAACAGTTTGTGTTTAATTAATTTATTAATTTGCCTACTCTTATTTGTGTTTCTTTCTTCTTTTATATTTAGGGTTTAAATACAAAAATATTTTCTCTTATCATTTATTAGGAAATTTTAGTTTACTTCTCATTAGTTAACAGACTGTTGTATATAATAGTGTTAGTTGAAAATAATTGATAAGTAGACAAAATAAGCCTATGAATAACCACCAAAGCAAATAAGTCTTCTCCATGAAATCAATCAAGATCAATATACATATATCGCTCTATTTGCAAAATCAATCTAGAGTCATCTTTTTATCCAAAAACCATTGAAAAACAGGACCCATCTAACTCAATTTGGACTCTTTTAATTGTTCTTATCCAATTCATCTTCTACTCAAAATCTCACAAAAAGCATGCAAGTTTCACCTTCCTCAATTTGGAATCTTAACATCTTATGATTCTTATCACTACACAAAGCTTCAAACAAATTAGTCTGTTTTTTTTTGTATTGTTTTTAACACACGCCACTTTCACATGCGTTTTTAATTTCAAATTTTAGAGTTGAATGTACGATGTTAATTCACTAACCACTAAAGTAGCTAGGCTTAGTAGCTGCTTCAACAACATTAGTCTGAGTGAACTTGATATATTTCTTGTTCTTGAATATGGCCATATGGCAAAACAAAAAAAAAAAAAAAAAAGAATATGGCATATGGCAATATCACCTTGTTTAGGGATTTGTGCTTAAGAATAGATGCCAGAAGTGATGTTGTAGGAATGAAGAATACATATCATTACTTCTTAAAATATAACGAAAAAAAGTGTTTTATTTGTATACTTTTTCTTCCGAAAAATGTTGTCACAAATTTATTTGGACAAGTCATTGGAACAATTTAATTTGGAAATTATAATTCTCTAAAGAATATTTGGTGATTTTTTTCCCCTTCTGTTTTACTTCACTCAATCAATAAATATGCGCACAAATTTAAAGCTCTCAACTGACTTAGAATGTGATCCCTATATATGAAAAGATGAACTGTATCAAGTTGTAAACTTGTATCAACCATCAGAACAAGAACAACAGACAATAAAATATTTGTTTGAAAAATAAAAGGAAACATACTTCCTTTTTCATGCATTAAGGAATCCCATCTAATCTCGTGCTTTGTACAATTTCTAATAGAGAACGATCAAAGTATTATTTATAATGTTCTGGGTTCATCGGCATCTTATCCACAACTTATAAGTGAAGTATATAGGCACCATCACTCCAACAAATGCAAAATTCCAATTAATGGGGTTTATAGAGATAGTTTTGCGTTAAACGGTTCATATATGCGATTTTCGTGTATTCTTCATCGCAAAAGTAACGAAAAAATAGAAATGTTATCACGTACAACTGATTGTTACATTAACATTTTTCATATACAAGTAACCTTTCATTCTTAAACTGATTTCATACAAGTTTTTTGCTTTTGTTATATTGTCATGTAGCTCTAAAGATGATGGTGAGTTATTTGTTTTTTTTTGTTTTTGTTGGGATTCATCTTGGAAGTGTGTAATATGAGGTTTTGATTCTTTATCATTAAACAATTAAATTAGCAAAAAATAATGAACAGGTTAGGTAATAAATTGAGGCTATTGAGCCCCAAATGCATGCTTACTTTTTTAAAGGCAATGGTTCCCTATTCATGTCATTTTTATAATGATGATGGTGTTTAGCTAATTCCACCTTATCTTGTACTTTTTCATTGTTTACAATCATCAATTATTAAAAGTGACATTTCAGAAGAAAAAAATATTGGGGTTGGTGAGGTTTTAGCTGTTTGATCATATTCGTGAGGCAATCAAAAGTTAAGTATTTAACAATGTTGTTCATTTACATTGAGCATATGGGATTTGAGTATCCATTCCTATTTTAATTGTAACATAAAAAGATGACAAAATGGTCGGTTTGTTTGGCTATCAATCATATAATGCAAAAAACTTGGAAGTTAATTAATTTGATCTTTTTCTTTTTTTTTTGTTTTTTTTTTTGTTGGTTTTTGATTTCTTTAACTTAGATTCATTGTCCGTATGAAACTGCCGGGGGTAATTTCTTATTCATCAACTAGCCTTAGTTATAATTACCCAAAAGATTTTTTTTTAAATCTGCATTACTATTATTGTAATATGAAAGAGAAATTCAATATAGATCCGTTGTTCATTCCATCCTCTCTTATAGGAGTATATAGTAAAGTTATGCTGTTTGAGTAAAAAGAAAAATAATATATATATTTGTGAGTTTTACGAAAGTTTTATTTAGAAAAAAAATATAATAAAGTCTACATAATGAAAGAGACCATTTCAATTTTAAGTTCTAAAATATGCCAAAAAATGTTTTCTTTTTATCATCACTAGCATTAAGAACAATTTCCAACTACACTGAATAATGGCTTTTGAATTAAAAGGTTCGAACTACATTTCCTATAGCGTCTAGTTTCGAACGAATACTGTAATACTGATATCACTATATTCACTAGCTGTCGTATAACTATTATTCCAACTAATATGACTGTGGTAAAAAAAAAACCCTCAAAAATAGTTAATGAGGCAGAGAAGTCCAAATCATATAACCTCCACGTGAAATCAATGCTTTCAATGAAGCATTCAAGTCCAAAACTTGTAATTAGTTCAGATAATGTTCTTTCTTGAGCCCATTCCAGTGGCCGGCCCATGTTTAATTCTATTGATAATTGGCCTTGGCGACGTATTATTGTATATGCAGATTATATGTCTTTCTGGGCTGTCATGTCACAGACAGACAAACGAGGATTTGGCTTAACAGAAATTCAATTCCAAAAAATGCATTAAGCTTACTTTTTCAGATATGGACTTGTATCAGACTTATTTATTTCTATTTGTATCCTGAAATTAAAAAAAAAGGGGGAGAGAGAGAGAGAGAGAGGGGACAGACAACACACACACACACACAGAACAAATTTTGTAAGCACTACTTTTTGGGTGGTGAAAATATCAATCGATCGTACGTCTTAAAAGGTAGAAAAAGTTTTGGGGTGAATACATTGAGTTTTAGTGTCAAGAAATCTATGTTTCAGAGAAAAAATTAAACTCATATCGCTATCCTTGATGCTGCTTGAATGTACTAAGATTAAGTTTCTTGTACTCAGAAATAATTTTGACAGAAAATTTATGATCTACCGGGGCTACTCATTTTGATCCTACAATTAATGTTTGAGACTCATTTTGTTTATCCCGGAAGGATCAACTCATGTTTCAAAGTCAGCGCCTTATAGCCTATATATTCTTCATTACACTGGTTTTTGGTAACGATTAATCTGTGAATTAGTGTTGATTCAGTGTTATGGTTTGCCTAAATGAGTAAAAGCCAAGTTTCTCAGAACGTACAGAATCTAAATTGTTACACTAATGATTGAATGTCAAGCTATGAACTTTTCGTTAACTTTACACAAACTTTGGAGGTTTAGGAGACTGATTTTTTTCGAGTGACTCAAAAGAAGCAGACAAGAGTTTATGAATCGCATGGAAGGATGACCATGTGATTAAAACACAGAAAAAGTAAGGTTATCTCAATGGTTCTGCAAGGATGAATATGATGATGATGAATCCTATACTGAATATATAGCTCATATGATATGCAGACGACCCTCGTGACTTCACTGAAACTTGTTCAACTCTTGAAAATGGAAAGCCCACATAGTATATAGAGGAATTAAAACAGATGGATGGCGGCTAGCTTTCACTGGATCAATGGTATGGATATAAAGAACGATGGAAAGATAGATGCATTTATTTATTTATTCATTTGTTTTGTTTTGTTAGAGGAGAAGATCATGAATGTGCTTCGTGTCCCGTTTACAATCATGGCAATGGCGACATGCATGCATATTTGTAATGTGATTTAATGAAATAAATATGGAAATGTACTGTTGCTTGGCATGATCTTAATAAAAGCTGATAGGAAAATGGAGAGACTGAGTTTGTAACATTGATTTCTCTCGCGCTTTAGCATGCGCTTGGGGCCTTCGGAATTTATGTCAAAGTCTCTACAATGCAACAATGAAAAGACTGAGAACAAGTTTTCATTCTGTGTATAATTAATTACTCTCATCTTATAAAAGTATGCAAATCTTTGAGCTTTGCTGCGCCTTTAAGCTAAGCAAACCCATTTATTCATCTTTAGTTTCTTTCATCATGGAAGGAAAACGAAAAAAATATAAATATTTCATTACTCAGTCGAGAGGAGGTTTAAGGGTCTCCTTTTGTTGGGCACAATGATTTTGATAGACAGGGTCCATTACGGTTTATTTAAACACGTTTAGTGTATAATTATAAGCACATGTTTGTTTTAGTATTGGTTCTAAATTTGTAAATTAAAAGAATAAAGTTGCAACACGTTGATATAGTCAGTGTACAAAATTTTACCAACCCTTATAATATGAATCACATTAGAATCATATAAAGTTAAAAGTGCGCTCTTCAATGAACTAAGGAAGTTAAATCAATATGAGTGATGAAATGTCTCATATAGCTGACATTATTTGTTTAGTGGATAAATCTTAGTTATTTGTGTTGTTCCTTATGTTCATTTACCTTATTCCCTTTGAAGTAAATTCCCCCTCATTAATTGAATGTTCATAGTCGAATTGGATTACTTTCATTAATGGACAATCAACCAAAATGAAATTTTGCACTGAATAGCTTGTGGTGAAGCATGCTTATATACAGAGAAGAATAATACAATCCATTTCCATCACTCGATTCCTATTGACATGCACTCGAGTAGAAACATAATTCTCAGAGCCACACCGGAAACCCACTTCATTATAAGCTATAACATCAAAAAGAGCCATAATCTTCCATTTAATCACTGTTCCCATTTGATCCAGCAAGAGAAAATGGTGAAGGCCTTATCGCACAAAAGCAAGTTATTCAACCTAAAAAATAGATCAAATTACAGCATAACAAAGATACATGCAGTTTTTAACTTAATTGGTTCAAGGATGGCAAAATACCTCAACACTTCCAAGCACTATTCTTTTAGTAGAAATCCATCATTTGGTTTCCTCACCTTTTCAGCTATTCTGCAATAATTCATCCCAGCAACTCCACTACTCAACATCCTATAAAAAGCAAAACACCCCCCCTCAAGCATGAAATATCACAAAGTTTAAAACAGCATATATACTAGTAGAAGTTCTGATCTCCTGACATTTGAAGAGAAGGTAACACCAGAAGAGAAAAGACCTCCCTCACTTCTCGGTTCCATTTTTCACTCTTTCCTTGTTACTATCATCACCAAGAGCCCAAGAAAGAGCACCCCATGGGCTAGTTTATGAGAATCCTATGGCTTTATCACCAGAAGCATATGACTTTTTCCATCCAGAGTCACAGCGCACAGAGCAGTAAAGGGCCGTGTTCTTCATCGGATTGCTCGACATTGCCAGAAGCAGCTACTGTGAGTCAACTCCAGCGCATAAAGTACATCAACGCCTGATGCTGGTAGAAAGCGAATGGGATGCTGGTACCACTGTTACATTCCAATTGGCTTGTTGTTTGCTCTCATTCTGGGATTGTGTGTTTCTCTGTAGTTATCACTCGCGATCCAACGCAGCTCGAGCTAAAACTGCTACCGGGCTTCAACCTGACGTTTAACATGTTATATATATTGTAATCGCGTAAATAGGCTGAATAACGCTATTGCTACTTAGATGATCTTTCCTACACCCTGCCACTGCCACACCCTTATGTCTTACTGTCTTCCTATGTTACAGATATCGTTTCTATTTCAGAATTCAGTCGATTACTGTTAGAAAATATGATTCTCCCAAAATACCATAGGCCCTATAGTTTCTCTTCAAGGCAAAAGCAAACAAAAAATTCAATGGTCTAGTCCTCTCTTTGCATGTTAACTTCATACGCTTGGATACCTAGAGCAAACTCCACCCTGGGAAATTCTGGAATTGAGCAGGAAATAAAGGCAGCAGAGATAAAGCCTGTTCTGTGTACAGTTTAGTATAATCCATTTCTGAGTGCACTAAAACCATAATCAATAAGCCATGGTGTTTCACAGCCATGGGACAGGGACAATAGCCTCATGAGGATGAGCCATAAATTCATCCCAAACTCTGATGGAACCCAAGCTGCTATATCGTTCCACCGCAAATTTCAATTCAGCTATGCAGCTGTAGAGCTCCATTAAATGAATAATAGATCCACCCAGTCAAAAACAAGTTGAACAATCAAATGCTAATGACAGAAAAAAATAGTCCCAGTTAATAAGACAGATTAAAAGAACATAAAAAAAACCTTGCAAATATATACATTACTAGTATCAAAACTTGCTAATTATGAAATGCTCACAATAAAGATTTTTAATCAACATGGCAATGCCATTACACAGTACTACTTTTCAGACTGAAGAACAATCTGGTCTCAGAATCTCAACAAAGAGTAGAGAGTATCTATACAAAGTTGCAAAGCTAAGGGGACTTGCCCATAAAGGGAAGTATACAATGCGAGACATAGCAAAGTGTGTGCAACACCAAACTCAAAGAGTACTATGATAACTGATGAACTTCTACAATCCACAGTGGAGCTGAGAGATTGGATAACTGATCCAACGTCTGATCCACAGCTTTTTCATAAATGGCAAACTAGACCCGGTTCCTTCTCAAAAATTGGTTTTTCAACTGGAAAAAGGTACAAAAAGAAGTTTTTAGATGCGAGCTATAAAGTGAACCATCCAAACAAGTCTTCAGATTCAAAGAATGGGTGGATATGGATTAATCTTAATGCAAATACACAACTATTTTCATACAAGGAGCTTCCTCCCATTACAGGTATGGATCTTAGGGGTGGTGGATTAGTGTGTCTGATGGCATTATAATTAACATAAGGTCTAAGAGGGAGTAATAACCAAATGCTGTTCCTCAGAGGCATATGTATTCTTCTGACCAAAAAACAAGGCACAAGACTATATACATGTTGATACATTCGTCATCAGTGTATCTTCGGCAGCCTGTTTGTAAACAGGAGAGGTTCTTGATGCTCTGGCTTCATGTTCCCAAGGAAGATGGGCGTTGTTCCTTGTTATCTATCTTCACAGTATCATAAAATGCATGGCAAACACATTATTCATTGCACTCACTGCTCCAATTAACTATGTTCATTATGTTGTGATGCAGTAAATAGACGAACAAATGGAACAAGATTGACAAGCTAGTAAGAACTCCTTCTAAAATTTTCCTTCCAAATCACTATGACTGCTAGCACCTCAGTTCAAAACGCGTTTTGCATATTCAAAGCCTCAATTTCTGCCAATTTTTCATATCCGTATGCCCTCATTTTTTACACTACGTTCTATGATAACACATTTAAAAAGATAGTGGGTGTGGTGTAAAAAATGTATGAAAATCTCCAAAACAGCCAGTTTTTTACTTTTGCGTTTTCACCAAAACTTGTGAGCCAACCCACTAAAAATACAAACATAATTCCTCTTGCCGAACCAATTTCAAAAAAATGCACCATTAGTACGACACAAAATGATACTTTTAGCCACACAAAATGTGAAGAAATGACATCTTTAAAATACACAACAAAAAAAAAAAGTTTCACGTCTAAAAATCCCGCAAATCTTATTTAACATGTAAACAATAAGCAAAAATGCCATAAAAAAGCCACTCAATTCAATTAGCCACATAAAATTAGGGTTCTAACACCCAATCTAAAAAGTTCAAATTAAATCCAAGTTTTAACCTGAAATGAGGGTTAAATTGTATCGATCTCAGCAATTGATCTATGGATCCTTTTACGCGTTGATCAAACACAAATAACCCTGTGAATGTCACTCCAAAGCAGGCCCAAGTAGGCGTTCCTGCGTAACTCAAATAAATCCCATGAATTGTTCTTCAAACAAAAAATATATATATAAAAAAAGGAAAATCCGAAGCCCACCCTAGCAACGATGCTGATCATGGCTTGTCTTGAAAATTGAACCCAAGAAATTGTGGAATGAGACCAAGCAGAGACGAAATTCACCCCACGTTTTTTTTTTATTTTTTAATTTTTAAATGTACTTCAGAAATGTCATTTATATAAATCAATTTTGCATATTAGGACCCTGAACTTATTGTTTTATTTTAGAAGTATTGTGGAAACTAATTTTTATTCACTATAGCTCAATTCAGCTACTTTTCATATTTGTTTTATTATAATTACAATTTGATAAAAACTTTATAAAATAATATCTAATCTTTTATATGTTATATACTAATATTGTATTTTATACACTAATTCGTAATTTTTTATAGTTTATATACTAATTTTTAATTTTTTATACCCTAATTTTTTAAACTTTTTATATTTTATATACTAATCTTTATCTTTATACCCTAATTTTTTAAACTTTATATGTTAAAATGGAATTCATATTCACACGGGACAATGGCTCATACAATTTTTAATTCATACTTCTTAACTGAAACAACCATCGATATTAATAAGGACTTGTGTTGTCTTTACACATTTATTAACTTGATTAATACTATTCTCTTTCTTTTTGATCAATACATAATGACAGCATGGCTTCTTTCAATATTCTTCAATATCTTCTGAGCTTTCATAGATACTATGCATTAATAGCAGCCAATGGCCATCCATATTCCATCCCATTCAATCAAGAGAGATTCAGTACTTGAAAGGCCCTTGATGAGATATTGTACCTTGTCCATTGTCTTTTACTCTTTCTGTACATTTTATTCTTGTAAATTTTGGTTGATTTTCTAACATTTGTCTACACGTTAATGTATTTCTTTCAAAAAGTTGACCTTTTTCCTGTGATTTGTAAAATGCAGTCGACATTTTAACATTTAAATTGTTTCAATTGATGCATAGTTGGATTGAGGCGGAATCCTTTTGCCTGCTGGATTGTCCAAAAGTGTTGGAAACTTTCTTGGTTTCTCAGTTCAAAATTGCTTCCAGATAGTTAGAAAAAATAGGGAATTAAGTAAATTTCAATCAATATGTGAGATGAAGGTTTGCAATATCTTTATACAGCTAACATAAATATTCTCTCTGAAGACAAAGTATTGTAATCGCAGTACTTTTCTACATTGAGAGAGAATTTAGCCAGGTAATTTTGTTTTTGTTGTTTTGTTTATGATCTGGATAGCTTCTCCCTTGGTTCCAGGATATTATGAGAAAGACAGATTAGAGTGGCAGACAGTTTGCGAAACTTATGGATCTTAATTCCCCTAATTGAAGGAAAGTTATGACTGTTTGGTGGTTCATTGACTCATGACTAGTCCTCCTATTCAGATCTTTAATGCTTATGTATATAATTTCTTCCGTATGATTCGCATTGAAAAGACCATTTAGACATTCAGCTGCTCTCTTCTTCTTTGATTTAACTTTGTGAATATATATTTGACTTCAGTTTAGGATGAAAGCTTCAATTGTAGGCTGTAGATACTGATTAGTAAACTTTTACCCAGGGAAATTATGTATTTGGAAGTGTCCTTTTGGAAGGACCAGATTATACGTTCCAAGAGCCTTAGTGTATAATGTGGAAGATCGTTTGAGACAGAGACTTTTTGCGCATCAAGATCTCAAAGGTTGTTAGACTATTGATTGCTGTCTTTAGCTTTATCACGTTGTTCTTTCACTTCTTGATTGATGCTTTGCGAAAAGTCGAGAGTGATTTCTTTTTCTGATTGTCTATTCAATTTTCGATGATCAAATGTCCATTGAATTTGGAGATTTTAATGGCACAGTGACTGAGGCTTGGTGCATGGTCAATAGAACACTAGAAGGAAGGAATCTGGAACCATGAAGAAGATCACCTGTAATAAAACCTGTGCTTAATTATCGTGATAATTTGCGGAGGCAGTATAGTACAATCGAGTTACTTCAATATTTTGGGCTAGATTTTCTTGGACATTAATGCTCTCAATTGCTTTCATGTAATCTGAGATCTATCGCTTTTCTATCTGTTTAATACCTCACAGAAAACTCCTTGGTGGAGAATTGAGATGACTTGAATTTGTAATGAAACTTCATCGCCCCGGCCTGTTGAAGTTCAACTTTGAAAAAAACAACTAAACAGAACGAATCTTGTTGCTTGCGTTTTTGTTGCGGTACCATAGTGCGTTCTAGCTTCTCTTTGAACGCCTTGAAGAGTCTGAGGCAATAAACATTTGATGCAACTCTTCTTCCACACTATCTGTACATAATTTGATTTGTGTTACTTCTTGAAACCCTATAGTCCATTACGTGTGTAATCAGAAAAGGACTTTATAATTTTGAACCAACTAATCAACATAAGTTGTCGATTTTTTTGCCGCATGATTGCAAAGATCTGCTTCTAGTTTGGTGGTCTCTCTCTGCTCAGAATCCGAGTTACTTGTGCCTAACTATCTCAAAACTAGTTGGCATTGGGGAGCATGCCACAGGTATCTTCAGTGAGGCTAATATCATTGGAGAAGGTGCATTTGGTTTAGTTTACAAAGGACTATTAACGGATGGAACCATTGTTGCATCAAAAACGTTCATCACCCTATTCAATCCCTTCGTTACAAGGTAAAACGCTCATCTATAATTCATTGCGAAACTCTGGACAACAACATTGTCTAAATACATGTAACAAAGCTTCATTCTTCACTTTTTTGGGCGCAATAAGCCATCGTTTTTTAGCTTCTCCGGTATTAATCGTCTACTCTAATGATTCCACTTCATGTTAGTATTGAATCTGCCTTCCTATTGATAATGAAATTTCCGTTGAAGTTGTCATTCTTAATTCAGATATATATGATGAACTATGTCATTTTCAGGTGAACCATACAGCCTACATCAAACATAAAATCTTGTCAAGCTTATGGATTTTGTGAAGAGAAACATCAGCAGTTTCTTGTCTACGGAATATTTATGAACAGAGATGTCGGGAATCATTATATGGTGTGCCTCTCCTCTCCTCTCTCCCTTCTCTAGTTGTGTGTGTTGTGTCAAACTGCATATTTGCTTAGTCTGCCAAGCAATCTAAGTGCAACTGTCCAATGTAGATGATGAAGGTTTCCAACTGGAAAACTTGATATGCATCAAAGATGTTGATTGCCTATAGGGGCAGCAGAAGGTTTTTGTTTTAACTTCTCAGCTTTTACTACGAGCGCTTGAATTGGGAATGAGATTGCTGATCAACTTCACTTTGTAATTTAAACCAGGACTTGAGCATCTTCACAGCTTTTCCCTCCTATATACACATGCACTTCGGAACAAGAACACTGCTCATTGATGAAAACTTCACAGCCAAAGTGTCTGATTTTGGAGTTTTGGATTGATGGTGGAGGAATGTTTATGCATTGCCATCTCGAGCAATCGATTGCTTCTCGATCCACAGTGAGTTAATATCCTTCTCTTCTTTAGGTAGATTAGAAGTGGAGCATAAATAAAATCAGCATGTTTTCAAAGTTATTGATTATGCATCATGGCTTGACCTTCATGTCTCAACCCAATAAATAAAAGGTTAAGGTCTTACAAGGACTTCTCAGAAGAAGCGATGTATACAGCTTTGGAGTCTTTTTCTAGAGTTGATTAGCGGGCGTCGTAAAGCGGCATTTGCCAAGATCAATCCAATGAGCAGGAAGCTTGGTTTGTCAGGTACAATGGCAAACAAAAATTTGTTCATTAACTATGTTTGTACGATTTGCTGAGCTTAACATTCTTGAATCTGCATTATATATGTTTCTTTTTGAAGGCAAACAGTCTCCACATTTGGAGATTTGTGGACAAGAAATTGGAAGAAACTACTGCTCAACCAAGGCTATGAAACAGCTTGTGGAGTGGCATTGCTATGTGTAGATAACAGTAGAAGACCATCAATGAAGAATGTTGTTGATGAGTTAGAAGAGATTCATAGGACAATCAAAGGTTCTTGTACATTGAGGAGTTGCTGCAAATGTTACTTTAGGGAGTGAACTCTTCAAGGTTTCTTCTTCCCACACTAGAAACTCTCAGCGTCCTGTTATTCCTATCATTGTTAGATAATATTATAAGGTTAGAAATTAAACAATTTTCCATACACTAAGTTGTAATACAAATAATGTCAGTAATACTCTCTCGTCTGATTCTAAATAGGTGCGTTCAAGGGATTTGCACATTTATTAAAAAATTACTAAAATAATTAAAAAAATATTTCAATTATGATGAATGATGAATGATGATTGGAGTTTGTACATATAAAGTAAAACTTTTATTTCTCATCTTATTTATATAGAGTAATAATGTAAAATAGGGAATAAAAAAAAACAAATGAGTTAAAACTACATTTATTTGAAACAATAGGAGTAGTAATAAATAAGGTGGTTCTTGTTTGAGCATAGTGGCCAATCTCTTTATTCTCCTTATTATCCTTTTCTCCTTGTTCTTCTGTTTGCTGTTAAAGGTGCATCATTGCTATGTTGTTTATTTTGTTGTTTTAGTTACTTTTAAGAGTTAGTAAATAACATGGAGCAAGTTGTTTCTTTATGGAAAATTGGAATTTTATTCACTGATTTCATATACCTCTATGTAGAGTCTGCTCATAGGATAATGATACACAGAATGAAAAAATTAGAGTGAAACGTAAAGTGATAGACAGTTAAAAGGACAAATTAGCATTATCCATAGGTTCACTCATCATTTATTAGGTATTGTTTTCTTTTTATAACGTCACGTCAGTCACTTTACGCTTTCACTCTAATTTTTCCTCCCAGTCTCCCCCTATCATTACTCCTTCTCTAACATTTTTTTTTGTTTTATAACACACACACCCTCACATGCATACTACCACCCCAGCTCTCCCCCTATCATACTACTTACTCCTTCTCATAACATTTTTTTTTTTTTTATAACACACACACCCTCACATCATACTACAGGAATCGAAATTTAGACCTGTAGGTGGGAAGCTAACTCCCTAACCACTGGGCTAGCCCCAATGACTATCCTTCCTCATACATGCATTACTAGAAAAATTACAATCTTACCTAGAAAAACTAGTAAATTATTTTGTTTTGCCATTAAATATACGTCCTACTCATTTTTATTTTGTCTATTTATAAATAATCTATATTTTAGAACTCTCATGAAGGACGCGAATTAAGGTCTGAAATCCTATTTTTATACCCATATGGGCATATTTGAATTGAGCAAGAAATCCTATTTATACACTATTTTATAGTTAAGACTACGGCATGAAATGATCATAATGATATTCTATCGTCCATACGTATAGAAAAAAAAACGAAACAATACTCTACGGTTTAAACCATCCTAGATTGAATTCGAAACAAATACTTTAGTTTATACTACCTTAATGGATCGTATAGTTAAATCCGAGCTAATGCTTTAGAACACTATACGGGATCTTCTGTCCAAAATTTTTTGTTGTCTTATTCTGACTAATTAAACCGACGTGGTTCACTAATCTCGGGTAGGGTCTAATATGTAAAGTAATTTTAATGATTTTATGCATTTAGTCCCTACTTTAATGAAACTATGTAATTTTAAACGTTAGACATAATAGGATTGAATAAATATTGCACAGAGGATCTTCTGGACTCAAAGAACGCTACTCACAAAATGAAAAAAACGATGGATGCCCACTGAATTTTAAGGTTTCATTAAAACTTAACAAATTTATCAAATCACGAGTTTCGAACTAGATCTTGTGCTAGTGTGGTTTGTTGATTTTATTTTATTTTTAAACTCTATCATAAGCCATAACTAGGGCCGAGAACGAACACGAACGTTCACGAACAAGCTCGGGCTTGACTCGATAAAAGTTCGGCTCGAGCTCGTTCATTTAATAAATGAACGAACGCCGAACAAGATTTAGGCTCGACTTAATAATGAACAATAAAATGAACACATGTGTGAAGCTCGTTTACGTTAACGAAAACTCGTTAAAAACTCGTTCATAACTCTTTAAAACTCGTTAAAAGCGCGTTTAAAATAGTAATTATATAATATATATTATTGAACTATACACGAAATAAACATTAAACAATAGAAATATATAGTGGTTTTTATTTATATATTTATTGACACACAATCAGACTATACGGTAGTGAGAACGAACATAAACCTTTATGAACAAGACGAGATCGGCGCGTTAAAGTTCCACTGAATCTTGTCTACTTATAACAAGTGAACACAAACAAAACTTTACGTTAGGTTAATAATGAATAATAAATCAACAACCAATTGAAAGATTCTTTTAGGTTGGTCAACAAACTTGTTAAGAATTTAGTTAAAGTATAAATATACAAAATAAATAATATATACCCTAAGTGAAACTCTTAAATAATAGAAAAAACGATTTTTATACACACAAACATTATATGAGTTTGAATTAAATTGGACATTTGATGTAACATAGACAAAATATATTAATTTAACTAAAGTATAACATTTTGTATTCAAGTCGGGAAGTGTCACGAAAAGCTCGGGCTCGTCTCGGTTCACGTAAGCTCGGCTCGACTCGTCATTAATAAATAAACGAACACGAACAGATTTTGGGCTTCGATTAATAAACGAGCCGCCTGAACGGCTCGGCTTATATCACCCCTAGCAATAATATTCATAAACATTATTAAATAACTGCCCAGTCTACTGAAATTGTAAATAATATAATTTATTATCTCCATTAAGAAATAAGTTCAAAATTTCCAGTTCATACGTGACCATCTTTTAATTGCTAACTTAAGTAAATGCATGACAGAGTTTGGATATGAAGAGTACTAGTGTGTATCCTTGTGAAAATCTTATCAAATTACATTAATAATGTAATAAATTGTTAATCTCTTCACCACCCCCTACACCTTTCCATCAAGGACCAAAGGCTACCTCTTAATTAAATTATTAACCTTTCAATTAATATTTTTGTTGTTGGGTGATTCTCATATATGAGACACGCGTATGAATTTTATTTACCGTATAAAGTATAAAATTAGTGTTAACATATAAAATATTAAAGATTAGCGTATAAAGTATAAAAATTAGTGTATTAGCGTATAAAGTATCAAATATTAGCAGATAATGTATAAAAAAATTAGCGTAGACGTATAAAATATACTCACGTATCACAACGCATATCTCGCAAGAATTTTTGCATTTGTTGTTTTAAACAATCTTTTTTCCAAAAGTAGAGAAATGGGAAAACCTAATTTTTGTTTGAAAAGAGTAAGCTAAGTTTCATTCACATAAGGTTAGGATTCTAACCCCCTCATAACAACAGTAGGAAGTGGACAAGAATTGCTATACTTTGTTGTAAATTGCAATACACGAATTGACGTGCACATTCAAGAATAGATGTCAGGAGAAAAATTAACTCAAAAAGAATGAGAATTGATTGTTGAATGACTCCATTCAGAGCACTGTTTTGAACATAATTTTTGTGGTCCCAAATACTAGTTGGATGAATCCAATTCATAACCATTTCAAACATCGCTTTCGAAGAGCATTTTGTAATTCATGTTAAAAGACTTTCTAAACTGAAACTAATGTGTACAAGCAAAGAACGAACACTTTAGGAATTAAGGGTTCATTACATCCATCGTTCTTGAAAATAACAATTAAGTGTTTATTCTTATTATGAACTCATCTTGCTACTATTGTTCAATCTAAATATGCATAATTCTTGAGTTGGTCTTTGTAAAGTAGCTTCATATATATAACGACGAGTTAAATCAGATTTCAAACGAGTAATAAAACGACAGAAATTAAAATCACAATTTTAACGGTGATTAATTGTTCATTTCATATATAAATCACGTATTATATATCAACCAGTTTCACAAAAGTTGTTTGTATAATTCTTGAAAGTTGAAAAAACAAAAACCCAATAGAATTCCCTCAAATATGATTAGAATAATGTAAATCAAAGATTATTTCTTACAGGCAATAAAGCAAAAAAAGGCAAAGATAATTAGGACATGATTATATATCCATTAGGGGGACCTTAACCACCGAATTTGCATATAATCAAGTTAAGCAAATAACCATGTCTTGTAACGCTGACAATACACATGCATTTGGGGAGAAAAGAAGCCCTCTTGATCTGTACATGTTTACGAGTTTCGCTGTAATGTCCAACACAAGAAGATAAACTTAAATAAGATTGTGGTTCAGAATAATGATCATCATTTCTTAAAGAGCATCAGTCAAATAACAATGCTCAATATTGCTCTCTGAATCTGTGATCACAATCCCATTTCATTTTTTCATTAAACAAAAAATAAAATAAAAAATGGAAAGGCTTTTTTAGGTGTGCACATTCAATCCAGATAAATTTATCTGGCATTGCTGACATCGATTAACAATGTGACAAAGCTATCCAATAATATGAGATGTCAATTAATTAATGGAAAGAAACAATAATGAGATTAGGATTTGTGCTCAAATATGCTTATTATAAGATAAGGGTTAATACAGCTCTAATGATAACAGATAATGCTAAATTATGGGATTGTCTGGAAACATCTTTGATTAGTTTGATCGCTTTCCAGCTTAATATTGGATTCGCATATCGACGAATATGCAAAATTCATAAGAGGACAAGAACACAGCCAACTCATAATACGTACACTCATCAATTTTATTGAATGAACATGCAGAAAAATTTATTTATGAAGAACAGCCAGGCCTCTAGTATGTTCATGTGACAAAAAAACACCTAAAATTTGATGTATCAAAGAAAATAATGAAAGGGTTCAATTTGCATTCAAGAAAATCAGGCAATTTGTTCTCGTACTTTCAAGATTTAGACAACAAGAAGTCTACAACTATACTTTCTGGAGAAAAATCCAAATTTTTACTCTTACAAGCTCTTGAATAGTCTTGCATAATCCAAACTAATCTACCATATTAGCAATTAATATTGAATCTTTTCAAAATTAAAGCTTGGTACATGTTCAAACATTCACAAAGTATGAGCCCCTAGACATACAAGATGTACTACAACAAGTAAAACAAAATTAAATGACCATCTAACTATGCATCAATATATTTAATTTGAATAATAATAAAGTACGCATGTGTTTTTTACCCCTCCAGATCTTTTTACTACTATAAACATTTATATAAACGTACTATGTGTCTTCTTTTCATTATTTTAATGATGATCATTAGTAGTTTATATAAATGTTATAAGAATAAAACGTGAATAATTGAGTTTTGTTTACGCGACTTCATTAATTTCATTGAATTCACTGTTTATTTTAATATAAGCATATATGGAACCCATTATGCCATTAATTGTTATTGTAACTAATGTTAAAGGGACTTTGTGACACCATCATTAGTTAAAAACAAAATAGGGAGGGAATTTTTTGCTCATAAGAATACCACACAAAATTGAAAATTACTAAATATGACGACTCACAAAAGATTAAAGTCTTCTAAGCAATCAAACCACAAAAAATGAAAATTAGTGGAAGAGCTTAGAGCCGTTGGAGTTGATGTTTGCTTTGGTAGGACCATTGCAAGCTAAGAATTTCCATATTAGTTTTGTTTTGGGCGGCGAAATTTTCAACTAAATTATTCTTTGCACTCTTAATCATTAACGTCTCTTCCCCCTATCCATAAATACCATTAACACTTCACACTACTCTTCACTTATCCCATCACTCACACCACACACACACTCACACAGTACTCTCTTCTCTTCTTCTTCTTCTTTAGCTTAGTTTGCTACAAAAATAAAAAATAAAAAAAAGTTGTGCAAGATATAGTCATCATGACTAAGGACGTTGAGGCAGTGGTGGTGAACAAACTGAGTTTTCTGCGAAAGATTATCATGACCCTCCTCCGGCTCCGTTCTTTGACTTGGATGAACTGACCAATGGTCATTTTATAGAGCTCTTATTGCTGAATTCGTCGCTACCCTCCTCTTCCTTTATGTCTGTGTATTGACCGTCATTGGCCACACTCACCAGACTGACCCTGATGCCGGCGGGAAGGACTGTGAGAGCGTTGGCATCCTCGGCATCGCTTGGGCCTTTGGTGGCATGATCTTCATCCTTGTTTACTGCACTGCCGGTATTTCTGGTAAGACAATTTTTACTTTATTTTTTATTTTCTTTTTCACTTTAAAATGGTTGGTTGTAATTAATGAATTAGTAATGAACTCTAAAAAATGAATGATGACAGGAGGACACATAAACCCGGCAGTGACATTTGGGCTGTTCTTGGCAAGGAAGGGTGTCGCTGCTGAGAGCCTTCTTTTATATTGTAGCGCAGTGTCTTGGAGCAATCTGCGTGTTGGGGTTGGTGAAGGCTTTCCAAAAGTCATTCTATAACAGGTATGGCGGTGGAGCAAACTTTGTACATCCCGGCTACACAATTGGAGTTGGATTGGGTGCTGAAATCATTGGAACATTTGTTTTGGTATACACTGTCTTCTCAGCCACTGATCCCAAGAGAAGTGCCAGAGACTCCCATGTTCCTGTACGTACTCCCTCTCCCTCTCCCTCAACTTCAATTCACCACTCTTTGAACTTACTAATTTAGTACTTACTTTTGTATAATTAAGCTACTAATGATAGTGGTACTACTTTAAACTTTCCAAAAAAATTGAGAAATCTTTTTCATCTGCCAAAGTTATGCAACAACAATAATACCAGAGTTTTATCCTATTATAAGATCACACTTCGTTACTTTATATTTAAATCGTAACATATCTTTTTTTTTTTTTATGATTTCTTGTCAATTCTTTTCTTAGTTTTTCTCTTAATTTTTTAATTTGAATTAATAATATTTATTTTCTATATACTTATTAGTGCATTTAAACTTCTCATATTCTTTACTTTATTTTTATATATTTATTACTTATTCTATCAAATTTAAGTATGTGCTGTTGATAGACTCTACCACGCATGCATTATGCATAGTTTCATTTTAGTGTTATAGTGGAAATATTCACATCAATTTCTTGAAAGTAGTTTTATTTGTCATTATCATGGTCATGAACTTGTCTCTATATATATCCTATGCAATAATTTAAGTTATTCTTTTTTGTTTTAAATTTTATTTTTAAAGAAATAAGTAAAGAGAACAAGGACTAATCGATGAGTGGGGAAGAATCACTTATGAGATAACATGCCGAGCCAAATAATTTAATTTGAGTGGGATTAGGACTTGTGGATGGTTAATTATGCTGCCTCCAAATAAGATTTGTTTGGCCCTTGTCAAATGATTTGGTAACCTATATATAGTGACTTTTTACCATACCCTTTTCAATTTCATTATAACTTTTTTTTTCTTTATAAACAAAGTTAATTTATGATTAAGACAACTATTTGAATAGTTAAATTAAGTTATGGATAGATAGAGTGGCAACCTTATCATGAACCATTTTAAATAATATAATTTCAAAGTCCCTCTTTTTATATTTATTTATTTTTTTAATTCCATTCCTTAATTAGAGCTTATATATTTGATAATGTATTTTGTTGGGTTTCAGGCAAACAATTTGTATTTATTTATTTTTACTTAAGCACAGAATTGTTTTCTGAATGGAAATTCATAAACTTGAGCTGATTGATAATTGTGTCCGTAACTCTAAAAGGTCTTGGCTCCACTTCCCATTGGATTTGCCGTATTCATGGTCCATCTTGCTACAATCCCAATTACTGGCACTGGCATCAATCCAGCCAGAAGCTTTGGTGCTGCTGTAATCATTGGATCAGACAAAGCTTGGGATGATCAGGTAATTAATTAAGCACCCAGCAAAACAAAACAAGAATAACTGTGTGAATTGTTCATTCATTGGATCAGTTATGACTAATAATTTATGGTGTTGTACATATACAGTGGATATTCTGGCTTGGACCCGTCATTGGTGCTGCCATTGCTGCGTTATACCATGAATATATCCTTCGAGCAGGAGCATTAAGCCTTGGGATCATTCAGGAGCAATGCATAATCAAAGTCATGTCCCTTTTGCATTAAAAAGAAAATGAAATTGGATAGGGCCATCTATGCATGCATGCATGTTGTAATTGTAAATAAATTTTCGTTGGAAAAGGGGGGTTTTGCCTTTGTTTTGCTAATGTTCCATCCACTTTGCTTCGGATGTAACTTAAGCTGCAATGTGTGTGTGTGTGCGCTGTCATCTTTATCTTCGTTTTTTCTTTCAATGTTCTTATCACTTCTTTTCTTGTTTTAATTGTGTTTTTTCCATCTGTATTGATGTTGTCTCTCCTCATGAATTCAAAAAAAAAAAAGAAAAGAAGAAGAACAGTTTGTGTTTAATTAATTTTATCTAATTTGCTACTCTTATTTGTGTTTCTTTCTTCTTTTATATTTTAGGGTTTAAATACCAAAATATTTCTCTTATCATTTATTAGGGAAATTTTAGTTTACTTCTCATTAATTAACAGACTTTGTTATATAATAGTGTTAGTTGAAAATAATTGATAAGATGACAAAATAAGCCTATGAATAACCACCAAAAGCAAATAAGTCTTCTCCATGAAATCAATCAAGATCATATACATATATCTCTCTATTTGCAAATCAATCTAGATCATCTTTTTATCCAAAAAACCATTGAAAAACAGGACCCATCTAACTCAATTTTGGACTCTTTTAATGTGTGATTCTTATCCAATTCATCTTCTTACTCAAATCTCACAAAAAAGCATGCAAGTTTCACCTTCCTCAATTTTGGAATCTTTAACATCTTATGATTCTTATCACTTACACAAAGCTTCAACAAATAGTCTTTTTTTTTTGTATTTTTTTAACACACGCGCACTTTCACATGCGTTTTTAAATTTCAAATTTTAGAGTTGAATGTACGAATGTTAATTCACTAACCACTAAAGTAGCTAGGCTTAGTAGCTGCTGCTTCAACAAATTAGTCTGATTGAACTTTGATATATTTCTTGTTCTTGAATATGGCAATATGGCAAAACAAAAAAAAAAAAAAAAAAAATGGCAATATGGCAATATCACCTGTTTTAGGGATTTGTGCTTAAGAATAGATGCAGAAGTGATGTTGTAGGAATTGAAGAATACTATCATTACTTCTTAAAATATAACGAAAAAAAGTGTTTTATTTGTATAACTTTTCTTTCCGAAAATGTTGTCACAAATTTATTTGGACAAGTCATTGGAACAATTTATTTGGAAATTATAATTCTCTAAAAGAATATTTGGTGATTTTTTTCCCCTTCTGTTTTTACTTCACTCAATCAATAAATTTCGCACAAATTTAAAGCTCAAAGTGACTTAGAATGTGATCCCTATATTGAAGAAGATGAACTGTATCAAGTTGTAAACTTGTAATCCACCATCAGAACAAGAACAACAGACAATAAAATATTTTGTTTGAAAAATAAAAGGAAACATACTTAGCCTTTTTCAATGCATTAAGAATCCCATCTAATCTCGTTGCTTTGTACAAATTTCTAATAGATAACGATTCAAAGTATTATTTTATAATTTCTGGGTTCATCGGCATCTTATCCACAACTTATTTAAGTATTATAGGCACCATCACTCCAACAAATGCAAAATATTGCCAATTAATGGGGTTTTATAGAGATAGTTTTTGTTAAACGGTTCATATATGCGATTTTCGTGTATTCTTCATCGAAAAGTTAACGAAAAAATAGAAATGTATAAACGTACAACTGATTGTGTATCATTAACTATTTGTTTCATATACTAATTACCTTTCATTCTTAAACTGATTTCATACAAGTTTTTTGCTTTTGTTATATTGATCATGTAGCTCTAATAAGAGATGATGGTGAGTTAGTTGGTTTTTTTTTTTTTTTGTTGGGATTCATCTTGGAAGTGTGTAATATGATGGTTTTGATTCTTATCATTAAACAATTAAATTAGCAAAAAATAATGAACAGGTTAGGTAATAAATTGAGGCTATTGAGCCCCCAAATGCATGCCTTACTTTTTTAAAGGCAATGGTTCCCTATTCATGGTCATTTTTTTAATGATGATGGGTTTAGCTAATTCCACCTTATCTTGTCCTTTTTCATTGTTTACAATCATCAATTATTAAAAGTGACATTTCAGAAGAAAAAAATATTGGGTTGGTGAGGTTTTAGCTGTTGATCATATTCGTGAGGCAATCAAAAGTTAAAGTATTTAACAATGTTGTGTTCATTTACATCTGAGCATATGGGATTTGAGTATCCATTCCTATTTTAATTGTAACATAAAAAGATGACAAAATGGTCGGTTTGTTTTGCTATCAATCATATAATGCAAAAAACTTGGAAGTTAATTATTTGATTCTTTTTCTTTGTTTTTTTTTTTTTTTTTTTTGTTGGTTTTGATTTCTTTAACTTAGATCATTGTCCGTATGAAACTGCCGGGGTGAATTTCTTATTCATCAACTAGCCTTAGTTATAATTACCCAAAAGATTTTTTTTTTAAATCTGCATTTACTATTATTGTAATATGAAAGAGAAATTCAATATAGATCCGTTGTTCATTCCAATGCCTTCTCTTATAGGAGTATATAGTAAAAAGTGTTTAAAAAACGTTTAGTAAAAAAATATATTTGTGAGTTTTTACGAAATTCTTATTTTAAAAAATATAATAAAGTCTACATAATATGAAAGAGACCATTTCAATTTAAGTTCTAAAATATGCTAAAAAATGTTTTTCTTTTTCATCACTAGCATTAAGGAACAATTTCCAACTACACGATGAATAATGGCTTTTGAATTAAAGGTTTCGAACTACATTTCTCTATAGCGTCTAGTTTCGAACGAATACTGTAATACTGATATCACTATATTCACACTAGCTGTCGTATAAGCTATTATTCCAACTAATATGAATTGTGGTAAAAAAAAAAACCCTCAAAAACTAGTTAATGAGGCAGAGAAGTCCAAATCATATAACCTCCACGTTGAAATTCAATGCTTTCAATGAAGCATTCAAGTCCAAAACTTTGTAATTAGTTCAGATAATGTTCTTTTCTTGAGCCCATTCCTAGTGGCCGGCCCATGTTTAAGTTCTATTTGATAATTGGGCTTGGGCGACGTATTATATGTATATGCAGATTATATGTCTTCTGGGCTGTCATGTCACAGACAGACAAAACGAGGATTTGGGCTTAACAGAAATTCAATTCCAAAAAATGCATTAAGCTTACTTTTTCAAGATATGGACTTGTCTCAGACTTATTTATTTCTATTTGTCATCCCTGAGAATTAAAAAAAAAAAGGGAGAGAGAGAGAGAGAGAGGGGGAAAACACACACACACACACAGACAAATTTTGTAAGCACTACTTTTTGTGGGTGAAAATATCAGATCGATCGTACGTCTTAAAGAGTAGAAAAAGTTTTGGGGTGAATACATATGAGTTTTTAGTGATTCAAGAAAATCATATGTTTCAGAGAAAAAATTAAACTTCATATCGCTATCCTTGATGCTGCTTGAATGTACTAAGATTAAAGTTTCTTGTCTCAGAAATAATTTTGACAGAAAATTTATGATCTAACCGGGGCTACTCATTTTTGATCCTACAATTAATGTTTGAGACTCATTTTGTTTATCCCAGGAAGGATCAACTCATGTTTCAAAGTCAGCGCATTATAGCCTTATATATTCTTCATTACACTGTGTTTTTTTGGTAACGATTAATCTGTGAATTAGTGGTTGATTCAGTGTTATGGTTTGCCTAAATGAGTAAAAGTTTATCAAATCCAAATTTTCTCAAATCTCAATTTGTCAATAAGTTTATCTCGTCTAACTTGAACAATAGATTTTCGCTTAACTTAAACAAACTTTGGAGGGTTTAGAGACTGATTTTTTCGAGCTGACTCAAAAGAAGCAGACAAGAGTTTATGAATGCGCATGGAAAGGATGACCATTGTGATTAAACTACAAGAAAAAGTAAGGTTATCTTCAATGGTTCTTGCAAGGATGAATATGATGATGATGAATCCTATACTGAATATATACTCATGATGATATGCAGACGACCCTCGTGACTTCACTGAAACTTGTTCAACTCTTGAAAATGGAAAAGCCCACATTAGTATATAGAGGAATTAAAACAGATGGATGCGGCTAGCTTTCACTGGATCAATGGTATGGATAAAAGAACGATGGAAAGATGAGATGCATTTATTTATTTATTCATTTGTTTTGTTTTGTTTAGAGGAGAAGATCATGAATGTGCTTCGTGTCCCGTTTACAATCATGGCAATGGCGACATGCATGCAATATTGTAATGTTGATTTGAATGAAATAAATATGGAAATGTACATGTTGCTTGGCATGATCTTAATAAAAGCTGATAGGAAAAATGGAGAGACTGAGTTTGTAACATTGATTTCTCTGCGCTTTAGCATGCGCTTGTGGCCTTCGTAATTATGTCAAAGTCTCTACAATTCAGACAAGCTGAAAAGACTGAGAACAAGTTTTCATTCTTGTAGTATTAATTAATTACTCTCATCTTATAAAAAGTATGCAAATCTTTGGAGCTTTGCTGCGCCTTTAAGCTAAGCAAACCCCATTTATTCATCTTTAGTTTCTTTCATCATGAAGGAAAACGAAAAAATAATAATATATTTCATTATCTCAGTCGAGAATGGAGGTTTTAAGGGTCTCCTTGTTGTTGGGCACAATGATTTTGATAGATGTCCATACGGTTTATTTAAACACGGTTTAGTTATAACTTATAAGCAACATGTTTGTTTATAGTAGTTGGTTCTAAATTTGTAAATTAAAAAGAATAAAGTTGCAACACGTTGATATAGTCAGTGTACAAATTTTACCAAACCCTATAATATGAATCACATTAGAAATCATATAAAGTTAAAGTGCGCTCTTCAATGAACTAAGGAAGTTAAATCAAATATAGTGATGAAATGTAATTCATATAGCTGACATTATTTGTTTAGTAGGATAAATGCTTATTATTGTTGTTGTTCCTTATGTTCATTTACCTTATTCCCTTTGAAGTATAAATTCCCCCATCATTAATTGAATGTTCATAGTCAGAATTGGATTAACTTTCATTAATGGACAATCAACCAAAATGAAATTTTGCACTGAATAGCTTGTGGTGAAAGCATGCTTATATACAGAGAAGAATAATACAATCCATTTCCATGCACTCGATTCCTATTTGACAATGCACTCGAGTATAAACATAATTCTCAGAGCCACACCGGGAAACCCACTTCATTATAAGCTATAACATCAAAAAGAGCCAGATATCATTCCATTTAATCACTGTTCCCATTTGGATCCAGCAAAGAGAAAATGGTGAAGGCCTATTATCGCACAAAAGCAAGTTATTCAACCTAAAAATAGATCAAATTACAGCAATAACAAAGATTACATGCAGTTTTAAACTTTAATGTTTTCAAGGAATGGCAAAATACCTCAACACTTCCAAGCAATATTCTTTTAAGTAGAAATCCATCATTTGGTTTCCTCACCTTTTCAGCTATTTCTGCAATAAATTCATCTCCAAGCAACTACCACTACTCAACATCCTATAAAAGCAAAATCAACCCCCCTCAAGCATGAAATATCACAAAGTTTAAAACAGCATATATACTAGTAGAAGTTCTGATCTCCTGACATTTGAAGAGAAGGTAAACCAGAAGAGAAAAACATGACCTCCCTCACTTCTCTGATTCCATTTTTCACTCTTTCCTTGTTTACTATCATCACCAGAGCCCAAGAAAGAGCACCCCATGGGCTAGTTTATGAGAATCCTATGGCTTTCTCACCAGAAGCATATGACTTTTTCCATCCAGAGTCACAGCAGCCACAGAGCAGTAAAGGGCCGTGTTCTTCATCGGATTGCTCGACATTGCCTGAAGCAGCTACTGTGCAGTCAACTCCAGCGCATGAAAGTACATCAACGCCTGATGCTGGTAGAAAGCGAATGGATGCTGGTACCACTGTTAGCATTCCAATTGGCTTGGTTTTTGCTCTCATTCTGGGATTGTGTGTTTTCTATGTAGTTATCACTCGTCGATCCAACGCAGCTCGAGCTAAAACTGCTACCGGGCTTCAACCTGACGTTTAACATGTTATATTGTATCGCTAAAATAGGCTTGAATAACGCTATTTGCTACTTAGATGATCTTTCCTACACCCTGCCACTGCCACACCCTTATATCTTACTTGTCTTCCTATGTTACAGATATCGTTTCTATTTCAGAATTCAGTCGATTACTGTTATAGAAAATATGATTCTCACAATAATACCATAGGCCCTATAGTTCTCTTCAATTGACAAAAGCAAACAAAAAATTCAATGGTCTAGTCCTCTCTTTGCATGTTAACTCATACGCTTGGATACCTAGAGCAAACTCCACCCTGGGAAATTCTGGAATCTGGAGCAGGAAATAAAGGCAGAGAGATAAAGCCTGTTTCTGTGTTACAGTTTAGTATAATCCATTTCTGAGTGCACTAAAACCCAATAATCAATAAGCCTATGGTGTTCACAGCCATGGGACAGGGACAATAGCCTCATGATGGATGAGCCATAAATTCATCTCCAAACTCTGATGGAACCCAAGCTGCTATATCGTTCCACCGCAAATTTCAATTCAGCTTATGCAGCTGTAGAGCTCCATTAAAATGAATAATAGATCCACTCCAGTCAAAACAAGTTGAACAATCAAAATGCTAAATGACAGAAAAAAGATAGTCCCAGCTTAATAAGAGCAGATTAAAAGAACCATAAAAAAAACCTTGCAAATATATACATTACTAAGTATCAAACTTGCTAATTATGAAATGCTCCAAGTAAAGATTTTTAATCAACATGGCAATGCCATGTACACAGTACTTTTCAAGAGACTGAAGAACAGATCTGGTCTCAGAATCTCAACAAAGGAGTATGAGAGTATCTATTACAAAGTTGCAAAGCTAAGGGGACTTGCCCAATATAATGGGAAGTATACAATGCGAGACATAGCAAAGTGTGCAACACCAAACTCAAAGAGTACTATGATAACTGATGAACTTCTACAATCCACGTGAGCTGAGAGATTGGATAACTGATCCAAACGTCTGATCCACAGCTTTGTTCCATAAATGAGCAAAATCTAGACCCGGTTCCTTCTCAAAAATTGGTTCTTTCAACTGGAAAAAGGTACAAAAAGAAGTTTTTAGATGAGTAGCATATAAATGAACCATCCAAAACAAGGTCTTCAGATTCAAAGAATGGGTGGATATGGATTAATCTTAATGCAAATACACAACTATTTTCATACAAGGAGCTTCCCACATTACAGGTATGGATCTTAGGGGTGTGGATTAGTGTGTCTGATGGCATTATAATTAACATGAAGGTCTAAGAGGGAGTAATAACCACAATGCTTTCCTCCTAAGAGGCATATGTATTCTTCTGACCAAAAAACAAAGGCACAAGACTATATACATGTTGATACATTCGTCATCAGTGTATCTTCGGCAGCCTGTTTGTAAAACAGGAGAGGTTCTTGATGCTCTGGCTTCATGTTCCCAAGGAAAGATGGGCGTTGTTCCTTGTTAATCTAATCTCACAGTATCATAAAATGCATGGCAAACACATTAATTTCATTGCACTCACTGCTCCAATTAACTATTTCATTATGTTGTGATGCAGTAAATAGACGAACAAATGGAACAAGATTGACCAAGCTAGTAAGAACTCCTTCTAAAATTTTCCTTCCAAATCACTATGACTGCTAGCACCTCAAGTTCAAAAAGCGTTTTGCATATTCAAAGCCTCAATTTCTGCCAATTTTTCACTATCCGTATGCCCTTCATTTTTTACACTACGTTCTATAGATAACACATTAAAAATATAGTGGGTGTGGTGTAAAAAATTGTATGAAAATACTCCAAAACAGCCAGTTTTTCTACTTTTGCGTTTTCACCAAAACTTGTGAGCCAACCCACTAAAAATAACAAACATAATTCCTCTTGCCGAACCAATTTTCAAAAAAATGCTCCATTAGTACGACACAAAGATGATACTTTTAGCCACACAAAATGTGAAGAAAAATGACATCTTTAAAATACACAACAAAAAAACAGAAAATTTCACGTCTAAAAATCCCGCAAATCTTATTTAACATGTAAACAATAAGCAAAAATGCCATAAAAAAAAGCCACTCAATTCAATTAAGCACTATAAAATTAGGGTTTCTAAACACCCAATCATAAGAAAGTTCAAATTAAATCCAAGTTTTAACCTGAAAGTGAGGGTTAAATTGTGATCGAGTCTCAGCAATTGATCTATGGATCCTTTTACGTTGATCAAAGACAAATAAACCCGTGAATGTCACTCCCAAAGCAGCCCCAAGTAGGCGTTCCTGCGTAACATCAAATAAATCCCATGAATTTCTTCAAACCAAAAAATATATATATAAAAAAAAGGAAAATCCGAAGCCCACCCTAGCAAGAATGCTGATCATGGCTTGTCTTGAAAAATTGAACCCAAGAAATTGTGGAATGAGACCAAGCAGAGACGAAATTCACCCCACGTTTTTTTTTATTTTTTAATTTTTTAAATGTACTTCAGAAATGTTCCATTTATATATAAATCAATTTTGCATATTAGGACCCTGAACTTATTGTTATTTTAGAAGTGATTTGGAAACTAATTTTTTATTCACTATAGCTCAATTCAGCTATCTTTCATATTTTTATTATTATTAATACAATTTGATAAAAACTTTATAAAATTAATATACTAATCTTTTATATGTTATATACTAATATTTGTATTTTATACACTAATTCGTAAATTTTTTATATTTTATATACTAATTTTTAATTTTTTATACCCTAATTTTTTAAACTTTTTTATATTTTATATACTAATCTTTAATCTTTTATACCCTAATTTTTTAAACTTTATATGTTAAAATGGAATTCATATTCAACGTGGACAATGGCTCATACAATTTTTATTCATACTACTAACTGAAAAAACCATATTATAAACTGTAGTACTAAATTGATAATACTATTCTCTTTCTTTTTGGATCAATACATAATGACAGAATGGCTCTTTCAATATTTCTTCAATATCTTCTTGAGCTTTAATAAGATATATGCATTATGCAGGCCAATGGCCATCCATATTCCATCCCATTCAAGCAAAGAGATTCAGTCTTGAATGGCCCTTGTGATGATATTGTACACTTGTGCATTGTCTTTACTCTTGTCTGTACATTTTTATTCTGTAAATTTGGTGATTTTCTACATTTGTCTACACGTTAATTATATTCTGTCAAAAGTGGACTTTTTCCTGTGGATTTGTAAAATCAGTCGACATTTTAACTTGAAAATTGTTTCATTGTGCAAAATAGTTTTCAGGGATTGAGGCGGAATCCTTTTTGCCTGCTGGAGTTTCCAAGAAGTGTTGGAAACTTTTTCTTGGGTTTCTCAGTTCAAAGATTGCTTCAAGATAGTTAGAACAAAATAGGGAATTAAAGTATTTTCAATCAATATTATGGATGACAGGTTGCAATATCTTTATACAGCTTTAACAGAATATTCTCTCTGAAGATAAAAGTATTGTAATCTAAGTCATACTTTTTCTACCATTGAGAGAGAAATTTAAGCCCAGGTAAAATTTTGTTTTTGTTGTTTTGTTATGATCTGGATAGCTGTCTCCCTTGTGTCCAGGATATTATGAGAAGAGACAGATTAGAGTGGCCAGCATTTGACAGAAACTTATGGAATTAATCAATGAAGGAAAGTATCTGTTTGTTTCATTGACCATATATTCTCCATATTCAGACTTTTCTATGTCTTGTTCTCTTAAAAGTATTAGAAGCATCGCTGCTCTCTTCGTTGAGTTGAACTTTCTGTCGAAGATATATTTGACTTCAGTTTGGATGAAGAGCTTCAATTGTAGGCTGTAGCATTCACTGATTAGTAAATCCATTTCCTACTCCTATTGTGTTAAGATTAGTGTATTTGGAAGATGTCCGTTTGAAGGGATCAAGATTCAATACTTTCCAAGAGCACAGTTAGATGTATTTAATGAAACTTGGAAGATGTCCGTTTCTGAGACGAAAAGAGAGTTTTGGCCATCAAGATCTCAAAGGTTTAGAACTATTATTGCCCCATTTTTAAGCTTTATCGTTCTTTCTCTTCCTTGATGCATGCTTTGCTTGACAAGATAGTTATTGATGCAATTTCTTTTTCTGAGTTTGTCTCTGTAGTGTTCAGTTTTCGATGATCAATGTCCCCATTGAAATTTGAGTTTTAATGACTGACTGAGGTTTGGTGAGTGCAGTAAAACACTGAGGGAGAATCTATGGAACCAGAAGGAAAGAACTGTATAAAACCTGTGCTTAATTTGTGGATAATTGTTGAGAATGAGACTTCGGCTAGATTCTTGACATTGAGCCATTGTTCATGTAACATTTAGCATTCTATCGCTTGTTCTTCTTTTATTACCTCACAGAGAAAAATGCCTTGGTGGAGAATTGGAGATGACTTGAATTTTAATGAAACTTCAATCAAACCTGTTGAAGTATCAAATTTGAAAAAACCAACTAAACAGAAATTCATTGACATCTTTGGTGGTGCTGCTGTTGCTTTGGTTGTGGTCACCATTATTGCGCTTGCCTGCTTCTTCTTGAAGCGCCTTCGAAGAGCAATGAGCAGAACATTTGATGCAGACTCTTCTTTTCCATCAACTTCTGGTAATACACATATTGATTTGTGTTACTTAATTGAAACCTCTAATATGCCGTATTTTACGCTGTGTAGGATCAGAAAAGTTACTTTTATCAATTCTTGAATTGTTCCAAACTTTTATCAAAATAAGTTTTGCGTTCTTTTCTTGCAGCTGATTGGCAAAGAGCTGCTTCTACGAGTGTTGGTGGTCTCTCTGCTCAGAATCCTATTCATTTGCTACAATTAAAACTGTTGGATTTGGAGCATGCCACAGGTATATTCAGTGAGGCTAATATCATTGGAGAAGGTGCATTTGGTTTAGTTTACAAAGGACTATTAACGGATGGAACCATTGTTGCCATCAAAAGACGCCTTCATCACCCTATTCAATCCCTTCGTTACAAGGTAAAACTGCTCATCTCTAACTCATTTGCGGAAACTCTGGACAACAACATTGTCTAAATACATGTAACAAAGCTTCAGTTCTTCACTTTTTTTGGGCCCAAATTAAGCCATCGTGTTTAGCTTCTCCGGTATTAATCGTCTACTCTAATGATTCCACTTTCATGTTAGTATTGAATCTGCCTTACCTATTGATAATGAAATTTCCTTGAAGTTAGTCATTCTTAATTCAGAATATACTGACTGAACTATGTCATTTTCAGGTGAACCATACAGCCTACATCAAACATAAGAATCTTGTCAAGCTTATTGGATTTTGTGAAGAGAAACATCAGCAGTTTCTTGTCTACGAATATCTTATGAACCGAGATGTCGGGAATCATTTATATGGTGTGCCTCTCCATCTCCCTCTCTCTAGTTGTGTGTGTTTGTGTCAAACTGCATATTTGCTTAGTCTGCCAAGCAATCTAAGTGCAACTGTCCAATGTAGATGATGAAGGTTTGCCAACTGGAAAACTTGATATGCATCAAAGATTGTTGATTGCTATAGGGGCAGCAAGAGGTTTTTGTTTAACTTCTCAGCCTTTCACTACGAGCGCTTGAATTGGAATGAGATTGCTGATCAACTTCACTTTGTAATTTAAACCAGGACTTGAGCATCTTCACAGCTTTCGCCCTCCTATACTACACATGCACTTCGGAACAAGAAACGTTCTCATTGATGAAAACTTCACAGCCAAAGTGTCTGATTTTGGAGTTTTTGGATTGCTGGTGGAGGAATGTTATGCATTGCCATCTCGAGCAATCGATTGCTTTCTCGATCCACAGTGAGTTTAATCCTTCTCTTCTTTAGGTAGATTAGAAGTGGAGCATAAATAAAATCAGCATGTTTTCAAAGTTATATGATTATGCATCATTGCTTGACCTTCATGATCTCAACCCCAATAAATAAAAGGTTAAGGTCTTACAAGGACTTCTCAGAGAGAAGCGATGTATACAGCTTTGGAGTCTTTTTACTAGAGTTGATTAGCGGGCGTAAAGCGGCATTTGCCAAGAATCAATCAAATGAGCAGGAGAGCTTGGTTTGTCAGGTACAATGGCAAACAAAAATTTTGTTGCATTAACTATGTTTGTACTGATTTTGCTGAGCTTAACATTCTTGAATCTTGCATTATATATGTTTCTTTTTGAAGGCAAACAGTATCACACATTTGGGAGATTTTGTGGACAAGAAATTGAGAAACTACTGCTCAACCAAGGCTATGAAACAGCTTGTGGAGTTGGCATTGCTATGTGTAGATAACAGTAGAAGACCATCAATGAAGAATGTTGTTGATGAGTTAGAAGAGATTCATAGGACAATCAAAGGTTCTTGTACAATTGAGGAGATTGCTGCAAATGTTACTTTAGGGAGTGAACTCTTCAAGGGTTCTTCTTCCCACACTAGAAACTCTCAGCGTCCTGTTATTCCTATCATTGTTAGATAATATTATAAGGTTAGAAATTAAACAAATTTTCCATACACTAAGTTGTAATACAAATAATTGTCAGTAATACTCTCTCGTCTGATTCTAAATAGTGTCGTTCAAGGGATTTGCACATTTATTAAAAAATTACTAAAATAATTAAAAAAATATTTCAATTATGATGAATGATGAATGATGATTGGAGTTTGTACATATAAAGTAAAACTTTTATTTCTCATCTTATTTAATATAGTAATAATAGTAAATAGGGATAAAAAAAAGCAAAAATGAGTTAAAACTACATTTAATTTGAAACAATAGGGAGTAGTAATAAATAAGGTGGTTCTTGTTTTGAGCATAGTGGCCAAATCTCTTTAATTCTCCTCTATTTATCCTTTTCTCCTTGTTCTTCATGTTTTGCTGTTAATGTTGCATCATTTGCTATTGTGGTGCTTATTTTTTGTTGTTTTAGTTACTTTTAATAAGAGTAGTAATAACATGGAGCATGATTTTCTTTTATGGAAAATTGTAATTTTATTCACGTGATTTCATTATACCTCTATGTAGAGTCTGCTCATAGGATAATGATACACAGAATGAAAAATTAGAGTGAAAACGTAAAGTGATAGACAGTTATAAAAGGACAAAATTATCCATTATCCATTAGGTTCACTCATCATTTAGTTAGGGTATTAGTTTATCTTTTTATAACTGTCACGTCAGTCACTTTACGCTTTCACTCTAATTTTTCACTCCCAGTCTCCCCCTATCATTACTCCTTCTCATAACATTTTTTTTTTTTTTTATAACACACACACCCTCACATGCATACTACTCACTCCCAGTCTCCCCCTATCATTACTCCTTCTCATAACATTTTTTTTTTTTTTATAACACACACACCCTCACATGCATACTACAGGAATCGAAATTTAGACCTGTAGGTCGGGAAGCTAACTCCCTAACCACTGGGCTAGCCCCAATGACTACTCCTTCTCATAACATGCATTCACTAGAAAAATTACAATCTTACCTAGAAAAACTAGTACAATTATTTTGTTTTGCCATTAAATATACGTCCTATCATATTTTTATTTTGTCTATTTATACAATAATCTATAGTTTAGACTCTTGCATGGAAGGACGCGAATTAAGTCTGAAATACCTATTTTATACCCATATGGGCATATTTGAATTGAGCAAGAAATACCTATTTATACACTATTTTATAGTTAAGACTACGGCATGAAATGATCATAATTGATATTCTATCGTCCATACTGTATAGAAAACGAAAACTAATACTCTACGGTTTAAACCATCCTATAGTTGAATTCGAACAAATACTTTATGTTTATACTACCTTAATGGATCGTATAGTTAAATCCGAGCTAATGCTTTAAAGAACACTATACGGGATCTTCTGTCCAAAATTTTGTCTGTCTTATTCTGTACTAATTAAAACTACGTAGGGTTCACTAATCTCTTGGTTAGGGTCTAATAATTGTAAAGTAATTTTAATGATATTTATGCATTTAGTCCCTACTTTTAATGAAACTATGTAATTTTAAACGTTAGACATAATAGGATTGAATAAATATTGCACAGAGGATCTTTTCTGGACTCAAAGAACGCTACTTCACAAAATAGAAAAATGATGGATGCCCACTTGAATTTTAAGGTTTCATTAAACTTAACAAATTTATCAAATCACGAGTTTCGAAACTAGATCTTGTGCTAGTGTTGTTGTTGATTTTATTTTATTTTTAAATCTTCTACTCATAAGCCATAACTAGGGCCGAGAACGAACACGAACGTTCACGAACAAGCTCGGGCTTGACTCGATAAAAGTTCGGCTCGAGCTCGTTCATTTAATAAATGAACGAACGCGAACAAGATTTTAGGCTCGATTAATAAATGAACAATAAATGAACACATGTGTGAAAGCTCGTTTACGTTAACGAACAGCTCGTTAAAAACTCGTTCATAACTCGGTTAAAACTCGTTAAAAGCTCGGTTAAAATATTAATTATATAATATATATTGAACTTATACACGAAATAAAACTATTAAACAATAGAAATATATAATTGGGTTTTTATATATATATATTTATTGACACACAAATCATACTATACGGTAGTGAGAACGAACATAAACCTTTATGAACAAGACCGAGATCGGCTCGGTTAAAGTTCCACTGAATCTTGTCTACTTAATAAACAAGTGAACACAAACAAAACTTTACGTTAGGTTAATAAATGAATAATAAATCAACAACCAATTGAAAGATTCTTTTAGGTTGGTCAACAACTTGTTAAGAATTTAGTTAAAGTATAAATTATACAAAATAAATAATATATACCCTAAGTGAAACTCTTAAATAATAGAAAAAATCGATTTTTTATACACACAAATCATTATATATGAGTTTGAATTAAATTTGGACATTTATGTAAATAGACAAAATATATTAATTTAACTAAATTATACATTTTTATTCAAGTCGGGAAGTGTTCACGAAAAGCTCGGGCTCGTCTCGGTTCACGTAAAGCTCGGCTCGAGCTCGTTCATTTAATAAATAAACGAACACGAACAGATTTTTAGGCTCGATTAATAAACGAGCCGGGCCTGAACGGCTCGGCTTGATATCACCCCTAGCCATAACTATTCATAAACATTATATAAATAACTGCCCAGTCTACTGAAATTGTAAATAATATAAATTTATTATCTCAATTAAATAATTTAAAACTGTTACAATTTAGAATTTTAAAATTGAATTTCTTTAATAACGCATTGGTGAGGTAATTAAAGTTTGGCGGGATAGTTGAGGTAATTAAATGTCAACTCCAAAACGGTGCCGTCTTAATGTTTAGAACTTGAAGGTCCACCACATACTCCAGTGACCAGTCAGTCTCGGACAGATCTCAGTCGTACAGTCCACAGACTGACAGTTGCTCTCTCGTCGGAGTCACCGATTCGAGTCAACTCACCCCTAAACCACCGTATGCTGACTATGCCGAGTCGACTCATTTTGCTCCTCTCGCTCACTTCTCTCCTCCTGTTTTCGATTATCTTCACTCCAGCCCTATCTAAAGCCCCCGCTGCCTCCGACAATGACGACGACGACGACGAAGACCTCAGCTTCCTCGAAGACGAAGACAACGCCGCATCAAAACACTCCTCTCAGCACCATTTCAAAGAAGACGACGACGAATTTGAGGAAGAAGAAAGCTACGGCGACGATTTCGAAGTCCCCTCTAATTTCGATCACGGCGAGGGGGAAAACGACGACGAGGTCGGATTTAACTCCAATGTCGACGAGAAAGACGTCGTCGTATTGAAGGAGGGGAATTTTAGCGATTTCATAGAGAGTAATAAGTACGTGATGGTGGAATTCTACGCACCGTGGTGCGGGCATTGTAAGGCACTGGCGCCGGAGTATGCCGCAGCTGCGACACAGCTGAAGACGACGGTTGAAATTGAAAAAGTGGCGCTGGCCAAGGTGGATGCCACCGAAGAGAGTGAGCTTGCGGAGCAGTATGAAGTGCAAGGATTTCCTACTGTGCTTTTCTTTGTTGATGGAGAGCATAAACCCTACACTGGCCAACGATCCAAGTAAGAAAAAAAATATTATCCCTCTTTCTTCATGTTCATATTTAAAGGGTTTGTTATGAAATGCAAATAAAGGGAAAGCGTTAAAGGTTTGATTTTTAGCGCTTTTGGGATAAAGGTGTTTTCAAAATCTGATCTTTTTCGGGTTAGTTTTTTTCCCTACTATTTTGTTAATTCAACAAAAAATGGGTTTGGATACAAACATTGCTATACAGTACAATGCAAATCCTGTACATGATGGGATTATAGGAAATCATCTTGATAGATCTTTGGTTGAACTTTTGATTATTTAAGCGATTTTCAGTTGAACTGGTTATTGTTTAAGCTTGGTGAAACACATCCTGGTCAGAGTTTAGATTTTGTGTTTTGGTTGCTGGGTAGATGTTGATAATAAGATATTTTTGCAGAGATGCAATTGTTAATTGGATCAAGAAGAAGATAGGACCAGGTGTAGGAAATATTACTACGGTAGAGGAAGCAGAGCGCATATTAACGTCTGAGGACAAAGTTATTTTGGGCTTCCTCAGCTCATTGGTGGTATTGTTTTTTCAATTTTTAGTTTCCCATGGAATTCTAGTTGAAATGGAATGACTTTCATATTCGACACATACTATTCTTTGATTTTTGTTGCTTGAATAAATCTCGTTTGGATGGTAACATGAGCTTCACTAAAAAATAGATGAGTTTTTCGCATATCAGTTGGTTTGTTGATGTTTGCTGCTGCAAATGTTGGTACACTGCTGTAGCTTGATTATTTACAATGCATTTGGATATTGATAATTCTACGTATATCGCACGAAGATGTTGAAACTTGAAATTTCCAAGTTGTCTCATTGGTACTACCTTCTTGGGAGTTACTTGTTTTCTATCAAAACAATCACAGGGTTCTGAGAGTGATGAGCTTGCTGCTGCTTCAAAGCTTGATGATGATGTTAACTTCTACCAAACTGTTAATCCTGATGTGGCAAAGCTGTTCCACATAGAACCCAACACAGAGCGCCCTGCTCTGGTCTTGCTAAAGAAAGAGGCTGAGAAAGTGACTCAATTTGGTTAGTTGTTTCCATATTGCTGTTTTTGATGGTAATCCTCTTATAACAACTCTTAATCTGTACATTTCCCTCTTCCCGCAGATGGTCAGTTCACCAAGTCTGCAATTATTGAGTTTCTTTCAGCCAACAAGCTTGCTTTAGTGACCACTTTTACTAGAGAGAGTGCACCTCTGATTTTTGAAAGTTCAATTAAGAAACAGGTACTGCTATCATGTTACTTTTTTTTTTGGTTAGAACTTTTAATTCTGAACTTCCCCTGTATTTCATCATCAGCTGTTGCTCTTCGCTAAATCAAGTGATTCAGGCAAGGCCATCCCAACATTTCAAGAAGCAGCAAAGCTTTTCAAGGGAAAGGTACTCAATTTCGCTTGTACCTTTTCTTTTCCTGATTTGTAAACCTAAATCTGACAAACTAAATTGTAAGGTGTACCATTGGTCAACTGGGTTAAATGGCTTTTCTCTTCATTCAAACAACTTGCAAGCACGAAATAAACAACCTGAGCAGGGCTTCCTATTTCAACTTGAAGCATTTTATGCTTTTGCTTCCTGGTGTATTGAACTTTAAAATAAAGAGGGAAAAAGGATAAAATGAAATCATTGTACTGGTAGCAAAAGTTTTTGTCATTGTTCTCTGCAAAGCCAATTTGGACATATTCTCTTTTCTGCCCAAGAAATTTCCTTACCAAGCTGAAAAAATACAAGTGCAACTGTCTTGCTGTTTAAGTGTATTTTCAATCCAGAGGGATACACTTAGTTCCTAAGCATGCATTCACAAGTAGTATTGATTTTTTATGATTGGATGCAGCTTATCTTTGTATATGTGGAGATGGACAATGAAGATACTGGCAGGCCTGTCGCAGACTATTTTGGTGTGGATGGGGATGCTCCAAAGGTGTGCACTTCTTGTGAACCTCCACTTACAGTTTGTGCACACATCTTCTGCATTTATCATCTTGTTGATTTTAAGCAGAAGTAATTATCAAGTGGTTTTTCGGTTTTTGCAGGTTATTGGATTTACGGGAATTAATGATGCCAAGAAGTACATATTTGATGCAGAATTCACGTTTGAGAATATCAAGGTTCAATATCTCTTCCATATTAGTACATCATTTTCCAAATCCTCTCGCTCTGGTGCCATTTATCAAGTATGAGAATAGAAAAGAGAGAAGGGGTAAAAGGGGGGGATGTTATCTGCTTGACTTCTTTGTTTGGTGACCTGTTCTTTTCATATTTCACAACAGCGATCCTTTCTTTTTGTGCTTAGTACCTGAGTTCCACTCTTTTCATTCCATAGGCATTTGGAGCAGACTTCTTGGAAGACAAGATAAAACCATTTTATAAGTCAGATCCAATCCCTGAGACTGTAAGTGGTCATCAGCTTTTCTGTATGCTTGATTTCTCATCCAATTGTGCCAATTTAATAAACCGTCCTTATTTGTTGCGAGCTTCAGAATGATGGGGATGTCAAAATAGTTGTTGGAAATAGCTTTGACAACATTGTTTTGGACGAGTCGAAAGACGTTCTTCTGGAGGTAATCATTCTTACTGATTTGTGATACGGGAACTACTGTTTACTTTGTTGATTGTCTTGGCTAGATTTATTTCCATTGCCTTATAATGTATGCTTTGGGTTCATTTGTTTACAGATTTATGCACCGTGGTGCGGGGCTTGTCAAGCTCTAGAGCCAACATATAACAAACTTGCCAAGCACCTTCATGGAATTGAATCTCTTGTTATTGCGAAAATGGATGGAACTAAAAATGAACATCCTCGAGCCAGGGTAACTGCCGAGTCTCTCATTAAACAATTATGTGTCGGGTTCTATGCAATTCGTGTGTGATTAACAGGAACATGATTTGGAATTTGTTTTTTGTACTCTTTTTGGAACAAACATACATGTTGGTGGTTTAAGCCTTGTTGATGATAATTTAGCAACTTAAGTTCTGAAGGAAAGTTTTTCATGCTTCTTCTACTGCAGGCTGATGGTTTCCCGACACTTCTCTTCTTCCCAGCAGGAAAGAAGAGCTCTGACCCTGTAAGTTCTAGACTTTTATGGTTTTTTTTTTATAAAATATTTGAATATTCTTTGCTTTGTTGTACCTTGTCAACTCGGTAAAGCGAGGTTAAAAAGCAATGATTCCTATGATCATGCAGATTCCTTTTGAAACCGATAGAACAGTGGTGGCATTCTACAAGTTCCTGAGGCAACATGCATCTATTCCCTTCAAGCTTCAAAAACCAACTTCTATTCCAACGTCGGAAGGACATTCTGATGCTAAAGAAGGAACTAAGAGATCCAGTGCTGATGTAAAAGATGAACTATGAGGTTTTGTTAGGAAGAATACTGCTTTCTGCTTGCGTTACTAATTACTCATCAGTTACTAGAGATAGAGTACTGACTACTGAAGATGATGGATAGATGGTCTTTTGTTTTTGTGCTTTTTTCAAATAAATAAATGAAAGCCAATGATATCATTAAACAAGCAAACTGGACTGTTAGTCTGTTACAGAGATTTCCTAAGGGGAAATAGCAATATGATGATTCATAATTCATGGCTGGAACTGGAAGATGCAATACACAATAAGAGAGAAATCTTTGATAGCATCAAGACACGCATTGCAGGCTGCAGCCTTATTTGGGTCGCACCTTTCAAAATTATATCAATTCATCAATTGTTTGTTCTCCTGTCTAGTAAAACTTGTTTGTGTAAAATTGTGGCCTCAAATGGGAACAAAAACGAAAAAGAAGAAAGAAAATTGCAAATATCACGTTTTGTCTTAACTGAATAAAGCAAGAGAATTGAGTGAAGTTTACTTGTTGTAGTTTTGAGTGATATGAAAGAAAAGTGAGAAGCAAATACGCTGAATTGAAGGCTTGCAAATGTGAAAAAATCGCCATTTTCATTTCTGTTATTGCATAATCATTTAAGGAAAATAGACATTTGTGTTCTTTGAATGGAAACTCAGAAACCCACAGCTTTTATAGTTTTATTGGGGGGCGTGAAACATTTGCATGATGAGGTTTGTATGAAAAATATGTTCCAGATGGATACTCAACTTTAACTTTTGTGTTTGTGTCACAATTAAGGAATTGATTCATTCATTAATAATGCCCTTCAAAACTCAAAAGGAAGGGGGTATTAATTGGCTTTGTATAATCTTCATTTATATGGAAATCTAACAAATTAATAATAATAAACTCGTAACCATTGTGACATTAATCTTAAAGATTAGGAATTAATAATGATGTGTTTATCAATTCATTAAAAAAAATAAATTGAATAGAAAAAAAATAATTAGAGAAAAATTTAATTTTAAAATCCATAAAAAAAAAAAAAAATTCATTGGTAGCAACCCCTCAGCAGTTGACCTTGGAACCTTCCTCTTTTCTTAGTCGTTTCGTTTCGCTTCTGAGTTAAGAATTTTCATTTCATTCGTTTCACACAGAGATTCACTTCAACTTTACGCCTCTCACCATATTTATCGCTCATCCTCCAATCTAGACACTGTTTTGTTATTATCACACTTCCCATAATCACTCCACGTTCTTCTCACTCTTTCCAACACACTCACACGCCTCTATTTTCTCTCTCACACACTCACACACTCCATACTCATAACCCCTACTTTCTTGAGTTTTCTTCTAATCCTCCCATTTCACGCTCGCTAATCCTCTCTAATTCTTCCCCAGATCTCTCCTTCTAAACCCTTCTCTACTCTCTTCTCTTTTTTCCCATCGCTTTTTGTCAGATCTTCTTCAGAGAAAAAAATTTTATTTATAAATTTTGAAAAAAAAATAAAGCAAAAAGAAGTTTCTACACCGACGACAATGTCAGCATTTCACATTCTTACACTCACTTTGCTAATGGCGGCATTACTGAATGCCCCACTCACTTTCTCCGCTGATTCCAATTCACCCACTCCGTCCCCTGAACCCGTCGCTGACGTCCCTTCTCCATCTCCTACTCCTACTCCTACTCCGTCACCGTCTCCGTCGCCGTCATTTCACTCTCCTCCCTCCCCTCCTCCCTCTCCCGATTCGGCTCCGGATTCTTCTCCCGCCCCTGCACCCGCTCCCGGAACTAATGCCACCGACACCAAGAAGCCTCCTGCGCCGGAGCCTTCTGTCGCAAGCGATGTAAGAAACGAGGATGCTGCCGATGCGGAGAATGGCGACAAAGGAGGAATGAGTGGAGGACAGAAGGTGGGGATTGCCATCGGAGTGATTGCTGGAGTTTTCATTGTTGGGGCCGGAGTAGTGGTTTACAAGAAGCGGGAATCGAATATCCGGCGATCGCAGTTCGGGTATGAAGCCCGGAGGGAGATTCTCTAGACCCTTGTAGAAGAAAGAGAAATACACTATATATATAGATGCTGATTCTATATATATTTAGATTTATACAAAATCCATACATATATTGTTATCGGATCTGGTACTCTGATTCGTATAACGTAGGTAGATTTGTGTCATTGTTGAAAATCTTCTGGGGAAGGGGAAGGAGCAGGAGCAGGAGCAGTCCATTCCATGATTTGTTTCATTCTTTTTCTTGCTAATAATAATAGTGATGATTTGGTTTTTGTTTTGGAACATTCATCTTGCAAATTTCAAATTTTATTTACTTGAATTTATTTGGTTTAGTACTGTCTGTGATAGTTGAATGAATTTGGTTTTATCATTAACTAGCTGGAGGAATGAATGCATCCACTCATGTGAATTGGGTTTTATTATCGTATGAATTGGTTGAATTATACTAGTAAAGATCTAAACTTTATCATGAATAAGTGTAAAATTGGATGTCTTGATTGTGATGGAGGAATATTTAAGATTACCTATTTGATAGGATGAATGGAAAAGTACGCATCAGAAAACAGATGTTTTTCTTTAGGGGTTAGGTTCTTGATTCTTGAGGATGGTTTTGGATTGACGAAATATGATGATTATGTTTATATTTATAAAACTTTTCAAGTTACAATAATGGGAGTGGATTCATTGTCTACAGTTCCTATATTCTTCTTGTCTTTACGACCAAAATGCAAAATGATTGGAGTTTTTGCCTGTTAAGTTGCCAATTATGAAGTGCTGTTTAGTGCAGTGCAGTCTCTGAAAGTTGATTTAAATAATATAATGGGCAAAAGGGTGGTTCATTTTACCCTTTGTTGACTGTCTGCAGCGTGGCCCCAACGAGGGCCGAGGGGGGGAGAGGTGTCAATGTCATGGTGGGCTGGCATTTGGTTTGATATGTTGTATTGTACTTTGTACATTACTTCTTCATTTCTTGTCAAGTTGATGGATGGATGGTCATGGTAGTAATTAGCTTTGTTTCCTCCCATTGTGGTGGCAACCTGACATGCCATGATCACGGGTTACTTTTACAAATTACATTTTCGTGGCCATTTTCGTTAGTGGCGAATGATAATACGTCCATATGGCAAATGTTTGTTTTTGAGTCTGAGTTCTTGTAGATGTAGTATTGATTGTTTTTCGGTTGGTGACAACTTGACAATGGCCTGTTTATTGGCAACAGACAAATTTGCCTACTCCTTCTCCAATTGTCAATTGTCTCTTGCTGGTGAATGGTCGAATTTCCTAATCTTGTTTCCATTCAAATTGTGTTTTTGATCTGAGTGAGTTCAGTAGCATTGCGGGAACAGGGCTTTAGCACACATTTTTG
Organism: Ophiorrhiza pumila; assembly: GCA_016586305.1. Taxonomy (NCBI): domain Eukaryota; kingdom Viridiplantae; phylum Streptophyta; class Magnoliopsida; order Gentianales; family Rubiaceae; genus Ophiorrhiza; species Ophiorrhiza pumila. The sequence goes on along the minus strand of BLIW01000001.1, from coordinate 4,582,110 downwards.
GCTCCGTGTTGTGCGTTCAAAATCGGCAAAAACGCGCATGATTTGGTCTGCAAATACATTATTAGGATCAAAACCCAACCTGGTTTGGCGGTTGTCTGCCTGGCTCAATGATGACGGGCCAAGCTTCCCCAAAAATAGAAGTTCAGTTTGTAAGTTAAAAACTTTTAATCAATAATGACTGGCCAACAACATCAATAAACAACTAAAATGGTTCAGAATAACTAAAAAGATGCTCATAACAATGGAGCTTCTTCTACCTATGGAGTATATTGATATATTCCAGCCAAAAGTAACAAATTTGGTTTGCTTTAGATTGCCATTCACCGCATTTACGTTTCATATAACTCAAGATTTTGCCATTGATGATGCAGGAATTGCGATGTTTCTCCATACTAATACAACAATGTCCAGGATAAAAAGTTGTCATTGATGATGCAAGAACTGCGATGTTACATTACGTATCTCCATACTAATAAAAAGTTGCCATTGATGATGCAGGAATTGCGATGTTACATAACGCATCCAGGATAAAAAGTTGCCATTGATAATGTAGGAATTGCGATGTTTCATTATGTATCTCCATACTAATACAACAATGTCCACGGTAGAAAGTTGCCTAATTCCGCTATGATGGATATGATGCCTGTGACTCAAGAGAATTCGTGTATCACAATAATACATTTTGATTGCTCTTTATTTTGTGTGGAAATACAAATATATATTCAACTTTACTCTTCTGCAGGAGGGTCGACCCAACGGCCATTGTCTTTAATTAGCTGGATCAAGGAATCAGTTGCCTGATCCATAGCAATACCTCTTTTTACCACCGTCTGATAGAAAAAACAAGACACCATCAAAGTCAAGCATATTTAAATTATCATTTTAGCAATGTATGGAACAGATATCATGGATGTGAAACTTCCGTGTGTCCGGAGATTAAGGTACCTTCCCAACATAAAGGTCAATCTTCCCCGGAGCACCGCCAACATATCCAAAATCAGCATCAGCCATCTCCCCCGGTCCATTCACAATGCAACCCATAATTGCAATCTGCAGGAACAAATGAATAAGAATAAGCTGAACAAATTAACAAGAACTGCAATCTAGCCACCAAGTGCTATGGGATTAAGTATTTACTGAAACACCAGGCAAGTGTGATGTCCTCTCTCTTATTTCTGCACTTATCTCTTGAAGGTCAAATAAAGTTCGTCCGCATGATGGGCATGACACGTATTCCTGGATCATAAATTGCACACAAATAACATTAGGTGCGAATTGCTAGTCATTATACTATCACTCAATATTCTTACTATTTCCGAGCTGAATTCCTCACCGTCTTTGTATTACGCATTCTGCAACCTTGTAGCAAATTGAATGATGTGTTTCTGAGAAAATCAAAGTCCTGGTCAGGTGCTTCTAATAAGACCCCATCTCCAAGCCCATCTACCAACATGGTTCCTGCATTACTACCAGCTCCAATGACTAAATCATCCCTGCCAGTAAGAAGAGGAAACGTCATTCAAAGATCATGCTGGGACATCGTAGTCATCAACTCTTGGTTCTACAATACCTGTGAATTCCTTTGGCGAATTGAATGTGATGAATCACAGGGAAACTGAGAGAGTTTTCAGAGAGATACTCGAAAAGCCTGCAGCAGTTTGTGAGACATTATGTTAAGAGGTCAGATTATGATTGGAGAAACAAAGGGGTCCACTGCACAAATCATGCCAAGCATATGCAAAGTTTACAGGCATCCCAGTAGCTTGCACAACGGATTGTCCACTACTAGGCGACTGTTAGTGTGCATGCATTTGTTAGGATGTGTATATACGGTCATAAACTGTTGTAGATGACTAATTTTGTAACAGCCAGAACGAGGTAATAATGGGCAAACTATTGTACAATTTTGAATAGTCAGATAGAACTTTACCTCCTAGCTGCATGAACTCTGCCAATCTTTTCCTCGGTATATGGTAGGTCATGAAGAATCATTGTAACATCAACACTCTTCAGGATTTCCAGTTCTTCTTTCGATTCATCACCACGCACAGATGCAATCAATCGTGTTCCTGAAGAAAAGATTGTTAATACGGACCAACTACTGGTACTATCACATTTTAAAGCAAAGGACAGAACACAACACCTTCCTGGAGGAGCTTGTGTGCTCCACTTGATAGTTCTTTGAGAGTCACCAAAACCATGGCATGAGGTAAAGGCTTTGTTAATTGCTCTGACAAAGGTGTTATAACACCCATGCTTATGTCTATCAACCTTTTAAGAGCTAGTCTCTGGTCATGATTCAGGGAAAACAAATTAGTTATATTCTTACACTTGGAAAGAGATTAAAGCAAATAAAGCTCATTTTGTAACCAACGTCCAAATAACACACTGATGCATAAGTCCAAAAAACCTAAGAAAATACTAAAAATATTAGAAATCAATTACTGCCATTGTCAAAATGAGAAGGCAAAAGAATGATCCTCACAGCATCTTTGTTATCAACAGGAGGAAGCTCCCTTAATAAGATCGAGTCCACAGTTGCCAGATCCTATGTCAGCATAAAACTTTGTTTAAAAGCTCAAAATTTATCATAAGATCAATTACTCATTTAATTCAATAAAGGAAGTAGGAAATGACCTTAAACGGCATGCCAACAACAAGTTTTGCTGCCAAAGATCTGTATAGAAGTTCAGGCATCTGGAAAAGAAAAGCAAAATAAAAATTTTCAGTAGAAGTAAAACAGAAACAGTGAAATAAACAAAATAGACAACATAGAGGACAACTTCCAGAAAATTGCTATGACTGAAACATTGAGTTTACCTTCAACTGATTCAAGGAAACAGACATGAGAACAGAACCATCACGGTGCAGGGCGCCCCTATAATCCACCTCTTCACCCTATTGGTTGCAGGTAAATGGTTAACAGATCAATAATACAGAAAGACAAAGAGAAAGTTTACTATAAGAAGTTCCCAAAATGTAAAATTCTAACCTCCTTTTGCAGTGGCAATTGCCCTGTTCTGCGCTGGAAATCGAAGTAATGTCTATGCTTTTCTTCAAATGGCTCCTGATAAATGCCAATCACAGCTAGTCAAGTTTTCAGAAAGGTCAAATTTAAAGACTTCCTGATGCAAGTAAAGCATAGAGCCAATCACAGCTTGTCAAATTTGCATTTAGCCTACCACTCCTTGCTGAAGCTGAGCTGCTCTTGTGCCAAGGTTTGCTAGCCTTCTACAGGGGTCTATCTCCTCTTCTGGGGGTTCAGTAAGTGAAACCCTAATTGTGTCACCCAAACCATCCTGCACAGAAAAGAAACTTTGCGGTCACCATATCCCATACAAAAAAGAATAATAATGATTGACAACACTGTACTGAAAAAAAATGTAAAAACAGCCAAATCCGTTTCCTGTTAGACAATGTTCTGGAATCCACAAACTCTAAAGTCGGTAATACAAGAGATAGATAACGTGGAACCAAAAATCTGTATCTATGTTGAACTGGGATTCATCAATGATTCATTAGCACATGATCAGTTATGCATGCTAATTGAGATGATTTTTGACTAGGGAAAGGAAAAAATTGAGTACCTGGAGAAGTGTTCCGATACCAATTGCAGATTTCATGCGTCCATCCTCACCCTCACCAGCTTCAGTGACTCCCAAGTGTAAGGGGTAATCCCATCCCTGGACATACATTTCAGCTACAAGAAGTCGGTATGCCTCCACCATGATAACGGGGTTGCTTGCCTTCATTGAGAAGACAAAATTGTGGAAGTCCAACTTCCGGCAAATCCTAGCAAACTCAAATGCAGATTCAACCTGTTACAAGAAAAGATAAACCCATCACGAAAAGCTCAGTACAACACAGAATGAACTTTAGATGATTGAATAACTGCTCACCATTCCCCTTGGCGAATCCCCATAATAGCTCATTATACGATCTGAAAGGCTCCCGTGGTTTGTCCCAATGCGCATTGCCCTTCCATATTTCTTACATTTTTCGACTAAAGGAGTGAAGACCTGATGCAGCCAAAAGTAGTTCAATAGAAAATTTCATGGAAAATGCAATCTAATAGCACCTCGGCCCCCAGCAAATGCAGGGCGTTTTGGTGGAGGAAAAGACCATCTGAAGCTCCAGACATGTAATTATGTTCATTAGTGGGTATCATATGATGTAGGAACAACAATGTCTATTAGGTTTTTAATATCCAACAGTCATCTTCTTCACAAAAACAAATGGAAAGGTAGACCCTATTGCCCAAATAAAAGGAAGAAAGCACTTATTACTTTCCAGAGGCATCAAAAAAATAGAAAAAGAGATAGCTCAACTATTTTATTTAACTATAAAGGGAGAAAAGTAGTCAAGGAATTATTTCAAAATGATGCTTAATCCCAGTTTCTGCGATCAAATTTCAGATTTTTTCTTATTTTTCTTGCTAACATCATTCTCAATATTTGGAAGCGAGGACAAATGATGAAGCATAAAAATTATCTAATCACCGTGAGAATAGTTGAGTGGCCTGACCTGCTCAATATGCTCAAGTTCTTTCTGATATTCATCTTCTGTGTACTCTAGCTGCTCAAATTGGGCTCGCCTGTCAGCTGAAAGAAACCATCTAGTCAGATGAAAGTGGGATTTCATATTTGGCCTCTAAAGAATGAATAACTCCCGGAATAGACTCTGAAAGAGTACCAAAGTTCCCTGGGTTGACTCGAATTTTGTCAAAGCACTCAGCAACTCGCAGTGCAACAGAAGGAGCAAAATGTATATCCGCCACAAGAGGGATATTGTAACTGCAAAATGTAGCATTTAATATGCTTCCAAAAATTGCAGATAAAAGTTATTACAAATATCAATTTAAAAGAGATGCCTACTTCTTTTGCACAAGTGTGTTTTTAATATCATAACATGCATCTGCTTCTTTCTTCCCTTGAACTGTTATTCGAACAATGTCTGCTCCTTTATCAGCTATTCTCATCACCTGTCACAAGTAGCAGTTAACCTGAGGATTAGTGGTTCAACTGAAGATGTCATAACACCACAGGCATGCCAATGATTCTAAACATGCTCAACTGTTTTCATCGTGTTTCTTTTCTAGCTTATGGCCTTAATTTGTTCTTGTAAAATCTTCCATTGCTTTCAAACAGTGTTAATGCACTAAGTCAAGAAATGATACTAAAAAATTTTTGGAGCATCAATGAAATAAACAAGTGGCTGATAATCAGAATTTCATATGAAAGCATAAGATATTAGAATAAATGGAACCTCTTCAACTGTCCCAGCAACATCTTTAGTGTCTGATGTAGTCATTGTTTGAATTCGGATAGGATGGTCACTACCGAGGGCCACGTTACCAACCATCACTGTGCGGGTTTTTCTCCTGATGGTTTTGTGTATGGATTCACAATATTTTTGTCTAGGAACTACATTAAGAAAGTCATCATCAGATTACTTATTGAAGGAAACAATAGTTGATATTCCTGCAGTAGCAGAACATTGAAAAGTCGCAAAAATTAAATCTTGATCTCTGATTACAAATGTCATCTCTGATTACAAATGTCGCTACCACTGTAAACTCTCATTTCTCAACCAAGATTAACGTGGGTTTTAGAAATTATGACCATAAAAATTGCTAACCCAAACGCAGAAGCCTCACAGAGTTTTTGCTATGATGTTTTAGCTAATGCAAGTAAGCTACAAATGAAGATTTCAAAACAATCCATCCCAGAACAGTCCAGTGAACAAAAATTTTTACCTAATAGTGGACTCCCATCTGATGCAGGCTCAAGCTCAACAGTTTCTGGATGATGATTCGAACTTCTGATCACAGAAACCTTGGCTCGACGAAATTTAACCTTTTGTACATTCGAAACTCTAATAAACTCCATGCTTTTGGCAAACCCCAATCCATTTTCCTTGCTCTTTAGACTAGTAAAAGAAGCTGGAACAGCACCAGTCGCCATTTTACTCCCAAAGTCTCAACCTTTGGCACTTCTGCACAAACAAGAACAGAAATTTTCAATTACCAAACAGAATTTTCACTCACACATGATGGGCTGCTGACCAATCATATAGTATTAAACATGTAGAATAATCCCTGAAAAGGGAATAAATTTCTTTAAATTGGGTTCATTTCCAACTGTAAATCAAGCCTAAAGGAAACCCAACTCACAGTAGAATTCAACCCCAAATAAAAAGTTTCCCTAAAGTATTCGGCAGCACAATTCAGCTATAAAAACAACTTACCAAAAAAACACTTACTATAAATTGGTTTAGCTATGTTTATAGAGAAAACCCAACTTGAATAATGATTGTACTGACCTTTAGGAGTTAGGACTAGTTCTTGATGATGAAGGTTGAGGCAACAGAATGATTCCTTTTGAGGTGGAAGAATCCAGAGAAAGAAAAAAAGACAATTTTTTTAATGGTGGTTGGAGGAATTTGAGGAGGAAAAACAAAGAAATGAGAGTTTCAGAAAAAAATTGAGGGACTAGATTATACTTATATATTACCAGCTTATCAGTTGAAAGCTATGGCAATACAAGCTGAGTTGAGCTAACTCAATGCTCCATTGGAAGAAGACAAATTACATTTCCACAGCATCTTCTTTTTTTTTTTTTTTAAATTTCATTTTCTCAATTTTGGTGGCTATGCATTTACCATAAAATACTGAAGTTGTTAAATATTTATATGTTGGGCCCTTGTATTATGGCTTGATTTTGCTTTTGGCCCCAGTTTGGGAAAATTACTACGACAAAAAAGTTATAGAGATATTTTAAAAAATTTGAAACCCAAAATTATCATTCTATATGATAATACCTTAGAATGAACTTCACTTGTAAAAAAATAAAGGAAGTCTCCTGTAAAACGGTCCTATATATACAGCGTAACACGCACATATTTTTTTTTAACGTATCAATTTTCATTTCATAATAATACGTTATACATTATAAGCCAATCATATTGTTTTCATACTCCATACTTCATACATTACCAATCGTAATGATTTCATGCTTCTTCAGATTTTATACGTTATAAGTCAATCATAAATCTTAATGCCTTCATACTTCTTCATAATGTCTTCATACTCTATACTTCATATTTTTTCATAATGTTTTCATACTCTATACTTCATACTTCTTCAGATTTCATACGTTATACGTCAATCATAATGACTTTATACTTTTTCAGATTTCATATGTTATACACCAATCATAATAATTTATACGTGAAGTGTGTTATAGTGTGCGTGGGGGTGTATCATTAATTCTGTCCCATACATACGACTGTATCAAATGAATTTTTGTGAAAAGAAAATTTGATTAAAATTTACGAAAACAAATTCATGAAAACTAGTTTATAATTTTTTAAAGTGCTAAAGTTTTGTAATATTTGATATACTAATTCATTAATCTATAATTGTTTGAAAAGATATATGTTGGGATATCTATGTTCATGCAAATTCTTAATTATAATTTGATTTGTTTTCTTAAAATCACTTTCTTGATTGATTTTGTTTAGTATTGTTGTTTTTATTTTTTTGAGGGTGTCTTTTGAAATATGAAATTTTATTCCACATTGTGGATGAGGAATATTTTTTTTGTTAATTCATTTGATTTAGGTAGTGAAGTTTGAAAAAATGTTCTCTGCTGTATCCCTCTGACTTTCTATTCCAACTGGAAAACTTGGACTGAAAAATTCTGAATTTTTGGTTTGCACAGTAAAAAAAAAATTTCAAGGGGGGAAATCCAAAATTAAACAAAAATACAAGGATTCGTATGCAACATTTCAAGGTATCTTTATACAGCAGCGCAAGATTATTCCGTTGCAGGAGCGCGCGCCCAAACAGAAAGGAATTAACCGCTATACGCCTATACGAACATCGTGGTGCACGAGGGAAGTTGACGTGGCGCATGCTGATTGGGATTTGTCGGAGAACCATTGACGGCCTAGTAGTACTCGAAAGATTCCCGGTTGATTATATTTTGTAGTTTTTGTTGGAGAAAATAAGAATATTAAAAACGAGGGCACGAGAAGCACGAAACATATTTTCCAATAATTCGTGCTGGAACACGTGAGATGAACCTCAACAGAGTTGTCAATTCTGACTCTTTTGCTCAAACTAAAATTAAATAAATCCAATGAATGAATGTATACAATTACGAGTCAAGATTCAAGAATGGTAGCCAATTGTTTGACTAAACTCATTATTTACCATTTTTCATTCTTAAACTAATGTCCTGTTATAATCATTATCAATCCCTTATTTTTATAATTTATGTTTCACTGTAATACGGTTTGAAAAGAGTTTTTGCTAGAAAACAAAAATGATTTAAGAGAAAGGAAAAAAGAAAATTCTTTATAGTAATTAAAAACCACAAGATAATATCTTTATAAGTTTTTCCAAATTAAAATACTCATTATTCTTTGAATTTTGAAGAGATTATCAATGAGGATAGGTAAGCTATTTAATAAGTGCAAATGTATATAAAGTATGATCCAATCATTTCTCTTCTATTTTTCAATGTGACAAAGTATGATTCATATTCTTCTCTATTTGACAATCGCAAAATATGATTCAAGCACGTTTTGGAATAAAAGCCCCGATTCATATATGAAACGTAAATCATATGTAAAACAGATAACTAATGACTATTGAAATCGTAATTTTAACATCTCACACTTATATTGTATATTGAAATCGCGATTAACTCCCGTTTCGTATATGAATTGATTTAGAGGATGCCAGCTGAGAGACCAACTTAAATCTTAGATATTGTTGTATTAATATATAAAGGTGGTAAAATAATTGCTTTAGAATAGTCCAATAATCCAATTGAGACTAAAACTAGCAAAGGTTGGTGACTACTCTTGCCTTCTTTGTCTTTATACTGACAAAGACAGGGACCTAAAGAAGGCAAAGTAATCAACCAGTTGGCCTGGCCAAAATTTAAAACAATGTGTCACACTGTCTCTCTATGCTCTCCTTAGATCAAGGATGTTAATGTTTTAGGATTAGGCAAAGCATCAGCCTTGACATAAAGAAAATTTTCTTTGTATGATCCACCTGCATTAAAAGTATAAGAAAGTATCATAAAGGCTCTTTAATAGGTTTTGTCATCCCTATTGATGCTAATACCAAATGCACAGTAGCATAGGGTATATTTTTACAAATGAATTCAAACCACTTTTACCAATCCTTGTGCAGATACTATCCACCAACCAAACTAACAAATTCTACTACTACTACTACCAAAGAAATTACTCCCAGATACAAAGAAAGCAGTGAAAAGAAGAATGCGCTTCTTCATACGATGGTAGGGATCTGCTATGAAGCATAAGAATTTGGAGACCCGCTTGCTCACCAGGGCATACCACATAGTGATTGAACGCCCCCAAACCATGTAAAAGCAGGTGGTCATCACATGACCGTCAATCTCAAAAGTAAGGCCTTGAGAAGTTTGGATAATGCTCTTCAAAAGCCAGAAGCATCAGAAAGCTAGCTTTTTGATATCAAAGAATGCTTCACCGCAACATGCAGTGCTTCATGAGATGTATCCCTCCTGCTCCTGAAGAAGCCTAGCTGAAGACTTCGCGTCCAGATAAAGAGAGTTCACTTCTTCGAGGTCCGCCTGTCGAACATATAAGAATTATTAACTCACACCTGATTCTATTTATGTAATCACCAAGCTTTATTTGCTTGCATAGATTTGGAATTGGAAAGGAAAAACTCTTTTTTTTACACCCCTTACTCTATACTAAACCCCCTTATCGGGTGCCAAAATTCTGTTAGAATTCAATTGATCCAGTTCCAACTCCAGTATCCACTTCAAGTAAACAAAAGAATTGTGAACAATTGACAGGACAATACCTTGCATATGTTATCACGACCATTCATCTTAGCCACAACACTAGCAGGAGATAACAACTGAACAGCATGCCTGAAGAAAAAGCAAAATTTGAACCAAGTGTAAGTACTTTAGAACAAGATACAAAACAACAATTAACTCCCCCAAAAAGTTTACACAGACCTTAAAGATGCTTGACGTCCAATCTCACCAAGGTATGCCAGACTTTCTTCATCTATAACTAGTTCCTCCACCTGTGCACGGATAGCTAATATCTGGCCAAAAATCACAATAGCAACATCAGAAACAGATACAAAACGATGCCCAGCAAGACAGACATGTTACAAAATAGGGACTTGGAACCTGTATCATCTCCGCTGGACCATAGGTTTCGGTTCGTACAATCACCAATCGGTCTAGTAAATCTAGTGGTATGCCATGAGGACTGTTCATCTCTGTTCCTCTGCACAAAAGAAGATGTCAGCTTAGCAATACTAGGATAAACAAACACACAAACTAATTGTCTAAACATAGGTTGTATAGTCATAATCTAATCTTATAATGCCAACACTATTAACAAAAACTCTGACTGGCAAATTACTCCATTTACATCAAGACATACAAAATCTTTAATTGCTATCTGTGAACAGAGTACAAAATTGCAGAACAGAATCACCTTTGCAGAAAGATTTATTTTCACTTAACAAAATCAATCAGTAAATCATATCTCAGTTGTGTCTTGATCATATAGGATGCACTCGCAAATGAACTGACATTCCATAAACACAGATTAAAGAATAACTTTGAATGGTAAACTGGCTTAAGACTAGGTTTTGCAGCAGTTAAAAAAATAAAAGAAAAAAAAAATCAAATTACTAAAAGAAATGAAAGGGCCCAATAAATATACTGGAAATACATTCAAAGGATGCCACAAACCTGACATTGCATATCCCCCTATTTGTGGCAAAAATCACTATTGGTGACAAAGAACTTTCCAGAGCACGATTCAAATATGAAAAGCATTCCATATCCAGCATATGAACCTGTAAATGATGTTTTGCATGTTAAAAGAACATAGAAGACACCACCAAAAATGTAATACTTTTTTCCCATATAACTTGAATCATAATTGGCAACATCCAAAATTATATATGAGAAATTTTAGATAAGAGAAGAACCTCATCAATAAATAAAACCCCAGGAACAAGCTCTGCCACACCTTCATCAATATAACGGTTAACAACCTGCAATCAACTTCTTGTGTTAGATGTAGTAGCATAAAACAGAACTGCAAATGCAAGCATTATTGTGCATAAGCAAAGAGGCAATAACCCTACTCCCCGAACAAGTAAATGTTTAATGAGGAATAGACGAGGCTGACTAATAATAAACCACTGAACTTGGGTTTACGAGTTAATTAGCATACAGAAATATATATGCATCTTTCAAGCAAGAAGCAATACCCATTTCCAGAAAATCACAGAAGAAATCATTTCAATAATCCTGTATGTAAAGTACCTTATTTATTTCTTGTCGTAACTTGTCAGTGATTTCTGTTTTTCTTGGTTTCATCATCTGGCCCATCAGAGACAATATGTCTTGCCCTCCTTGAGGCCTTGCATTTGCAGCATCAAGATCATGCAATGTAACATCCTGACAAGGAATAAAATATTACGCTTGAAACGTGGAAGCAACAAAATGCATGCAGATTACCAAGATTTCATACAAAGTCAAAGAATTCTGGAATTTATGACTCCAAAATGCACAAAAAGAAGCTTCCACTATCCTCGACATAAGGGGAAATATAGACATCTAAGGGCTGACATCTACTTTTAGAAGAACTCTGCATAAAGCATCAGATGTTCTGGCACTTCAGAGAGTGACAATATTTAAGATGGCACTACGAAAGAAATTCTACCAAGTCAGCAGACAACATGGAATCCAAGAACACCTCAAATTAGTTGGCTGATTGACTCAGAATTGTCTTAAGATCATAAAGAGAAGCATTTTCATGATTCACGCACCTGGACTATCTCCTTCTTTTTGTGAACCTCCCCTTTAGGTAATGGGACATATTCCTCTGCCTCAAGATCAAATTCAGTAGCAAAAGCATCACTCCTGCCCACCCTTTTAACTGCTCCACTATTTGCTTCGATATATATGACATCACCAACTGCTACCTGTAACAGGTGTTCTTTGCATTATTAGAGGAGCAAAAGACATATGACATCTGGATGTTCCACTTAATTGTAACAGTTGGACAAACAAAAAGTGAAGCAAAGCTAACTTTTGCAACTATTTGCTACACATTCTGGTAATATAATGTCAATTGAGCAAATGAATATAAAGTCATAACCTTTTCTTTAATCAACGCATCATATATTGTTGGGTCCAGCTTCAACTGCTTGGTTCCTTTGACAGTTTTCAAACCAATAATAACATGGCTAATGCTTTTGCCATATCCCCCAGTGACACTTTCAGTCTCTTCAGGTGACAGCTCGGTGACCTATAACACAGCATTTTGAGAACTTGGAAAACAAATGTGCCAAGCATCAATGCGCAACAAGCCAAAATTAAATTTTGTTGAGAATAGAAGAGTAACTTGCCTCTCCTTCATAAACTTCCTTATTTTCCTTGATACGGAGACCAATAGCCCGACGGAAATTCTCCATCAGAACCTCCGTCTTCTTTACTTCAGATGAATATACTTCTGATCCCACCATCGGGCAGAATGGAACCTGCATTGTCCCAAATTTAAGATACGAAAAAATACTCATTGCAACTTACCTACTGCATACTGCAACTGAAATAACAACCCAAATACAAACATTTTGCATACAACACTATGGTTTAACAAGTAACTCAAGATCATATGCTCATCAACTAAGCACGAAATGAAAAATATAATAATAATAATAATAATGATAAGACAGAAACAAGTTTAGAGTACCTTGCTCCCAAGTTCTTGGGATATGCCAAGGGCAAGAGCTGTTTTACCAGTACCAGGGGGTCCAGCAAATAGAAGTGCCCTCCCTGCCATCTTCTTTTGGCGAATCATATCAACAACGAGGCCAGCAGCTTCTCTAGCCGAAGCCTGGCCAACAAATCCAGAAGCCAAAGGCATTGCTTTTCCATTGGGCTGTCAGCAACACCAACAACCCACCAAAAAAAAAAAAAAACTCTTTAATCAATCATATCAAGAAATCTCATCTCAACTTCAAGTGGGTTTGCCATACGGACCACTAAATTGCTAAAATGCAGCTTAAAAAAAACCAAATCAGCAATAAAGATGCAACCTTTCAATATGCGAAACCCAATAACCTTGTCTTTTTTGGGAAGTATAATCACTAAAACCCTAAACCTTAAACCCAAAACCCAGAGTAACCAAAGCAACAAAGATTTTAACTTTAAACATGAAACTTAAGCTCATAAATTTCTCTGAATCATTGAAAAAAAAGCAAAAAAAATGTTATTTTTATTCGTTTAAAGCCTAAAACTAAATAGTTTATGATACCTCAAGGCCAAGGCCCTTAATGTGAGTATGAGTGGCTATTCTCTGCTTCTTTGTAGTGGATTGCACCTCTTCTATCTTCATCTTCTCACTCTGTTTTTGCCCTTATTCCTTCTCTTTTTTTTTCCCTCTCTTCTGACTTCTGAGCTTCCCTTTTGTTCCCTTTGATAATTTTGTAGAAGAAGAAGAAAAGAAAATTTCGTTAAGCTGGGCTGGACTGGAGGCGAATTTGGTTTTGAAGGAGAAGAAAAGAAAATTTGCAAGAAACTCCTTCAACTTTAACTTCTTTCTCACTTTGGGCCCTTATATTATATTATAGTATTTCGTGGCTCGGCTCCTATTCGAATCTTTTATTGGAGTTTGGGGTTGAGAAATTGCATATGAGATTTTTTTGTTTAAAATTATCATTCTTTCGTTAAATAATGTCCATGACCTGCATGTGAGTCATTTTTTAGGGGTAAAAAGGGAACTACAAGATAATATGTGCATTTTCAATTTTTTCTGTGACTCTTATCTTCTTCACCCAACCCTTCCATCTCTATCAATGCATCGCTGCCCCCGCCGCTTACCAATTTTGTTTCAAGATAAATGGTGGATATCTTCATTTTCCCGTCGTCAAACCCATATTCATTTCCTTAAAAGTTAAAACCCTCCACTAAAACATAATCATTAAAGTTAAAAACTTTGATTTTTTTTTTCGAATGAGCATTAGGGCATAATTTTCTTTTCTTTGATCTGCTATGCAAATCATGTACCATTTAGGCAAGTGAGTCACTCTCTGATTGAATCACTTAATATACAAAGCAAATGATAAATTCTATTAATTTTTAAAAGATGAAAAAGAAAGGTAATCTGTAAATGAAAACTTGGATTTACATCTGCCCATATCCTATCCACCAAAATAATTAAGTAAATTTGAACTCATTACTGAGGATCGCAAAATTGGTGGTTACTTATAAGTTTTGAAATTCACAATAAGGATTACTCAATTTATTTTCCAATTACCAAGAAGTCACCAACATAAATCATCTCATTCTCACCATTAAATCCTCCTCCTCCCTGTTGCTGCTAGGCCATTGATGAGTGCTCATAGCAAGACATTTAAAGTGGTGGGTGAACCACTGGCATCACCATAGCTACCGCCTCATACTCCATCCCAAATTCCCAACCCTCTACTTTGGCAAGGCAATAGATAACTTGGGTATCATTTTGAAATTGATATGTGAAAAATTCTAGCAGGCAATGGACAAGAATCTAATATTTCATAATTAATTTCTCGGCATGAAAGCAATTGCAAAGAAAAGCAATCAAAATATCTATTCCATCTGCAAAGTGTCGATGGGATGATGCTCTAGCTTCTGTTTCTTGAGCACTACCATTGCATATTCTCTCAGAAGTATCAACTGAAATTGGGTGAAACATCACTAATTTTTTCTTTGGAACATTTGACTTCAGATGAAAGGATTTCAATTGATTTATCTCTTTCACATGGTAATGCATCTAATACCCTCTCTATTGTGACTGCAACACCAGGAAACAAGGGATAAGAATGTAGAATTTCATGGCCAAACTCTCTTGATTTAATTTCATGAGAAGAATAGCAAAAAGAATATATGTTCTTACCATCCCTTGCCAGTTGTTGATGTAAACAATCGAGAATTGTGGGGTGGTGCCAAATTTTTGGTAGTAATTGGCGGTGGCAGAGGTAAAAGATGAGAGGTAAAAGATGAAGGAAAAAAATTATGAAAACCCTAAAATTCGTCGTTCCCTTTTTACCCTTAAACAAAGAGTCAAGTGCGCTTCTCGTGAAGAAGGATCCAAATTTTACACGTTTAGAGTGTGAGGGATAAATTTTTTACATTTTAAATGTGAGGGACAAAATTGATCAAAAGGCAATATGTGAGGGACATTTCTGTTGATTTTCCCTTTTTTTTTTTGTTAGTATCTAATAATTGTAAAGTAATTTTAATAATATTTATATTTTTAGGTTTTAATTATAGTGAAACTAAATTAAAACTATATAATAGAATTCACTCTTTTTTTTTGTTAGTGAATAATAATTGTAAAGTAATTTTAGTAATATTTATATTTTTAGTTTCTAGTTATAGTGAAACTACATCATTTTGAATATTAGACAGAATATGACAGAATAATATTGAACGAACGATCTGGACTCAAAAAATTGGAATAAATTCCATATTTGATATTTGATTCGATGTTATGAATGTAAAAAGAATTTAAATTGAAGCTGACAAAAAAATGATGAATTTTTCATTGTTGAATAGTTTGGAAGGTTTTACCTTTTGAATTTAGAGAGACTAAAATAAATTTAAAATATGCTTTTATACTTAAATGGTACCATCTCCTCCATTATCCCAACTTTATTACTTATATACTCTCCTCACAACCTGTTGTAAAATTTAAAAATTTGGAAGGTTTTGCTTTTCATGTATTTAGTTTTTCTTTTTTTCCCCCATAATATATGAGTTTACATATATCCTTTTGAAAAATATATACATGTATCATTTTTTTTAAGATTGATTTTTTTTAAAGAAATCTCATTTCATCAGCTTCTTTAACGAAAGATATATACATGTCATCGTCGAACAACGTATAGGTACATTATCTTTATTAAAAAAGCAAGCGAAATTGAATGAAAGAATAAATTTAGTACAATTTTTTAATACAGAGTGATTAAATTACATAATTTTAAATGTAAGTGATGAAAAACGTTTTTCCAACGTAATGATAACGTGTCGCATTCATAGGACATGTCTGCAATTCAATCATCTTGATTAAAGAAGAGAGAAACACAGGCAACTCTATCCAGAAGATAACTATTTTACAGTGAAGTCAAAACTTAACATAAATTTTCAGTTGTCAGGGAAATACTGTCTTTCAAATGCATAATTTCACAAAAATTGAGGTTACACATTCAACAGTCAACACCTTAAACAACTTATGATGCAGCACTTCCATCTTCTAAAAGAGAGTGTCTCTCAAGGATTGCAACAGTCTCCTCCTTGGCACTGCAAAAACAACAAGTTTATCAACATTTATGCACTAAAAGGAAGTCAAAATCTAATGATTAGCTGTTGAAAACAAGATAGATGTGTGCCTTAGTCCAGTGATCTTGGTCCAAAACCTCTCGCTCGCATTAATCAGAGTAATTTGCATTAACAATATGGTGTAATGCATGGAGTTATTTCACCCCTTTCCCAGTTTGATTAAACAGAAATAGATATTTTAAGAGATGGATCTCTAGTCCTTGAGAAATGCTTATTCTCTTTTCTGTGTAATTTTTTTTAGAAAGGTGAAAAGAAACCGAGTTTGAAGGGTTGAAGTAGGCAATATGCAGAATGCACATGCATGTATACATAGAATGCAGACCTAACAAGACTTTTTAAATGTTTCCTTGTTAAACATTCATACTTCCCAACCAGCAGATTTCTAGAATTATTTTTATATGGAAGGATGGATTATATAACCTCATGGGAAGACTTAAAATCCAAAGAGCAACAAAACCAACCTCCCAGGTCTGAGAATCTTGAACTTTCCTATCTTAGTGAGGTCCACAACTGTTGATCCTGCCCGACCTGATGGCAAAATACCACCATCATAGACGCATGCACAATGCTCCCACAGGTTTTCAAAATCTTTAATGTCTACACTACTTGGCTGCCCGCTGAGGTTTGCACTAGTAAGGGCCAGTGCACTTCGAGAACCACGAGAAATGAGCCTAATAAATTTACAGTCAGGCACTCGTACCCCAATGCTATCCAATCCGGGGTTCAATGACTTCTCAAGAATACTTGACTCCCCTGTAAGATATTTAAAGTTTATGCTTACTAAAGGGTTAAAGGTTAAAAGAGTTTCAAAGTCAACAGTTCAACATGATTCAAAAAATTTAACAAAACGTCTCAAGATATCAGGGAAAAATAAATTTATAAGTAATTTTTCAGACAAAAGAAAAATAAGCTAATTTGGTATGATCTTAAAAAATAATCACATTAAATGAAACAAAGCATTCAACCACTAACCTCGCCTCAGTACCACGGTTACAGGCCCTGGAAGGAGACAATCCAGTAAACCAGGAGGCAAATGTTCTGTGACAGCAAAGCGTTCAATGTCCTCAACATCTCCAACACAAATTGCTAGTGGACTCGTATATTTACGACCTTTAATCTCATAAATCTGGTTAACTGCTTCAACAGAGCTGCTTAAAGCCATATGTTGAAATAAATCACGAGGTCATAGGCTACAAGAAAGAGAATGTGTAAAGGGGGGGATATTACTGGTGTTGACCTTAGCCTGGAATGCAGATTTCATTAATAGAAGTAACAAAGTAAAGCTATCTCTACCAGACATCAATACATGTCTAAGTCAATCTAAAGAACCAGAATAGGATATCAATATACTCAATTAAATTTTTTTTCCTCATCTGCAGCTTCATTCTAGAGTTTTGGCATAATAACCAAACTTCATTATTCTCTGATTTAAATGCATCAATAAGCATTTTGGCTGCTACCCAAAAGAGAAGAACTTTTCACATTCCCTTGAACAGTGTAACTTCATTTGCACAAGCATAATTCACTAATTTCAACAAGAACCTTTAATCCGGTATACTCCACAAATATGTGTATTCATCTACGAATTGACCTTTGTTTTTCGCAATTGCTTCAATAGGTTATACAGGTTAAATTCCCGATTATTTGGAACTAAATAGATATTGTGATTCAATTGCTTAATTTCTGGATTTGAATCAAACATTCCTAAACACAGGAGTCCCAGCATAGAATTTACACAACTAAAGACATATCCTGGATACAAACAGACAACATGGGACAAATTTCTTATTCGAATTGGTTAAAACAAAGAAAGATTTCAACTCTGCGAATGCCATTATTTACAGGCAACAGAACAACACAATAACAAAACTACATGATTAAATGTAACAGGAAATAAGCTGCTGGAGGGAAAGCAGGAAAGTACCAAGCATCACAAGCAAACCCATAAAGGGTATCAGTAGGCACAGCAATGACCTTTCCAGCTTTGATAGCTTCAACAGCTTCTTGAGCACAATCCTCCGTAGCAGGATGCACCAAACCCATCTTGCTTTCCGCGGTCCAAGCCATATTCCTCACACTAGCCACCGCCCCTCTCAACCCTCTTCTCCTATGTTGCAATATCTTCAAAAACCCAATCTTTTGCACCCCTGGAAAGTGGAAACATAGAGCTTAATAATCAGAATCTTTCACAAATACAGTCAAACATGCATAATATAGACCCAGAATTTTTTTAAAAAAAAATTACAAGAAGTGAGAAGAGGGAGGGACTGACAACTAAAAGTGTGATGGCGAAGCACCTAGGGAAGAATGGAAGAGAGGGTTGAAGAGTGGAAGTGCTTGAGATGTTATTCTTGTGGAAGTGATAACCATTAGAGTGTCTGCTCTTCAGTTTGGGTTTGTAAGGAGAATTCGGTTACTCTGTTAAGAAGTTAGAACTTCCAATTGGGCGGCAGTCAACTCTACTTTATAGTTTATACACATTTATACAACGCCAAAGATAGAGCTAAGCCCTATTGACTTAATCCATAAAAACATGGACGTTTTGGTAAACATTTTAAGCTATAGTTTGGATGATGTTATGAACATATTGTGAATGTCCATCTAAATACACTATGTTCTACTACTTTATCTCTCATTAGTCCTACAACTCATGTAACATTATCCCATTATCACCCATTACTTTGTAACCTATGTAACTTATGTAACTCTTGGTGTTTTCATTTAGCACATTGTAAGTTACAAGGTACCTCAAGCCTATAAATAGAGGATTATGTGAAAGAGATAGATGGTTAAAAGGCTTGCTACATTTTGTTCTACTTTGCTCTATACTACTCTCTATCTTTCTAGCATTTTTCATACTTGTTTCATATTTGATAGTAGTAGTTGTAACATAAGATTTATATCTCTACTTTGTAGTAGTGGTATAACAACTTGTTACACAATATAATACTACAAGTTTGTAGTATTTTTATAATACGTTATCAGCACGAATTCTCTACCAATTGAGAATGTTGGAGCAAATCAAATTCAAGTTGCATATTGAAAGAATTGTTAAGTGTAGGTTTGGAATTTTGGTAAGTTTATATGGTAATACTTTTCATTTTCAATTAATTTATTTTCTACTATGAATTTGTACTATTGGATATAATATATTGAATATTATATATGGATTAATTTGAAAGAAAAATTCAACCACTTGAAGTTGGTTGTCATTTCAAAAGCACGGCATATTTGATAAAAATATGTCATATAATCAAAATAATGATTACCGTGACAAGAAATAAAATAACCTCCAGAGGTGGGTTAATGAAATTGAAAGAAAGAAAAATGACAAAAGAATTACTACCAATGTGGTATGGTATAGAATATCATTGGACTCGTACCTGTCGTACTGCAAAGCATATCGTTAAGCTTTATCATACATCATTGAAAAATAAATGCCACAATGTTGAGATAAATTTTATTGATAAAATATTATTATAATGCTAACATGATAAATATCGACATAGCAAATTATTATTGTTAACACCCTGAAGGTGTAATATAATCATATTTTATTCACCCTGAAGGTGAAATATAACCATATTTTATAAATAAAACCCTGAAGGTACAATATGATTATATAATTTTATTGTTTTGTATATTTTATGTAAAATTTCAATTATGCAATTTATTTATATTATATTATTCATATATACAAATTATATGATAGATATAATTTCCAATAATACATAAATTATTGTTTTGTATCTTTTATGTAAATTTTTAATTATGCAAGTTATTTATATTTATTGATTAATATTTATTTATAATGTCTCAAATTCTTCCTGAAGAAGATATGAATGTATGTTTTTTTGAAGAAAAACAAATACCAAATGCTTGAAATCAAATAAAGTGGATTTATTTGTTAATCACCCCGAAGGTGATACTAGTCACTTTATTAGTGATGAAAATGTCCAAGAATAAATATATTTGTTGCTTATTTTGATGTAATGAATAAACATTATCATTAGATGTCTCAAATAATAATAAAAATAGTTATCATTAATACATTTATTTTAAATATTTCTTTTATACTTAAAGAAATTAAAACAATTCTCATTTAGAATTTTTATTTTGTGAAAAATATGGACGTTGCAATGATCAATGGCAAAGAACTATGTCTCGAAGACAGTGCAAAAAAATATTCCATACTAAAAGATAAGAAATATTTTTCTTATATAATCATGAAAGAAATTCATGTTAGTACTATATCTGGTAGTACAAAATTGATTGAAGGCTCCGGAAGAGCAATAATAATTTTACCAGGAGGAACAAAATTTTGCATTGGAGATGCATTATATTCTTCTAAATCTCAAAGAAATTTGTTAAGCTTTAAAGATATTCGCCGAAATGGATATCATATTAAGACTAAAAGTGAAGGTAATAATGAATACTTGTATATTACAAGTATAGATTTTGGAAAGAAAATTACATTAAAAAAATTACCTTCTCATTCCACTGGATTATATTATATATATATTTCTACAGTTGAAATATATGCAACAGTAAATTAGAAGTTTACTGATCCTAATGATTTTATTGTTTGGCATGACCGGTTGGGCCATACCGATTTTATAATGATGCGAAGAATTTTAGAGAATTCATATGGTCATTCTTTGAAGAGCCAGAAGATTCTTCAATCTAATGAATTCTCATGTGTTGCTTGTTCTCAAGGCAAATTAATTATAAGACCATCACCAATGAAAATTCGTACTGAATCTCCTGCATTTTTAGAACGCATACATGGTGATATTTGTGGGCCTATTCACCCACCTTGTGGACCATTTAGATATTTTATGGTTTTAATTGATGCATCAACTAGATGGTCACATGTATGTTTATTATCAACTTGCAACCTGGCGTTTGCGAAATTACTTGCAGAATTAATTCGGTTACGAGCACATTTTCCGGATTACCCTATTAAGACAATCCGTCTTGATAATGTTGGTGAATTTACATCTCAATCTTTTAATGATTATTGTATGTCTATTGGGATTAGTGTTGAACATCCTATCGCTTATATTCATACACAAAACGTTTGGCAGAATCGTTTATTAAACGTCTTCAATTAATTGCGAGACCATTGCTTTTGAGAACTAAACTTCCAACAACTGTTTGGGGACATACTATTTTGCATGTTGCAACACTAATTCGCATATGGCCAACAAATTATCATGAATTCTCTCCCCAACAATTGATTTTTGGTGAGAAACCAAATATTACCCATCTTAGAATTTTTGGATGTGCGATTTATGTTCCAATTGCTCCACCACAATGCACAAAGATGGGACCTCAAAGGAGGTTGGGAATATATGTTGGGTATAAATCTTCATTTATAGTGAAATATCTTGAACCAACAACTGGAGATTTATTTACGGCTCGTTTCGCTGATTGTCATTTTGACGAATCAGTTTTCCCAACATTAGGGGGAGAAAATAAACAGCTGGTTAAGAAAATTAGTTGGAATGAATTATCATTATCTCATTTTGATCCTCGTACAAATCAATGTGAACTGGAAGTTCAAAAGATAATTCATTTGCAACGTTTAGCAAATCAATTGCCAGATGCTTTTACTGACCCAAAACGTGTAACTAAGTCACACATACCGGCTGTTAATGCTCCAATTCGAATTGATGTCCCTAAAGGACCTTCTACCACTAGTAATCAATTAAAGGCACACATGAAACGTGGTAGACCAATCGGTTCCAAAGACAAAAATCCTCGAAAGAAAAAAAGGAGCAAATAATAATGATGGCAAAATCGAGGTAATTGAGGTTCCAAAAGAATCTTCAAAAATGAAAATTCCAGACATGACGAATAATAAACTTCCTGAAGAAGTTCAAGTACCTGAAAATTCTGATAATCATGAGATCTCAATAAATTATGTCATGACTGGGGAAGGTGGAATCAATATAAAATCGACGTCGATGATAAATTTGCCTATGCTGCAGCAATTACTATCATGAATGAAAACGAGGATCATGAACCAAAGTCTGTGAATGAATGCAGACGAAGAAATGATTGGCCAAAATGGAAAGATGCAATTCAAGCAGAGTTAGACTCGTTGGCAAAACGTAAAGTTTTTGGATCAATAATACGCACACCTAAAGATGTGCAGCCAGTGGATTATAAATGGGTTTTTGTGCGAAAACGAAATGAGAATAATGAAATTGTGCGATATAAGGCTCGACTTGTTGCACAAGGTTTTTCCCAAAGACCTGGTATTGAATATGAGGAGACATATTCTCCCGTGGTGGATGCAACAACTTTTCGTTATTTGCTTAATCTGGCAGCAAATGAACGACTTGAAATGCGTTTAATGGATGTTGTAACAGCCTATTTGTATGGCTCACTTGATAATGATATTTATATGAAAATCCCTGAAGGATTCAAGTTGCCTAAGGAAAATAATTCAAGTTCTCGAGAACTTTATTCAATTAAATTGTGCAAATCCTTATATGGATTCAAACAAGTTGGACGCATGTGGTATAATCGCCTTAGTGAATATTTGATGAAACAAGGCTATATGAATGATCCTATTTGTCCATGTGTTTTTTATTAAAAGATCTACATCCGAATTTGCAATCATTGCAACTTATGTTGATGATTTGAATATTATTGGAACTCCTGAAGAGCTCGAAAAAGCTGTTAACTCTTTGAAACAAGAATTTGAAATGAAAGATCTTGGAAAGACAAAATTTTGTCTTGGATTGCAAATTGAGCACTTGGAAAATGGAATATTTTTGCATCAGTCGGGTTATACAGCTAAAGTGCTTAAAAGATTCTATATGGATAAAGCACATCCCTTAAGCACGCCTATGGTTGTAAGATCACTTGATGTGCATAAAGATCCTTTCCGACCTCGTGAAAATGATGAAGAATTACTTGGTCCAGAAGTACCATATCTTAGTACTATTGGAGCATTAATGTATCTTGCTAGTCACACACGTCCTAATATCTCATTTGCTGTGAATCTACTAGCAAGATATAGTTCTTCACCTACACGAAGGCATTGGAATGGTATAAAACATATATTTCGTTACATTCAAGGTACAATAGATATGGGTCTTTATTATTCTAAGGCAATCAAGTTTGATCTAATAGGTTATGCAGATGCAGGATATTTATCTGATCCTCATCATGGTCGTTCACAAACGGGTTATGTGTTCACATGTGGTGGTACAGCTATTTCTTGGCGTTCTATAAAACAAACTATAGCTGCTACTTCTTCAAATCATGCTGAAATATTGGCAATTCATGAAGCAAGTCGGGAGTGTTTTTGGTTGAGATCAGTGATCCATCATATTCGAGAAACATGTGGTTTGCATTTGGATAAAAAGTTCCCACTGTTTTGTTCGAAGATAATGCTGCATGCATTGCTCAATTGAAGGATGGATACATTAAAGGTGATAGAACAAAACACATCTCACCAAAATTCTTTTTCACGCATGATCTTCAGAAGAATGGTGAAATTCATGTACAACAAATTCGTTCAATTGACAATTTGGCAGATATTTTCACTAAATCACTACCGACTTCAACATTTGAAAAGTTAGTATATAAGATTGGAATGCGTCGATTGAAAGATGTCAAATGATGTGCTTAAGAGGGGGAGTTATTATACATTGTACTCTTTTTTCCTTAACCAAGGTTTTTTTCCCATTAGGGTTTTTCCTGGTAAGGTTTTTAACGAGGCAATGTTATATATGAAAAATGTACTCTTTTTCCTTCACTAGGTTTTTATCCCATTGGGTTTTTCCTAGTAAGGTTTTAACGAGACATTTATCTTAAAGATGGACATCCAAGGGGGAGTGTTATGAACATATTGTGAATGTCCATCTAAATACACCATGTTCTACCACTTTATCTCTCATTATTCCTACAACTCATGTAACATCATCCCATTATCACCCATTACTTTGTAACCTATGTAACTTATGTAACTCTTGGTGTTTTCATTTAGCACATTGTAATTTACAAGGTACCTCAAGCCTATAAATAGAGGATTATGTGAAAGAGATAGATGGTTGAAAGGCTTGCTACATTTTGTTCTACTTTGCTCTATACTACTCTCTATCTTTCTAGCATTTTTCATACTTGTTTCATATTTGATAGTAGTAGTTGTAACATAAGATTTATATCTCTACTTTGTAGTAGTGGTATAACAACTTGTTACACAATATAATACTACAAGTTTGTAGTATTTTTATAACAGATGATATATTTTTGAGTTGTACGATGGAATCTTTTTTTTTGGATTTGTTATCAATGAATATTTTGGAGGTATTTAGATTAGTAATTTTATTTTATTGGAAAGATTTTTTTATTAATAAAAGTTTGAAACTTAAATTTGAATTAATATTTTATTAGTTTGTTTTGATGGGAATTGTGTTAAGAAGATTGTTTATTATTAAAATTTTAAATTTAATATTTTATTTATAAAAAATATTGTAGCAAAAATAATTATTGTAGCATTGTTTTTGTTTAAAAATTTTGATGGAAAAATTGAACAAAACAAACAATTCATTTTGCATTTGTGAAATAAATCACTAAAATAGGAGCAACCAAACAGAGCCTTAATTTATATATATATATATATATATGTGTGTGTGTGTGTGTGTGTGTATTTACAATAATTATTAGAATGCATGTTCAAAATTGGGATGGGTGCCAAAAATCGTGCAAAAAAAGTCAAAATTAATGCATTTTTAGATTTTGCCATTTTTGACTAAAAAAATGTTGCTTATAACGCATGAAAAATAGAAATTTTGTAAAAAAAAATATATAAATTTCACTTTTTTTACACCGTTCATAATTATGCATGTTCACAATTGAGTTGAGTGTAAAAAACAATAGAAAAAATAAAAATCAACACGTTTTTTTATTTTATCATTTTTTACCAAAATATGTGTGTTATAACCTATAAAAAATGAATGTTTGATGAAATTTTAAATTTTTATTTTTTTTACAGTATTCACTAGAATGCATGTTTACAATCGGGGTGGGTGCAAAAAATGTACAAAAAAAGTCAAATCAATGCATTTTTGGATTTTGTCATTTTTTACTAAAAATGTGTGTTATAGTCCATGAAAATGAAAATTTGGTAAAAAAAAAAATCTAAATTTCACTTTTTTTTACACTATTCACAATTATGCATGTTCACAATTGAGGTAGGTGTAAAAAACAGTAGGAAAAAAGTCAAAATCAACACATTTTTTGACTTTGCCATTTTGACTAAAATACGTGTGTTATAACCCATTAAAAATGAATGTTTGGTGAAAATTTTAATTTTCATATTTTTTTTGAAAATATTCACTAGAATGCATGTTTACAATTGGGGTGGGTGCAAAAAACGGTACAAAAAAAGTCAAAATAAACGTATTTTTGAATTTTGCCATTTTTGACTAAAAACATGTATTATAGCCCAGAAAATGAAAATTTGATAACAAATCTAAATTTTACTTTTTTGACACCATTCACAATTATGCACGTTCACAATTGATGTGGGGCAAAAAACAGTCAAAATCAACATGTTTTTTTACTTTGCCATTTTTACCAAAATACGTGAGTTATAACCCATGAAAAATAGAGGTTTAGTGAAAACTTTAATTTTCATTATTTTTTCAAATATTCACTAGAATGCATGTTCACAAAAAGGATATGGGTTCAAAAAATAGTACAAAAAAAGTCAAAATCAAAGTATTTTTGAATTTTGCCATTTTTGGCTCAAAACGTGTATAGCCCATGAAAAATAAAAATTTGGTTAAAAAAAATCTAAATTTCACTTTTTTTTTACACCATTCACAATGATACATGTTCACAATTGAGGTGGGTGTAAAGAATAGTAGGAAAAAAATTAAAATCAACACGTTTTTTTACTTTGCCATTTTTTACCAAAATACGTGTGTTATAACTCATGAAAAATGGAGGTTTGGTGAAAACTTTAATTTTTATTATTTTTGACAATATTCACTAGAATGCATGTTCAAAAAAAGGATGGGTTCAAAAAATGATACAAAAGATAATCAAAAACAATATTTTTTGGATTTTGCCATTTTTGGCTAAAAAAGTGTGTTATAACCCATGAAAAATGTAAATTTGGTAAAAAAAAAATTTAAATTTCACTTTTTTTGACATCATTCACAATGATGCATGTTCACAATTGAAGTGTGTGTAAAAAATAGTAGAAAAAGTCAAAATCAACACGTTTTTTGACTTTACCATTTTTGACCAAAATACATGTGTTATAACCCATAAAAAATGAATGTTTGGTGAAATTTTAAATTTTTATTTTTTAATAATATTCACTAGAATGCATGTTTACAATCGGGGTGGGTGCAAAAAACGATACAAAAAAAGTCAAAATCAACAAATTTTGGCTTTAACCATTTTTGGCCAAAAAAGTGTGTTATAGCCAATGAAAAATGAAAATTTGGTAAAATAAATCTAAATTTCACTTTTTTTGGACACCATTCAGAATGATGCATGTTGACAATTGAGGTGGGCGTAAAAACAGTAGAAAAAAGCCAAAATCAACACGTTCTTTGACTTTGCCATATTTACCAAAATACCATAAAAATGGAGGTTCGGTGAAAACTTGGCAAGTTTCAAAAATTGGTCGCTATTGACCGTTTTTTTTGCATGTTTTGCACTCATATCAAATCATGATTTGCTATCTAATGAACGGTGTGAAAAAAAGGAAAATTTAGAAATTTTTAAAAATAACCATTTTTTTGAATTATAGCACATGTTTTTTTGGCAAAAATGGAAAGTTTCAAAAATTGGTCATTGTTGGCTGTTTTTATGCCTGTTTTGCACTCATATAAAATAATGTTGTGCTATCTAATAATTGTGTGCAAAAAAATGGAAAGTTAGAAATTTTGAAAAATGACAAATTTATGTGAGGTACATCACACATTTTTTTGCCAAAATGACAAGTTTTAAAAATTGGTCGTCGGCAGCCGTTGTTGTGTCTGCTTTGCACTCATATCAATGTGCTATCTATTTAATAGCGTGGAAAAAAGAGAAAGTCAAATTTTTTGAAAATTGACAAATTTTTGTGAGTTATAGTAAACGTTTTTTCGGCCAAAATGGCAAGTTTCAAAATTGGTCATCGTTAGAAATTTATGCCTTTTTTGTACTCATATCAAATAATGATGTGTTATCTAATGAATTGTGTGCAAGAAAAGGGAAAGCTAGAAAATTTAAAAATGACCAATTTTTGTGAGCTACAGCACACATTTTTTCGGCCAAATGTAAGTTTTAAAAATATGTGGGTAAAAAATTGACATGAAAACCGTCCATAGTAGCCAGTGTTTTAGTCTTATCGTTGTCAGCCAAAAAACGTGAGTAATAACACTAAAAAAATCATAATTTTGAAAAAAATTACATTTTCATATTTTTAAAACTATTCACTAGATAGCACATTAACAAAAAAAATGAAATGAAAACATTCTATAATATCCATTTTTTGAGTTTTGCCGTTTTCAGCAAAAATAAATAAGTTATAACCCACGAAAAATAATAATTTTTGAAAATATTTATATTTACAAATTTTTTACACCTTCATTAGATAGCACATTTTCAATATAGGTGGATGCAGAAAATGACATGAAAACAGTCCAAAATAGCTAAGTTTTGAGTCATGTCATTTTCAACCAAAAAACATGGGGTTATAATCCAAGAAAAAATGATGAGTTTTCAAAAGCTTTTACATTATTATTTTTTAACACCGTTCACTAGATAGCACCTTACAAATTTCGGTGGATGCAAAAAAAGAAACAAAATTTATCCCTAATAGTCAGTTTTTTAGTCTTGCCATTTTAAGCAAAAAATCGTAGATTATAACCCACGAAAAATGATGATTTTTAAAAAATTCAGATTTCTGTTTTTTTAACATCATTCACTAGATAAAACCTTTCAAAAATATGTGGGTGAAGAAAATGACATGAAAACAGTCCATAGTAGCCAATTTTTTAGTCTTGTCGTTTTCAGCCGGAAATTTGGAAGATCAGAAATAAAATCATTTTTGAAAACCAGAAGTTTGTATTCCAAGATGTTTTCAAAGCTAAATTTGCATCTATTTTATTGTATATGGACTCACAAAATAGATCTTGGGAGGAATTTTGGTCTGCAGCTACCAATCCTGTCAGAAGTTATCATGTTCACATGTCTAAATGGCAGATGATCAAGCTAAAATTAACATAGCAAGTTTGATCAGAAATAATTCAGGACAAGAGGGTATCATAATCAGAAATTGTGATGGTAAGTCCCTTTTCTTGCAAACTTTGTGTAGCTTTAACTGTCAAAAAAATCCAAAGTGCAGGTTGATATCATCACAGCTGTCACTGGAATCCAAATGTGTAGAAATTTTGGATTTACAAAGATTATATTGGAATCAAGCTCAGATAGTCTGATAAGTACTCTAAATTCTCAAGAGGAGCTCCAATAAAGCTGCAATATGGCTAGCACTCACAGAGCTGAAGGTTGACATACATTCCTTACCTGCAGAGCTGGCAAGAATTATATTATCTGACAAACTAGGCCTCCCAAACTTCAAACGCATTAAGGTAAGAGATCCTTAGCACAAGCATGTCTTCCAGCTGTGTTGTATAATGTAAAAATGACCCCACAATTGCTGGAGTTAGGTTGTGTTGCCAAATGTTAGGCTAGAAATATGTTGTTGTTTTGTAATCGTTCATTATTGTCCCTGTCTGCTGATGTTTGGACAGTTGCCTCACCACTATGTATATGAGTAATAGAAAGGCTTAAAAAGCAAGATGGATATAATGCCTAAGGTGGGATTTCAAATCCTTGCCTGAAGAATTGTCAAAGAGTATACTTGACAAATCAGGCCTTCCATATTTCAGTCAAAATAAGGTTAAAATGGCTTGGAATAGCATATCTGAAATGCTGATGTTGTATGGAAATGGCTCACAATTGTTGATGTTTGGTTGTATTGCCAAAGTTTTTGTTTGTCTGAAAGCCATGAAGATTGTTGATGATCAAACATGGGCACTGAAGGCAGTAGAGGTAATCCCAAAAAGGGGATCTTTTGGCCACTCCTGGTGATTAAAGGAGTTTTTTGGTAAATTAAGAAAAGTTAACTCTAAGCTTTAATTTTTTATTAATCATATTATGTAAATGTAGAAACATCCTTCCTGGTTTATTGAATATTTGTAAATGGAGGATTTTTAGTTTTCTTCTTAATAGATGTGATATGTAAATGAAGGAAGTGCTCTACATTTATTGTTTTAAATACTCCTTGAACATAAGCCCATTAGGTTTGTTAATGGGATGTTTGTTCAAGAAGGACATTTTGTAAGGGTGATATTAGGGTATAACCATCACTCAAAAAGTATCTAATATATTGAGAGTGGTGACCCACCTCTATAGAGGTTTTGCCAAAAAAAACCTGAGTTATAACCCACGAAAAATGATGATTTTAAAAAAAATACATTTTTATTTTTTTTACACCATTCAATATGTAGCACATTACCAATATAGGTGGGTGAAAAAAATGACATGAAAGCAATCCACAATAGCTATTTTTTGTGTCTTGTTGTTTTCAGCCAAAAAACATAGGTTATAGCCCTTAAAAAAATTCTATTTTTCTAAAATTTATATATTTATTTTTTAACACCGTTCACTAGATAAAACATTAGCATTATAGCTCGATACAAAAAATCACATGAAAATAATTCACAATAGCTATTTTTTTAGTCTTGAATTTTAACCCTAAAAACCTAGGTTATATTCCAAGAAAAAATAAAGATTTTTCAACAACTATTACATTTTTATTTTTTAACACCGTTCACGATATAGTACCTTTCAAACTTTTGTGGGTGCAACAAAAGAAATAAAAATAGTCCTTAATAACTAGTTTTTTAGTCTTGTCGTTTTAAGTCAAAAAAACATAAGTTATAGCCAACAAAAAATTATGTTTTTTTTTAAAAAATTGCATTTTTATTTTTTAAACATCGTTACTAGATAACACATTTCAAAATTATGTGGGTGCAGAAAATGACATGAAAACAGTCCATGGTATTCAATTTTTAGTCTTGTCATTTTCAGCCAAAAAATGTGAGTTATAACCCACGAAAAATGATTATTTGTTTTTAAAAATATTACATTTCTATTTTTTTGACATCGTTCGCTAGATAGCATATATCCAATATAAGTGGGTGCAAAAAATAACATAAAAATATTCCACAATATTCAATTTTTGAGTTTTGCCATTTTAGCAAAACTACATCAGTTATAACCCACAAAAAATGATGATTTTTGAAAATATTTACATTTCAAATTTTTTAACACCGTTCACTAGATAACACATTACCAATATAGATGGGTGCAAAATATAATATAAAAACATTCCACAATATTCAGTTTTTGAGTTTTGTCGTTTTCAGCAAAAGTACATGAGTTATAACCCACGAAAAATGGCAAATTTTGAAAATATTAATATTTCTAATTTTTTAATACTGTTCACTAGATAACACATTACCAATATAGGTGGGTGCAAAAAATAACGTGAAAGAAGTCCAGAATAGCCAGTTTTTTAATCTTGTTATTTTTAGTCAAAAAAATCATGGGTTATAGCCCACGAAAAAAGATGATTTGTCAAAAATTTATATTTCTATTTTTTTAACACTGTTCATTAGATAGCACATTACCAATATAGGTGGGTGCAAAAAATTACATAAAAACAATCCACAACAACTAGTTTTTAAATCTTGCCATTTTCAGCCAAAAAACGTGGGTTATAGTCCAAGAAAAAATGATGATTTTTCAGAAAGTATTACATTTTCATTTTTTTAACACCGTTCACTAGATAGTACCTTACGAACTCTGGTGGGTGCAACAAAAGAAATGAAAACAATCCATAATAGCGAGTTTTTCAGTTTTGTTATTTTAAGCCAAAAAACGTAGGTTATAGCCTACAAAAAATGATGATTTTTTTTAAAAAAAATTTCATTTCCATTTTTTTGACATCATTCACTAGATAACACATTTCAAAAATATATGGGTGAAAAAATGACATGCAAAATAGTTCATAGTAGCAAGTTTTTTAATCTTGTCGTTATCAGCCAAAAAACGTGAGTTATAACCAACGAAAAATGATAATTTTGATAAAATTTACATGTTCATTTTTTAAAAACCATTTACTAGATAGCACATTACCAAAATAGGTGGGTGAAAAAAAAAGAAATGAAAATATTCCACAATATCAAGTTTTTGAGTTTTATTGTTTTCAACAAACATACATAAGTTATAACCCACAAAAAATGATAATTTTTGAAAATATTTATATTTACAATTTTTTAACATCGTTCACTATATAGCACATTACCAATATAAGTGGGTGCAGAAAATGACATGAAAATAGTCCACAACAGCTAGTTTTTGAATCTTGCTATTTTCAACAAAAAAACGTGGGTTTAGTTTAAGAAAAAATGGTGAGTTTTCAAAAGCTTTTATATTATCATTTTTTAACATCGTTCACTAAATATCATTTTACAAACTTTGATGGGTTCAAAAAAACAAACAAAATCTTTCTATAATAGCCAGTTTTTGAGTCTTGCTTTTTTAAGCCAAAAATCGTAGGTTATAGCCTACGAAAAATGATGATTTTTAAAAAAAATTACATTTCTATTTTTTAACATCGTCACTAGATATTACCTTTTGAAAATATGTGTGTGTAGAAAATGACATGAAAATAGTCCATAGTAGCCAATTTTTTAGTCTTATCGTTTTCAGCCAAAAAAACGTGAGTTATAGCCCGCGAAAAATGATAATTATTAACAAAATTTACATTTTCATTTTTTTGACACCTTTCACTACGTAGCACATTACCAATATATATTGGTACAAAAAATGACATGAAAGCAGTCCACAATAGCCAGTTTTTGTGCCTTGTTGTTTTTAGCCAAAAAAACGTGGGTTATAGCCCACGAAAATAGATGATTTTTCAAAATTTTATATTTTTATTTTTTTTAACAACGTTCACTAGATATCACATTACCAATATAGCTCGGTGCAAAAAATATTACATGAAAACATTCCAAAATAGCTAAGTTTTGAGTCTTGTCATTTTCAGCCAAAAAACGTGGGTTATATTCAAAGAAAAATGATAATTTTTCAAAAACTATTTCATTTTCATTTTTTAACACCGTTCACTAGGTAGCACCTTACAAACTCTGGTGGGTGCAACAAAAGAAATAAAAACAATCCATAATAGCCAATTTTTTAGTTTTGTCGTTTTAAGCTAAAAAACATAGGTTATAGCCCACAAAAAATAATGATTTTTTAAAAAATTTACATTTTCATTTTTTTAATATCATTCACTAAATAACACATTTCAAAAATATATGGGTGCAGAAAATGACATAGAAACAGTCCATAGTAGCTAGTTTTTTAGTCTTGACGTTTTAGACAAAAAAACGTAAGTTATAACCCACGAAAAATGATGATTTAAAAAAAAATTACATTTTTATTTTTTAACACCATTCGCTAGATAGCACAATACCAATATAAGTGGGTGTAAAAAATAACATAAAAACATTCCCCAAAATCCAGTTATTGAGTTTTGCCGTTTTCAGCAAAAATACATGAGTTATAACCCACGAAAAATGATGAATGTTGAAAATATTTACATTTCAAATTTTTTAACTCCATTCACTAGATAACACGTTACCAATATAAGTGGGTGCAAAAAATGACATGAAAACATTCAACAATATCCAGTTTTTGAGTTTTGTCGTTTTCAGTAAACATATACATAGTATAAAAACTCAGGAAAAATGATGATTTTTGAATATATTTATATTTCTAATTTTTTAACACCGTTCACTAGATAGCATATTACCAATATAGCTAGGTGCAGAAAATAACATGAAAGCAGTCCACAATAACCAGTTTTTTAATCTTGTTGTTTTTAACCAAAAAAATGTGGGTTATAGCCCCCGAAAAAATATGATTTTTCAAAAATTTAAATTTCTACTTTTTTTTAACACTGTTCACTAAATAGCACATTACCAATATAGTTGGGTGCAAAAAATGATATGAAAACAATCCACGATAGCTAGTTTTTTAGTCTTGCCATTTTTAGTCAAAAAATGTGGGTTATATTCCAAGAAAAAATGACGTTTTTTCAAAAACTATTACATTTTCATTTTTTTTAACACCGTTCACTAGATAGTACCTTACAAACTTTGGTGGGTGCGAAAAAAAAAATGAAAAGGATAATTTTGAAAAAATTTACATATTTTATTTTTTAAAACCATTCACTAGATATCACATTACCAATATAGGTGGGTGCAAAAAATGAAATGAAAACATTCCACAATATTCAGTTTTTGAGTTTTGCCGTTTTCAGCAAAAATACATAAGTTATAAACCATGAAAAATGATGATTTTTAAAAATATTTACATTTACAATTTTTAACACCGCATGTTCACAATTGAGGTGGGTGTATAAAATAGTAGGAAAAAAGCCTAACTCAACATATTTTTTTACTTTGCGATTTTTTTACCAAAAGACATATGTTATAACTCATGAAAATGAAGGTTTGATGAAAATTTTAATTTTCACTTTTTTTAACAATATTCACTAGAATGCATCTTTACAATCGTGACATGTACAAAAAATGATAAAAAAAAGTCAAAATTAACGAATTTTTGAATTTTGCCATTTTTGTCTAAAAACATGTGTAATAGTAGGAAAATTTGGTAAAAAAAATCTAAATTTCACTTTTTTTTATACCGTTTACAATTATGCATGTGCACAATTAAGGTGATTGAAAAAATAATAGGGAAAAAGCCAAAATCAACACATATTTTGAATTTGCCATTTTTTTACCAAAAAAGTGAGTTAACCAATGAAAAATGGAGTTTTGGTGAAAATTTTAATTTTCGCTTTCTTTTTAATATTCACTAAAATGCATATTCACAATCGGGGTGGTGCAAAAAACAATACAAAAAAAGTTAAAATTAATGCATTTTTAGATTTTGCCATTTTTGGGTTAAAAAACGTGTGTTATAAACCATGAAAAATGAAAATTTTGTGAAAAAAATCTAAATTTTATTTTTTTTACATTGTCCAGAATGATGCATATTCACATTTGATGTGGTTGAAAAAACAGTAGGGAAAAAATCAAAAGCAACACATTTTTTTTATTTTGCCATTTTTTTACCAAAAAACATGTGTTATAACCCATGAAAAATGAAAATTTAGTAAAAAATTAAAATTTTATTTTTTTTGACACCGATCACAATGATGCATGATCACAATTGATGTGGGTTAAGAAATAGTAGGGAAAAATCAAAATCAACATATTTTTTTACTTTGCCATTTTTTTACCAAAATATGTGTGTTATAACCTATGAAAAATTGAGGTTTGGTGAAAATTTTAATTTTTACTTTTTTTTATAATATTCACTAGAATGCATATTCACAACCAGGGTGGTGCAGAAAACAGTACAAAAAAAGTCAAAATCAATGTAAATTTCACTTTTTCATGAAATCTAGCAAAGTAATACGCGTATAATTATGCATGTTCACAATTGAGGTGGGTGAATAGCAAAGTAAAAAAAGTGCAGATTTTCGCATTTTTCGGACTGTTTTTCACTTACCTCAATTGTAAACATGCATTATTGTGAACAGTGTAAAAAAAGTGAAATTTAGACTTTTTTTGTGGAATGTTTTGGATTTCATGAAAAAATGAGGTTTGGTGAAAATTTTAATTTGATATTTTTTGACAATATTTACTAGAATTTCACAATATGAGAGGGTGCAAAAAATGGTACAAAAAAGTCAAAATCAACTTGTATTTGAATTTTTCCATTTTTGACTAAAAACGTGTGTTATAGCCATGAATAATGGAAATTTGGTAAAAAAAATCTAAATTTCACTTGTTTTGACACCGTTTATAATTATGCATGTTCACAATTGAGGTGGGTGAAAAAATAGTATGGAAAAGGCCAAACTCAACACCTTTTTTTTTTTACTTTGCCATTTTTTACCAAAATATGTGTGCTATAAGTATAAATCCTTTTCTTCCTTTTCTTTCTTTTCTTATTTTTTCTCAACGAGGCTGACAAACTTTCTCTTTCAAATGCCAATGTAAACGAGAGAGAAAATTCCAATTCAAAGGGGTTAAGAAATTTGTTAGGGGTGTCTCTTTCTTTCTTCCTTCACTCTCTTTTGCTATTTAAACTCCAACCTGATTCATTAGTGTCTGTTTACTAGTTCAGTGGCAACTATGCTATTTATGAACGTATTGCTAATGAAGAAAGTAAATTATTATGTTCCGGTGCTCTTAGGAGATTCATATATGAAATGAGAATTATCACAATAAAAACGAAAAAAAATTAGAATCACGATTTAGCATTGATAAAGTATTATTATTATTATTATTATTGTTATTATTATTATAATTATATGTTTCATGTATGAACCAGAGTAGTTTTTGTGTTGCGTGGGAGTGTTGGATTTCCATGATAAATTCACTTTTCATTTTATCCACAAAAAAATTGTAAAGTTGTAAAGAAGATTGTACTATATCACACTAAAATGTGCCAAGATTGTTTATTCCTGTAAATTTATTTCTTTGATGAAGCAAAAACCAATGATACTGAACCATCACAAGTTCTTGGTACTCCATCCGTGTATTTATACAAGACAAAAAGAAGACCACCCTTTCTCGTTGGCATGTAATTTATAATCAAGAAAACAAACCAATATATCAACAAAATCAGCTCCCACTAAATGTTTCTGGATTTTCTACTTGTGCTTGATTATGATGACGACCTGCGCGGGACGATGTTGTGGGTTGGCTTGTTTGAAGCCATCGAGCAGGATGTAAAATGACTTGGGAATTCTGATGCTGCTGATTTGACAAGGCCTGCTGTTGCCTTCTCCATCTCAGGAACTCAACAAGAATTGAACTTCCACTCATTGCTACGCCAAACCCGGCAAATGTGGATAGGAGAATTGATAAAACAGCTTGAACATGAATCTATAGATCAAAGACACAGAGGAAAATCAGACATGCACGTATCATATCAATGTTTCGTTTGATGAAAAGAAGATGATTAAGAAGGCGAACGTGAAGAGAAAGCTGAATGAGTGAATGAAACTGTAAATAGTATGCAAAAATGTACAATATAATGGTGGGAGCACACATTAATTATAGCATTGATTCTTACCACAGAGTAGAAAATATGAGCAAAGAGAACCACAAGAGCAAACTGAACAGAGGCATATACCCACACAAATCTTCTCTTCACTGCATACCAAGTAAAAAGTTAATGTTAGAAAGCATTTCAAAGATGAAGAACATTTGATTTTTCTGGCATCAATAAATTTGCTATGAGCTCCAAAAAGTGCAGTTTTGTAGCTTTCACGCTTAGTGTTTGTCTTTTCCTTTTCTAAATTCTGATGCATCAGTGAGAGTGATATACCCATAGTTGAAGAGGTCATAGATGCTAAGAGACCAAGTACACAAGAAAATGGAAGTGATATGGCAATGGCTCCAGTACCCATTCTCCCAACCTGGAACATGACAAGAATGTTAGTATATATCTACTCAAAGATCTTGCAGCACTGAAAATTTTATTATCTTACCAGAAGCTGCTCAAGGAAACAAAAGTAGGCAAGCATACTGACAATGACAAGAATGGGCACTTCCTGCCAAACCCTGCATTCGTATGACAAAAGACATTAAGGCATCAGTCAAATGATTAAAACGGGACGTAGTTTAATCTTGATTTGAAACGGGACGTAGTTCTTCCCAGCAGTACCAATGCATCAAGCCAAGAGAATTTCCATTCATGGGCTAGAGGGAATCCCAAGGAGTTGTTTGGTGAATAACTTGGCTTTCGCACTGAAGAAAATTAACATGAAAGCAATGACTTGCCTGTATCCATTTATTTCAATATCCCGGACTCCACTTGCTCGAGTGGTTCGACATTGAACACTTTGGATCCTTAAAAGTGTGACTGGAAGATTTTGAACGTCTTGCTTGCAAACATCACATGTCTTGTTACCTTTGATGCTAAACCATTTTATAGCACATTCTTTGTGAGCCAAAGCAAGCTCTCCTTTGCAACTACATTCCATCTTGAGGGTCTCTCCACCTTCACATAATTCAACGAAGCAAATTCGACAAACTGCCTCTTCCTCAGGAATGTCTTCACCGTCTGCTTCATTATCTTCTGAGAAACAATGGCAACATTATTTCTGGACATCACTCACTGTAAGATCCATATATTGAAGTTTGGCAGCAGAGATAACATAAGAAATCGAAAGAAAGAGAAAAATGTTATTAAATTGGCTGTTTAAATGCCAGCAATATATTCATCCATATCTTTAACAGCTCCAAGGAAACTGTAAGGATTGCTCAAAGATTTCTGCCACTGAATTTGTACAAGAATGCGCTAGTAAGAACTAATGGGATAAAACCGCGATATGATGTCTATAAATATTGCAATCCTGCCTCAATTTTACATATTATTGTTTCTGACAATTTATTACATAAGCAACTACAGACAGACCATATAAAATATAAAGACTATCAAAAGCACCGGCACAAGGTACCACTTCAGAATCTTAGCTGTAAACTTTAGAACAAGGGAGTGTTTAGTGTTGGATTACACCTTAATGATTCAAAAAAGTTCAAACACATATATACTTTTCTCAACTCAAGAAAATTCTAAATGACATAGCATGTAAGAAGAAAACTAAATTACCAGTATTTCCTGTCGCAGTTGTTGCTATCGTTGTTATTTCCCCATCCCTCACTCGAGGAGTAGCTGGAATTACCCTAAAAAATGAGTCCATTCTTCGAATGCTCCGTTCTTTGTTGATGACTGGGAGAGAGAGTGATCGAGACATGTGCCTTTGTGGTCCTTTTGTCTACAGTTAACAATGCATTGGACATTAAAGCGTTGGTTTACAATTAGCCTCATAATGTATCTAGCAACTATATGATAGTAGTAAAGATGAGGGGCTACACTTTAGTGCCCTTAGAAAATCTTAATCCTTGACTACAACAATGTTATCATCAGGATCACCCAATCTAAGAGCCAGTGGTTGTTACTTTACAGATTACACTTACCATGTATGCTTGTCATAACTTATTGCAAGACATATATAGTAGCAGAAGTGAAAACATCCAGTGCTTCAATCAGTAAAGCCTAATCTTATAAGTAATTGCAATCCCATAACTATTTAAGGAAATGCAAAATGAGTGTCAGGAAGACTTACACCAAGTGTGAGAGAGCTGCATAAGCTCCCATCATCAACAGACTCAGGATTAGAATGTGCAATTGGGGTAACTGGTAAAGACGAAGTCCTCTTCATGCGAGGAGTAAATATCTTTGAGAGCGACCAAGATCTCGACATTGATGGCTTCTCTTGTGATGCTGTAGTTGAAGAGCCAGAATCTGGGTTAGCTGCCTTCTCATTATCTGTCTCTAAATTCGAACTCCGATGCTTGAAGCTTAGTTTTGGTAGGAGATTTTTAATGGATGATTTTGCTCTAGAAGATGAAGGACCAGGAGAACTGTTTATTCTTGAATCAGAAGGGCTAGGAGTCAGCATGAAATTAACTCTTTTTGGTGTAGGGGTTGGCGTTGGAGGCATTTTTATTTGAACAAACTCTTGGCAGGAGGCATCCATTGTTCTGGAAGGTATCTCCAAGAAAAGATTTTGCTTCCTCCAATGCTTAACATTTGCAATTTCTTCAGTTATTCCACTAGAATCGTCTACCTGAAAGTGAAAATCCGAGTAATCTCAGCTGATTCTTTATGCTCAACAGCTCAACTTTGAATCCCCGAGAATTAATAAAGATGCAGGTTATGGTAGAAAAAGGAGATACTGGAGACAGTTCAACGAATACAACAAACAATGTATTGAGCAGACAGCCTACTTATCTATACGGTTTGGTTATGGAGCAGTTAAGACTCTGCTGTAAATTGGTTGATTTACTTGTATGGACGTCTAAAACTACCTAAGATTACTTATATCATATGATAATTCCATGCCTTATCATTTGGAACTAAAAACAGAATTCCCAGAATTGAGTATTTCCCAAAAGCTAAAAATTTCTAATTAGTGTATGCTAACCTTATTTGCCCAGAACATGAGAAGAAAATCATAGTATTTTCATTAACAATTTGTGGTGTGTTGATCAACAGCAGATTAAGGTCAGGAATTGATTTGGTGAACAGCTCCACAAACTTACTCCAACGACAAAGGACTAGTATACTTATCAACTTTACCACCTTAGCTAACCAAACTAACTATGCAACATTCTGGAGCGTACTAAAAGCAATAAACAAGTAAGAATTCATATCCAAAAAGAAAACCAGAAATGAATTTCATTTCTTAAATTCTTCAGCTGAGGAAAGTGGCAAGTTTGAAAACAAAATATCTTCGTACCTGAGGCATTGGAATGACAACTTCTCTCCCTTCATGTATATCACTTGAGGGCCTGTAATTTTCCTGAGTGTTCATCATCCCAAGTTGGACAAACTCTGAACTTGTAATCCCAGAATCCTTCAAGTCTTCAACCAACAAGAAAAAGTGTGTGCAGAGAGAGAGAGAGAGAGAGAGAGAGAGAGAGAGAGAGAGACTTGTGAGAACGAAACCAAAGAAGATAGTAGTATGATACTGATTCTTGAGATGGGAGACTGTGTCAGAAAGAGTAATGGTGTTTTATGAAGAATGAAGTTAGTTGGTTTGATCTTGTTTTACATTTATGGCAAAAGGGTAGTGGTGAATGAATGAATTGAATTGAAGCTGAAGCTGAAGGAGGGACTGACTGACTCTACCTGACTCATAACTGTTTCTTTCTTTGTCTTGTGAATTTGTGAATTTGTGAATTTGTGAATTTGTGAAATGAAATGAAATCAAGCAGTGGCATACTTTCTACTTTCTACTTTCCACTCCCAAAGTGCGGGCACACTTATGACTTCACTCATCGCTAACACACTTAACACTGTCTACTGTCTACTATAACGCTGCAAACAAAGCATGGGATATTGGGAGTGGTGGGGGTATGCAAATATGAAATATGCAATGCAAAGAGAGCAGCCATGCATTGTTGGAAATGGATTATGAATCATTATTATATATCCTTAACTAAGCAAAATAATACTAGGAGTCTAGAAAGCAGTGATAAATTATTTAGATATGCATGTCCATTTCTTGAAAGTGACTGGTAAATTTTGGGAGTGGGATTTGGTTTTATAATCAAGAACATCAGTCAACTGATGGACACTTGGAATGCAATATATTCAATCCTATCACTTAACCCCCCAAAACTTTTGCTTTTGGGTATGTATTATTCAGGGTCAATCACTTCCAATGGTGATGATGAACGTTTAGAATTGCATCACTTTGATAAACACACTTATTAATCTTGTTTAATGAATCTTGCTAGAATTGCTCCATTTGATTTGTCGTGGAGAATGGTCAATCATCAATGGCAGTGTTTCTAGTCAAGTGAGCAAAACGAGCAATATATGCGGTATTGGGGTATTGGTATCGGCACTGCTGATAGTATAAATCTCAATCCGCTTCCACAATATGAGCACTAATGGCTTCTTTAGGGACCTCAAGTCAAATTTAGTTTCATTACACGTGAATCACAATCCCACATAGCAAATTGAGTTCATCAATTTCTTTATTTTAGTCAACCAGGGAATCAATCATACACTACTTGGGTTGGAAATTGGAATTGGAAAGGTCTAAATTTCCTGAATTTGTTCATGAAATTCAGGGATTCTTGAATCAAAAGAGAAAAAAAAATTAAAAAAATGAAGACATCCTTTTTCAACTCTCTAATCTATTACATGAATCCTAATATATTACATCAATTCTATGAGATACACCCAGAATCTCGTCCATGGTGGATCTTGTCCGGATCCGTTGCTAGCATCTAACGCTAATTACAACCGCTACAAGTCGATTTAAGCCCCTAAAAAAAATGTCTATCCAAGTTTCAAATTGCCACTCAAAAGTTATTGCCTTGCAGAGTTTTGTACACTTCCGCAATTGTCAATTGTGTGTTTGAGGCATTGTGATTACTTTTTAGATAAAATGAATGCAAATTTGTGCAACAAATATTTCTATTAATACAAATTGGACAAACTGCTGTCAGGAAACATTGTGGTAAACGGCTCTCTCTTTAAGGGGAAAAAGAAGTTCAGTACCTGAACTTATATCTCGTGCTAAGCTATGCATAATGCATTGAAGTAAATCAAAACTTAAGATATTAATGTACAAACATTTCTGGTACGACAAACCCCTTTAAATTATAAGAAAAACATGGACATATCGTACCAACCAGCACTTTTTCTTTCAACCACTTATTCCACTTTGACATAAACTGGCAGTCTGGCAGTGAGTAGTAGTAGGCTTTTATTCAAATTAAGTTTGTAGTTTTACCAAAATTTGAACATTAATATGGAAAGAAAGTGTCCAGAAGCAGCCTCTCTTGGTACTAATGGTAGGTAGGCCAAAGCTTTGATGCACTGATGCAAGAAGGACATTTTAGCTGAGGAAGTGAAAAAAGGTTAAAAAGGCTATCTAGGCAAAAAGAAGTAATCTTGTGGGATGTTAGTATTGTTCATCTCGATCACATCAAGCAATCCCAAACCCAACCAAATCTAATCCAAATGATGCAAGGATAAAAGCAAAACAAATATTGATTGTATATTCAGAAGCTGTCGGCCTACTTTTATTAACTACAACGTCTTATTCATAAAAATAAGAAGTTTGCATAATCTTGGTTTAGTGGGTTGTTTCTCGCTAAGCGAGTTCATATATGCAACATTAAGTTTAATCTCATCCATGTGATACGAGATCATATATACAACATCAAGTTAATCTCATTCATGTGATGCGAGTTTATATATCCAACAACAGTTAACGACGATTTCAACACGCAATAAAATCAACAAGAAATTAGAATACAATTTTATTGACTATTAATTGTATCATGCATAAACCACGGTTCCACATAAATTTTTGTTATATAGGTTAAAGAGTAAAGACTATCAAAACTAAACTTGGTGCCAAATATAAATCATCTTCACAAGAAGGAATGATCCATACACAAAATCTTGAGTTTGAAAATTGAGACGACCCTACGTCTTCACCATTCACCAAACAAAAAGAGTGGAAAGAGGGTGAAGATTTATTATTCTTTGAGTCTTAATCTTCACTTATCTACTTGGAAGGAAAGGCAAAAAATATTCGATGGAAGTTAATTAGACGGTGCAGGATTTTTCCAGATATTTTATTTGCTGAGAGGTTCGATCAAAAAGATAGTCTGGGACCTTTCCATTTCAATCTCTCTCA
Source organism: Ophiorrhiza pumila (assembly GCA_016586305.1). Taxonomy (NCBI): domain Eukaryota; kingdom Viridiplantae; phylum Streptophyta; class Magnoliopsida; order Gentianales; family Rubiaceae; genus Ophiorrhiza; species Ophiorrhiza pumila. Next base: position 4,539,273 of record BLIW01000001.1, on the reverse strand, counting down.
TCCAAATTGTGTTTGAAAGAGCTTTGAAACTGAAGAACATCCTCAGTTTAGCTGTAATAATAATAATTAGTACTTATATTCGACAACCATTCTTTAGCTTTTCATGGAGATGCTTTTACTCCATGAACTGGAAGTTGTAGTAGTACAAAACAACTTTAGTAGAGGACTTCAAAGAGAGCATCTGTCACACAATTATAAATCCCTTTTTCATATTCCATCAATGTCAGTTTTCAACATGTTTCTAATCCAAAACTTGTTCTTCATGCACTATTTTGAAACCTTATACTCACCAAAATTTTAAGAATCTTTATTACGTTTTCACAAGCTACTTCTTGTTCTTGCACAACATTCCTTAGAAGAAAGGTACTCTAGATCTTTTGTTTTATTCCCTATTTCAGTCCCTGTTTAAATGTATAAATACACGCTCTCGCATATTTTACTAAAACCATATACGTGGCCTGTATTTATAGATTGAAACAGGGAATGTAACAGAAGATCTATTGGGAAATAAAGGACACCCAACTTTGATTATTTTCACTGCCACCGAATCATACATTCATAAGGGAACAATAAGCAACAAATCATATTTCTCCAGGAAAAGAAGTCAAGAAGTCTTGGCAAAGGAAGTTGATAAAGATAATCATGGATGCTACTTTAAATCCCAGAACTTGCTGAGTTTTAAATTAAAGAAGAAAAGCTAATCGTCCCCACTACAGAGTGGTGGTAGGGTTATTTGACACAAAGAATAGCTTTTTGAAAAGAAGAGGAACTGATCATGTCTAAAAGAGATAAATGGGAGAAGAGATGAGAAATCCCAATTTTTCCACCTTTTCCAAGCTTGGAGACTCTCTCTCACACCCACAAACACACAAAGAGAGAGTCTTTGTGTCAGTAATAAAAAAAGAAGAGAAAGCAAATACAATAAAAGAACAATGGAGAAGTGGAGTGGCAGAGGTTAATGTGAAGTCTTATAGGTAAATGCTTCCCTGAGGAAACTTCTTTTGGTTCTAAAAGGCAAGCAGAATCATTAGACTAAAAATGCAACTAAGGTTAATTATGAATATTTTGGTGGCAGGTTTGGTAAGCCTCATGAAAGATGCAAAACTTAAAATTTTACAGAGGTTTCTTTATGCCTTCCCTTGATTGCACAATCAAAGAAAATGGGATATGATTGATGTTCAAAGATCATAAAATCAAATGCCAACCAAGAGTGAGGTTGTTTGAAACTTTAAGGTTTTTCATTTGAGACTTGAGATATTATTGATTTTAAAACAATTGATTAGCATTTTCAACACTTCATTGATAAGAAAGAGTTCTATCAGATGCATAGAAAATGCATATTCAAGTATATGATTGCCAAAGGTTGACAGGGTGTGTTCGTCATTTAAACTTATCTACATGCTAAAGGTGAAACCATGAATGCAAAAGTGGAGAAAAAGTGGAAAAGAGACTCAATCATAAGCCACGCACACAACTGGGAAAAAGATGCGGATAAGAGAAAGATCAGTGCTTGAAGGAGAAGGTCATGCAAAAGTAAACTAGGAATGTTGTTGCTTTTCAAACTGACATTCTCTAATGACATAAATTTTTTTAGGCAAAAAGAAAATTTTGAAAAAGGACAAAACCTCATTGATCTGCCTCAGATAAAATGGCACATTTATGGGAAGACCAAGAAATGGTAACATGATTCCTATCAGAAATTCTGTTCACAGTAACTAAATACCAGAAAATACTTTGGGAAAAAGGAGCAGGGCAAATTTAAACCTGCTAGATAATATTTTCATTGAGGTAAGTTACAATATAAGTGTTCTATTGGCCTAAGCTGAAATTTTGGAACTCATCCTGTAATCTATAACTTTTTAGAATGTGGCAGATAAATTCACCGTTCCAGAAGCATTACCAGTTCGCAATGTGGAGTGTGTGGAAAAAGATCGACAGCCATAGCTTTGATTGGTTTAAAAGGCTCGGAATATGGCATTGATTTAGCCCTGTGGCGAGCAAGACCAGCACTACTCATATTTCTCCATCCTCGGTTATTCTTTTGACCCCCTTTCTCAGTTTTATCAGCAGATGGAGTGCAGAGTTCAATAGCATTTGCCACCAAGCTTTCCGGATTACAGGAAATATAACTGAAGAAAGCAAATTGGGTTGAAGATCCATACAGTAAACAATTATACATATAAAGTACAAATCATCCAATAGAGAAACTTACACAAGCCTCCTCAAAATCGAATGAGTCCTCAAAACTTTGATTACCTGACAGAAAATAAAGACAGTGCAAAACAAAGTTCTCAATTCAAACAAAGAAGTACAGGAGTAGAAGCAACAAAAAGCCAATGATGTAGAATGCTAAGCACTAGACCAGCCATGTCTTCCAACAATTGCAACATGCATGAGTACTGCTTACAAATTAGTTGGTGCAACTCAAGTTATTCAATAAGACTATATTTTGCCAAGCTGTAACAAAATCAAGATAATTACATGCTCTGGAGACCATATGATCTAAATAAAAGAATACTAGAAATATATAGCAGTCATACAGCCAAGGACCAAGGTTTAATTGAGACGACTTGAGGGAGAGAGCATACGAAACCCCTCAAGGACACAACCGGTACAATAATAGGGATGGTTTCAGAAATTTTCTCCAAAGGATTTCTTCATCCTTTTCTCTATTTGGTAGTAGGGAAGGATGATCAAATATTTTCCAATATTATCTTTTGTGCCACAAATAGGTGATTTTAGCAAAATTTCTGAATATACGAGTTAACAAGGGCTTAACCCATCTTGCCAACGAGCCAGGACAGAATCACCCTAAATTCTTTGCCATAACCTCACCAATAGGTCATAAATGGAACTTGAACATTAGTGAATCTGTTAATTAGGGGCAAAACAAAACTTCTGACAAAGAAATTGGTCAAAATGATTTGGGAGCTTGTGCTTGCGACTAGAAAAACTCTAATTATGAGTTGAAAAGTGACGATCAAAAACACAGATCAGACGTAATATTGGCACAACACAATTTATGACTTTCAGAAGATCCTAGTTTCAGTATTTACAAATAGAAGCAATATGAGATGGACTCCAAGTAACTGCATGACTTACAGTAGGATGAAGACCGACACGGGGAGGATCTACAATGGCAACAATATTTTTAAACTGCTTCAATGAAGTGGTCCCATTGTCAGAAGTTGAAAAGCTCTTGCATTGACTTTCAACTACTGTTTTTCCATTTTCCAAAGATGCAGATTCAGGTTGACAATTCAGTTGCTGAAGACCTGAGCTGTCTTCAGGTTCTGGGACACCAGCACAACCTAGCATTACTTCAGAATTTTCAATTTCTTTCTTATCCTTGGCCAGTTCTTCAATTTTCTCTTGTGTCTCTGACAAGTTCAGGTACTCTTTCAGGAGAGACCCCATTACATCCTCTGCCTGAAACCCATATGGTGTAAAATTTTAAGATTCCTATGCATTTTGGCATGAAGGTCCCCAACCCCCCACCCACAAAAAAAACTATTAAAAAAATTTACTAAAGTAGATATACTTTGACAGCCGCCAAAAGAATATATGAATATCGGGTTTTGTGTTACAAGTGACATAAATAAATATAGCATACATACTTCCATTGAAAGTACTAATAAAGGTATATGAATCAAAACTAGCTGGCAACAATTTAAATCTGACTGTTTCAGTAGTTAAAATATGTGACGACATGTATAAAGAACAGATATTGAAAAGGACAAGTGACCATACAACAACACAAAAGAGAACACAAGTAGCAAGATAGACTCATATATTGTACACATCTACATAAAGATAAAGAAGAAACATAAACAAATTCAAGTAAAATCTTAAAATCTTTTAAATAACAATAAAAATAAGAAACCAGCCATATTGGCTGGTACCATTAGGTAGTGATATTGGCATTCAGGTGCTGCTGGACGATATTCCAAGTGCTGAGACCATACAATGCTTCAAGTCCATAGTAATTTCCCGACCAATATACAACAAAACTTATATATAAAAGACCTTTCAAATAATAATCAGCAGAGAAGCAAACCCAAGCTGACCTTTGAGCAGACAAATCTGCAGTTTTTGATACCATTAATTTGAGCATTCCTTTGAGCATCTGATACTGCAGAAGCATTCATTTCAATGCCAACAACCTAACGAAAAGCTCCATCACTTAGCGATGATATCTTCCAAAAGGGGAAAACAACTTGACAAACGATAGGGTAAGACTTTAACAATTTTTCCTCTATAGATTACAAGAAGTGAAGGAGAATCCTGGAATATACACAATAACATAAAAGCCATGTAATGAATTTTCAGTGTTTGCTTTCCATTGTATCACAATATAGCATTATTGACATCATGCTAGTATGAAAGTCAATCACTTTGAATGGACCAGTGAGCATTACCATACCAACAAGATGAGCTAAAGTGAGGCCTATTGTTCCTGTTCCACAGCAAATATCAAAAAGCAACGTGTCTGGACCCAAGCCAGCCCACTTCCCAGCAAGGGCGTACAACTTCTCAGCTGCAAGGGTATTAACCTGCAATTTTCCTTCCTTTTTGTTTCACATTTTTCCAGTGCAAGAGAGATGTACTTTAATGAAAGTAAAAACCAAATCCATACCTGAAAGAAGGCTGTTGGAGATATACGAAACCGAAGATTACTAATGTAATCATGAATTCTAGCTTCAACATCCAAAGGTGTATCAAGTCCTGAATCACTAAATTCTTTTGGAATGGGAATGGAGCGCAGAGGTGCATCAGCCGGTGCTGCATTTGAAATTCCTGTGTGATCCTGCATGAAAGGACAGACATAACATAACAGGTAAGATTCAATCTAAAATAAAAATAAGTAAATAAAAAAAAAAAAGTTTTCAAACTTGAGGAAACAGATACCGCATGTTTCCTTCTTCCATAGAAAAACAAACTGGACAGCACATGCCAGTTCATTTCCGCACACAAGAAATGACTACTCTCAAATTTGTCGTGTGATGGGTTTGACACTAAAACATGCCCGTGCAGTGTTAACCAATCTTGTATTCGTTTGTTCAGAAGCAAACAAATCTTGTTCTAATGTTTGCTGACCGATTGTTCTCTAACGAAAGATGAATCATTTTAAGAAGATGCAAGGTTTATGTTTTTTTCCAAAAGTTCATTGAGTACCAAACAGGATGATCTATTTTGAGTAATTAACTGTCAAATTGGTACATAAGAGGGATAAAACTTAAAAGTAGTTTGGTGACTATGGCAGACAGATCAAGTTTAGTCTCCTTTTTGCTAAGATTTCTTTTGTTGTTACTTTTCAGGTGTCATTCTGTCTTATTCAAATCAACATGGCGAGCCAGAAAGCAAGGCTACGAAGACAGTTTTGAATAAGAGGTATTAAGGCAAGCTTAACTTCACTGTGCCTCTATTGCTGTGCAACTGAAAGCTTGAGCTTATACTAAAAGTCAGATATTTAATTTTCCATTACCTGAACAACTACTGTTGTTAAAGGCAAACGTGGAGATTCTGCAGTAGCTCCTGAATAAAATTCTTGAGCCACTCTTCCAAGTTCATCATTTACTTTTTCATCATCAAAGCCCGTAGTGCAGACCTAAGTTACACAATTATGAAAAGCAAAAGGAAACCCAACAAAAACTTGGTAAAAATAGAAAGAAAGCAAATAATGAAAAAGTGCAGCATAAGGACGAGGAGATATGGCTGATAATTTTGATTTGAAACTAAATAAGGAAGCCGTATTCAGCTACTATTACAATAGTACATATTATAGGAAACAGAAAACTAAAAGTGATATGAAGCAGAATCATATTCAGTTTTCCAATATCGATCAACACCAGGCTTGTACTTGGTCATTATCTAAAAGATGACATCGAATCTAAAGAACAGTTTAATAAGACAAACCTGAACAATGAGCATGACCTCAGATACAGTTGCCTCAGAATTTTCGACCTCAGCACCATTCCCTGGCTTCCTCCCCTCTCTAACCTATTGTAGAGATCAAAAACAAAAAATCCATCCAAAAGAACATGATATCACATACATTTTCCATTTGCCAGGTGTCAATGGAATAAGAATCAATAATTTCAATCATTAAATCTGAACTTCACCACAGACACTCTATATTGAAAACACACCGTTAGTTGACGCCAAAATCCAGTATTATTCAATCTGTTCCATATAGGGAAGCTTGAGTTACTTAGAAATTCTTGAAAAATTGAAGCATATCTGCAAGCAATTTTAGAAATGTTCGGGCAATCAACAGGTTCCTGAACAGCAGTCACACCTTCCCTAGAACAAATTATCAACACTTCAAAATAAGTGAAAGAGAGTTCATGACATTACTGAATATAAACTGAGTCTTATGTGAAAAACCTGAAATTGCCTAGCAAAAACCCAACTGTCAGTTTGCCTTGTAGAGAATATCCCACAGAGAACTCACACTTGTTACGATACCCATTGACAAGTGGTGACTCGATTATTCCCTCTAATTTGCAGGGAAGACCACCTGCACATCCGCAGATAATGGATCAGACAGCTATAAAGAAAAGCATGATTTTATCTACTTAAAATCACAGTAAAGTGCATTCCCATTTCACAAGATAAATAGTTCTCTCATTCTGGCATAAACAGCAGCCAGCACTCTTCCTTTGCAAATAAATTAGCTGTTATGCTATTTGTTGTACATAATAACTTCAATATTTTCTAAAAAAATTCTCAGTATTGCAGGCATGATGATATCAGCACCTATTTCTCTAGATTTGAGAACCCAGTCTGGAAGTTGAACACCAGTGGGACAAGCTTTGCGTGCATTCCGCGTCTACAGAAAAAACAAGAAACAAAAACATGGTGGGTGAAACTTCCTGAAGTTCGCAAGTGATAGTTCATAGAGAAATAAATTCAAAAGCTAAGCAACTTGACAATAATACAACAGAAACTAAATTAAGGAAATGAACAAGAATAGGTGAAAGATAAGTTTATCTAACTAGTCTTTTGAGGGTCTGCATAAGAGACATTTTCTTGCACTCTAATTGATCAGCATAGGGCATATGTGCAAGTGGAGTGACTGCTTCACGGGCACTCCTGCTACTTAAATCTGGGTTATTGGATGCTAAACCATCATCAGTAGGTTCACCATCCTCAAGATCACTTGAAGATTTCTGGATATCCGCACTTCCACTACCTGACGATCTCTTCTCATCCTGCACCAGACCTTGAGCAGTGGGCAAAGCGAGTTTCTTTTTGTTATCAAATGGTCGTTCTATTACATTTGCAACCTTCAAATTCTTGTTTCCGGCAGGCTTTCCATCCAATTCCTGTCACATTTAAATTTGAGAATACAGATTTTAAGGAGCACTTTATGTAAGTTTCCAAATGACTCTTTCTCATATCTGCGCACAGTGAGGATACCTTCAATGCCGTCTCCACTTGCTCTGCACTCTCAAAACTCACAAATCCTACAACCATGCCTTCCTTCTTTTTAGCTGATTTAAAAAAAATTCCCTGGAAAATCAAACATACAGTCCAATCACAACATCATATAGCTACAGCTCTAATTTGATCAGTTCCAGAACGGGACAAGTCATAACAAAAGATTGAAAAGGGAGAAAAAAAAAAAAGAGGAGACGAGTCCAAAGGAGTAATTCTCGTGTAGTATTTGATAATGCCACAATGTTAAGAAATCTCCAGAAGGACAATTCACGTTAAACTTGATGCAAACTGACCAGTATGCTATCACTGACAATCGTAAATACAATAGTAAATTATCTAGGAGACTCCTGAAGAAGTTATCAGATCGGCCTGCAGTTTTTCTTGATAAATGACAGAGTCGTTAAACTTCAAGTGATCAGATGATGACACTAGCATCTGAGCTAAATTATCCTTCAGAACTCTTTAACGCTTTTCAAAAAGTTTCCACTTTTCAGCTCCAACTAACTTCCTGAGTTCCCATTATAAAGCAATACAATTGGAAAAAGTTGAACCTAACACCATTAAAGAATAAAGCTTGCAACTTTCCAAAGGAACTTATCCGTTGTCCATTAAACTAAGTTGCAGGTAAATGCATTTAAACTCTTTAAGCATGAATCTTTCATTTCGAGGCTTCAGTCAATACTGGGTTGCAACTAATAACTCGCTAAATCGTCTACGAATAATTTATCAACCAATAAGTGCTAAAACTGACAAAATTAAACTCCAAAAAAAAAATCTTAAAAAGATAAAGATTAAAAAAACCCAACTCACATTCTCATTAAGAAAATTCCTTAAATTATCGGAAGTCCACCTCATTGGGAGATTCACCAAACACTTGGCTAAACCACCAACGTCCGCGGCGGAAGAGCCACCGTCCTCCCCGTCTGAGAAAGCCTCAGTCATCATAACATCATTCCCGCCTTTTTCTTCCTCCTTCCCACCACCCTCATTGCTCTCCTCACCCTTCCTGGCCATCTTCTTAGCCCGCTCGGAGGTCGGGTCCCATGTGTTGTCGGGTCGAGGACGGAGCTCCGACTCACCATGAGCATATCGGCACGAGTCGCCGTGACTGCACGACCCATCCGACCGCCTGAAGTAGGAACAGAGGCTCGTTTTCCACAATGGATGCTGTCCTTGTACCGGGTCCTTGGTCGGGTTTGGATTTGGGTCCGGGTCCTCACGCTTCCGCTTTTCAGCAATCAACGCACTTTCGGGAGTTGGAGTTGGTTCGGACGGAGCTTCAATTGGGTTGGGTTGGTTTGATGAATTTTGGCCGTCCGTTGTAGGGTTTAAGGTTTCCGGTGATGTAGCAGTGGACATTGTCGACCTTGGAAGTTACAAAATAATAATACAGCGGCTTCGGTTTAACGTTAATGTTTCTATGTTAGCGCCTCCACCACGACGCCCACGTTTGTGAATCAAATATTTCTATTTTTAGTTTATTGGCAGGCTTTTTTCCTTGGGCTCTTTCCGTCCACGATGTTCTTTTCCCAGCTTTTGGGCTTGTTAATTTGTTAATTCAGTAGAAAGACAATTTGGGCTTCTATATTCCCACAAAATTTTTGTGGTTCTTTTGGACCGCCCTTTTCAAAATTCGATTTACATGAACTTTATTTTTTTTAGGCTCTACAAATTTTCGCCTCTGATTATATATGTTTTATTTTGAAAATTGGGAAAAATGAGGTACCGAGTTGCGTTTTACAAAAGAAATATTTTGCTTTTGAAAATTGAGTAATTTGGATTGATAATTTTTGTTTTACAAAAAGAATATTTTGATTTTGATTTTGATAATTAGGTGTTTGGATTGATAAGTTTTTTGTTTTTACTGGTTTTAGTGTAGAACAATTTTTTTATTAAATAAAGCTTAAAATAATAATTTGTTTTATTAAATTGTTAGGGTTGATGGTGGCAGTCAAAGGTTAACAGTTGTCGGTCAACCACCATAGACTGTCTCGCCTACTACCAATTAGTCGGATTCCGCCCAAATAACCAAAATACGGTCGGCCGACGGCGGTCAACTACAGTTAATCGGCGGTAGTCAACCCTTGACCGCCACCGGTCCACACAAACAAATGAAAAAATTTAAAAATTAAAAGATGTTGAAAAGACTAAAATGCCCTCATTTTGTGGTTAGAGAAGTTGAAAATTTTTGTTGCAAGAATTGAATATAAACAAAGATGTTGTTTTGGAATAAGATAAAAAATTGACTAAAAAGCTCTATCCAAACAAACCCTAAAAACTTTCACCAAATTTCCATTTTTTACAAGTTATAACACATATTTTGGTAAAAAATAACAAAGTCAAAAAACATTTTGATTTTGACTTATTCCCTATTTTTTTCCACCCACGTCAATTGTAAACATGCATCATTGTAAATAGTATCAAAAATAAAATTAATATTTTTTTATCAATTTTTCATTTTTCATGGGCTATAATACACGTATTTTAGCCAAAAATGACAAAATCTAAAAACACGTATATTTTAACTTTTTTGTATCATTTTTGGCACCAACCCTGATTGTGAACATGCATTCTATTGAATATTGTCAAAACATTGAAATTTAAAATGTTCAAATTACCTACATTTTTCATCTGTTATAATAACATGCGTATTTTGGACAAAAATGGCAAAATAAAAAAATGTATTGATTTGAATTTTTCCATACTATTTTTTACACACACAATCAATTGTGAACATGCATTATAATGAATGGTGTCAAAAAAAGTGAAAATTTATTTTTTTTTTAGCAAATTTTAAATTTTCATGAGTTATAACACACGTATTTTAACCAAAAATAACAAAATCCAAAAACGCTTTGGTTTTTACTTTTTTCTGGTTTTTGTACACCCACCTTGATTGTGAACATGTATTCCAGTTAATATTGTCAAAAAAAGTGAAATTTAAAGCGTTGTTTAAATATGTGTTTTGTTTTGATAATTGCGAAAAACGAGGCATCGAGTTATGTTTTACAAAAAAATACTTTGGTTTTAAGAATTGAATGTTTGGATTGATAAGTTTTGTTTTTATTGGTTTTAGTGTAAAACAATTATTTTATTAAAAAAAGTTTAAAATAAATTTTTTATTAAATTGTTTGGGTTGATTGTGGTATTCAAAGGTTGACAGATGTCGATCAACCATCATTGACCGTTGCATCCACCACTGGTTAGGAAGATTCCAGTCGAATTCCGCCCAAGTGACGTAATCCGATTGGCCGGCTGTAGTCAACTGTAATTAATCGGCGACAGTCAACCTTTGACCCCCGCCGATCAACAAAAACAAATAAAAAAATTTTAAAAAATTAAAAGATATTGAAAAGACTAAAATACCCTCATTTTGTGGTTAGAGAACTTGAAAATTTTTGTTTCGATAAACAAACATGTTGTTTTGGGATGAGATGAACTAAAAAACCCTATCCAAATAAACACTAAAACTTTCACCAAACCTCCATTTTCCATAGGTTATAATACGTATTTTGGTAAAAAAAAAATAACAAAGTAAAAAAACATGTTGATTTTGACTTTTTCTCTACTTTTTTTCACCCACCTCAATTGAGAATATGCATCCTTGTGAACAGTGTCAAAAATTAAAATTAAAATTTTTTTTTACCAATTTTCCATTTTTCATGAACTATAATACACATATTTTAGCCAAAAATGGCAAAATCAAAAAATGCATATATTTTGATTTTTTTGTACCATTTTTTGCACCCACCCCAATTATGAACATGTATTCTACCTAATATTGTCAAAAAAATTGAAAATTAAAATTTTTACAAAACCTCTATTTTTGATTGGTTATAACATTCGTATTCTGGTAAAAAATGACAAAATAAAAAAGTGTTGATTTGAATTTTTCCTACTGTTTTTCACACACAATCAATTGTGAACTTGCATTCTAATGAACGGAGTCAAAAAAGTTAAAATTCAAATTTTTTACCAAATTTTCATTTTTTATGGGTTTACACGTATTTTAGCCAAAAATGGCAAAATCCAAAAACACATTAGTTTTGACTTTTTTGTGATATTTTTTACACCCATCTCGATTGTAAACATGCATTCTAATTAATACTGTCAAAAAAGTGAAAATTTAAAATTTCACCAAATTTCTATTTTTCATGGGTTATAACACAGTATTTTAGTAAAAAATAGAAAAATTCAAAAACACATTGATTTTGACTTTTTTATAATATTTTTTACACCCACCTCGATTGTGAACATGCATTCAAATGAATATTGTAGAAAAAAAGTGAAATTTAAGGTTTTGTTTGAATATGTGTTTTATTTTGATAATTGCGAAAAACTAGATGTCAAGCTAAGTTTTACAAAAGGAATACTTTGGTATTGAGAATTGAGTGTTTGAATTGATAAGTTTTGTTTTTATTAGTTTTAGTGTAGAATAATTTTTTTATCAAATAAAGTTTAAAATATTTTTTTTATTAAATTGTTTGGATTAATGGTGGCGGTCAAAGGTTGACTCTTGCCACTGACCGTCGCGACCACCACCGGTCAACTGAATTCTTGTCGAATTCCATCCAAATGGCTGGAATTCGGCCGGTCGACGGCGGTCAACTGTAGTTAATCGGCGGCAGTCAATCTTTGACTGCCATCGGTCAACAGAAACAAATAAAAAAGTTTTAAAAATCAAAAGATGTAGAAAAAAACTAAAATGTCCCTCATTTTGTGGTTAGAAAAGTTGAAAGTTTTTGTTTTGAAAATTGAATATAAACAACATGTTGTTTTACAATTAGATGAGAAATGAACTAAAAAGCCCTATCCAAACAAATTCTTAATTTTTAAATGAAGCTTTGTAATTAGTAGAATACATAGTTTTAAGATAGAGCAGAGAGGGCTAAATGACATAGTATTACTTGTAAAAATTATATTTTATTTTTTTAAATAGACAACATATTAAAAAAAAATTCAAAAATCTATTTTTTTTTCATAAAAAAATAATATAAATTTCAAATTTCAGGGTAAGGTTGCCTCTTGCTTCCCTTAGATTCGTCCCTATTTGCAATATGGGATTTTCTCATTTATAATCAATCTCTCCTGATATTAACGTTGTTTTAAGACCTCAGCAAGTTGAGGTCAATTCCGTTGAAGCCATTCGTACAATTTCATTAATGAATTTCAACCACTAATAATCAATTTCGACCAAAAAAATTTCTTGGCTTAATGAGGGCAGTGTAATGTGAACTCATAATCAAATAATAAAAAATTAGAATTGCAATTTGATAATCACTTGATGTGTTGCAAGCATTTTTAGGTAACACTTCATATAAAATAAGAAACACGCTGGTTTGGTTAGTTGTACTCAATCTCAATGCATCTTAGTTGAACATCTTCTAAGGGATCAAACTTCTTAGTTGAGCGTCTTTTGAATGGTAGTTTTGTATGGATCGAAGAAGGATTATGCAAGATTTTTAATGGAGATAATAAGCAAGTTTGGTGGGCTAGCTCCATTTTCAAGACTTAAATGCATTTGCAAATTTGCACCACTAACTTAGCTGACCAATTGATTGACACAACTGGCTGATTGATTGTTCCTTACAACTCCATGTATTTTTGTGGAAGTTGAGAATCGGTTTTGTTGATGGTCCTCCGCACAAAGGTTTATCAAATTTTACCTCGTACTGCATCATGTCTGCATTTTTCTGGATAGTTTCAATGAATCGTCTCGTTGGAGGAAACTCCAAGACGATGTAAATTTTGGTAGCATCATTATTATTGGCCATCGGGTTTGTTGGATGCATGATTGGTTGAGGACAAAGAACCGACCACTGTTTTAATTATTTGATGGGATGGGTCGATCGACAGATTAATGATGTACCCACATCTGCATAATATATAAACCATTGCATGGCTGCACCATTGCTTTAATTCCTACCATGCATGACATGGAGATGAAGCAATTATTTGGTATATTGCCTCTTCCACCGACACCCAAGTACTAAATTTACAGTTCAAACTGGCATGTAAAATATCGCATTCTAATGACCAGATTTGATTTTTTATAGAGTAATTTTCTTATGTGTTGTACCGTTTGAACATGTATGGATTAGTTAATAATTAATTATCAACTCATCATTTGATATGGTCATTAATTATCAATAGCAATAAATTGTGTATACAATTATATCCCACTATTAGTATACACATGATTACATAATTAATTACCAACTCAGTTAATGAATTAATGATTAATACCTAACCGAAAAATTCTTGTGAGACATGATATATGAATTATACTTTATACGCTAATTTTTTTTATATATTGTAAGCTAATATTTGATGCTTTATGCGCTGATACGTTAATTTTTTTTTTATCTTTATACGCTAATTTTTTATATTTAATTTATACGCAAGTCTAATAAGTAAGACAGTATTATATTATAATGGTTGAGTAACTAAAACAACTCAATAAGTTGAATGAGTGATTGCAATAATTGCTTCCCATTTTAAAAAACAACTAAAACCACCCGATACCTTCTGGTTTCACTAATATCGAAAGAAGGAAGAGAGATTACCATACTTTTCTTTTTAGAGAATACCATACTTGATATTACATTTTTTTCATAATATTAATATACTTCATTAATTTTACGAATATCATTGAACAATATTCACGTTTTCTAAAAAATTAATAACAATTAATTGTTAAAAGTCATAAACTACAGAAATTGTTTGTACAATTTAAAAAATAACAATAATAATTAAACATTTATTCAATTATGTTAGATCGACTAAAATGAAACAATATTCACATAGCATTTAAAAGTCTAGTTAAAACATTTTAATAAAAAAAAAAAATTCTCATGGATTTGGCATACTTATTATTTATTTTATTTAATCACACTAATTTATAATAACATAAAACTAGTTTATAATAACTCAAATTCAATATTTTTCATTTCTACTACTAAATTTAAATCCAAAAAAAAAGAAGCAAGAGAATATAATCCAATTCCCACCAACCCCATAATCAAACAAGTACAAAAAAAAAAAAAAAAAAAAACAAGTACACAAATAGTCACCGACAACATTAAGAAAAATCATGTGAGATTTCTTTTCACAAATGATCATTGATACATTTTGGCATGAAATTTTATCCCCGACAAACAAAGATAACTTTACAGATTTTGACTGTACTAAGTACAATTAATTAATCAATTAATGAGGCTTAGATAGTTAGATGACGCTTTAAAGCTAAACTTTTTCAGTGTTTTGATCTCTCCTCGCATAATTGGCATAGCTCCTCGTCATATCTGTCGATTCTGTTCCTCAGATTCTCGAAACGTGTCAACGAATGGACAAAAGACAAAGAACCTTCGCTTGCTCCGCCGTCTTCATTTCCACTCGCTTCATTGGTTTCAGTGTGAACTTTGATTTGTGTTCAAAAGTAAGACAAAAATCTCACCCAAACCCCCTAAAACTAAATAAACTTTAATTAAACCCTCCTAACTTTAACATATTTGGCCCAACTAAACTATGGTTCAAGTTAAAGAAGTTCTCTTCCTCCTAATTCTTTTTTCAAACTAACAAAAGTTCTTTATAATTTTGGAATATTAATTCGAATTGAAATGAAAATATTTAAAAAGAATTGAAAGAAAATGATTTAAAAATATATATTATATTATTTGTATGAAAACATGTGTGCATATGGTATTAGATGATGAATTATAATTAATATCATTTATCTCACATGGTCAAATAAAAATTTTAGTTGTTATTGAAACAAAAATCTTCACCTTTTATTTCATGCGAACATTTATTACATTTCTTGATTGTATCCATTTTTGTCTAATACATACTCTCATATGCATTCCCAAATTTCAAACACTAGAGCTAAACTGTACGTGATAGTCATTAGCTGTTTATATGTTTAATGAAAATATACGTGACACTAAGTTTATATAAAAATGTTACAATAATTGAAACCGGAAGTTCCTTATTAGGGAAAAAAAATAAACTTTTGAGAGGTTAAATAGATTTGATTCCTTTTTTTGGGGCTCAATTGAGACTCTTGAAAATTTTGGAGGGTTAAATAGAAAGCCAGCCATGGTTCTCACTCTTCATTAACTCCACCTACAGTCCTACTTAAACACTTCACTCATTCTTAGCTAAAGAACACTCTAACTCTTCATCAAACATTCTCAGATCCAAATATCATGAACCCCTTCTCCACAAAGCTCTGATTTTGAAATTGTTTTAGATTTTACATGTAGATACATACAGGGATTAGGGATACACAAATTGTATAATGTAAGGATGTAGAATTGGCTTGTGCATTTGGATTGAACATGATAGACAAGATGTTTGAAGCAATGCCAAAAAGGGTTCTAAAAAAGGTCTGGTTTGGATTTCAAATGTCAATGGTATTACTCGTGGGTGGAAATCACACCTCTTCCAGGTTTTGCACTCGCTAATTGATTCGTCCTTTACTGATTTTGGCTTCAATCTCTTTGTTATTTTTATAACTGATTTGTTCTTGATATCAAAATCTCGACTTTAGTGCACTTTGGTCACTTGTTTGATTAGATCTGATACAACACTTTTGAAAAGACCTTATCTTGAGGATAGATTTTCAAAACTAAGATGGATTTCGAGGTCTTGAAATGGCAAATGCTACGTGGGAGTGTAATGAGGCGCATGATTCTTAGAGCATTTGCATTTGGGTCTGCTATGCTAGTTTTTTCCATCATTCAAATGGCCCATGAGGCTGGAAAGATTGAGCCATTCGTGTTGAATTTTGATGAATGCCCGTTGAATTTTGGCTCAACCCCATATTATAATGTGTCTGAGTTTTCGAATCCCCTGTACCTTTTTCGGTATTTTCTGTTTGGGGGGTTTAGGATGCCTAGCAAAGAGAGTGAAAAGTTGGCCAAGAATGTGCTGAGGGAGCTAATGGTGAAAAATTTGCTAGATCCTAATTCGAAAACTTTGTTTGTTGGAGATGGTCCAGCCTCTGCTCTAGTAGCATTGCAAGAATTGGGGTTTCCACGTGCTGTCACTGTGGGTAGCCACCCAACCTTCTCCCTTTTAAAGAGGAGATTTGTTTGTAAGCTTGACTTTGAGAATGATTCTTTCGATTTTGTATTCTCAAGAGCTCTTGATAGGGTATCCGTGTCCGCACTTCTTGTGCTTGAGATTGAGCGCATTCTACGACCAGGTGGCATTGGTGCTATGCTTGTAGGTGCCCGCGACCTTTACTCTGGAAGTTTGATCAGGTCTGCCACACCAGTTTCCCTGTTCTTAAAGAGTTCTGACATTGTCTATGTATGTGGTCTTGGCTCAAATGCTCTGGTAATATTTAAGAAAAGGTTTGAAAATGCTGCTTACTTTGAACAATTTCAACTTCCAAATGAATGCCCTGCAATCTCAAACAACAAGCCCTTTATGACGTTCATTGAGCCCCTTTCGGATGGAAAATCACTACACATCAAGAGAGAGATTTCTTATCTGCCCGAATATTTGAATATCACAACAAGAAACAGAATAATTTATGTCAATGTAGGTGCCGGGGAATCCACGAACTTGAACATGACTGATCTGCTCCGGCCTTATAATTCCATCCATCGTCGGGCTTTCAGTTTATTTTTCATTGATCATAACACTTCCGTTCTATCTTCTCACGTAAAAGATCCCGGTATCACCTTTATCTACTATCCAGGCCTCGCAGAAGTGGATGGTGCTCCAGAACTTGACTCTGATGAATACCTGAGTGCTCCTCTGGATGAAGAAGGGTTTGATTTTATTGACTGGTTTAAAGACACAGTAGAAGATAATGATTTTGTGGTCCTCAGGATCAATGTGGATACAGTGAAATTGAACATTCTTGGTGACTTATTCCAAAGTGGAGCAATATGCAATGTTGATGAACTCTTTCTCCACTGCTCAGAGAATGTGCACTGCAAAGGTGGCATTTGCGGAGACTGCATGAGCCTTTTTAAGAGTCTCAGAAACTCAGGTGTGTTTGTTCATCAGTGGTTCGGTGACTGAACCTTGTGAAACATCAGCTGAATTTGGAATCTTATTTCAATGTGTGTTTTTCTAATAAATTAAGGAGTGTCTGTGGATTGAACTTCTAATCCACCACTCCCTTCCTTTATTTGTACCATTGTTGATCTTTCTTACGTTTTAATGTGTGTGAGAGCTCCTCTTGTTATGGGGGCTGTTTAATCTATCTGTTAAAAATAAAATTGAAGAAGTGCAGATAGGACTGTTGATCTGCCACTCTCTTCGTGTAAACTGATGTTTATCTTTCCAGTGTTTGAGGTCTCAGTATGAGGTTACTCCGGATTACGGAGGTTGTTTAATTCATATCTGTTTGCTAGAAACTGCTATCCAGACTTTTTCTTGATTCTGTTTCGTTCCGTTTTAGGAAGAAATGGTAGAGTAGTTTAGCTGATTCCGAAGCATGTTTCTCAGAGTTTTTATTTAGTTGCCTGGAATAAAATATTTGCCATTTCATCACCCATGACTGTTGTAGTCTGGAAGAAATCTTTCTACCCTGGTAATATCCTTGGAAATTTCTCCTCCACCTGCTACTTCTGGTGGTAATGTGATGGTATGAAATGACTGAATACAAAGTTACGTCTATTTTAATAAAATGAGCAGGTGTATATTTCTCCACAGCATCTTCTCCTCTTGCCATTCAGCGGTTCTTGGAAACTCTGAATGAATTTTTAGTTTGGCTAGTCATCTAGAACCATAAGCTTCGGTTGATGGTAGCACGGTTTCGAATGAAACATTTTGTAGTATCAAGGTGTAAATCCAAAGATGTTCTGAAATCTTGGTGGCGGAAATTAGCCGGTCATGCGTGCTTACAGTCAATGGAGGCAATGCTATGAGCAAGACCTCCAGCGAACTTAATGAGGCAGCAATCAGTAGCAGTTGTACACCACAAGCCAGGCTGGTTTGCAGTGCAGTTCTTACCTCGTGAGTAAATTTACTCTTTCTGTCTACAAAGCTTTACTTCTTGTGCATGAGACATGAAGGCTACAAAGCTTTATTTTTCACGCAAAAGAAGGCCTAAGAATGTTAAAGCAAAATCCCTTTAAGCCATTAAGGGCCATCAGCATTCAGCAGTATCAGATGGATCCAAGCTGCTAGCAGAGCTGAAATGCTATGCAAACCTGGATGAAGTATCGGTTTGAATGCAATTTCAAGCAGTTATGGGCTATAATAGGCCTCACGCTCTGAAAAAAAGCCCAAGTAAACTTTTTAGTCTCGTACTACTGTGTTAAAGTCACTGGCTAAAAGCCCAAAAGTGCTTTTGGCATTTGAAACCATTCTTTGAATGAGTAGCAATACAGTCACAAGCCACATCAGGTTCCCAAGACCAAAACGAATATAGAAGTCCAACGTAAGCTTTTTTATCAGAATAAATACAATTACTAGTCTCTACATAGAAGGGATGTATCATAGGCGTACAGCTAAAACAAGATCTAAAATATTTGAGACTCATTAATATAAGCAAACCGCTTAGTTCAAATAAATGGATCATTTTCACGTGAAATCGTCTCATATATATATATATAAGACTTGCATATGAATTTCACTTTATCGTAATAACTATAAAAAAATTAGCATATAAAGTATTGAAAATTAGCTTATTAGCATATACAATAAAATTAACATATTCCGTCTTATATATGATACGGTCTTATAAGAGTTTTTGCAACAAATAAATAATTTTAGTGTTTCTTCCAAACTTATTAAAATTCTTATAGATTTCGACCGCAATGATGAACATGACATTTTAAAACTAATCGTCCCGATAAAAAAACTGGTGGAAGTTTATTAACAAAAGAAAACAAACTTAAGTTTGAGCAATATCTTTAAACTCGTTAGGGTCCCAATGTAAATCCAACTAAACAAGCAGTGCTGCCACAACTTGTTTGCTCTCTCGTACACATTTTTGAGACATAGCATGGCATGCGCTCGAGGAAGGGAATGGGGTAGGATTGATTGACTGCACTGACCAACTGAAATGGAGAAGAAATTACCACTCATTAGTCATTACAGTTCCTCCCCCAACTCTTTCACTTTTTAGTTTAAATTGGCTGGTGTTCATTTTTGAAATGGACCAGCTTAGTGATTCTGCCCTGAAAAAGAACAAAAATAGTACCCCCAACCCCCACCCACATATTTACTTGACAAAATAATTGATCGTATCACAGTAGAGCTTTGAATTCCATCTCACTCACTGACAGCAAAAGTAGCAACTTGGGAAACACTCGGCTCCTTCAAGAGGCCTTTATCCATAAAAGGTAAGATGACCTGCCTAAACACCATATATTTACCATATCTGGCATATGCTTTATGAACTTGTTGTAAGTGGGGTAAATGTCAGTCCCCACATACAATCCAAATGAAGACTACCCCCCCCCCCCCCCCCCCCCCTCCTTCTTGTTCATATAAATGCATTTTTGTATAAACCCATTTCACAAAAAGACTGAATTTAGAGCTAATCTAATCCATCGTCAAATAAAAAATTATGTGTTGATGGGCAAGATAAATTTTGGTGTGTTGCCTTAAATCACAAAAAAGAAAGAAAAGATAGACAATTTGCATTGCTTGGCTTCTGTCCTTTTTAACTATGCTGTGTTGATGAAATTGAATGGGGGCAGACTATACTACTAGGACTAAGACAAATCACTACATTTGCAAGTTAAGAGATCCTTGTCATACTAAAGACTGTAGCGATTACTAGAGCTTTAGCAGACACTAATATGATATGAATGTATTGAGTGTATGAAGTAAAAGAAGAGATTTTGGGGTATTGATTACTACATCCCTAGTAAAGAAAGGCGTTGATTTGTAGTGAAGCTATTAAAATCTTACTGGAATATGTGGTGGGGGTGGGGCGACAGAGGTTTCATTGCTGGAAGACTGCAACAGCCTACTCCCCTAGGCAATTTAAGTCCATGACTCCATTATTTCTGCTTTGAGCTGTGACAGTGTTACTCAGAGACATAACTTCACTCGTCTACAATGCCGACAAAATATGAATGGCACGCTGGAATAATGACTTATGAGTGGCAAACCAAAGAAAAAGGAACTCAACAAAATAAAAATCATGTTTCAGAACTCTCAGAGCCCAGAGGGTCTTACTCATATCTGTACTGTTTCCAATGAACACTAAAGGACTACAACAAAACATTTTTGAAGGGCTGGCTCTGGCTGGAGTTGGTACTGACTTGAAAACTACCTTCATTTATACAGATTCAGAGAACCCCCAAAAGAAAAAAAAAAAATCACAAATGCAGCAGACATGCATAATGGCACCTAACTCAAATTCTAAACAAAAAATGCTTCGCATTATGACTCAAACCATAAATTGGGAATGACATTATCTATAGAATCAATAATAAAACAAACCCTTCAGAATAAAAGACAAGGAATATGAATAACATGAACAAGATTTAGTTACAGGAATGTTTACAAAATTGTAAAGGTAGTCCCCATCCCAAAATACAAAGGTAGGTTGATTCAGAAGATAATAAACACATATGTTGGTCAATCAAAATAATGTCCAAGAAAAATAACCTAAAGCAAGGCCACGCCACGCCTTCAGTAATCATCAATAGAGAAAAATTCTCTCAACAACCCATGACAGAGCAGTTGTAAACAAAGACCCCAGAATGCTCCTTTACACCAAGGACTTTCCAATCTAAAGTGCCATTCTTGACCCCTGATGCTGGAGACCAAGAATTCAACACAATTGCTTCACCTTCCGGGCCCCTTTGACCACCCACAACAAGAAGTTCTTGCCCACAGGCTTTAAAAGCTAAACCCCAACCATTTGAAGAATCAGCCCTAACTGGAAGTCTTCCCAATACATCCCATGTGTTCTTTTCTTTGACGTATTTCTTTACCATATTGGTTAGATATTCAACTGCATAAAGCTGGTTATTAACGACTGCAACAAGAGGTGGTGCCTGGGCAGCTCTATTGACGGTTGGGTACATTCCCCCTATTTTCTTCCACTTCCTAGTCTTCAGATCAAACTCCTCCCCACAACTCAATGAATCAGTAGGACTAGTCATCCCACCTATGACATAGAATTTTCCATCCATAAAAAAACCAGAGCAAAGCCTTCTTGGAGAATGCATGTTGGGCAACATTTCCCACCTGCCGGTAGCAGAATTATAAAGCTCTGCAGATTTCAAAATGTTCCCGTTCTTATCACTCCCCCCAGCAATAATAGCAATTGAACCAAGGCTACTTGAACCAAACAAACAACGAGAATGATTCATTCCTTCACATTTCACCCAAACACGATGAATAAAACTATACTTCCAAATGGCAAACTCAAACAATTCGCGACCAAAAACTAACAATTCACTTCCCACGGATAACGATTCTTTATCAGCATAATTAAAACATTCATCACAAGGAATTTTAGGCAACTTCATCCATTTATTTCTGAAGGGATCAAATGCCTCCCATCCCCTTGGATCACATACCAAATACACCCAATGCTCCACAATTCCCAACTGCCTTCGCAGCTCATATAAGTATCCACCCCTAATTAGTGAATTAAACCTCACATTTAGGCAAGATAATGAGGGATAATCTGATCTACATGCCCAAGCAAGACATGTCAATGCAACATCATCATGTAGACCAGGGAGAAGAGAATCATTTGATCCAAAATTACAATGATCATCTTCATCACCTCCCTTCAACTTGATTTCCATTTCTTTATCTTTTATTTCCCCAACCAAACAATCAGAATTCATGTTATTCACTTTATGCGAAGTGCACAACAATTTCTTCTTATGAGTTTCTAAAACCATTGGTCCATTTCTAACTCAATAAGCAAAAAAGTCAAAATACCAAATCAGCTACTCTACAAAAATCTTATCTTTAACAATCTTTCCACATCTTTCAGTTTCCATCCATTCAAATCCTCAAAAACTGAAATCCCATATGAAAAATTCGTATCCCATCTTGAAATAATAACTATATTTCAGCTTCAGCATACTACAAACCAGTCCCGAATGAATAAAGGACCAAAACATGCAAGAGAATCCAATAAAAATTCAATCTTTTTAAAACACTGTCAGAACTTCCATTTCTTTTTTCACCTGATTATTCCGGAAAACAAACTCGCAATGGCCTCAAAAGGCACTACGTCATATACAAATAAAGACCAAAAGCAAAAAAAAAACTAAATTAAATTGGATTCAAACCGGGTTGTCGAGGAGCTGTACGGATCTTGCAGGAAAGTTGAGCTATCCCAGCAAGCGAAAAGGGTCAGACCCTCAGGAGAGATTTCATCAACGGAAAATTTTTTGTGCCATATTAATTTCTCAGGTAGTTAAATGCCGGTAATTGATTTCCGGCGCGCATTTTTACAGAAGACCTTTTCGGTGCGTGTGTGCGCGCGCCTGTGTGAGAGAGAGAGTTGAAGCGGTTATGAGAGAGAGAAATGGAGTATAGTGGATGCCTATAAGGACTGAAAGAGAAAAGTATCTCTATTTGCAATTATAGTCCCTGATAACTTGGATATTATTTATTCTTCCTCGAAATCCATCATATTGATGAAAGTGCGAAATTATTATTTATTTTTTTTGACAATATTTAATCATAATGCTATTTTTATTTGAATTTGAACAATTATCTATATACAAATTAGAGCGGCAACTCATTGTTTTCATTTATTTTCTATAAAAAAAATATAAAATTTTAAATTTTAGAGGCAGAAAAAAAAATTGGACTCCTATTTAATCTTAAAATAATTGGACTTCTCAATGTGATTATCCTGTATTACCTATTTTAAATTAAAACTACATAGAGTTCACTCGTATCTTAGTTATGGTCTAATAATTGTAAAGTGATTTTAGTAATATTTATACTTTTAGTTCATAATTTTAATGAAATTAAATTGTTTTAAACATTAAATATAATAAAACAGTAAAATATTATATAGAGTATCTAATCTCAACATATATCCAATCACATAGACTATCCACATAATTAGTGTAAGGATTACTTTCTGTCATGTAGAGAAAATAAATACAATTAATTTCTTTTCTGAAAAAAAAAAGAGTGATTAACAATAAAATTTGACTAATGATAATGATTAGATAATGGCTATATTTTTCAATCTAAAATCACCAAGTGGCCGGCCAAAGACAAAAGTGTCAAAGGCAAATAAGAGAAATAATAGTAAAAATGATTATGATTGATGATTAACATTAGAATTAGAACTTGGTCAACATTGTGGCTAATGGCTATATTTTTTTTAAAGTAATTGTTTTAGTATTCATTATTTCAATTGTATATTTGTTCCCCTGCTCTTGACTTGAGTAAAATTAGCAGCATTTTTTCGTTTTGGAAACAAGGATTTAAATAGTTTTTTAACAGGTAATTTTAATTTTACACCCATTAAATTGTACAATTGTGTTAATAAATTCAAGTAGTGACACTAAAAAAATATGTTATAATAATTTTTTTTATTTTAAAATGATGTTAATAAAGTGAAATAGTGACACTAAAAGGCAAAAAGCATGGAGATGTATTTGGTTGGGTATTTGTTGCTTAATGGACTAAAGTTCTTGGGTGGATCATATTAATATAAAATTCCTTCTGCATCATCAGCATCTAACTACTTTGAGGTTGATTTCTATATTTTTTAATATTTTGGAAGTTTGTCATATGTTATGGTTTCGTCTTCCTCTGGTTTTCATGTAAACAATGATTTATATGGCCTAGTTAAAAATTTTAATTTTGGGAAGAGCATAGGAACACTTATAAAAAAGAGCATAGGAACACTTAAAAAAAGATACGAGATATTCTCTCCAATATTTTTCATATCTTATTATGTATTAATTAAAATTACTTTATAGGATTCACTCATTTCTTGATTAAGATCTAATAATTGTAAAATAATTTATGCATTAATCCCTAATTTTAATGAAATTGCGTCGTTTTGAACGTTAGAGGAAATAAAACAGAATAAATATTGAACAAATTATCTAGTCTCTTAAAAAAGTGTTCCATTGCTTTTCAACATAGAAAAATGGTTAAATAAAAATCCCTAAAACTATGGACATTTCTTGAGATTATTTCATGGCTAAAATCTTGCACTTTTTTTTTTCATTTTTTGGGTGAAATAAATGAATACAAATATATGAATGGAAGAACCCAAATATGAAATCTTTGAGAAAAATGGCTAGTTTCGAAATAGAGAATAAAACATGGTTAGTAGAGTACCGTGTAAAAGTATGACCCATATATAACCGAGACACGAGATCTTTTGTTTAAGATTTTTCTTATCTTATTATGTCTTAATTAAAACTACGTCGTATGGTTCACTAGTCTCTTGGTTAGGATCTAGTAAAATAATTTTTGTGATATTTATGCATTTAGTCTCTATTTTTAGTGAAACTACGTCATTTTGAACGTTAGACAGAATAAGACAGGATAAATATTGGATAGAAGATCTAGTCTTTATAACCGACTGCTATGGATCTTTTGTATGGTATAACTCTGTATATCACTTTTTATAGATGTTATGTGTTCTTTTAAATAAATTAAAACCTT
Source organism: Ophiorrhiza pumila (assembly GCA_016586305.1). Taxonomy (NCBI): domain Eukaryota; kingdom Viridiplantae; phylum Streptophyta; class Magnoliopsida; order Gentianales; family Rubiaceae; genus Ophiorrhiza; species Ophiorrhiza pumila. Next base: position 4,514,235 of record BLIW01000001.1, on the reverse strand, counting down.
ATCCAGTGATTAGTGAATCCTAAGGAATAAATAATTGTACATGTGTTAAAATCTTATGGAGTGATACAATAAATAATATACAAAAAATGATAAAAAAAAATCCATTACCATAACCGACTCTATTTTAGTAGAAAAAATGTTTTACTTCTTGTTGTTGATAGTTGGCTTTATAATTATGAGAAGTGGGAATTAGAGAGGAGGATGTACAATGAGCATGATTCAACTGGTGTTTTTCTTCATTTGAAGGACATTTTTAGATAATGCAATCAACAATTGGTGATTATAGATTATTGTTCCATTGAGATGAGTCAAAATCCAATTTGAAATCTTGAACATGACCATGTCCTTGTGACAGCAAATTAATGGCAAAGACAAGAAGTTTACAGACTGCACGGCATGCTTCTGCACAGCACAAGGTGGAGAAAGCCACATGTGTTTGTTAAATGTTACTTATACAAGTCAATCTTTAACAAATAAAATCAAGCATAAAAAGAAGCTTGCCCTCTTTGTCACGATTTTGCCCACTATCAATCTTTCCATATCTCAAGAACTTTGGCAAAACCATTGAATAAATTTTACCAAACATTGTCCACTCTAATTTTATTAATGTAAAGTAAAGTTATAAATGGCAAAAATATGTATACCATTAGCACATTCACTGCAATTTTATTAATGTTAAGTAAAGTTATAAATAACGAAAATATCTATACCATTAGCACATTTTGTAGTGATGTTTTGACAATTGTAACTAAAGTTGAACCTAAAGTTGGAACTAAAGTTGCTGTTTTGACAATTGTTGAGAATATGTTGATTGAGAGTCCAAACTATTGATGGTGAGGAGGAGAATTAGATTAGAGGCAATAGGAAAAATGTCAAACAATTTGAAAGGAGCAAAAACGGAAATGTACTAAGGCCAATGAATGAAGACAAGACATGAAACAAACTTTGGGGGATAGGACAAGTTCATGGCGGCTAACCAACTATAGTAAAGTGCTTTTGAAGTCAACCATCTTATCCTAAAGTCGGAACTCTCAAGTCTCAGCATGACATTTGCGTAACTTTCAGTTAGCGGTCATTTCTTTAGCCGTCAATCCAGTTTACTTCTGGGGGCAGCCTGTAGTGATGATAACAAGAAACTACAATAAGTTTTGTTTGATGCCTTTTGTACGAAAAACGAATCAAACTTCGTTTGCATTGATCTGGAACGTTCAAACGTAGAGCTAAGATTGCAGCCCAGAAACTGAAACCGAGTCCTGCAAGAACTTTAGATTGCAGCCCAGAAACTCAAACCGAGTACTGCATAAGTTGTTGATTGCGCACTTGCGCTTGCATGAATAAATACAACATGCACTATGAACTGAACTGATATTTTTCTTCACTGAAAAACAGCATAACCTTCATTGGTGGTTATAACACCTGAGTTGTTCTATACAAGTCCAAGGATTGGAAAAGATGTAAAAGATTGTTGAAACAGAGAGCCAAGTACTCATATTCGCCTTGTGGCACAGTGATTCTATGCTTTACTAGTGTGTGAATAAACTCTCATCAAACACCCTTCCCCCAGTACTTTTTTCCACTGATTAGCATAGAGCCAATTACTAAGATCATCTTAGCATTGTTGTGGTACATGATAAAGATCACACTACATTGATGGAATGCAATAATGCACAATTTAAATTCATTCTTATGAAATTCAGAAAGAGGCAACAAGTTCCGTGTATTAACTATCTACGGTACAAAGTCTAAAGAAATTCTACTGCCTCTGTGACGTTCACATAGATAAAATTGCTGTTGGTCAGTTTTTGCATGTTCACCGCACTGATAATCGAACGAAAACTTAGCTATACAAATGTGAAATACACAGATGTTTTAGTCAAGCGAGAAGATCCGTTCTGCTCTCATCTGAGACTTCTTCCTTTGATCTATCGCGCGCTTGCACCAACACAAATACTGAGGGATGTGTCCCTCTTCACCAATTACCCATGCATGCTCTGCAACGGCCTCTAGTGTCATCCTCTGTCCTGGATCTGCAGATACAATTTCTATTAGAGAGAAGGGAGACAATATGGTGTACAAGCTGAGAAGGGAAAGAGAGAGCACAAAAGAAGTACTGTGTTGGGAAATCAACAGTCAGCACTGTTGTGATCACCAACGTGAAAAGTTTTATATGGTGTAAAGACAAAGACAAACCTTTGCAGAGAAGCCCCTCAATTAAGTCCTTCAGCAAGGGATTCATCCCATCAGGAAGATAGAAGGAGTTGTTAACGATCTGGGAAGGGTCAATATCAATAACCAAAAACCAAGTGAATGAAATGTCCACTAGTAAGACTAACCCAATAAGCAGAGGAGCAATTCCATACCTTATCATAAGTGTCCTGAAGGGTGTCCCCCAGGAATGGGTATTTTCCAAGCACCATACAGTACAATGTAACTCCAACTGCCCACGTGTCTGAAGCTTTTCCATGATATGTTAAACCTGAGTGTAGAAGAATATGCAATGGGAAGTTATAAGCATCCACAAGTGAGGTCCTAGGTCTATAATACATTTTCTCGCAGAAGAACACCAACCTAAACAGCACTCTGGCGCAGTAAAAACAGGAGTCCCCGGAGAGCGGCGAAGTTCATCGTTACCATCCTACGAGTAAAAGCAACAAGAAAAGCATATCATTCATCAAGACGAGCACATCTGAGAAACAGCTAGTACAATAAAAAAGTCTACAACATTCAGTCACCAAGCAAAAAGAATGCACACATCACACTACTCATATATACAAAAGGTTGGGGCATATTCTGTGTCATGAACATCAATGTAACTGCATGAATTTAGTTCAATCCATGAAGCCATGTTCAAAAGAAGCAAAAAAGAGAAAAGGGAAAGGGAAAAGGAAAAGGCAAGAAAAAGAGAGAATTTTTTTATTTAAACACTTCAAGATTTTCTGGATCAAGAGAAATGTTCTTCAATTACACTTTCTCAAACATATGTTAATGAAAAAAAAAGAGCGAAATTCAATTTGGAGTCGAATATGAAGTCACAAAATTGAAACGACAAAATTGAAGTTTCAAGATGTGCACAAAACTGCCTCAGCAGATATATTTTTGCAATTCTTCACTCAACACATGCCAACAACATGAGGTTACCAACACAGGTCATTTGGCGATAGAAGAAAGAGGGGGGAAAAGGGATAAGAAGATTTCTGCCAATTTAGAGAGAGAGAGAGATCCTATCCAGAGAAAAAAAAGAAGTAAAATCCACACAACCATTTGCAGGCACAGGCACATAGATTTCATCTATGAGAATCATTTCTAATGGAATGTCATCCATGTACAGACTCATTACCTCAAAAACCTGACTGACACTGAAATCACCAATCTTCACTGTTCCAGCAGCAGTGACCAAGAGATTATCCGGTTTAATATCACCATGAACCACATTCTGCTCAGTTGGTAACCAAAATAATAAATTGAAAAGGTTAGAACAACCTAATGTCAAGCAAATGCCAAATTTCTTCACATAATATAAGATAACACTGTAATGGGTTAGAACATAATGGAATATAGCTTCCAAAGAAGCAAGCAAATATCAGTTAAATAACAAAATAAATCTTTTTGTCTTACATGAGCATGAAGATACATCAAACCGCAAACAATATCTCGCAAGTACTTTCGTGCAGTATTTTCTTCAAGACCACCAGGTGGTCCAGCACCCTCACAGACCCATTTGCCTTCTACATACTCTAGAACTGAAAAAGAAATAAATAAAATTATGATCAAACAGATCACCCAGATCATCATCCTCCAGAAATTCATAAAAAGGTGGCAAGATGAAAAGCGTGGTTTTTTTTATTAACATTTATTAGACTTTTTCCTGTTCACCCTTTAGTTTTTCTTATCCTGCTTCCTTTTCCATGGGGGTGGGGGTGTGGTTGGAAGAAGTTTTAAAAAGTACCCATGTACAGGTGATCTGTCGTTGCATCATCAATAACCTCAACGAGATTAACTATATTGGGATGGTTCAAGGTTTTCATGATCAAAATCTGCAAGATATAAGAATTGACACAATTAATTATTAACTTCACAAGATCTGAAAATAGTTAACCAACAGAAAATTGACATACTACTTCAAATAATACTGTCTATACAGGAAATACAGACATTAAAGCAAACATGTGATAGGAAAGGAGCAGATAGAACCACTGTCTGCCAGCAGTTCTATTAGTTGATACAAAGAGAGACTTCAGTATTATACAAATATATAGTAGAAATAATTAATGAGAAAATAGATCTATTTTGAAATCTAAGAAACTTGAGATCTTCAGAAATCTCGTGAGAGTAAAAGCCAATTGTGAAATGCAATAGGAAATCATCAGGACATTCTACTTTCCATACTACAAATTAACTACAGAGAAAAGGCCGAGTACCTCACGAAGGACGTCTGTCATCGCAGTCTCTGAAGGTGCCACCCTCAGCTTTAACAAATGAGACTTGTGAAAAGCCTGTGTTCAAAAAGTTGAAAACAACTTAGTAATCCACTCTATGAACCTACATGTACTAAATTCATCATTGGTACTGATTTGATGTTTCAGTAAGTATAATAACAGACAGGTCAGGTTACTAGACTTCAGATTTTAGAATGGGCAGGCCTAATTGCTCTTAACATGGTTTAATTCAGAAACTAATAGAGCTCCAAGTGTTCTAATTACAGCTCAAATAGTTTCCAAGATTCACCATAACAAGGCTCATAATGTCAAACTAACTGAAACAATGAGACTATGAAGCATATGAAAGGTCATTCAGAAAAATTAATCAAATAAATGGGATAAAACTGAAAACACAACATTGGTAGCTCTGAGCCAGTTCAAAGCCCATGGAATTCTTTCCCTACCAAAAAGAAGCACTCTGAACATATTGCAATAAGACACTACAAAAAAAATTCAGTAATTTCCATAAGAGTTAAGCAAGTATTGCGATGGACATTACCTTTATTGCATAATGTTTTCCATCTGTACTGCTACGATAAAGAACCTGCGACATTTTTTAGGGCATAAGATAACAGAATCAGTGATTAAATGCATCTAAGCATAGAAGACCGCAAAATATTAAGAACAGTAAGCTCACCACTTTTCCGTAACTTCCAGAGCCGATCTTATGTTCACGAACATATTCATTTATCATCTTATTACCATCTTCATCCTTGAAAGACGGCAAACCATTAGATCAACCAATATTCAAGAAAGTAAAACACAGCATCAACTGACATAAATTGCACAAAAAAAGAAAAATGAACTCAAAGCAAGCTTCACAAACAAGTAAAGGCACGTCAAAATACAAATAGTAACAAGACATTGACATCTTGGAAATGAGTTGAGTACGTCTTAATCAATGCAAAACTAAGTGAGCTGAATGGATTTTCAAAAAACTATCCTGACTATATAAATAAACAGTAAGACTACGTTAAGAAAAAAAATGATCATGATGATGAGTATATGTTGGTGCAAAACTAAGTGAGCTGCATGAATTTTCAAAAAACTATCCTGACTATATAAATAAACAGTAAGCCTACGTTAAGAAAAAAAAATGATGATGATGATGATGAGCAGATGTTGGTGTTGTTGACGAATAATGCGATGTGAATTAATTGGACATATCAACTGAACAATTTGGTCAAGAGCAGTGGCTAGAAAGAAATTAAGATAGAGGAACAAACAAATGCAGGGCAAGGGGCAAGCGCTTGAACATTTTCATGACGAAAAGCACATTGCCCTATATTTGCAATAAAATAGGGAATTGAGGCTATTATTGCAAGTTTGTCCATGACACAGATCGTTTTGCTATATGATGCCGCTCATCTGCGTTACCCAAAGGCATATTCAACTAAATACACATTGCCCGACAAGAGGATCAGCTATTTACTCATAAGCAGCTTCTCACACGTAATGTTATTAGGATACCACAGGCTAAATAGGAACCTTTTACATAAAAAAAATGATAAATTGATCCATTCAACTACTTACCTCAGACCGTACAAGTTTGTTAGTTTCCTTCACAGGAACTTCCCTGCAAATCAATCCATTTTGAATTGTATACTTCAGAATCTCCTCAGAACGTCCGACCGGACTTTGGAACTCACCGTCATCCCCGTTTCCAGTATCCATTACTTCACCATTATAAGACTCATCATACTCTTCCTCCTCCACCTCTTCATCCAATAAGAATTCTCGCGAAGTGTAATTTCCAAATTCTCTGGTGTGCCTCGCTGACTTTTTAGACTTCCTCACAAATGCAAATCCAAAACAACCACAGCAACCCATTTCAGTTGCTTTTGCAACTGAAGCTCCCTTAATAAACATCACCAACTTATTCCAACCCAATAAGTACTCTATAATAAAATCAACAAGTTTGATCCAAAAACCTGGAAAGCATCATATTCACAAATAAACATCAACAACATCAAGTTAGACTACAACCTACAGTAAAATATGCAAATTGCTTTTTGCTTCTCTATACATCCCAAGAACAAAACATAAATAAAAACAACCTTTTCGTCTATATTTGCACCATCAAGTAAAAACATGTATGCATTAAACACTATCAGTATAAGAAAGGGGAGGGATTAATGTTGACCTTATTTGTTAATGATGTGGGCTTCAAGGGCCCAACAGGCAGTGCTATTCCAAAGGATGCCATTCGGAAAAATGAAAAAAGCAGTTGATCAAACTGATGCTATTCTGATTCCTCCCCGACATCTCAACAGCTCCACCTTAAGCTTATAAAGGAAAAGATTTCTGCAGCTCAATACGATTCCTAAGCTTCTGTATTCAACAAAAAGCAAAACCCTGAGGTTTTGTCCTTAAAAAATGCAGATTTTCTACCAAAAATTGCAACGAAAGCAACACATAACTCAATTCCAAATTAAATAATGAATCACAGCAAGTTGTAACTGAAAATTTTTCTTTCACATATGATAAAGCCACAATACAGACTCGAAAACATTAGCCCGTTAAAAGTAAACCAAGATTGAATTTTTACATACCGATTATGCAAATAAAGGCTGGCTCCAAACACAACACCCCAAAAAAAAAAAATCCAGAAGAACCCAGAAAGTGATTTATTACAACCCTCTCAACTCCAAGAAAAAAACAAATGATCGACGACTGTCAACTAATTAAATAGCTTAAGAAAACAAATAAGACCCAAAAAAAAAGTTTAAAAGTTTCAATCTTGATGGACAAATTTCGGAAATTTAGTCGATTTGAAAAGGGGTTAAAAAAGAAACAGCAAAACAGAGGAGGGGCGATAACTGGGGAGAGATTTAGGGAGGGGAAAAAGAGTGATGTACGGCGAGGATTTATCTTAGAGTAATATTTGAAAAAAGAGAAAGGGAACAATAATAATAACCCGAGAGATCTGGAATTTATACAAAACCAAAATTGATGATGAATTGGAATAATATAAAGCGGGGAGGGGAAGCTTCTGATGGTTTTTGTGGGTTTTGTTTGGTATTGAATTTTTTCAACATATGAAGCTTCAAAGGATTTGTTTTGTATATGGATATGGCGATGCAAGAAAAGCTCAAACAGTCCTACTACTAATGTTAGTACAAAAGAATCATATCGTTGCCTTTAGATTTGAAGCCTTTTCAAGTGTCAAATTCTCAATGCTTTGAATCTACTACGATAGTTTCGAGGGAAAGAGAAGAATTCTTGTCCCACTTCGACTATGCATCGGATCCTCTTTGTCCCAGAATTTGATGCGCAATTTTTTTTTTTTTTTGAGTAAAATTAATCAACGTATTAGCTCAATGAAAAGAGGGAGATGAGATCAAAGATCATAAACCAATTTTGAAATGGAAATCCAAAACACTTTTAATGTAATGTAATGTGTCACATGTAAATATTTCGATCAAGATTTTGAAAATTTATATGTACTCATGCTTTTAAAAGGTTTTTTTTTTTACTCATTCAATAGAAAAATATATAAATAGATAAAATTCCAAAAATAAAAAATAAAAATTGTGATTTTATAAAAGTTTATTATATCCTCGTAGTTTTAAAGTTTTGTTTCCACGGTATTTTTTTTTTAAAACTGATGAGAATCAAGCCGCAAGTCTAAAGGATTATCTACAATTCATTTCTGGACCCATCACAAGATCAAAGGCTAAACAATTCAAGGATGCATTAAGTGGGCTGATTGTTAGGGCTTTGGAGTTGCAATCTTCTCAAGCAGATTGTGTTGAGTATTCAAGTGGGCTTACAATAATAAATGTCAATGATATTGATGGGCCAAGCATGGAGCACAATTAGGTGGCATGGGTGTGCACATTTGGGCACCAAATACAAAAGAAAATGCAATCTGCCCAAACTAAGTGCAATCTGCCCAATTTGTTGTTTTTGCATTATTTTGAGTTTTTGTGTTGTGTTTCAGCCTAGATTCACTTGAATTTCGTTTTGAGGCTGAATAATGCATGAAATGGAGCCTAAGTCAGTTAAGACCAAGCCATGGAAGCTCTAGAACCAAGCTAGGTTCAACCGGTCAAAGTTCACCCAAGTTTGGTCAACAATTATGGGCTGTTTTTATTCAAGGCTATTAATTTCGGTCAAGGCCTCTTGGAATGCTTAAAGGCAGATCAAAAACCATTCAAAAGGTCATGGAATTCATGAAGACAAAGGCTGGTCTTGGTACAACTCATTTGACTACCATTAGTTCCAAGAAAAGCCTTAATTAGCCTTTTAAGTTTCCTAGGCTTTAATTATTGTTTTTCTTGTTTTGTGTAACTTTAAAATTAGGGTTTCCTTCATATTTATATGATGTAAAACTCCATAACATTCAGACTTGAATATTATATTTGTGAGATTAATCTCTTGGTTCTTTGAGAACTATTTTGAACTTATCAAGCTTTCTCTAGCTTGTGGCGTTCTTCCTGACTTATCAACCTTCAATCCATAGTTGGTTGTGGCGTCATTCTACCATTTCATCTAGCATCCCTGCTGTAGAACGATCCTAAGATCTCAACTCGGTATTGGGTTTCGTCCATTGCGGGGCGGAGTTCATATCATTTGGTATCAAAGCTAGTTCTAGTCCAGGTTTGCATATCATTTTATTTTCTTTGTTTTCGACTTTCTTTTGGGTGTTCTTGATATCTTGGTTCATAATAGTAGTGGGTTTTGTCAACTAGGTTGGGCAAGGTTCCTACTCTTGGATTTTTGAGTTTAAGATATCCTACATTTTATCTTTCTTATTCTATTTCGTGCTAGACTCCAAAAAAAAAAAAAAGAAGAAGTTATCTTTAAAAAAAAAAGAAAAAAAACGAAAAAAAAGAAGAGAAAAGATTCTGAAAAAAAAAACAAACAAAAGAATCCAAAAAAAAAAAAAAAAAGAAAACAAAAGGAGTCTTGAAATTTTCAGTTTTGAAATATTTGCATCTTGTTCATTACTATTCCATTGTGGTTCATTCTACTATACAAGGTTAATATCTTTTCTTCTTGATTAATCTTGGGATTAAGTGTTGAAGTTGTTCTTATTTCATATTGGGATCTTTTGGCTAAAGTTTGGGTAGTTCCTATTCTTTGAGATACATATTCTGTCCTTGTGTGTTTCTTCATTAGAATTTCATCGTGTTCATTGTATTTCTCATATAAAAATGTCCAATTCTTGATTCTTGATGAATTCTTCACTATAAAGATCTTGATTTGTTTGAAGTAGTTTGATAAGAACCTTGAGAATTGGAGTGGGAAAAGGCTTGAGTGGTGAGACAAGTAGAGGTTAAAAGCCAAATTGAGTGATACACGAGGGAGAGTGAAACACGTAAGGGAGTGAGTAAGGACATTTATTTTGGCAGATTTAACAACATGTCACAAAATCAAGGAAACAACTCCAATGAGGGGGAACCACAAAATAACCTTCCTAATTTACAAGTACAAGCCATTATGGAGGAAATGCAAAGATTATTGAGAAATGAAATGGAACAATTACATGAAAGAATTGACAGGTTGGAGATAGAATCTACAAGGCAGCAATCCCAAAACACTAACAACACAAGGAGGGAGCATGTTCAATATAGGGCAGCCAATGAGAATGAAGATGATTATGATGAAGAGGTGGACCAGCAATCAATGGGTAGTCCCAGGAGACATGAACAGCCAAGGGGAGTTAGAAATCGAGAAGACAACAATTTGAATGGCATCAAGATGAAAATTCCTTCATTTCAAGGAAAATCAGATCCGGAAGCCTATCTTGAGTGGGAGAAAAAAATGGAGTTTGTCTTTGATTGCCACAATTATTCCGACTTCAAGAAGGTAAAATTGGCTGTTATTGAATTTTCAGATTATGCCTTAACTTGGTGGGATCAACTTGTTGTCACTAGGAGAAGAAATGGTGAACATACCATTGATTCTTGGGAGGAGATGAAAGTGGTGATGCGAAAGCGGTTTGTGCCTAGCCATTACTATCGAGATCTCTACAATAAACTCCAAGGTTTGAGGCAAGGCGGCCGAAGTGTGGATGACTACTTCAAAGATATGGAGGTCGCAATGATGAGGGCAAATGTGGAGGAGGACAGAGAAGCAACCATGGCAAGGTTTCTACATGGTTTAAACCGGGAGATCCATGATAGGGTGGAAATGTACAATTATGTTGAGTTAGAAGAAATGGTACACATGGCAGTCAAGATTGAGCAACAACTCAAGAGGGGAGGAGGCACACGACCTAGCAATAATTCAAACACTTGGCGGCTGGATTCGACAAAGAAGGAGAATAAAACATCTTCGTCCACAACTCCTAAGCCAAAAACAGAGCCTAGAACACAAAGCACTCAAGGTAAAACCAACACTACCTTCACTAAAAATCGTGATATCAAGTGCTTCAGGTGTCAAGGCAGGGGCCACATTGCTAGCCAATGCCCTAACAACAAGGTGATGGTGTTAAGAGAGAATGGAGAAATTGAAACTGATGATGAATCGGATAATGAATCTATGCCACCATTAGAGGAATCTGAGGATGAAGAGCTTGTTGTCTAAGGTGATTTATTGGTGGTACGGAGAACACTTAGTGTCCAAATCAAGGAAGATGAAGGAGAGCAACGGGAAAACCTTTTCCACACTAGATGCCATGTCAATGGCAAGTATGTAGTGTTATCATTGATGGGGGCAGTTGTGCCAATGTTGCTAGCTATAACATGGTTGAGAAGTTAAATTTGCCTATCATAAAGCATCCTAGGCCATATAAATTGCAATGGCTTAATGAAAGTGGGGAGGTGAAGGTTACCAAACAAGTAGTTGTGCCATTTAGCATTGGGAAGTATGAGGATGAAATCATTTGTGATGTTGTACCTATGCATGCTAGTCACTTATTATTGGGTAGGCCATGGCAGTTTGATAGGAGAGTTAAGCATGATGGTTTTAGCAACAAATATTCTCTCGTGCACAATAGCAAATCCATTACCCTTGTTCCCATGACCCCAAAGCAGGTGTATGATGATCAAGTGAGGTTGCAAAATGATGAGAAAAATAGAAGAGAACAAAAGAAAGATATTGAGAATAAAGAAAAGAGTGAAATGGAAAGGGAGAACAAGAGTGGGAAACGTAAAAGTGCAAAAGAAAAAGAGAAGGCAGAATAAAAAATGTTGAGTGTGAGAGAAGAAAAATACAATATCTTTGCAAGAAAGAGTGAGATCAAGACTGCTACATACTCAAAAACCATTTGTACTTCTTATGTTCAAAGAGGCTTGTTTATCCATTCATGAGTTGGCCGGCTCTTTGCCGAGCAATATTAACTCTCTCTTGTAGGAATTCCAAGATGTGTTTCCCGAAGACATCCCACATGGATTGCCACCAATTCGTGGGATAGAGCATCAAATAGACTTTGTGCCCGGAGCAACCATTCCTAACCGCCCGGCTTATCGGTGTAGTCCCGAGGAAACAAAAGAAATGCATAGGTAGATTCAAGAATTGTTGGAGAAGGGATTAGTGAGAGAAAGCATGAGTCCATGTGCAGTACCCGTGCTACTTGTACCCAAAAAGGATGGAACTTGGCGCATGTGCATTGATTGTCGTGCTGTGAACAACATAACGGTAAAGTATCGCCATCCCATTCCTCGTTTGGATGACATGTTAGATAAATTGCATGGTGCTTGCATATTTTCTAAAATTGATTTGAAAAGTGGATACCATCAAATTCGTATGAGAATTGGGGATGAGTGGAAAACTGCATTCAAAACAAAACATGGATTATATGAATGGTTAGTGATGCCTTTTGGCTTAACTAACGCTCCTAGCACTTTCATGAGATTAATGAACTATGTTTTGCGTGCATTCATAGGTAATTTGTAGTTGTTTATTTTGATGACATCCTAATTTATAGCAAAAGCATGGAAGAACACATTGAACATATCAAATCTGTTTTGCTTGCACTTAGAGAAGAAAGATTGTTTGCTAACTTGAAAAAGTGTACTTTTTGCACCAAAAGCATCGTTTTTCTTGGGTTTGTAGTAAGTGCACAGGGTGTTCAAGTTGACATGGAGAAGATAAGGGCTATCCAAGAGTGGCCAAGTCCAACAAGTGTAGGAGAAGTGCGAAGTTTCCATGGTCTTGCAAGATTTTATCGAAGGTTTGTGAAGGGCTTTAGCACATTGGCAGCACCACTCACGGAGGTGATAAAAAAGAATGTAGGCTTCAAATGGGGTAAACAGCAAGAGCAAGCATTTCAGCAAATCAAACAAAAGCTAACTAATGCTCCTTTGCTTTCTTAGCCTAACTTTGATAAGACATTTGAAATTGAATGTGATGCTTCAGGTTTAGGTATTGGTGTTGTACTCATACAAGAAGGAAGGCCACTTGCATACTTTAGTGAAAAGCTAAGTGGGGCAGCTCTAAACTACCCAACTTATGACAAAGAATTATATGCGTTGGTGAGAGCATTGAAGACATGGCAGCACTACATTTGGGCCAAGGAATTTGTGATTCACACCGATCATGAATCATTGAAGTTCTTGAAGGGACAACATAAGCTGAGCAAAAGACATGGAAGATGGATGGATTTTTGTGGAGACATTTCCTTACGTCATCAAGTACAAGAAAGGTAAAGAAAATGTTGTGGCAGATGCACTCTCAAGGAGGTATTCTCTTATCTCTACCCTTGATGCAAAGATTCTTGGTTTTGAACATATTAAGGAATTGTATCCTATTGATTCTTATTTTTGTGAAGACTTTTAAGCTTGTGAAAAATATGCTGCAGGAAAGTTCTATAGGCATGATGGGTTCATGTTTAGAGAAAATAAGTTGTGCATTCCAAATTGTTCATTGCGTGACTTGTTGGTTAGAGAAGCACATGGGGGTGGTTTAATGGGACATTTTGGTGTAGCTAAGACTTTGTCTATTCTGCAAGAACATTTCTTTTGGCCACACATGAAAAAGGATGTTGAAAGAATTTGTTGTAAATGTGTTACTTGTTTGCAAGCTAAGTCAAAAGTCCAACCACATGGTCTATATACACCACTTCCTATTCCTAATGAACCTTGGATTGACATTTCAATGGATTTTGTGTTGGGATTACCTAGAACAAAGCATGGTAGAGATTCTGTTTTTGTTTTGGTTGATAGATTTTCAAAAATGGCACATTTCATTGCTTGCAATAAAACTAATGATGCTTCTCATGTGGCTGAATTATTTTTCAAAGAAGTTGTTAGATTGCATGGCATGCCTAGGACAATTGTTTCGGATAGAGATGCAAAGTTCTTGAGCTACTTTTGGAAAACTTTGTGGGGAAAGTTGGGTACTAAACTGTTGTTTTCTACTACTTGCCATCCACAAACCGATGGCCAAACTGAAGTAGTGAATAGGACATTGTCAAATGTGCTAAGGGCTGTCATTGGTAAGAACATTAAAACTTGGGAAGATTGTTTGCCGCATGTTGAATTTGCTTACAATCGCACCAAACATTCTGCTACTAAGTTTTCACCATTTGAAATTGTTTATGGATTCAATCCTTTAACTCCTTTGGATTTAACTCCTTTGCCTTTGAGTGAACGAGCTAATTTAGATGGCAAGAAAAAGGCTGAGTTTGTTAGGAGCATGCATGAGAAAGCACGAATCAACATTGAAGAAAAGACAAAGCAATATGAAAAGCAAGTTAACAAGGGTCGACGAAAGCTGATTTTTGAGCCCGGGGATTGGGTGTGGGTGCACATGAGGAAAGAAAGATTCCCTGCCCAACGGAAGTCCAAGTTACTTCCAAAAGGAGATGGTCCATTCCAAGTCTTGGAGCGCATCAATGACAATGCTTACAAGATAGAATTGCCAAGTGAGTATAAAGTGAGTAATTCATTCAATGTTACTGATTTAACTCCATACAATGCAGATGAATATTTGAGGACAAATCATTTTCAAGAGAAGGGGAATGATGAGAATCAAGCCGCAAGTCTAAAGAATCCTCTACAATTCATTTCTGGACCCATCACAAGATCAAAGGCTAAACAATTCAAGGATGCATTAAGTGGGCTGATTGTTAGGGCTTTGGAGTTGCAATCTTCTCAAGCAGATTGTGTTGAGTATCCAAGTGGGCTTACAATAATAAATGTCAATGATATTGATGGGCCAAGCATGGAGCACAATTAGGTGGCATGGGTGTGCACATTTGGGCAGCAAAAACAAAAGAAAATGCAATCTGCCCAAACTAAGTGCAATCTGCCCAATTTGTTGTTTTTGCATTATTTTGAGTTTTTGTGTTGTGTTTCAGCCTAGATTCACTTGAATTTCGTTTTGAGGCTGAATAATGCATGAAATGGAGCCTAAGTCAGTTAAGACCAAGCCATGGAAGCTCTAGAACCAAGCTAGGTTCAACCGGTCAAAGTTCACCCAAGCTTGGTCAACAATTATGGGCTGTTTTTATTCAAGGCTATTAATTTCGGTCAAGGCCTCTTGGAATGCTTAAAGGCAGATCAAAAACCATTCAAAAGGTCATGGAATTCATGAAGACAAATGCTGGTCTTGGTACAACTCATTTGACTACCATTAGTTCCAAGAAAAGCCTTAATTAGCCTTTTAAGTTTCCTAGGCTTTAATTATTGTTTTTCTTGTTTTGTGTAACTTTAAAATTAGGGTTTCCTTCATATTTATATGATGTAAAACGTCCATAACATTCAGACTTGAATATTATATTTGTGAGATTAATCTCTTGGTTCTTTGAGAACTATTTTGAACTTATCAAGCTTTCTCTAGCTTGTGGCGTTCTTCCCGACTTATCAACCTTCAATCCATAGTTGGTTGTGGCGTCATTCTACCATTTCATCTAGCATCCCTGCTGTAGAACGATCCTAGGATCTCAACTCGGTATTGGGTTTCGTCCATTGCGGGGCGGAGTTCATATCAAAAACCATATGCATACATAGTTTCCACAGTTTATATCCTCATAGAAAATTGTGATTTCATAGTTTTTTTTTTATAAATTGTTTCCAAATATAATTGGGATGATTGTGGTAAAAAAAAGTAAAAAAGATTGAAATTTGTTATTATAGATTATAGCCTTGTGTTTTTTTTCCTTTCTAAATCACTATTTTTTTCCTTTCTAAATCACCATTTTTTTTGTCCGAATACTATGACAAACATATACATTTGTAAATTGCGGCAAACAATTAAAAATTTGAAAAAATCATATAATTTTTTAAAAACTATGTCCTCATATTTGTAATAACTTTTTGTTGCCAACTAAAAATGAAACATGTAAATTGATATATGACCCAAAAAAATGTAAAAAAAAAGAAGGCATATTTTAAAATTTTTCAAATTTAATGAATTTTTTTATGAGAAAATCGACAAGGGATATTTTGTCCAAAATTTTGTATGTTTTAATTAAAACTACTCTTAGGTTCACTAATCTTTTAGTTAGGGTCTAATAATTGAAAAGTAATTTTAGTGATATTTATGCATTTAGTTTCTATTTTAATGAAACTACGTCGTTTTGAACGTTAGACAAAATAAAACAGAATAAATATTGGACAGAAGATCTAGTCTCGAGAAAATCACTCACAAGTTCATGTAAATGATCAGCTTATGGGATATTTTAAAAAATAACTATACTTGAGAGTAGTATTTTACAGACACGGGATCTTCTGTTCAAGATTTTGTCAGTCTTATTCTGTCTTAATTAAAACTAAGTCGTAGGTTCACTAATCTCTTGGTTAGGGTCTAATAATTTTAGAGTAATTTTAATAATATTTATGCATTTAGTCCCTACTTTTAATGAAACTACGTAATTTTAAACGTTACACAGAATAGGACTAGATAAATCATATTTTATAATTTACTCGAAAATAAAATTTAAAGAGTTAAATCTAATTACCCAAAACCAAAAGGACTAAATCCTTAAAAAAAAAAGGGGAGGATTTGTAAGATTCATGGGTCCCAATTTCATGTCCCACCAATTTGTGGCGGCCAAATTGCAGAATGCAATTGTAAATTTGTAACCGGGATTTTGTATCACTGCTGCCGTTCCATCGGGATTTTGTATCACTACTACAAGTGACGCATAGCTGGACACGACTCTTTCACTTCTTCAACTTTTTTTTATAGCCGTCCACTCCTCCTGCCTCTGCCTCTGCCTGTGCCTGTGTTGATTCTACAAGCCCACCATGGCCGTTGGTGTTCTTGCTTTACAGGGATCTTTTAATGAACACATCGCTGGTAATTTTTCTTCCTCCATCCGTTTTTAATGATTATATATTTTGTGTGGATTATGATGTGATGATTTGATGTGGGCAGCTCTGAGAAGACTGGGAGTGAAAGGGGTAGAGATAAAGAAGCCAGAACAGCTTCAGAATGTTAATTCTCTCATCATTCCTGGCGGGGAGAGCACCACCATGGCCAAGTTAGCTGAATATCACAACCTGGTTTACCACTTCTTATCCATTTTATTTATTCAATTCTCTTCTTTCTTTTGTCAAATACGTACGCCCCTTCTGCGCTTGCATGCATATATACCATAATTGAAAATGTGCAAGTAGCTATAAAGATTAAGTCTTTTATCTTGTGTTGCCCCAAGTACAGCATTAAGGGAAGAAAAAGATTATGAATTTGGTAATCCCTTATTCTAATAGTCTTTGTTTTTTCAGATATGAAGTTTTATGGAAATCAATTACATGGGATATGTGTATTTAGTTTCACTGTTGCTGTGTAAGTCGTTTCGCAAGATAAATTGATGAAGTTTGAATATCTTGATTTTGTAATTCATATTAGCTTCTTTGATGACACCCTTTTGTAGAACACTCACCGTATCATTATAGCTATCGTCAGTGTCAGCTTTGTCTTTGTCACTAGTTCTAATATAGATTTGGGTATGTGTGATAGAGGCCAGGAGCTTAGTTCTTGTTATGGTTGGTTGCAGTTTCCTGCTTTGCGCGAGTTTGTTAAAATGGGAAAGCCAGTTTGGGGGACATGTGCAGGCCTTATCTTTTTGGCGGATAAAGCCACTGGTGAGAGTTTATTTACACCCGTCTTTTAGAAATGACATTTTTTTCGGCATTTCGAAGTCATGAGAAACGAAGCTTACAATCTTGTTTCAATTGTATCCCAATACATGGCTTGCAGGGCAAAAAACTGGAGGTCAGGAACTTGTTGGAGGTCTTGACTGTACAGTCCACAGGAACTTCTTTGGCAGTCAGGTAATTCATATTCTCTTCTCTGTTGAAGCTCGGATTAAAATCTGACTGCCAAAGTTCCTTGGCATTTATGGAAGAGTTTGTTACGTAGTTCTAGTGACAGCTTCAGAATCTTTCCGACAGTGAAGTATGTTACCAAATAGCACTCTAGGCAGGATCCTTTATTGGCTATAACCAGCATGTTGTTTGCTGAGGAAATTTGTCTTTAATTGAATAATAACACACTTCAGTCACATGCTTAGTAGTTTATAACCTATGAACTGGATTATGGATGTGATACTGGATTTTCTTTAGAAAGTATTTGCTTCTAATTTGTGTCTTTTGTTATGCTACACCTGTAGATTCAAAGCTTTGAGGCTGACCTTTCAGTTCCTGAAATTGCTGCTAAAGAAGGTGGTCCTCCAACTTTTCGGGGTGTATTCATCCGTGCTCCTGCAATCCTTGATGTGGGACCTGGAGTTGAAGTGCTGGCTGATATCCCTGTCTCATTTGACAAAGCTTCTTCTTCTGATCTCGGCATTCAGGACCAAGAGGTTTGCTTTTACCTTTCCTACTAGCACTTTCCACCTGACGTGTCTGTTGGGAAAAAACTAATTATCTCCAATATCTGATTGCCATCCGAGGGTTTGTCAAATGAAATTAGAGAAGTTGTTCTTGTGATAATCTAGCACATTGCGTTTGGCTTCTATCGCCTTCTGTAAGATTTTTATTCCAAAATAGTTAATGATCGCTTCTGTTGCCTGAGCATATTATTTGTTGGCAATTAACATCAAATTCAGTGCTAAGATTGCCAAAAGTTTGTTGTAGTCAGGGGGAAACTCAAGACTGATGTATGCGTAAAATATGTACACTAACTTTGTTTCAGTCCTAAAGAATTGATAGTGCTACTGTAAATCATAAGAATATTTTAATTATTATCCCCTTTGATGTTGAATTTTAAATGATGCATCAAAGTAAAGTAGAAAAAGAATGATTCATTTCTTGAGATCATTTTTCTCCTTTGAGTTGCACTTCCAAAAACAATTCCTGTATTGTGTGCAGTGGGTTTTTAGTGTAACAGAGCAGCTTTGATTCATAATCTTCCACTTCCATCGGTGAATTCAAATTATTCCACTGCTGTCTGTTTGTGACAATGAGAAAGAGAGAACGTTGGTGTGGGGAGGGGTTGGATTCAGATTTTAATCTATCATCTATCATTTTACTTTTGCAAGCGTGTGGACAATCGGGATCTTTTGGGGGGTTTTACTTCTACCGATATCTCATTTGCTGCCCCACTTAGTGGGACAAAGGCTTAGTAGTTGTTGATATCTCATTTGCTTTAGTCCTAAAAAGAAGTAGGAAAATAATAACTACTCGGTCTACTTTCCAAGCTTATTTAGCTGTCATCATTTCCTTGATTTGCATCTTCTACTAATCACCGTCATTCTAACCCTTAGCCAAGATGTAAACATGCACTTCATGGAATTGAGTATTGCCTTTTAAGTATATCATTCTGACCTATTCGACCTTTTCTTTCTGACACTTTGCGAAACTTACTCCTTGTGCTAAGTAAAAGCACTTTTTGAAGTTGGGTGTTACCATGAGGCATGGAATTTTGCCTATATGACATTTTCTTACTCTTATAAAATTTAGAAACTTGTTTGATACTTTGGGAGATTTGTCCCTATACTAGTAAGTCCGATATTGTAATTTGGAGAAGGTGGCCTTGGACATTCATTAAAACACATGTTTATGCATGTCTCTGTGTTTCTTCACATGCGCACACATAGATACATCGAGAAAAGTCTTCTGCTTAAATCGACTAGTGTCTTTAGTGGCATGGGTAGCCAGTTGCTTGAGTTTCAGTGGGTGGCCAAACAAATATCTAGTTGTCTTTTTGATATCCAAAATATCATTTAGTTTAGTGGCTTGTCTTTTCTTAGTCGGTTGGATACTTATTCTCTTCATATTTCAGGAGAATACTAATTCTAGAAAGAAAGTAATTGTTGCTGTGAGGCAGGGTAACCTTCTAGCAACTGCTTTTCACCCTGAATTGACTGCTGATTGTAGATGGTAGGTGTCTTCTTCTAGAACAAATATTTGGCTTATGCAAATTGTGTATTCTGAAGATGTTTTTGTACAGGCATACATACTTCTTGAAGATGGCAAGCGAAATTGGAGAAGGGACTTTGTGTACTGTCTCCACATCTGTGGGGGATCCAAGCTTCTATGAGCAAGCTAAAAATGACCTTCCCATCTTCCAATAGTAAAAGAAGTAACCAATGGTAGGGCTTCAAACAAAAGAAAGGTCATATTGGTTCTTCATTTGATTCTTTATTTTCTACTTAGTTTTCCTTTGCATTTTATGGTTGTCTTCAACTTTCAAAGGTAATTCAAAGTGCCTTGTCATGCATAGTCAACGTAAGCTCTTCCCTTGTAGATCCGGAATCGGATCAGATTTCTCATGGCTGCACTTGACATTTTGTACATAACACTAGAATTTGGTGGTTAATGGATTTTTAATTTTGTTGGTGCAATTAGATACGATTGGTAGCTCTAATATTTACCCAGATCCTTGGTGTATCTCTGTTGGACAAAATTTATAATTCCAGCTGTGGCTGGATGTAGCTTTTAGTAATGATGTACCAATTGGAACTTGCATACTTGAATGAACAATTCTCGCTGAAATTTGGTTTCTGTTTATGTAATTTGAATGGAATCAATTACGAAAATACATTATATGCCTCTACTAGCTGTGCCAGTCATTGAGAATTGAATTCATGGACAGGAATTTGTTGCATTGTTAGAATTTAAGACATGATATAGAAAAATCCTGCAATTATACTTCAATTATGGCTTACGATTTGAAAGCTTCGACATAGGATTCTTACCTTTAGTTTCTAGCTTCTTTGGAATTGAATACGATTGTCAGTTGTCATTACTTATATTATTTCCATTGGTATTCAAGGTCACAGCAGCATATACAATTGGTGGGTTAAGAGCGCAGGATAAACATTGTCTATACAGAGAAAGTAGCACCATAATTAGCATCTTTAAGAAGTTTATAGCTCCCAAAGTCATTCTCTCGTAGCTGCAACCCTTCGAACGCTCAAGTGTTGCAGATGTCGCTGAGCTCTTCAGGCATTTTGAATATGGCCGAGGACTATATTTACTAGCCAGTGCCAATAGCTCCAGTAGTTAGATGGCTTAGACCATATTCAGAGCTGTTTGTGGCACTATCATCATCTCAGTTTAATCTGTATCTCACTTTTTGGTTTCAGAATGGGATTTTTAGTTTAAACTTGAATCAGCATCTTGAATATAATGAATATGAACTTATTTATTTATTACAATTTTTGACTAAGTACATAATCCTTAGAAACAGGGGAGACTGGAACAAAATCAGTAGTAGCCATGTGAAGCCTTGGCAGCTTAGGCAAGCAATGAAAATGAGGAGTGAATTGAAATAAAGCATATGGCTTTGCAATGCTATAAATTCTTCAACGAGTTAGTAAATATTTACAAGATGTCTCTTTGATGTAAAGATATGAATCAAATGTAGAAGAACTGAAAAATACGCACATGCACATGAACTAAGCAATTGTTGGAAGATTACTGGAAATTCTAATTTTGAGTAAACATGAGAAACTTGTAGAGACAATATGGACAGCAAAGTGCAAAGTAAAGTAAGATTGTTTTGTATGCCTCATGTAAAAAGATGGTTTGATTTGTCGCTGAAGATAACAGTGAAGTATATGAGAATTAATTTATGACAACAAAGAAAATTGGAAAGGGAAGAAACTCTCTTGCCAAGTTGGTCACGAATAGAGAGTTAAGTTTTCTTCCTTTCCTGTCATTAAGGAATACGTGAATTATGTTTTATATGCCAATTTTTTATACGTTATACGCTAATATTTGATACTTTATACTCTAATACGTTAACTTTTTATACTTTATATATTAATTTTTAATTCTTTATACGTTAAAAGTAAAAATATAAACTCCTTCCTTAATTAAGCTCTTTCAAGCCCGTCATCTTAAATCAAAAGTCAATTGCATCAACGCAACTACTGGTTTGCCACCCCTTGTTCCCGAAAGTGAGAGTAACTGTCCTCGTTTTCACCAGTTTAGTCAACTACTGGTCACATTTGAATGGCAAGAAATTATAAGAACAATTTCAACGCTCAATAATTGTATATAAAACATGTATCATATATAAATCGGTAAACTAATCTCACATGAGCTTTTGTTAATGTAAGTTCTTTTTTCAGATAAAATATCTGTTTAAGGTTACAGCAAGAGAGAATGGGAATATTGTAAAGCAAAGTCCAAGGAATATACCTGCAAATTTATTTACTATATCTTGAAGAGTAACTCTCTACTAATCACTGTTTTCCGCATAATTCTTACAATGTTTTAACTTTTAATAATCCCATGATTCTCATCCCATGTTCAAATATTATATATATAGTTATTGAAATTTTACTTTAACCAATCAGGTAAGGGCTATAATTACAAAGAAGTAGAATATCTTGTTTTCCTGCAGCTTACATTTCTGTTGCCTTACGAAATGCTTTCCAAAAGTCTGTTGCTCCTGATGGACTCAAAAAGGATTAAAATTCTATCCCAATTCAATGCTTTTTTTCAACTGCAACTCAAAAAGAATTCTTCAGTCTATAGGGTCAAACTCCTAAACCTGCAGTTGTACGAAAATCAAATGGAAAGGGCTTTTTCTCTACTATTTTAGTTCAGTAGATGAAGCAAAACATGCATATCTTCAGCAAGATTCCAAGATCCCGTGTTAATATAAATATAGACATCCTAGGTATCCAGATTCATGCAGTTCAGACACTTCAAACTACCTAAGTGCAAACATAGTACACGGACTAAAATAGTGTAGATCGAGATGGGTAGAAAATGGTGGTGGTGCTTGTGCATGCTTCTGGTTGTCCTCCTCTTATTCATCTCTTTGGAAGCCGCCATTGCTGATGACAAAGGTGGTCAAGGTGGCAATGGCAAGGTTGGAGGAGGCAACAATAATGATGGAGGTGATCATGGCAACGACAATGGCAAGGGAGATGGCGGAGGTAACAAGGGTGGTGATCCAGGCAATGGCAAGGGAGATGACCGTGGTAACAAGGATGATGGCCATAACAAGCAGCCTCCACCTCCACCACCGCGTTGGCCTCCTATATACCCACCTCCATCTCTACCTCCACCATCTTCACCGCCTCCTCCACCTTCATCTTCACCCCCTCCTCCATCTCCACCTCCATCTATACCAGTCCTTTCACCGCCTCCTCCACCTTTGTCATCACCCCCTCCTCCATCTCCACCTCCATCTATACCAGTCCTTTCACCGCCTCCTCCACCTTTGTCATCACCCCCTCCTCCATCTCCACCTCCATCTATACCAGTCCTTTCACCGCCTCCTCCACCTTTGTCATCACCCCCTCCTCCATCTCCACCTCCATCTATACCAGTTCTTTCACCGCCTCCTTCACCTTTGTCATCACCCCCTCCTCTATCCCCACCTCCATCTATACCAGTCCTTTCACCGCCTCCTCCACCCTTGTCATCACCCCCTCCTCTATCTCCACCTCCATCTATACCAGTCCTTTCACCGCCTCCTCCTCCTTCTCCACCATCACAATCGCCTCCAACTTCTTCTCCACCTCCCAAAGATGATTCCACTGATTATTATCTGTTGTCACCAATGGAAAGGACAGGCCAAGAGCAAGCTGTCTGCAAAGATCTCATAGTATGTCCCAAGCTACTCACTTGCCCTGATGAATGCCCTCATAGGAAGCCCAGTGATAACAAGACGAAGGGATGCTTCTTTGACTGCAGCAGCAAATGTGAAGCCACTTGCAAGTGTAAGTTCGTTTTACTCATTACTCGAAAGATGTCATAAATGTTTTGCTATATGAGTGCGATGCGGCTAACGTAAGATAAGTCAAATTGCACTCATTTTTTGATTTTCGAATTCCTAATTTGTCCTTGTTAATTTTGCCAGTTCCTAATTAAAAACAATGAACAAAAAAAATTGATTATTTTCTTGTTTTTTTTTTTTTTGCAGGGAGAAAACCAAATTGCGATGGCTTTGGATCTCTATGCTATGATCCTCGGTTTGTTGGGGGAGATGGCAAAATGTTCTACTTCCATGGATCCAAGGGAAGCCATTTCGCCATTGTTTCGGATGACAACCTCCACATCAATGCTCACTTCATTGGGACTCGACCAATGGGGAGGACTCGTGATTTTACATGGGTTCAAGCCTTCTCAATCATGTTTGATACACACACCCTCGTCCTTGCTGCAAAAAGAGTCTCAAAATGGGATGACAAAGTTGAATCTCTTATAGTAAAGTGGAACAATGAGATGATTAACATCCCCAGAGATGGAGAAGCAGAATGGAGAATCAAAACCGACAATAGGGCGGTGGTTATTGAAAGAACCGATGATTTCAACACAGTCAGGGTTACAGTCTCTGGGCTTGTGCAACTGGATTTAAGGGTGGTTCCTATTGGCAAAAAAGAAAACAAAGTTCACAATTATCAGATTCCTTCAGATGATGCATTTGCTCACTTGGAGACGCAGTTCAAGTTCTTCAAACTTTCTGATACCGTGGAGGGTGTTCTTGGAAAGACTTACCAACCAGGCTATGAAAGCCCTGTCAAGACTGGAGTGGCAATGCCACTGATGGGTGGGGAGGATAAATACCAAACTCCATCACTCAATTCACCTCTCTGCAAATTGTGCAAGTTCCAGAGACCTTCTAATTCCATTGCCATGGTTACTGCAATCTGATCAATATTCGGAGACAATATTTTTATTATTAGTGTTACAAATAATAAGCCATGATCTCTACACTCTAACAATGTTATTTTAGTGATCATGAATAATAAACACAAAATCTTCTTTGCTTTATTGATTAAGCATATGGACTAATTATTGAGTAGTTGCTTAAGAATTAATGTCTCTTTCTTATTGAAATCAAACTTCATCCTAAGATATACTAATGCTATCTTTGATTTGCTTTAAAGATCATTAAGCAAAACAAAACCACATATCCAATATTTCATAAGCTCAACTTAGTATATATTACACACATTGGACTTAAAAAATATTTTAATAACTTCTCAATTTTCTTTTTAGTGCTTCACTTATCATACCATTTGCTCAATTTTCTTTTCGTTTTTTTTTTTCAAAAGCGATATGAAGTCTTTAATGTAATCTTAGGGGGCGTTTGGTAAGGGGAATAGAAGGGGTCAATGGTAATCAACAAAAGTGATTGTCATTGTTAATGTTTGGAAAGGGGTAATGGGAATAAATATTCATTAATGATTACCTTAAATGAGTCAATTGATGATTCCCTAGTCTCCCCCCATTAATCATTCATTTCCCTGTATTGGGTAATCGATTTTACCCAACTCTACCAAATAACTTCCTACTCAAATATGTACTTTAATAATAATAATAATAATATTATTATTATTAATTAAAATAATAATAGTAATATTAATAATAATATTATTATCATATTAATAATAATATTAATATTAAATAAATAATAATATTATTATTAATATAATTAATAATAACATGATTATTAATGATTAATATTAATAATGATAATAATTAATAATAATATTAATAATTAATAATGATAATGATAATAATATTAATAATTAATAATGATAATAATATTAATAATTAAAAATGATAATAATATAAATAAATAATAATAATATTATTATTAATTAATAATAGTAATAATACTAATAATTAATAATAATAATAAAGATGCGAATTCTAATAATGGTAAAATAAAAATTTTGACTGATTCCTATAACTATTGTTGATTTGAACCAAACAACATCAATCACAATAATACCCATTATAGGATTTGAACCAAACATTAACAATGCAATCATAGTTTCTATTACCATCGACCCCTCAATCAAACTCATTGTGATTGTCATTGAAGAATTTGAACCAAACGCCATAATAAACTTGCTACAAAATTTAAATTTGAAATTAATTTTTCCAATTCTTGAAAGAACAGGATAATTGATGGGTTTTACAAGTGATCATGTGCCATATGTAATTAATCACTCAATTCCACGATGAAATTAATGCAAGATCTTGATCATTTCACAAAAACGTTTTTAACAAGTCGTTTCTTTGGGGATAGGCCTATGCGTTAGGAAGAAGCATGATACCATCAATATTCATGAACCTTAATTTAGTGGGAGAGGCTTATAAATTGTACCCACACAGCCCAAGTTGAGTAGACCCAAAAGCCCATCAAATTGAATTATATTAGCTTCCCCACTTTTGGGTTCACTACCAAAACATCTTCCACATAATGCCCAATTAGACTGAGGACCCAAGGTCCCAAAATGTGACCAAAGCTATACCACTTGGATTTTTATTTTTTTTTATCGAGGAAAAAGTTTTTGGATTATTAAGTTTTTTTTATTATTATTATTTTAGATTTTTGTGTTTGAGAATATAAAAATTATTGATAACAAAAAGACCAAAATTGTACAAAAATTTTCCCCTAAAAAAGATTTGTCCAAACATCATGATTAATTGGAGAGAAATCAAAAATATGTTCATACAATTCTTTTTGGAGAAAAATTATTGGGAGTTAATCACAATTTCAAGGTACCTTAAAAAAAAAAAAATCAACACACCATAAAAATAGTAAAAAATTAAAATCAAGATTTCAACTTCTATTAATTGCATCTTATATATGAAACTGTCTAAGAGGATTTTTCTCTTCTTCTCATAATCATCCTCCTAGTAATTAACGTTAACAAATCTCCATTTTTGTAATGTGTAACATTGACATATTCTTATATAAGTTGTAGATGAGCATATGAGGATATATCAATTAATTAAACAAAAGGGATGGGAATTAATTACTCATTAATTAAGACATAAAATGCAGAAATTAAGGTTTCTTTAATTTAGGCTGGAACCCGACAAACTTGGCTATCAAGAACAGAAAAAACACGCAAATGCACATGAGCTAGATGCGTATCCATTTATGGTTTGAAGGCTTTATGCCAATTTTAATTAGAAGTGCAAAGCGAGCAAAGTTCTTATTTAAGAATTCAACACTAGGTAAATCTGCATTGATAGCTGGCTTAATGCAGATTTTGATTTTGCATGCTTCTTTTACAAACTTATCAGCCAAACAATTAACATGCAAGTCAGATTGATTGGTTGATCCATAGACTTTGCAATGAATTCTTTGGCTGTTAATCAATCGGAAAAAGTTGAGATGTGAAATTAAGACTAAACATGCAAAATGTTCCGGCAGCAATGCTTACTTTTCTGTCGCCTTAAGAATGTTTTCAAAGTCAATGGATGTTGCTCCTAATGGACTCCATCTCCACTTCTTCGTGGAAGAATCCAAAGAAATGCACATTAATTCTATTGGCCAAAGTGCCAAACAATCAAAATGGATGGAAAAAGCTCTGTTTAATGTTGGTTCATGAGAAGAGAAGCAAAGTCCATAGCGTTTCTTAAGCCAAACTCCATGGCCCTTTGTAATTATAAATTCTCCTGCACTGCTATAATAGTAATCCATGCACTTAATTAACATACCACTGCATGCATGCTCAAACATGGAGATGAGTAGAAGAAGAAGATGGACGTTCCTGTGCATGGCTTTTGTTCTCCTCTCTTTGGATGCTGCCATTGTTCAAGGTGATCAACGTGGCAACAATGGTGGTAACAAACCGCCACCTCCATCTCCACCTCCTCCTCGTTATCCATCTCCATCTCCGCCTCCACCTCCTCGATATCCATCTCCGCCTCCACCTTCACCGCCGCCCCCATCTCCACCCCCACCTTCACCACCACCTCCCCGACATCCATCTCCGCCTCCACCTTCACCGCGGCATAAGTCTCCGCCTCCACCTTCACCACCACCTCCCCGACATCCACCTCCGCCTCCACCTTCACCACCACCTCCCCGACATCCACCTCCGCCTCCACCTTCACCGCGGCATAAGTCTCCGCCTGCACCTCCACCTCCCAAAGATAAAGTCACCGACTATTTTCTTCTCTCACCATTAAACAAGACAGGACAAACACGAGCTTTCTGCCAAGCTCTGGGGCCATGCTTCTGGAAGATACTCACTTGCCCATCTCAATGCCCTGAGAGGAAGCCCAGACACAACAGGAAAGTGAAGGGATGCTTCATTGACTGCAGCAACAAGTGCGAAGCCACTTGCAGATGTAAGTTATTGACTATCATTACTGTACCATTAATTACAGAAAAACAAAAAAAAAAAAAATCCAATCAAGGTAAGTTTCTTACTTACCATGCATGCATGTTTTGGACATGTTAATAATAATCATTAATTCGGCCTAAGCGCAATGGCTTTGGCAGGGAGAAAACCTAGATGCAATGGCTTTGGCTCTTTATGCTATGATCCTCGATTTGTCGGGGGTGATGGTGTAATGTTCTACTTCCATGGAGCAAAGGGAGGTGACTTTGCCATTGTTTCCGATGACAACCTTCAAATCAACGCGCATTTCATTGGAACTCGAACAAAGGGACGAACCCGTGACTATACATGGGTTCAAGCTCTTTCAGTCATGTTTGACACTCATACTCTTGTCCTTGCCGCAGAAAGAATCTCAAAGTGGGATGACAAGGTTGATGCTTTGATAGTCAAATGGGACGATCAAATAATCAGTGTTCCAACAGATGGCGAGGCTGAATGGAAAAAAAATACAGAAAATAACAAGGTTGTGACTGTTGAAAGAACTGATGATCTGAACATGGTGAGGGTTACAGTTTCTGGATTGGTGCAAATGGATGTAAAGGTGACCCCAATCGGAGAACAAGAAAATAAGGCTCACAATTATCAGATTCCCGCTGATGATGCATTTGCTCATCTTGAAACGCAGTTCAAGTTCTTCAAACTTTCTGATTTTGTGGAGGGAGTGCTTGGAAAGACATACCAACCAGGCTATGTTAGCCCAGTTAAGATAGGAGTGCCAATGCCAATGATGGGTGGGGAGGATAAATATCAAACTCCATCGCTCAATTCACCCATTTGCAAATTATGCAGGTTTCAGAGGCAATCCATGGTTGCTTCAATCTGATCATCATTATGATCTTTATAAATTTTTAGTCATCCCACATTATTAATATATAATTAATGTTAAAAATTTCTTTTGTATTATTGTGATCAATCCATAATGTAAGTGTGGCATTTCGGACTCTCCTTATAATCATTCTCTGAAAAGGTTAAATAAGCTAAATATATATATTGTACTAATTGTGGTTTTACTGCATTTATGATAAAGTTCACTCCTAATGAAATAAAAATTTTGCAAAAGTCACGCCTTCTAGATTGGAGGTGGCCTGAATAAATGTTTAAGCAGAAAACGTGAAGAGCGAAAGAAATGATTTCAGCGTCTTTAATGATAATACGCACAAGAAGAAAGAGTCCAAAAAGGACTTGAAGCCATCTCATGTGAGACATTCAGAATGATTAATCCATAGTTTAGTCCACTAATTTTTCTAGGATGATATGTTTTCATGAATTTTTCCTATAGATAATGACATTGGTTATTCGGATTACTTAAATGCATCGAGCTAATTAACATTTATTGTTCTCATATGTTTTTTTTAACAGTATGACGTATTTGCATATAAATAATCCGTTCTAAACTCGAAAAAAAAAAAGAAAACAGAGAGTTAGTTTAAAACTTTTGTTACACTCTATAATATGGATCACCTTAAGCGCTTCACAATAGATTGAACACAACCACAAATGAGTGATCTATATAATCAATCTCATTTAATAAGATAAAAGTTTAGTAGTAGTTGTTTGTTGTCTTAGAGTCTCCCATTGAAAAAAAAAAAAAAAACACAAAGTCAGATTGTGTATGTTGTCCATGATCAAGTTGGAGGAGGGATGAAGTTGGGAATATGAAGCCATATTATAATTTCTTCTTCTTATTATTATTATTTGAACTTTGCTATTTTATACTTCCTTTCACATTTGAAACCATTGTTCATATCCTGTTTACTTGATCAGGGACAATGCTTTTGTAATGCTTTTGTCCCAGTAGTGGCCATTAATGCAGTAAGTTGCTGGATTCATCACGTACAAGAAGCTTCCACAGCTAAAGTTTTCATAACGCCAGAACAAGGGTCACCAAGTGTTCCCACTGAGACACCAATGCTGCACTTTGTTGAACCAATGCAAGCCTGCACATACAGTAGAAGAAGTATTGCACAATCAGTGAAAGGGTATGCATATTCGTTCTTAGATTATCATGCAGGATTGGATGGCTTAAAAATTAACCATATTTTGAGTTTTATGCAAGATCAACCTTCTTTACGACGGATCGAGCCTTCTTGCTGCTACAACTTCCATGGCTAAAACTACCGCAGGTCCCTACTGGAGTTCCGAAACTTGCAAATTTGATTGAAGAAATTACTTGATTTGGAGAAGGGCACTCCAGTGACAATGTTGGTTCTGCTCTTGTAGCTGAATCTTGATCTGAAGTCCACATTTCTACTGGAATTGGATGAGACTCCGAAACTTGTGAGCATAGACTTCTTACTTGTTTTGTTGTGAAAGATACCTCTGTCGGATCCCCACCGATTTCTTCAAACAACACCAGCACATTTCCACTTGCTTTTAGCCAGTCTCGAGGTACATGGTAACTGCATAATACTTCATGAATCAGAAAAGGTTCAAGATGAAAGGATGTTCTACAAGAAGCTTTAGATTCTTACAGCTGCTGAGATGGTTTTCCACAATTTTTCTGACATTTGCTGGGATCAAAAGATCCTTTATAGTTGCATGAGCCTGGACAACCATTGCTTGGAGCTATATAGGTTGGCCAATAACGCCCAATGCTTTGTCCATTCACCCATGCCTCGCCCTTTCCCATTCCGGAGAGGTCTAAAGCAATTGGATCACTGCTAGCTGGGGGATCCAAATTTGTCTATTCCAAGAATTTTGTTAGTAAAGTGGAGCAAATCCCAGTAGTAAATGAAGTAATAGTCTACCTAGTGGGAAGGGAACATCTCAAAGATAGAAAGAATGGATGCCTATTTATGGTGATGTGAACATTACCTTGTACCATATCAATGGTTGTTTCTTTGGCAAAGTTGGCTGTGAAACCCAAAATGAAGAGCCTCCACTTGATAATCCTATCTCTTCCCCTTTCAAACCAATCTGCACTGACATAGTCCAAAACACTAAACAACAGGAACTCGTTTTCTACAGAAGGATCAATTCCAGGAATGTTGCTAAACTAAATTATCGAACAAGTTTAGTTTGCCAAGACAACAATCTAGAAATGAGGATATGATGGTTTTGAAAAGAAGTTGAACATTGTACTGCTATTCATTCAAATTGAGCCAGCATGAATCTAGATAGTAAACAAAAGTAACCTGATAAGTCCACTGCCGCGAGGAGAGATCAATGGTAGAGCCATTTGTTAAACCTTTTAATTGCACAGGGCCTGTAACCCCAGCTCCATTTAAATCAAAGAAGGCACCATAATTCTGGAACTCAAAAGGTGTTTATATCAGAAAAAACATGCTGCTAATATGTGGTGATTTCAAGCAACATTAATGATATAGAAGAACAATGGAAAATAAATATTCAAAGCATGTCTTTTTTATTAGCATCCTCCTTGCTTCCATTTAGGCTTCATATACTGAGATGAAGGTTGTACCTGAAGCCCCACTGTCACACTCAAGAGATCAATTGTATTTTTTCCTACAATAAGAGAGACGGGTACTTCCAACATGACCTTAGCATCGCTACTGCCTCCCTTCCCACTGCCTACAAGATATTCAACCATCCTACCGTTAGAATTCCAAGCATTGCAGCTAAAAACATCACAGTAATTTGTATTGTGAAAAAGATAGGAACATATAATTTTAGCAAGGTCCAATGGACTCTTGGTCCCATTAGAACCTTAGTATCTATGATATTTTGATTAGCACTAAAGATAGAAAGCATCACCAAATTAGCAGAAAAAAGACAGCATTGTTCCCCATTACCTGCAAGTTTTTTGTTGATAAAAGCATATAGAGCATGCCCAAGTGACTCAACATGTAAAACTGTCTGAGATCCAGTGTGAAGGAAAGGTTCGTCGCCTTTGATCTCAAAGCTGCAAAAAGCGATTCAAAAATTCATTGTTGATAATCAAATGTTGGAGAAGAAAGAATCTTCTTTTAATTTACCACAGGCAGTAGAAACTGGATTACTTTTTATACCTTATAGAATACCATAGATAGTCACTTTTATCAGCAGTCGTATTTATTTGCTCCACTAAACCAACTTTCGTGAATGCATTCTCACTTGAAATACCCACAGGTTCATCAACCCAACTCCAATTTTGGAATGATGCATCAGAAGTAACATTCTCCGAAGGATGACGAATGAACCTTGAAAGAGTCGTCACAGAATTAATCTGTCACCAGAAGGTTATAAAAATGAGCTTAAGCAAAACACATATTATCAAGTAACTCAATGCATGAAACCAAAATATCTCGTAGTTTTAACATCACCAAACACTCCACTGCAGGGCCTGAGTTCAAGATATTCATATGGATGTATGCTTAGCACACTAATTTTTTTCCCCTTCAGTAGATTCACAGATAATAAGAGACGAATAATTTATCCTGAAGTTATCACAGTCACATGCAATGCCTCAATCCAGGGATGGTTTTACAAATTTCAAATGCGATCTATCAGATAAGTTCTGATCAAGACTGTGTTATTGCAGCACCCAATATGCAAAATGTCTTGGTTTTAGACTTATATACTAGAATTGTTGGAAGATAGGTATCATTGTAATTGAGACACAAACCTTCGCAGTGTTAAGCACTACATTCTTGCAGTCAGGTAAGATGCTCACAGACCATGCAGGCAAGACATAGTTATTTCCACCAAAGTTGACAGTTGCATCAGATTTGGTATCCACATTGGCAAGAAAAGCAGAACAGAGCCCTGATTCTGTTTTGTAAACACTGGCCTAAAATGAAAGAGATTGGATATCAGTGATATAAAATATAACCATGCATTTAACGAACAATGTTCAGTGCTGCACATCAACTGACACTTAATGCATCTCTTAGCATAAGAAATAAACCATGAGAGGGCATGTGTCATGAACTCATATAACACATTACTGGGGTTCCTTCATAAATAAGTTCAAGAAAGGAAATCTGGAATCATTAAATTTAATGGACCATCAGTTGTGCAAATTTAGCAATCGTAAGGTTATAAATTAGACATGTGAAATTAGCCATATACATCATCATTCAATGGTTATCACCCGCAGTTTACCTCTAAATTTTGGCCAAGAGACGTAATTGTGGGATCGGTTGCCACCATTGCCGGTTCACAAAGCTTTATGGCCTTGTGTAAATCTTTTAAATGACCCCATTTTGGCTGTCTTACAAGACCTGCAGTAAGCAACATTTTCAAATTCACATATTGAATGTGAAAACTTCAGTTAAGAACAGAACTATTCAGTACTACTAAAATCGATTGTTTTGTTCCTGGACTTTATGTATATGATGAGCTAAACTTCTTTTCTTTTCATCAGAGCAGTTGCTGTTGGCCAAAAGGACTGCAAGACTCTCAATGTCATATTATGCAATGTACACCGACTGACTTTCGATGATTAGGGATTGCCTTTTAAGTACACTATTACCAAGCTAATGGCGCCAACAAGCAGAATAGTGGATCTTTAACAGATAGAAGAACCATACCAAATTCATCCAATGGAGCATCATAATCATAACTTGTTGAAATGAATGGTCCACCACTGGTCCGGCCAAAGTTAGTTCCACCATGATACTGTCCAAGAGTCAGAAAAATGATTAAATTCATATCATCATGTTGCTGTAAATGGAAGTTCAAATGGACTGCATGTAAGCATTAAGGTAACATATTATTACCATATAATAATTCTGGAAGGTTCCACCTCGCTGGAAAAACAGTGCCACAGCAAAAGCAATATCCTCCACAGGTCTGACAGGCGTAGCACCTCCAAATGAAAGAAACCTGACAAAGTTGGACAGGAATTTGTATGTCAAGATCAACATGCAATTAATCTAACAAATTCATGTCAAGAAAAAGAGAGATGCTGCACCATCCAGTCCAATTCTCAGTCCACATTTTTGGCTTCTTGTCAGAATTTGGCGTAAATTGATCGCAGTAGAATCCATTGCACGTATTAATCTGCAATATTTTCCAAAAAAATCCCAAAAATCAAATACAAGTATAAAACTTTGATGTGAAAAAACTCCATTTCATTTGGGGTCAGTTCAGCATTGATGTATCAATTTATATGCTTCCAATCGAATAAACAGCAGAAGAAAATGGAAGAATGGTACTCACAATGGGATCAGGAGCATCCTGTTGCTGGCACATATTCCAGGGTACCCCTGTATCCAAAGATGTT
Source organism: Ophiorrhiza pumila (assembly GCA_016586305.1). Classification (NCBI taxonomy): domain Eukaryota; kingdom Viridiplantae; phylum Streptophyta; class Magnoliopsida; order Gentianales; family Rubiaceae; genus Ophiorrhiza; species Ophiorrhiza pumila. The sequence goes on along the minus strand of BLIW01000001.1, from coordinate 4,480,136 downwards.
GCCATCCTCCCAGCCCAACTAACATAGAGTTTGCCACTGGGGCCATATGCTGATTCAATACCACCATTGCCATATTCATTTTCAATCTGGATATTTTCAGCTCTTCAGTCCACCAAAATTCTTGGCTCAATCCAAGTAGATGAAGTGACATTATAAGAAACAAAAAGGTAAAAAACAATCAAAGAATGCAACCTGAGAAAATATTATGGGTCCGCCTTGGGATGCAAATAGAGAATTTGATTTCATGAGGTCCACAATCTTGGATGTGAATCGCTGCATTTCCACCTGTTTGAAACAGAAATCATCCTTAATCACAACATTAAAAACATCAAAAATTTTCATGCAACTAAAATGATTTTTCAACGAGTAAAAGCAATGACACACCTTAAAGGGCTGATTGTCAGTCCGGAACTGAATTCCAGGAATGAAGTGTAACCAAAGAGGAAATCCCCTGTTTCAAATTTTCCAAGATAGGATATAAAACAAGGTCATTCATACGACACAAGTTGAATATTCAGGAACCTGAACCTGAATAGTGGTAAAAAGAGAATCTTTTAACTTACCCATAATTCCATTCAGCACAAACGTAAGGACCGATTCTTAAAACAACGTAGAGACCAGCTTCCTTCACCAACTTAATAAAGGTAATCAAATCTTTCCTTCCTGCAAAATCATACTGCAAGAAAAGTTTTCTTCATAAGTCAGCATTCTTTCATTGTTAATTTTTTTCCAGAATTTGCTATTTCTTTGGTTACATTCTAACTTCAACAGTAGAGGAATAATGCATTAAATTTTTGAAGTTTCCTTTCCTGCTCGTTTTAATCTATTTTTTCATACTAACTTCACTATTAAGTAACCAAAACAGAGACAATTATTGAGGCAAAGAATCATAATAAGAAAAGGAAAGGAAAAAAAAAAAAAAAAACACGCACACACACACAATGAATTACACACCTGGCCACGAACCGGTTCGTGCAAATTCCAGAAGACGTAAGTCTCAATAGCATCCAAACCTCCATCCTTGGACTTCTGAATCAGGTCTGGCCACATCTACACACCCACAAATTTCAAACACAACAGAGGAAATATTAACGTACGTATGCTAAAGATGTAAACTTTTTGGCAGAGTTTGTGATGTACGGAGAGACTGACTTCCGGGGTGCTGCGAGGATAATGAATGGCGCCAGAGATTAGAACTCTGCGTTTCCCGTCGATGACGATTGCGCGGTGATCATAGGTAACATTGGAGGCAAACGACACCGCGGCAGCAGAAAGGAACACAACAATGAACAGCATTAACAACAGCGCTACCCTTCCTCTCATTTTTAGCTTATTCCTTCTATCAATTAATGCTGACAAAGTTCCAAAATGACGCTTTAATGCTAGAAACTTTGGTTGTTTCTTATACTCTTAGGATTGTTTAAGACGGGTTTTCATTGCTTGCCGTGCTCATCCATTTTGTGAAGCGAAGAGAATCACGGAAATATAAAATGTACAAGGGAAGGGAAGGGAAGGCAAAGGAAAGGAAACAGCAGACTGAAGATAGCTACGACGGGATGTATACGACACGCCAGCTCTCCTCTTTCTTTATCGATTTTTTATTGACCCTTTTATCTCCGTCCCCATTACAGACGGCATTGCCGTCCTTTTCTTGTTTCTGGATTACTTGACTAGTACTTGGACTTAAGTGCATCCAATTTCAGTATTACTGTATTGGACCATTCTTTCTGCCACCTGCAGGGACTTGCGTGGGTGAAGTTAAAGGAGGAGAGCACTAGAGCAGTGTTTGTTGATTGATTTTTCTGGTGTGAAGCACCGAAAGTATTGAATTAACCGCGTAAATGCAGTTGAGGAATTGAGGTGGGATTGGATAGAGTGATATAGTAGTAAATCGTGAGTCGTTTTCTGGTGATCAGATCAAATTTATAGTATTAGAATGATGAAGAAATGCATGGTGACTGTGTGGGGCTCGAAACGCGAGGAGACGGTGACAGGTGTGTCTTTGTATGTCATAAACTTTTGGTGTAGTTGTGGCAATGCGAATACTACTGCTGCTGATTGAAAGTTTTAATGCTAACCCCAGATGGGGTTAGAGCATCTCCAATGGTGCGCGCTATAATAGCGCACCATTGGCGGAACAGTGTATGGCGCAGCTCCAACGCTGCGCCATTTATTGCGCTAAAATGGAGCGCAGCAGCGCAGCACTGTAGGTCCTCTATTTTTTTTTTCCTTTTTTTAATAATTATATAAATTGCAATTTGGTCCTTTTTGTAATTTAGGGTTTTTTTTTCATTTTAAGTTAGTTTGATATTTTACTTAGTTCATTTTAAAATTATAATTAATTAGTTATGAACAATTAATTATATTACTAAATGAACACACCGACTCCTACAGTGGATATTGCTCGGGACGAAAATGCTCAATTTCAACAATTTCTTTTTCAACATAGACAAATGAAAGATAAAAGTGCTCACATTGCGCTCCGTAATGCATTGATAGAGCATATGTGGGATCAACATTCTAATTCGGAGTATTGAATGATTTATAATATTGATTTGTGTTTTTAATGTGTGATTTAAATTATCTAATGTAATGTTGTTACTTTTGCATTTCAATAAAAAGTGTGTCCTTATTAATATTAAGAAATTATTAATTTTTCATGACACTTGTTAATTGTTATTTTCGTAATATTATTATTTCTTAAAAGCCAATATCTTGGATTAATATGTAAAAAAAAGAAAGATTGGAGGTTGTTTTGTTAAATAATAAAGTAGTATAAAAAGTAATAAAAATGAATATAAAATGAAAATTATAAAGTAATTTGTATAGAATATTCTTTTAGGGTAAAAAATGAAGTTATGATTGGAGTAAATTTACTGTAGCTAGTGTAAAATAGAGTAAAATTGTACTGTAAAATAGAGGTATTGTTGGAGATGGTCTATTACTTTAATTTTTGGTATTAAACTCCTCCATTCTGCCATTATCTTATCTGATTGACACTAAACTGGAAAAATCATGTCTTGGATCAGCTTTCTGAATGATTCATATCACGGCCATTTTTGCTAACTTGTGCACAGATTTGAACAGTTTTGCACAAACATCTTTACTGGTAAAAGGGAGTTTGGACATTAATAAGTCCTGAGAGGATTAATAGACACTCCAAGAGAGGATCTTGAATGAAGTGATGAACCGTCCAGGTTTCAGTACCTTCCAAATATAGCCTGCAAATGAAGACATCAGCACCATCTCGGGCATTGATCAGTCAATAACAGAACAGAAGCTTACATTTCTAATGGGCCCTTGTTATTTTGGAGGGAAATATGAGTAACTTCGCACAATTGCTTATCTGTGTATGCAGATGGCCGGTTTGAGTCCAATTTTTCTTTTGTTCGCAAAGATCTTATATTTCAGCGGAATAAAGGTATGATAATGATTTTTTATGAATATGAAGCAATTCCTTTAATATTTAATCGGAATAATAATAAATGAAGTAGTGGAATAATTCAAAGATGCACACTGCCTGTTTTTTATTTTGTCTGTGCATTGAGAGATGAGAGGCAGACACCATCCATCAAAGGAAATAACAAAGCATATTCATGTCTTCCTTCTTCCATTAATGTGAAAAAGCCAAGTACAGAATGTGAATAATTCTTTTCCTAGAGCAAATATCAGCTTCACACTGCCTCATTTTTGAGCCAAGGCTTTGACATGAATCGTTGACATGACTCATATTTATTCTATTTATGCATAAATATGAGTGATTTTTGTTGGAGCAGGAATCGTTGAGCCAAGGCTCATGGTCCTTTCCATCTTTTCTTAATTTCTTGATATGATGGTGAAAAAGTTGTATTCTTGACAAAAAGTTCGTAGTTTGGTCATTGATGTCAATGAATAATTAAAGATTTGGCAGCCTCATTCAGTCCCTGAAGTTATTGCCCCTAAACAAAAGCTTTGACATGATTAATTTGTCTGACTATGACTAGGTTGGCAAGCATTCCCATTGCCTTTTGTCGGTGTGGAAATTGGAAATTGGAAATGAAAGCAGCACTGAGCCTTACCCTCACTCATTCCACCACTCTTACCTACTCATTTAGCCAATTCAATACAGAATTTGATTAGCCCCGGTCATAGCCTAACTGGTAAGTGTCAAGCAGATAAGGTATGTATAAATTGACTTCCATGCGGATTCCACTCCGTGTGGGTGCGTTGCTTGGGTGAAATATTCCTGGGGGCGCACCTGGAGCTCGGGTCCCGTTGGTGCAGGGTTAGCGTGGCCCGGTTTGAGTGTCCGAAATTTACACCTTTTGGAGTACAGAATTTCATTAAGGTCACATGAATATGTTGTCCCTTTCAACTCGTTTATATATCCCAATAACTTTTCTTTTCAACAAGAATCACCATTCTTTTACCTAAAATTGAATAAACATTTGCAAGTGCAAAAACTTTGAAAGTATATATGGAAAAGGGCACTACTAATCCATGAACATTTTTCTTGATGGAGTGTTAGACAATTGAGTTAAGTTCTTGGAATTATTAGAACAATTATTAATATCTTTTAGGCATTTGATTTTGTTGGGGAAAATGTGGATCAAACAATTTGAGTGATGAACAAGGTACAACACTAGAGCAAAAGAACAAATTATCTTGTGAGGGAATTACAACAATAATTAAGTCTAAGGCGTGTATATCACTTTCCTTAAAGTGTTAATTGCCTCCACTATTTTCTAACCGGATTTTGTGGCAATTTACTTCTAGGATACAATAGGCTTTTAGAAATAACCAAGTAGCAAATTCTTGGATTATTTCTACAAGAATATGAATGCAATAATTAGTAAGATACTCTTGTCCCAACTTGACCAAGAGCACTCATATTTATAGAGTTCTTGAAATTGGGATGTAACACTTCAAAGAGGTACCTACAATTTGTGGTGCAACTCTTCAAAAAAGGTACCACAATATTGGGATATAACTCTTCAATAAGAACATCAGATTTGGGATGCATCTTTCCAAAAAGTATGTCACAATTGAAGAGATGCAACTCTTTGAAATATATTTACACTTGAATTTAATATTACAAACTAAAATTCCAACAGATTTGGTGTAATCTAAATGAGATCATTAGTAGTTTTAAATCATACTACATATCAAAAGCTAAACTGCTTAGAAAGGTAAGATGTCAAACCCCTCAAGGGCCTCAAAACTTAGGCTCTGTTTGGATGCTATGATTTTTGGGATTTATTTTACAAATGCAAAATGAGTTGTTTGTTTTGTTCAAATTTTTCATCAAAATTTTTAAAATAAAAAACAATACTACAGTAATTATTTTTGCTACAGTATTTTTTATAAATAAAATATTGAATTTGAGTTTGAATTTTAAATTTTAATAATAAACAATTCTTCCTAACACAATTCCCATCAAAACAAACTAATAAAATACTAATTCAAATTTAAATTTCAAACTTTTATTAATAAAAAAATCTTCAATTCAAATACCAACAAAACAAAATTATTCATTCCAAACACTCCCAAAATATTCTTTTTTCATAACAAATATCAAGAAAAATTTTTTCATGATATAATAAAAAAATACCTCATCCAATCGGAGCCTTATATAGTAATATTTGTTCAAACACTAGTTTATGAAGGATCGTCTTAATTTAATAAGATTCACCAAATTGCAAAAACAATCTTGATCATTATGGATAATAATGGTGGCATGCATGTCAAACCAGGGTCATATTCAAAGTGTCGTGCAGCAGTAGAACGATGCTCTATATATAGGTTTTAATACCATTGCATTGTCGTTGTCACGTACGTATCGATCATTTTCTTATGAGTTGGGGTGTCCATGAATATTATGGGGACAACCAAGAAACTCCACAATCTAAAGCACACAAATCAGCAACCAACAATATTAATCTTCTTGCGAGCCCAGTGGGCAGTTTAATCACACTTTGAGTTCATGTGCGTTTGAGAAGTTAAGAACGTACCCCTTATTCCCTTAACTTGTTGTATTTATTGGTGTACATCTTTTCAATGCTCATTTTTCACCAGATTTGTTGGCAGAGGGCAGAGTCAAATTATCATTGCAAAAAGCGCTAGCCCACCGCCATCCCATGCCAACAACCCATCATTCGTACGTAAAATATCCTTACTCTCCTACAGTTTTTGATGATCTTGATAAATCATAAATGTCCTTGATTTTTCACCGTGATTTACGGTACGTAGGTGGGCACTGGGCAGTTTTTGTTCTTTTTGACTTTGATGATTATATGTTCTCCTCTTTTTTTCTGAAATTTCCTGACATATATATATATATATATATATATAATCATCGTGAATGTGGATTATCACTTAGAATAAAGAAGTAATTAAACCTTGGTTTTGAGTAGTCTTTGAGTCAATGGATGAGATCAATATTCTCTTGCTAACACGGGAAGAGAATCATGAGGAAATGATTGGAAGAATATTTATTCATTTTATATTTTAGCTTCGTTTTCATCATCAAGCTGTGAGGAACGAACAGATTGACACCAATGAGGATAGACGCAGCCATTCAGAATCACTATTATGTATCAATATTATACTCGTATCATGGAGATATAATATCAATTAGATTTTTTATCCAATATTTTTTAATATTGTACAAGACATTAATTACAAACTATGATTAAAAATATAAATATCAGATATCAATTACAAGCGTTGATTAAAAATATAAATACATTTGATAGACAGTTGAATCGATATAATATTAATTTAACGAGTACTACACTTTCATTCTAAAAGTATCAACATTTTCCTTCAAAACTTGGTAAGCCTAAAAGATGAATGAATTAACTTTAATTTTGGAATATTATAAAAGATGTTCATAGCTATTATTTGTAATTTGTTTAATACTCAAAATAATTTACTAAAGTCGTAGTTAAAATCACCTAGGTTCACTCACATATGAGATAAGTCTTAGTAATCGTAAATTTAATTTTTATGATATTTATACTTTTAGTTCATGATTTATAGTGAATAAAATGTATTTAATTATATGGTATAAGCGAAGTGTACTATTATTATGATAAAATATTAAAAAAAATGCTTACATGACACTCTCAATTATTGTTGTGAGACAAAGTGTTTATTAGGATGATTCTCATAAACTTTAAATTGTAATAATAATAATAATAATAATAATACAAAAATATCATATAACTAATGTTAAAAAAAAAACAAAAATAAAAAAACTATATAAACTCACAACAAAAGTCTCAAACTAAGAAAAATACAAAGATAGAAATATTCTACAATCTCACAACATAAAAGCCTAAATATATACAGAAGGTTCTAAAAAAAAAAATTTACACAAATGAATCATAAAGGATCAATCAAACCCTTAATTTTAAGAGCAAACTGCCCAGATGGTCACTAAACTTTTTAGAAATCCGCCTTTTGGTCACTAAACTTTTGAAGTAGCCTAAAAGGTCACCAAACTATTTAAACCCGCAATTTTTGGTCATTCCGTCCAATACCTCCGTTAGTGTAAACAGAAATCAACTTTTTGAGGGGCATTTTTGTCAATTCTTCTCCTTCTTCTTCTTCTTTCTTCTTCTTCTTCAAACAAATCAATTATCCATAATTTTAAATAATGGAATTTTTCTTCACCAAAAATCATCTCCAAAATTATCCACAAAATCATGATTTTTAAACAACTCAGTTCTAAAATTTCTTCTTTTTTTCCGCAAATGCATTTTTCTTCATCAAAGTTATCCACAAGATTATTCGCAACTTCATACTCTTCGGAAGACGGCGGCAGCGGCGGCAATGGCGACCAGTGCCACCGGCGGGAAAGTATCATTCAAAGTTACTTTAACATCCGATCCAAAGGTGCCCTTTAAAGTTTTTAGCGTTCCTGAAACTGCGCCTTTCACTGATGTTCTGAAATTTGCTGCGGAAGAATTCAAAGTTCCTCCCCAAACTAGTGCCATAATCACAAATGATGGCGTGGGAATCAATCCTCAACAAAGTGCAGGCAATGTCTTTCTTAAACATGGCTCCGAACTGCATCTAATTCCTCGCGATAGAGTTGGGGCCTGTTGAACTTCCGTGAACTATTGTAACAAAATTGTTAAATTATTGTTCGTAATAAGTCATGTATCTTATTTTGCCATCAATTGTGAGACTTCACCCTTCTCAACAAACTCTTAGATTCCTGTAGGGCTCCTGATGTCTATAACTGGAAGTGGTACGAGATATAGAGGATGATAGACTTTACAAGTTAACATAAAGATACAGTCATCGAACTCTTTTGTTTTCTCATATGTTGTGGTATACCTAATGATTCAAATTATGTTTTTGGGTCCATTGTATCTGCTGCTAACATATGTTCTTAGGAAAGTTGTTTTATTGGTTCTATTGAACAATCTTATCGTAGTTCAATATAATCTTCAGATTTCCCTCAAAAAAAAAAAAAGTTATTCACAAGATCATGATTTTCAAACAACCCAATTCTCAAATTTCTTATTTTCTTCCTTCATGCATTTTCTTCACCGATAATTCTCCACAATAATCCACAAAGACATCTCCACAATTATCCATAAAATCATGATTTTCAAACAACCCAATTCTAAAATTTCTTCTTTTTTTTTCTTGATACATTTTTCTTCACCAATAACTCTCCACAAAATCATCTCCACAGTCAATCATAAAATAATAATTTTCAAACAATCCAGTTCTGCAACTTCTTCTTTTAATCCTCGATGCTGCCACCAGTTCGCCTTACTCGACTTTCGTCTCCTTTTGTTGAGGCCAGAGGGGGTGACGGAATAAGAATGCATTGATTTCCTTCATGAGCTAAATGGGTTTTCGAATTGAGACTGCTAAGGATCTGATCCACCATTATAATCAAATGGAGATGACTCCGGTATAGAGGAATACTTTCAAGTTGTTGACAACATCATATAATTGACAAAGGATTTCGGTTTGGAATAGGTGGGGGGAAGTGGGTGGAGCGAGTATGAGGATAATTGATTTGTTTGAAGAAGAAGAAGGAAGAAGTAGAAGGAAGAAGGAGAGGAAGAAGGAGAAGGAGAAGGAGAAGGAGAAGAACGAGGAGGAGAAAGAGGAGGAGAAGAAGAAGAATTGACAAAAATGCCCTCCAAAAAGTTGATTTCTGTTTACACTAACGGAGATATTAGATGGAAGAACCAAAAGTTGCGGGTTTGAATAGTTTGGTGACCTTTTAGGCTACTTCAAAAGTTTAGTGACCAAAAGACGGATTTCCAGAAAGTTTAGTGACCATCTGGGTAGTTTGCTCTAATTTTAATTTTTAAGTTGTAACTTTACTCCCACGACCTATTCCAATGAAAATCTTAAATTTGTGTTGGTACCCAACTTGGCAACACCAAGTTGGTTGATGAAACCTTTAATCAGTTAGTATTTTATATGAAAAGTTTCAGAAAACAGAAACATTGAGGTGAGAAACCATTTTTCTCTAATCAATGTGAACATAAGATCATTTTACAAATATCTTAATTGTAAATAGGAAATCAAACAATGTTTACTTAATCAGAAAATATAGTCAAATATAGTACTACTCCAACAAAAAGTTATTAGATCAAAAAAATCTCCCAATTAGAAATCTTTGTTGTTAACATGAAAATGGAGATGGTGAGATAGGGTGATTAGTATTAAGCTAGCCTATGATTAACAAATTTCATAATTAAGTGTTAAGTGGAGTTTAAATGCTATGTCGATTTAATGACAGGAGCCATTTTTTAAAATTTTTACCCAACTAACTCATTTTGGAAGTTAAGAAACAAATCATGTATTAATAATATTTTAGTGGGACAAAGTGTTAAAAAATCATCATTTATGAGAGTAAAATCTAATTAAATATCAATCTTGATGATAGATTGGCATTTATTACCTAATAATAAAACTTAAAATGAGACTTAAAATGGTTTTTTTTTTTTCTTATTTCCCTTTTCCCTTTCCATTTCATAGGAAAAAATGCATTATGCATATAATATAGTGATGCACTCATCACCGAATGAGCAAACAAATTCCAGATATTTTCTTGTACTCATTACTGCCTTTTTTTTCAGCATAAAAAATGTTGGGCTTCTTTCTGGACTGAGTTTTGAAATCACAAAACCTTCTGGTTTCGAGCTACAAAACAAAATTGCTTTCTGAAGGTGTTGGGCTATACTCACTTTGGTAGTCTCCAACTGTAATACCCCGGAATGATGGCCGAATGTAATTGTTTTACTTTCTCTGTCATATTACTCATATAGTCATATATGCAATCACATAAAAAAAAAAAGTAAACTATTTTATTTATACTCACAAAAATTCCTATCAAATCAATTCTTAGTTAAGACATGAATTATAATAATACTTTTATAACAACGATGATAATTTCAATGTTATAGTATCTATTATAATATTGTTACGATACTTTTTAATGTTATTGTAATATTTTTTAATATTATAATAATATTTTTTAAACCATCGCATATATCAATCTCGACTAAACACACACATATATATATTTATATTGTGTCTTGTTGCAAATAATTTTACTTACCTTATTGTATATCGTAGTTCATTCGATGAAAAAGATTGGACTCATTAGAATTGTTTTGTTTGTTTTTCAAAATTTCTTTTTCTGACTTTGTCAATGGTGATAATAAATAGCTTTGAAAGCTCATAGAACAAAAATAAAAAATTTCATAACTACTATGACTACATTCCATTTGGGCATAATTTTATTCTTACAAATCATTTTAATTAAAAATCTTAGCAACATTATCAATTTTCATCCATGATATCTTGTGCCAACCTTTTTCACTTACTATTTAAAAAATTTAAAGGTTCCCAACATCAATAACTTTTTCGCATTTCCCAATTTATTTCTTCAAACAAAGAAAAGGAAATTTAACCAAAATGAAGAGTTTTTTTTATATGAAAATAGGCAAAGAAGATTAGATTTGATTAAAAAAAAAGTCAAGAATTCAATTTATTACACAAAAGTAATAATATGTATAAATTCTTGTGAAGCCGTCGTGACATGTGATAATCTAATACGCTAATATTTGTTATTTTATAAATTAATAAACTAATTTTTAATATTTTATTTATAAAAAATATAGGACCGTAATCATATTACAGTAATATTCAATTCAAACATATAATTTTTTACCTTACAAAGACTTTTTATTGCTGTATAATAAATGTGTTTATAAAATCTCCATTTTTGTAATAAAATTATTGTCATTTGACACATAGGATTTGACATTTTCCCTTTTTTGGGTATTCAACAAACACTCCTATATAAACAGCGGTGCTCTTCTCCTTTCTCCCTCCTCACATCACCATCACCGCTTCTTCACTGCTTTATGATTCTCCATATTTATTCTTTTTTTTTTTAAATCGCCTTCAATTGTAAAGAAATACAATACCTGTCTCTTCGCTGTTGGGGTTAGAGCTTCTACAATTTTAACTTCCCGGTTGATTCTTCTTGTTCATTTTTGTTTAAGGGCCCACAATTCGTTTACGTAAATATTTCTTACAAAACAGTCGGGGGGAATTGGGAGTATGCGAGAAGAGGAGACAGGGACAATATGAAATTCCTTCCAGATTCTTAAGCCCATTCAGCTCCGGAAAAAGGAACCGGAAAAAGGTTTTTTTAAAACGTGAACTGATGATCAAGGATTCGGGAGAGGACATTGAGTTAGTAGGCGAAGAGAAAGTGGGACAGGAGAACTTGGGAAACGTTGTGGTTTTAGATCCTTTCCGAACGTGGGAAGAAAGGCACAGTGGAAGCGGACAGGGAAGAGTCTAGAGATGCAGCTTGCACTTGGCGGCAGAAAATGCATGGCCGTGGTGTGCGCTAACAAAGTCGATGGATGTTCTGACGATGAAGAAATTAGGATGATGTTTGAGGAAAAAATGGGAAGGAGAGGGAAGAAAAATGCGGGAAAAAATAAGGGAAGGGAAAGTAGTAGTAGTAAGAGAAGTGCAAAAAGTGGGGGTAAGAAAATGAGTAAAGGTAAGAAATTGGAGAAGAAAACAGTGGATGAAGAGGAGAGTGAGAGGGGAGCAGGGCCCGCTTGGAAGAAGAAATTGAAGAAGAAAGTAGAGGAGGTAGAGGAGGAAGAGGAGGGCGAGAGGGAAAAAGGGCCGGTTGGTAAGAAGAAATTGAAGAAGAAAGTAGAGGAGGTAGAAGAGGAAGAGGAGGGTGAGGGGGAAGAAGGGTTGGTTTGTAAGTTTCCCATGAATAGAATTCAAAGAATTATGAAGGATCAGAATTGCAGTGCTAAGATTGCTCAGGAGGCTATTTTCTTGGCTAATAAAGCTTCGGTATACAATCTATTTAATTGCCCAGTTCCTAATGTGTATTATTGATTTAATTCTTGTTTTGGAGAATCACTTTATTTGGTGGTATTGTATGGATATTATACTGTTTTTTTAACCCTTTGTTTCTGGCATTTTGCAAGTTTGGGACTTTGGGTCCTTAGCCTTGGTTTTAGTTTTAGGCATTTACTCATTGCATGAGTCTTTTGAGTTGATTCAGTTAGTGAAATATTTCATATATATATGATTATGTAAGTTCTATTTCACTGTCTCTGAAAGTGTTAGTGCCCTTTTGCATGAATTGATGCTGAAGCTACAATGCAGTGAATGGGTGTTTTTTTGGGAAGTATTCACGGGGAATGTAGCTATTTTCTTGGGTTGTTATTGTTATGCTGTGTATTAGGTGTTTACTTACTGGTCCTCATAATCACATGAATTCTGTTTAGGTTGTTACTATAGAAAGCAATTGCATGTATGATTTGAGACATTGGGATTTTGATGACGAAGTTTATTAGGATAGGGTGATTGCAACACACTGAAATATGATGGTTTGGTTAAAGACCACCATCAAACATTTCAAAGACAATTTACAAATTCTGTTGCGCGTGAACTCATTCTTTGATGGTTTCAAAGATGTCCCCTTTTAGTTGCATATAGTTAACATAATTATTTTATTGTTTAGATTAAAATGTTGGTAATATTTTTCCTTTTGTAAAACAAGGAACATGATGATGGAGGTAGACATGTTATGAACTTTAAATGTTTCCGATGTGAAAATTCTCATTATACTGATGATTATAGATTCTCGTAAATGAATAGTTATGTGTTGATATGCATGTCCGTTGATATCGGGTTCATGACTGGCATATACAGTAGGAATATTCTTGCTCATTGTGCTACTTGACTTGGTTGGTATGGACAATCCTTTTTGAGTATGGATCATTGGGAAGCTGAATTTTGGGTATTTGGGAGACTATGTTATGGTGATACTTTTCATTGAGGAAAAGAAAATAATGATAGAGTGCAACTTCAGATCATTATACTTTTCATGTTAATGGATAGATACTGATAACTAATAAAGCTACGTGGAAAGCTGTGCACTTTTTTCGTTAATAGTAAGCTGGCTTACGAAGTTGAGGAGATGTTTAGTGTAGCACTCGGGGCTATATGGGTAATGCTAGTCACTTGCATGTCGTTTCTGTACTACTAGGATTTGGGTTACATGAGAACTAATCCTTATGAAAATGACCTTCCTTTTTTTTGAGGCATTAATTGCTGTCAACATGAGTAAGTATTTGCTATTTAAATGATACAAAGTGGAGAGACATGTATTAATGACATTGTGGTTCTATACTCTGTCAAAGTGACTTGTTTGTTCATAATGGTTAATGTATATAATGATTCTCTGGGTTCCTCTTCTGCGTTCAAGTCTCATTATGTGCATCTTCTTGGTGCTGCAGGAGAAATTTCTTGAGTTGTACTGCAAGGAGGCTTATGCATGTGCTTTTCTGGACCGTAAGACCCAGGTTGCTTATGACCACCTAGGTAAGCTCTCTTTTCAGTGAATCTTGAGTCCACATGGAGATGATTCAAGCTATAATTTTCATGAATTTCTTTCAATGTCTTTTCTTGGTAATACTAAATGAGCTTGAACTGATTAACTCCTGTGTTAATCCTGGACCATACAGTGATTTGATAGCAGCGTATTACATTTTACATACTAGGTTCTCCGGTGAAGATTTTGGCTCAAGGGAGCCTTCCTGTCTCTTCCCTAAAGTGATCATTAACTTAACTGATATGTGAAGCATTCTGAAATGTGATCTTTCGTTTCTATGATAGTTTTTAAGACGAGCTTAAGAAAAGTAGGAGTAAATGTTAACCTTGTCCTATTAATTCTGATGTGGGGTAACAGAAGAAGGAAAAATGTGAACATATCATCTTATATCTGAGTATTACTCTTGTTGGTTAGTGTTCTAGTACAGTTGTGATTTCATTAATGAGTATTTTCAGTATGGAACACTTATATCCCTTTTTTTAGTATTCTAGTATAGCTATTGGAAGAGGTCAACTCTATGTTTTTAAGTTGCTAGAGGCAATGGTTCCCAACCCTTTTTTTGTTGGAAACATGCTTTCTTTTCCTTTTGGAAAATTTATAAATAGAAATTGTTAGTGATTTGTTTAATGGCATGCATACAAAGTATTTAATGATTGTAACATCTCTCATGCAGAACTCTCAGTTCTGAGAAGTTGTATTCTCATACTTAGTCTTGCTTGGTGATTTGGGTTTTAATCAATCAAATGATTGCATTTCTGTAGAACAGGTTTCTGTGATTGGTAAGCGAGTTTGTTTTCTTTCGAACCATGAGCATTTCCATATTCCATGAAGTCTTTTGTAACACCCAAGAATAAGTACTTCTGATCTTAAATCAATTATGTTTTTGGTACTTGCACACCGATCAACTTGCAGCTTCTTATTTGATTTAAAAGTATGCAGTTGTTTCGTTGGCATTGTGTTGTTTTAGATCCAGCAGTTGCACGAACATGTGATGAGTTGCTCTAACTTTAGCTCCATTTGTTCATTTCAGCTGCTGTTGTTTCTAAAAGGAAGAAATTCGATTTCCTGTCAGGTAATCTGTGAATGTTTGTTTTCTAATCAAGTCTTTGTGTGCTAACATCATCTTATACCACGTCGACGACGTAGCTCATTCATTCATTCAATTATCATAACTACTATTTATGCGTTTAGATATCGTGCCCGAGAGAGTTAAAGCAGAGGATGCTTTGGCACAATTGCCAGAGGCTGACAAGTGAGCTTTGCGAGAATCTGGAAAAAGGATCTTGTGTTTAGCATTTTTATGCACTGATTTTACTGTTAAAAAAAGGAATGATATATTGATGGTGTTTTAAGCTCTTCTTGAGAGCCTAAACATTTTTCCATTTAGGTTTTAGTTGGGAGCCATTGTTGCATTAACATCAAAAGGGCAAATGTCAACTTTGTCTTTTTTTTTTTTTTTTTTTTTAATATGTAGGATTTTTTATTTATTTTTTCCTTTTAGGATCTTACAGGATTTTTGCATAGTTTTAACAGTGTTATTGTTTGGTGTTAAAGTTGTAAAATTGGTCTTTATCTGTGGAGGGATGGACGGATGAATGGATGGATGGATGGATGCATCTTTTTCTTCTTTGAGACCGGAGATCAGACGGTGAATGTTAACTTCATACGTTTACAAGCGGCTGTCCATCGATAGATCGAATTGACACGTTTGACCCAAAAAAATTGGATCACACCCACGCAAAACCCTAAGAAAAAGAAAAAGGGAAAAATAGAAATAAAATATTAATATTATTTGAGATTTTCTGCCACGATTTTATTTTATTTTATATTTTTAAAACCTATTTTGGTAAAAAAAAAAAAATCCTTAATTAAAGTGGTTAAGGTTATAACTAATTTATTACTAGGTTAACGTTAATAATATACGAGGAGGCAAATAATTTATAAGCAAGCTTCCCATATTTAACTCTTTATTGAATTTACACATTAATTAATTATAAACTCACTTGGGTTTTTACAAGCTTAATTTGCGGTGGTTCTTGTTTTTTCTCGGACCACTAAATGCTTTTGATCACATAGAAATATATAAGTTACAAAATAACAACATCATATTATTGATGAATGGGTATCAATTAAATTACCTTGAATTCCTTCTATTTCAAATCAAATTTTAATTAAATTTTGTATATTACTAACACACTTTCCAAAGCCAGGATCGATATTTATCATGGTCAAATGCACAAAAATAATAATCATAAAAGGAGTTTAATAAAATATTAATGTTCCAAAATATTGGAAATGAAATGATGTGTAGGCATGGAGGTGGATTGGGACACAATAGAAGAAATCGCTCGGATCATGAAGGAGAGGAAGAAATCAATAATAGATCCTTCGACCTCAACACAGGCAGCAGAAGAGTCTCTTATGGCTGAATTTCTTGATGGGCTAAAGGATCACAACAAAACTAGTGCAAATGATGTGAATGCCACTCACCATTCTTCTTCACCTGTTGACACCTTGTCTGGCTTCAACTTCATGTCTCTCCTCCAGGTAATAAATCTACGCACATATTTTCATTTATATTTAAATACGTCTTATTTTTTTATTCTGTCGAATTGGATATTTAGAAGTCTTTTACGTACATGTTTAAATTAACTTAATCGAGATTCTCTTATTTTTTTGGTCTGTATTCTTAGTTTCTTTCTAATGCATTCAGTGCGCCCGTCTGAATAAAGTGCATATTTTTTCTTTTTTATTTGTTTTGGACTGAAAAATGGTTGTTTGGTGTAGAATATCAATATGCTTACCTTCCAGATGATATCATGGAGAAATTCCAGGGAGATATTGGAAGACTTAATGACAGGTGATGATGAGGAGCCTACCCCTCCTCCTCCTCCTCCTCCTTTTGTTGCAAATAAAACTACAAAGGAATCTGAGCCCTCTTCAACTTCAAGAGGAAAGAATTAATAAACAGTAAAGTGTCCCTGAGGCTGTTAGAAATTAAATTAATCCAAATGGATGATGATGATGCTGGGAGCTAATTAGCCTGATCAGTAGTCGTATCTCCAGAGGAAGTTTTGGCAATCACCCCTGATGCTAGCTAGCTTGCTAACTTCATACCATTTCTGATCTTTACATCAAACTCATAAAAATTAATACCCTTTGTTTGTTTTTAATTGAAGACAGTGCATGCATGAGTTCAACTTCTGTTTAAATTTGTGTTTTTGGAATCCTTTTGTAGCCTTAGAAACTTTTTAAATTTCAAATGGTATGTACTTTTATTAGACTGTTTTATAATTTTCTGGGTAAATTACACAAATCATCCCTTAATTTAGGGGTTGATTTTGAATTTTTCCCTCAACTTTAAAACATTCCATTTTAGTCTTTCATCTTGCATTTTGAATTTTAAATCGTCCTCGGTCTATTTTTCGTCAATGTGGAGATAAATTACATCTCTTATATGCTTGTCACATGACAAATCGAAGGGCAAGATGAACTAATTTCGTTTACCATTTATTTATTTTATAGTTATTGTTCTTTTCATTCATTTTTTTGTCACGTGCTACGCACGTGAGAGACGTAATCTGTGACGGAAAACAGGTCGAGAACGATTTAAAACTCAAAATACAAGACGAGGGACTAAAATATAACGTTTTAAAGTTGAGGTACAAATTCGAAATTAACCCCTAAGGGACGATTGACATAATTTACCCTATATATATATGTATGTATATCTCATTTTTTTGGGTAAACTACAACAAATGGTGGTTTAACTTGATGGTTTAATGGATGAATTTTCAAATGCCAAACAGGAAACATAAGTCATAATTAATACATAGATAATAGTAATTAATGTGATCCACTTAGTAACTATTACAACAATTGTATAAATTGTTGCATGCATTACACTTTCGTGCATGGTGAAACCTTTAGCCTAACACAGCTAATTAAGGGGAAACAGTACTCAACCCATTGATGATATTAACTAGCTTAGCTCCCCTTTGAAAACAGTAAAAAAAATATGCTGATATATCTAGATATACACACTGAAAAACAGTCAAATTGGAAAACCAAAATGCAAAAATTCCTTACATAATCACATATATATATATATATAGGATGATGTTGCATGGAATTTGATTGAGAATTTGAGCTGTAAGTGGTGATTAATTAAGAAACAAATTAATTAATGTCTCCTCCTCCAAGTAGTTAATGTTAATTAACGGAATTGTACACAATATATATATTAAACCAGGGCCTGTGTGTTTGTTGTAGAATTGTAGATTGGTATGGACAGTAGTTAAGTGATTAGTGTGTGGTGTACCTTATGAATTATGTCAACAGCATTAATCAATAAATCGATGACCAATCATTGCATTAGTTAGTTAGGCTCAAAGAAGACATGATATATATGCATGGTGCGCTAAAAGAGATTGAACCATGTTAATTAATTAGCACATGCATTTGTTCACTATGCTAATTTGTAAGCTTAGCTTGTTTGGTTGGATTGTATGTGTCTCCCCTATCTCTTGCCTTGCCAGTTGCCACTTTCTTGGCATAATTAACTACACATCTCTTTTTCGAGTAATGTTGGCAAAAGTATATATGCTGATTTTGTAATAGACTAATAGTTATACAAAATTTATTGCCATAAGTTCCACATATTTTCCTTTTGCATAAATTGTCAATTAACAGAGGTAAAATAAAAGTAAAGAGTGATCAATCATAACTATCCAACCTTTTTTTTTACAACCTAATGTATTACATCAAATTTTACACTTTTACAATGAATCTAATTCAAAGTGATTGAAACTTTATTGTTTGAGAGTTCTACTAGTTTTTGACATTGATTGCAACCACTACAACCGTTTTAAGTATTCCATATTCTTTAGCAACCTAGTGCTCAAAAGACCTCCATGTTAAAGGTTTTCTATTTCAAAGAAATTTATAGTACACAAGTTCTTGAAAGCATGTGAATTTGCCAAAAATATTATAGAAGGCTTTCCAATTATAACCAAGCAATAATTATCCTTTCCAAATTCCAAATTGAAGATATATAACTCAACTCAAAGGTATATACTATATACAGTAGAGACTGATGATCATAACTTCATTTTGAAGTTTTAGCAAACAATTGCACATCTCATGTAAACGTATTTCAAGTAGTAAAAGTGAAGCAATCATAGAAAAAAATTTCTTCCATCGATCCACACCCCACCACTTGCGACTTGAGTTGATGATATCCTACTGTTTTTTCTGAATTTCTAAGCAAACTTTCTGCCATTAAACAGTTATTCCATACTCATGCCGACCCCCAATTAATCAAAGAAATATCACTCATAAAATTTTTCTAACTAAAATATGCAACTTCTCACCAACATTCATTCATAATTTCATATATATGATGCTAAGATGCTAACCAATTGAGTAATTGGTTTTCTAACTAATAAAGCACCATCTTACCAAACTTCACTCATTTCCTTCTTCCCTCTCCCATATAAAAACTTTGTATGCTCTCCTTCAACTCATCACACTTTTTCAAGAAAACCATCCATTTTTTTTTTCTGCATTGTAACCTTAAAAAAAAAAAACCAAAAAATTTGAAAACGATGAATCAATTTTCATTTCTTGTACTCCTGATAATTGTTCTCTTCCAATGCAAGACAGATATAGTAGCTCAAACTCCTGCCCCAGCACCAGCCGGTCCGACCAACATCACCAAAATCCTCGAAAAGGCAGGTCAATTTAACACATTGATCCGGCTCATGAAAGTCACCAGCATTAGTGATCAAATCAATGGCCAACTCAACAATTCACAAAATGGACTGACCATTTTTGCCCCAACAGATAACGCATTCTCTAGCCTTAAATCCGGCACGCTAAATTCTTTAACCGATCAGCAAAAAGTTCAACTCGTGCAATTTCACATCCTGCCCTCATTTCTTTCCACGGCACAGTTCCAAACCGTGAGCAATCCTGTAAGAACTCAAGCTGGAGATGATTCGTCCCGGTTCTCGTTAAATGTGACAAATTCCGGCAACCAAGTGAACGTGTCGACTGGCGTGACTGATGCCACTGTGGCCAACACTATTTATTCGGACAACCAACTTGCTGTTTATCAAGTAGATAAGGTGCTTCTTCCATTGAGCTTATTTGGTGCACCGGTACCAGCATCGGCTCCGGCTCCAGCATCCGATAAACCCAAGAAGAAGTCGGCGGCAGATAACCCAGCCTCCGGTGATGACGCGCCATCCACCGATTCTTCTGGTGCAACTGGCCTTGCTCTGCATGGCATGGCTGCTTTTTTTGGAGCTGGAATTCTTGCAACATTTTGGTTGTGAGAAATAAATAATCTACGGTGGTGATCGAATCAGCTGAAGTGGGGTCAATTTTTTGTCGATGCGTGGCATTTCCATGATTTTACGAAGTCCTCAGATTCGACGGTGGTGATGGAAAGGTTAAGGGTCTTCCAATAATTACAAACCGCACTCATCTATTTGAGTCTTTAATATTGTTGAAATGTTATGAAAATAGCATAGCCAAAAAAAAAAAAAAAAAAAACTCATTTTTGTATAAGTTAGAGTTTATTTTTATTTTTTTTCAGTTTAATTTCTTGTTATTTTATGCTTATTCCATTTTTATGGAGCTTATGTATTTTGAGATTTTTGTATTCAATTTTTGGTTGCAAAATGTATGTCTCTCTTTCTACATTGCAATTACATGACTTTCAAATTTCAATAAATATATGGTATGAGATGAATATATTAATTATCAGCACGCTTAACTTTTTGATGAAAAATGATTTAAAAAAAATGGAGCTTAATTTAAGAAAAAAAATGATAAAAACATTTATCTAGAAAAATTTTTTCTCTCTCTCTCAAAAAAAAAAAAAAAACAGGCTTAGTTTTTGAATTTTGATGGCATTGAAATTCACTGGGCATTCATTTATTTATTCAACAGAAAAAAAAAACATAAAAACAAATAAAGATGGTTTCTTGGTATTTTACCAATTTGCGCATTTTCTTCATAATCATAAATTCCTTAGATATGCAAACTGTCTGTACTCATCAAATTTTATAGATTCATACAGTAAATTGACAATGATTGGCTTTCCACCATCCGGAATGCTTTAATTTGCTTGTAAATCCAGAGACGCCCTTATCCTTTTTTTTTTTCCTTTTGAAGAGGGCTCCTATTAAGCTATTGAATTTTTTCCCTTTTGATCCACTGGTTGTAGTAACTCTTTATAAAGAACTTGTTTGCATATAAATAATCAAATGATTTTATGTGAAACAAGTTCATGTATAAAACGAAAATTAATCATAATTTTTACACACAATAAAAATACCAAGAAATTAGAATGAAGATTCCAACCGTCATTAATTATCCGATATCTTGTATATAAACAGATTTTACAGGAATTTTTGTCAAATAAAAATATATATACTTATAACAATATATATATATATATGATTCATATAAAAAAATATTTATTTGTTGGCGTTGTTTGATCTACTATATAGCAACACTAACATAGTAATGGAGTTGCAGACCAATACATCAGGTCCGCTAGCTAGAAGGAGGACTACATCCATGGACTATATAATTATATATATCAATATATGTTTGAGAACTCAAAAAGTTATCCCCAAGAATTAATATTCGACAAAAATTCTCATTCCCGTCGGCCCAAGTCAAATAAAAACAAAACCGATTATCAAGAATATCGACAAAATCAAGAAGATGATTGTTCGTCTTTGCCTTGAATATTGAGCATGCATGCATGCATGTTACGGAACTTTGGACCCTTTGGCAGGGACTTGGGGGTTGGCAATTTGGCATGCATGGGATTTGAGTTTACATCATCTTCAACTGGAATAGGATTGGAAGATGGCTAGCTGTGCTGCTTCTTCAAGATGAATTGGACCACAAACACTCTAAATTCATTCATGTTAAATTCTTGGTTCATGATTTACCAATTTGCTCTTTTTCTTTTTTTTTTAACTAAGAATCGTTCATTTAGGCAAGATAAATTCCTTTGGCACGCAACTGGAAGTACTCATCAAATTTTCTGTATATAATCGTGAGCAGGGCCGAGTTAATGAACAGAAAAAAACGAAAATAGAACAAAAACAAAAATGCACTGAAAAAGAAAAGCAGCGATGGAGCGGGCGGCTAAACTCCAAGGAGGCAAGGAGGCAAACAAAAGGATCAATCTTTGACAGCAAGGACCGTGCCGGCGGCTAGTAGTACTAGTCAAATCAACTCACATCTTGGTTGAGGGGATAAGCGAAGCCATTATTCTAGTCCATTAATTTCATGGCCTGATCATTTTTTGTTTTAAATTCTCCACAAATTAAGAAGATAATTGGTTATATATGTTTTGTTTTATGCATGAATTTACAAGAGCAAATTAATTCGGAATCTTCAAAGCTTTATATTAATTTTTTGGATTCATTTTGGGTCTTATATATGTTTTTCCTTTATTATTATTATTTTTTCTTTTGGAGCAATCTCTCTTAAGTTTTGTATTTTTCTCACATTGATTAATTTCTTAAAATTAATTAACCTCCTAAATTGATTAAGTAATTAGATTCTTTGACCCCTGTAGTTATTTTGATTTTAAATTTCTTGCATATAATTTTTGATATACTTTTTATATTAAGCATGAATTAAAAAAATAGGCTTAATTAGTAAAATATTTAAAGTGCATGGCCGTATTAGTCAACTAACCAGTTCATGCAGGATTCTGTTTACGTTGCTGCAGAGGCACAGAAAATTGTTTCTTTACAAAAACTAAATTATCCCAAACAAATCTGATCCTTTTAAATTAAATTACTTTGTACAGTTGTATACACACATAAGTATATCTCATAAACACCACCGATTAATTTATTCCTTCCAAATTATGCTAAATTCTTTAATTAATACAGCTCCACATATCTCGAGATTCTCCATTCATTCTACCCTAATTCTTGCTTGAACTTTGTATCTAATCTTATACTTACATATACGCATTATATTTTGGCTTTAAAATTTCATTTTTTTTTTGAATTTTCAAGGTTTCTTAGGTTAATGCATAAATGTTAATTAGGAGAGAGAGCTTCAAAATTCAAAGTAAAGAATAGTGAAGCTCACATGATATATAATTAAGCCGTTTATTGATGATGTGAAGCTAGCAAAGGTTTAATTGAGAAAGAATTCAAGAAAGAGATTGGAATCAAATGGGGACATTATTGTTTGCAAGTAGCCAAAGCTAAAGACAAGTCGTTCATGTCAACATGTTCTGTTTAGACAGCAAGAATAAAGTGTTGACACGTTTTATATATGTGTGATACTGTGTGTGAGTGTAACTGTGTAAGAGTTTCTGATTTGAATCCTGGATTCAAGATTTGGTTTTACTCCTTAATTTGCATATATATGAGTTTACCATCTTGGATAAATGGCTTCTTCTCTGACCTATGCTGTCAAGATTTGCAAAATCTTGGAAAAGAACGCAACTTTGTTAACATAGATCTGTGCAAGATTATCTCTATCATATTCTATTCAATAGCCAAAATGACCGTAGTTTAACTAAAATTAGGGACTAAAAGCATAAATATTTTTAAATTCAATTTACAATTATTAGACCCTAATTAACCAAAGAATAAGTGAACCCTACGGTGTAGTTTAATCTTGGACATGATATGACACACATAATTTGCACAAAATCCCAATTCGTGCTAACAACAAGAAATCTAAAAATGCAAATATCTTTGATTTGGAGTTTGTGAACTGATATGTGGAAATGCATTTCCAAATTCTTGTATTCCCATTTCCAAGCTCTCAACTCTATATTGTAATGCATCAAGATAGACCAGATCTTCTGTCTAATATTATAATGTCTTATTCTGTCTAATGTTCAAAACAGCATAATCAAGATATGAGTGAACTTTACAATTATTAGATCTTAACCAAGATATGAATGAATATACAACTTAGTTTTAATCTAAAATAGGATAAAATAAATAAGACACAATAATCTTAGAGAGAAGATTTCATCCCTCTTCAAGACTCTTACTATTACTTTCCATCTTCTTTTACAAGCATTTGGTTAATTTCTTCCCTTGAGTTCATTAATAACAACACTTAATTAGCTTTTCTTTTAAGAGAACTAAGATGTTAAATATCTTAAGCGCATTCTCAGTATAGACTAAACCGACCATCAATATTTTGGTATAGGAGAAAGAAAGCAATGTGATTATTTTTCCATCAAGATGAAGAACTAGATCATCAAGAGAAAAATCACATAAAAAAAGTTAGTGATGACATACATATATATACATATAAACTATATTAGTTGTTGTTGTTGCCAAAACAAAAAATCATTTAATTTTAACATATATTGTCAACTGTTCCACTATTGATCATTTTGGGAAAGTGCTGGAACAGAAGGACTAAGCAAAAGAGTCAAAACTAAACTTGATAGTGTGGGAGAAAATCAATACTAGCATACAAACTATTTTGAAAGTGGGACGGCTATACCATCCATATTGATATTGTTGGCAAAACCCTCCTCATTATGACAAGAATTTTTAAGTAAATTTAATACAGAAAGCTCACCCCAGAGAGCGAGCCAGAGGTCCATTCATCCATCAAAACATATGCATTAATTTCAAAATCCCAAAATCGATCCATGTGTAGGATTTTTAGCAGTAACCTTACAAAGCCTTTCTCAAACTCAAAGTGGTCCAAATGTCCAATAAAACTCCATAAACCAAGTAATAAGTAGAAATGTCTGTGTGCATACGCAGTGATCATGTCGTCGATCGTTTGCCTTTTTTATTGCCATGTCTCTTTTTTGTCAAGTCCCTTCCAATATTCAGTGGCCCCTCCTCTCTCCCAATCCTCTTCTCTGACAACTCACAAGATCCCTGATCCCTCTCCCAGTCTCCCTCCCTGCTCCTTCTCTCTCTCTTTTTCAAAATATGGAGTGGTCTTTTTCTTGGAGGAGTATGAAATGAAGTGTAATAAAATAAGCCGTTGAAACAAATTTTGACCTGAATCAGTGGTTTCCAAAGTCCATTGCTGAGCTTATTGATGAAGCAAATTTGACTAATTCGTTTTGTTGTAAAAAGGGCCTATTCTCATTCCCTCCAACTCCAAGGAAATCTCTCGTTAAGCTGCCTTCACCTTCATTCCCGCTTGATTTTGTAGGAGGGGCTGGATGTCTTACATTGCCCAATAAAGTGTTTGTGTTCATGTTTCCTAACAACAATCCATCTCCTTGATTTGTTGTTATTGTTGATGAAGAGGTTGAAGTCATTAGCCCATTCAAATTTTCCCCTGGAACAAAATTCTGATGCTGATCATTTCTGCTTTGGTTCATAGAATTGAAGTTTGAAAGACTAGATAGAGATGAACTCATTAGCCCAAATCCGCTCCCAAAGAGTGCTGAATTACTCCTAGTTGATCCCATTTGGGCTGCTTTTTGCAACAATGCGGTTGCAGACATATGAGTCGGTGTGCTTTCATGCTGATTTTGGCTGTTAAAATACAATGAACTAATAGTATTTGACAAATCTCCTCTGTTCTCTTCTTCCTCTTTCAGTATCCTTGGCAGACTAGATGATGAAGGATTAGCACTTGGGAAAGATCCCTCTTGTGCTCTATTGAACCACTGATTCTGCGAGGAGAGCCCCAACATATTTGTAGGAGCCATTTGGACCAATTCAGGCAGGCTAGTTGAGCTTGATGCTAAAAAAGCGTTTGAATTACCTGAATGGTTCCCAATTGTATTGGCATTATCCAACCACAACGGCAGTCTAGGCTTCTGGCCGTTTAAATTAAGCTGACCGATGGGGTCTAGTCCGACAAATTGTGGATTTCCAGCTGGTTGAAGATTGTTCAATCCCCCATTAAACAATTCATTTCTGAAATTCAGATTTGCAGGCGGAACTGTTGTAAACCTTGCACTTTCTTCAGCTAATGCATCACAGAAAGCTCGATGGGTGATGAAGCTGTCTTTTCTGTATAAATATAAACATTACTACTTGAACTAATTAATGTTGGATTGGCATTAAATTCATATAGTTGACCATGAATAAATTCATTAAATAGACCAATCATATAAACTAGAACACACGTACGTACGAAAAAGATTCACATTAAAATTGAAGTATGATGGGAATGTTTGTTTTGAGATACTATGATAAATTCATACCTGGAGAAGAGTGTTCCACAGTCGCATTTATACTCTCTAGTTCCACAAATCTTACTATGAGCTTTCCAATCGGATTGGACTGCATATTTCTTGGAACACTTTTCGCACTTCCATTTCTTCTCACCATGTTTTCTACTGAAATGCTTCTTGATCCCAGTGAGGTCTCCAAGTGCTCTTGAAGGGTCATGGTGAACACAAGTCTTTTCAGGGCAAATATACACTTTTTTTTTCACTTCTTTGTTGGTTCTTTGCTTGAGTTTCCAAGGTAAATTATGACCTCTTCTGTGAAGCTGCAAATTCTGGTCTCTCTGAAAACCCTTATTGCATATTTCACAAATGAACCGATTTGTAGCCATCAAAGACTTCGGTGACAGTGCCACCACTTCTGCATCTGGATCTGCACTTCAAAGAATAAAATTCATAGAGTCCTCCTAAAAAAAAAAGAAAAAGAAAACAAGAACCACAATGAAATCCAAGATATGCAAACAAGAGGAAGTTAAGGTAGCTTGCCTGGAGTTCCAGGAAGATTTCTCTTCCTTTTAGCAGCATTTGAATTAGGGTTAGGGTTGGGATTATTGGGATTATTATTAGGGTTTGTTGGGAGGTTAGAATTTGGATCTTGAATGAACCCTCTTAGTGAAGAAGGAACTGAAGCAAGCCCATCATCAGACATCATCTTGGTGTTGTAAGATGAAGCTCAAGTACTGGCAGTACACAAGAGCAAGCAAGAATGGCTGCTGAACTAAAAGAACAAAACAGAATAGCTGAATAGGCAATATATATGCACCAAACCTACACAGAAAAAACAAATGATTTACTGAAAATAGCTAAATCAAAACTTTCCCTGAAAACAAAGAATGCCCTCATTACATAACAAAAACTCAAGTCTTGCATATGAGTACAATTTTCCAACTCTACTGGGCCGGTTATACTATACTATACTATACTTGTTTTACAGAGATATATCTATCTTCCTAGCTGCTGCTCTCACCTTTGTTTGTTTGAAATTTTGAATATTAGCAGAAAATACCATATACCATAAACATCAACGCCAGCTAAAGAAAGAATATTTCTGTCTCTCTTTCTCTCTCTCTCTCTCTCTTTCATTTCTTATCTTACACGGCTTCACTCTAGAGTCGGTCAGCCATGGACTCAGAGTGGACCACTCTCTCTTTCACCTTCTCTGTCCTTCTCATGCAAAACATAAATCTACATCATCGGTTTTTTTTGAAAAAAATCTTGTATTCGTTTTAACCTTTTACTGTTCATGAGTAGATACTGTTCTGCAATTTTTTTTTTACAGTAGTTGAACTTCTTTATGTTTGTACATGGCTAGTAGTATCTAAAATTCAAAGCAAGAATAAGGGTTAAATGGAAAAAGTTGGAAGTAAAAAGATCGAATCAAACATAGATCTCCAAAAACAGTTTTTTGATAGGAAAAAGTGCAATGCCTTTACAGCCATTCATCAGGTAATAATGATTATGCCATAATTGATCTTTGGACTTGATGGTGGTGAACTAGTGAAAGTTAAAAAGATCATAGCTAGGCGTCACTGTGTGACTGTGTGTGAGGAGTGAAGGAAGACTTGATAGATGTGAGACTAGTACGTAGTTGTACTGCCATCATGATGACTATAGTATTCATATACGGTGCCGTCCCGTGAAGTCCTGACTGACTTGGGATTGGATTCAGTGAGGGGGATTAGGTGGGCAGGGGCTCGCTGGACCCATAAACAATGTTGTCACATTCATATATATATATATATATATATATATTTTATATATATACACGTACGTACAGTGTAAATATATAGACTGTGTGTATTTGGGTGTCGTGTGTGAGAGAGAGTGGGAGAGAGAGAGGTGAAAAGTTTTGATAATAGTAACAAAGACAAGAGATGACTGGTAGCGCTTGATATGTCGACCAGCCCACGAGACACACACGAACGAACATGGAACAACATGCATACATACCTACACGATTTTCTAAAAATTCGCTTGATGATGATGATGATCAACTCCTCAAATAGATGATGAGGAAAATCTTGGGAGAGATCGATGGTGGGCTAAAATACTACTGCAATGTGCATGCCCTGCCTAATTCACTTATAATTTTTGTGATAAAAAAGAATCTTTCTGATGAGTTTGTGATTCAGACTTCACACACACACACACATCTTTCTCTGAGCTTCAGCAGGGTCCCCTCTTCTCAAATTTGAAATGTCTTGTTAAATTCAAAGTTTAATACTTACTCAGATTGTAGTATCTAATGTCACTTCTTCCTGTTCCTTTTCACCAAGTTGGTTAAATTTTTACTAATTTTACCATAAGGGATTGTCTTTTTTCAATCTTCTTTTTCCTACAATAATTGGTGCGTTTCTTGGAGCAGAATTGAATTTGTCCATGGCTGCCTGCCATAATTACTGAGACTTAATTCTGGCTTTTACTTCAAAATGGAAAACACACCCTTGTAAACTTGTTAATATGCCAGGAGATGGAGATCCCATCCCTTGTCTTTTTTTCGTTTGTTTTATGATTGGAGTTTTTCAGTAGTTTTACGTGAATATTGAGAATAAAAGAAGTGGTATATAGCTAAAGCCTGATCAATAGTGGCAGAGACCAACACAAAAGTTGTTCACGAGCTATAATAAGAAGTACGTTTGAAAGAACTGCCAAAAACAGGGATTGGAGTCAGTAACAGTAACTAAAATGATTTTTTGTGACACCAAGACAATATCATTGAGAGGAAACTTCATTAGTTTTGCTCAAACTGGTACTCATCACCCATCATCACTGTTGTTCAGATCGATGACTACAAGAACACAAGGAAACTTCTCAGCTAAAACAAAAACAAAAACAATTAAGGAAACTTCAATTCATGTTCTATTTTCTTTCGTTTTTTGGGGGATTTTGTAAATAAAAGCATGCATATATGGCTGCAGAGAACCAACTTAATTGGCATAGCGTTATCCGGGCTTCTGTTTAATTAAATAGCGAAATGCAATCATGCAAATCTCAATCATTATTTTTTTTTCTCATGGAATCATTGAGCCAAAAACGGGAAAAAGAAAAAAAAAGAGGGATCCATAACGTTTAGTTAACATATATTATTCTTATTTTGTTTTCATATCTTTTGTGCATGTTTGTGTTGCAAAACCAGGCATGGAATGCATATGTAACAGCAACACACGAGGGTTTTTTTTTTTTTTTTATGGACATTAAGATGGGATAGATGAAGTGGAAAACAACAATTTTTAAGCAAACATAAATTCAAAGAATTTGAAAACTACATTAAATAATATCAAACTCATAATAATAAAAATAAAAAGTTACAAGTGTTTATACAGTTGTAAAAAAACCCTAAACTAACATAAAATAATTAGAAAATTTTAATGGGTTCAAAAGTAAGCTAAACAAATGAATCTTATCAAAATAGGTCACATTCCCTTATCTAAACAAATGAATTTTATCGATAGTTTTAAAATGGTATATAACGAAGATGATTACAAGTTCTAAGAAGAAAGTTAAATACGACACATTTTAATCTTTTCCCCTTTATTGGATTGATACATAGAGTTCATTCGATACGTACATGATATACTGTTAAGGGTCAGCCCTAAATTCTTCATTCCTCCAATGGCGCCCTAAGCATGTTTGGAGAGAATTGTGAAGGTTTGACAAATTGGTCTAGCAGCCAACATAATTTAAAAAACTTAGCTTTAACAAAGACTATAATTAATGAATATTGCATATATGGTTAACGTAGACTGCAAGATTAATTAAAGTCCCATGAGTAGATATAAAATAAGAATAGGTGGAATGCGTGATATCATTATGATTTTGATGTACTACGTACTGCTAAACTTAGAGAAATGATTTTTTTTTTTTTTTTTTAAACAAAGCAGTTGGATCTTTCTCTATTTGCTTTATACATAAAAAGCAAAGAATATACTTTAAAGTTTAACCCAACCACTTTTGGATTTAAGCGTTCTGGACTATACTATTTATTTTGGACTCCATTGGATGGATGCTTTCAAAATATTTCTCGTCCATCTATGAAGAATGAAGAAGTCGAAGACACAACAGTCACACAGATCACCTACTCAGGTAGTGCATGCATGCACAATGTTTAATTAATACTTATTCCAAGCCTGAATTTCGTGGGGAAAAGTAAAATTGCATTTGCGTAAAACACGGCAACTTCTAATATTCCTGTTTTGGTTGTATAGTTCCAAATTATGTAAGATTTAATAATTGATATGTATGATGGCGTTTCAATACTCGAAAAAATTAATTAAATTACTACATCCTCACATCATGCAACTTCAATTCTTCTATGTTTTCTCAGCCACTAGCATATATATTTATATAGCACACCTTAGGTAACGCAGTCTATTTAAATAATGCTATGAGAAAATAATTAACTATAAATGATGCCTATATATCCTAATTTATTTTTTATTTTTAAGCTGTTCAGGTTCTATACAAGTGCCGATGAAATTGAAGGAAAATTTTTATACAATAACACAAAACTTGCGATGCTTTACGACTTAGAGTCTTGGACGATTAAAAATGAATATAAACAAAAAATGAGGGTAGTAAAAATGAGAATGTTGAGATGATGCATGAACATAGTAAATTAGTTAGAATAAATAATGAATGTATTAAAAAGAAAGTAGAGGTAGTTCTAGATGAGAAAATGAGAGAAACACATTTAAAACGGTTTGAACTTATATATAAGAGACCTTTAATATCCGAGTGACACGTGCAGAAAATAAAAAAATATTAATTCAAATTAAAATAAGAAGTGGAATAGAAATACCAAAAAAGAATGGAAATAAACCATATGAAAAAATAAGTTATACTTTAATATAAATGACAAAATGAGTTTAAATTAAAAATCACAATGAAGTGTGATCCATATAGTCAAATCTCCTTGTTGGCTGATGTGATAAAAGAATTATTATTTAACAAATTTTTAGCAAGTAAACAATGATGGTAGAAAAATCTATTGAATTTCAAAATTCAGCATATAGTTTTGATGCACTTAACTGGGCCACAGCAAAAGAGCCCAGTGATTGAACAGAGGGAAGCTGTGTCCTAGTTGGAAGAAGAAGTTGTGGAACCAAAATGGATTTGTGTTTTCCAGTTATAATGGTATTAAAAAAAGAAAAAGTTAGAAATTTTAAAAAATGACCATTTTTTGTGTGTTATAGCATATGATTTTTGCCCAAAATGGAAAATTTAAAAAACTTACCATTGGTGACTGATTTTGTGCCATTTTTGCACTTATATCAAATGACGATGTGCTATCTAATGAATGGAGTAAAAAAAAGAAAAAGTTAAATTTTTTTAAAAATGACCATTTTTTGTGTGTTATAGCACATGATTTTTGCCCAAAATGGCAAATCTAAAAACTTGCAATTAGTGGCCGTTTTTGTGCCATTTTTGCACTTATATCAAATGACGATATGCTATCTAATGAATAATGTAAAAAAAGGGAAAAAGTTAGAAAACCATTTTTCATGTGTTATAGCACATGATTTTTACCCAAAACGGCAAATCTAAAAAATTTGTCGCCGTTGCCGTTGTTGTGCCATTTTTGCACTCATATCAATTAATGATGTGCTATCTAATGAATTGTGTAAAAAAAAAAGTAAAAGTTAGAAATTTTTAAAAATGACTATTTTTCTAGTGTTATATATATAACACATTATTTTTGCCCAAAACGGAATATCTAAAAAACTTGCCATTGGTGGCCGTTTTTGTGTCATTTTTGCACTCATATAAAATGTCCATATGTTATATAATGAATGATGTAAAAAAAGAAAAAGTTAGAAAATTTTAAAAATGACAATTTTTCAGGCACATGATTTTTGCAGAAAACGACAAAATGTAAAAAACTTGCCGCCAGTGACTGTTTTTGTACTATTTTTGTACTCATATCAAATGGAGATATGCTAACTAATGAATAGAGTAAAAAGAAAATGAAAAAGTTAGAAAATTTTAAAAACAACCATTTTTCGTGTGCTATAGCACATGATTTTTGCCCAAAATGGTAAATAAAAAAAGCTTGTTGTTGTGGCCATTTTTGTGCCAATTTTGCACTCATATCAAATAATAATGTGCTATCTAATAGCTTGTGTAAAAAAAAAAGTTAGAAAATTTTAAAAATGACAATTTTTCATGTGTTATAACACATGATTTTTGCCCAAAACGGCAAATCTAAACAATTTGCAGTTGCTGGTCGTTTTTGTGCCATTTTTGCACTCATATCAAATGACTATGTACAATCTAATGAATGGTGTAAAAAAAAGAAAAAGTTAGAAATTTTTAAAACTGACAATTTTTCGCGCGTTAAGCCCTCGATTTTTGCCTAAAACGGCAAATCTAAAAAAATCCCGGTGGCCGTTTTTGTGCTATTTTTGCACTCATATAAAAAAAACTTGTTCTATCTAATGAATATGTTCTATCTAATGAATTGTGTAAAAAAAAAGTTAGAAAATTTGAAAAATAACCCAAAATGGTAAATAAAAAAAGCTTGTTGTCGTGGCCATTTTTGTGCCAATTTTGCACTCATATCAAATAATAATGTGCTAGCTAATAACTTGTGTAAAAAAAAAGTTAGAAAATTTTAAAAATGACAATTTTTCATGTGTTATAGCACATGATTTTTGCCCAAAACGGCAAATCTAAACAATTTGCAGTTGGTGGTCGTTTTTGTGCCATTTTTGCACTCATATCAAATGACTATGTGCAATCTAATGAATGGTGTAAAAAAAAGAAAAAGTTGGAAATTTTTAAAAATGACAATTTTTTGCGCATTAAGCACTCGATTTTTGCCTAAAACGGCAAACCTAAAAAACTCCCGGTGGCCGTTTTTGTGCTATTTTTGCACTCATATAAAAAAAACTTGTTCTATCTAATGGATATGTTCTATCTAATGAATTGTGTAAAAAAAAAAGTTAGAAAATTTGAAAAATAACCATTTTTCGTGTGTTATAGCACATGATTTTTACCCAAAACTGCAAATCTAAAAAACTTGCTGTTGGTGGGCGTTTTTGTGCCATTTTTACACTTATATTAAATGGCCATGTGATATCTAATGAATGGTGTAAAAAAAAGAAAAAGTTAGAAATTTTGAAAAATGACCATTTTTCGTGTGTTATTGCACATGATTTTTACCCAAAATGGCAATTCTAAAATACTTGCCGTCGGTGGCCATTTTTGTACTCATACAAAATGGTGATGTGCTATCTAATAAATGGTATAAAAAAAGAAAAAAGTTAAAATTTTTAAAAATGACCATTTTTCGTGTGTAGCACTTGATTTTTGCCCAAAACGACAAATCTATAAAAATTGTCATCATGGACATTTTTGTGTCGATTTTGCAATCATATCAAATAATGATGTGTTATTTAATGAATTGTGTAAAAAAAATTAAAAGTTAGAAATTTTTAAAAATGAACATTGTTCGTGTGTTATAGCACATGATTTTTGCCCAAAACGGTAAATCTAAAAAATTTGCCGTCGGTGGCCGTTTTTCTGTTATTTTTGCACTCATATCAAATGACCACGTTCTATCTAATGAATGGTGTAAAAAAAGAAAAAGTTACAAAATTTTTAAAAATGACCATTTTTTGTGTGTTATAGCACATGATTTTTGCCCAAAATGGCAAAACTAAAAACTTGCTATCAGTGGCCGTTTTGGTGCCATTTTTGCACTCATATAAAATGACTATATGCTATCTAATGAATAGTGTAAAAACAAATGAAAAAGTTAAAATTTTTTAAAAACGACTATTTTTTGTGTGTTATAGCACATGATTTTTGCCAAAAAATAAAATTTAAAAAACTCACCGTCGGTGAATGATTTTGTGCCATTTTTGAACTCATATCAAATAACGATATGCTATCTAATGAATGGAGTAAAAAAAATAAAAAGTTAAAAATTTTTAAAAATGATCATTTTTCGTGTGTATAGCACATGATTTTTGCCCAAATTGGCAAATCTAAAAAACTTGCCATTAGTGTCCGTTTTTGTGCCATTTTTGCACTCATATCAAATGGCGATATGCTATCTAATGAATAGTGTAAAAACAAATGAAAAAGTTAAAATTTTTTAAAAACGACTATTTTTTGTGTGTTATAGCACATGATTTTTGCCAAAAAATAAAATTTAAAAAACTCACCGTCGGTGAATGATTTTGTGCCATTTTTGAACTCATATCAAATAACGATATGCTATCTAATGAATGGAGTAAAAAAAATAAAAAGTTAGAAATTTTTAAAAATGATCATTTTTCGTGTGTATAGCACATGATTTTTGCCCAAATTGGCAAATCTAAAAAACTTGCCATTAGTGTCCGTTTTTGTGCCATTTTTGCACTCATATCAAATGGCGATATGCTATCTAATGAATAGTGTAAAAAAAATGAAAAAGTTAGAAAATTTTAAAAACGACCATTTTTCGTGTGTTATAGCACATGATTTTTGTCCAACAAGGCAAATATAAAAAACTTGCCGTCAGTGGCCGTTTTTGTGCCATTTTTTTACTTATATCAAATGGCGATGTGCTATCTAATGAATGGTATAAAAAAATAAAAAGTTAGAAATTTTAAAAAATGACCATTTTTCTTGTGTTATAGCACATGATTTTTGCTCAAAACTGAAAATCTAAAAAACTTGCCGTCAGTGGCTGTTTTTGTGTTATTTTTACACTCTTATCAAATGGTGATATGTTATCTAATGAATAGTGTAAAAAAAAAGTTAATTTTTTTAAAACAACCATTTTTTCGTGTGTTATAGCACATGATTTTTGCCCAAAACGACAATTCTAAAAAACTTGTCGTCGTGCCCGTTTTTGTGCCATTTTTGCACTCATATTAAATACCGATATGCTATCTAATGAATATTATAAAAAAAATGAAAGAGTTAGAAATATTTTAAAACGACCATTTTTCGTGTGTTATAGCACATGATTTTTGCTCAAAACGGAAAATTTTAAAAAAATTGCCGTAGGTGACCGTTTTTGTGCCATTTTTGCATTGATATCAAATGGTCATGTGCTATCTAATGAATGGTGTAAAAAAAAGAAAAAGTTAAAATTTTAAAAAAATGGCCATTTTGTGCGTGTTATAGCACATGATTTTTGCCCAAAGTGGAAAATCTAAAAAACTTGACGTCGTGGCCATTTTCTGCCATTTGTGCACTCAGATCAAATAATGATGTGCTTTCTAAAGGTGTTTTAAAAAAAGTAAAAGTTAGTAAATTTTAAAAATGACTATTTTTTGTGTGTTACATGATTTTTGCCCAAAACGGCAAATATAAATTTTTTTCCGTAGGTGGCTATTTTTGTGCCATTTTTGCACTCATATTAAATGGCCACGTGCTATCCAAGGAATGATGTAAAAAAAGTTGGAAACTTTTAAAAACAACCATTTTTCGTGTGTTATAGAACATGATTTTTTCCTAAAATGGAAAATCAAACAAACTTGTCGTCGTGGCCTTTTTTGTGCCATTTTTGCACTCATATAAAATAATGATATGCTAGCTAATGAATTGTGTAAAAAATCTAAAATTTAAAATTTTTTAAAAATGACCATGTGAAGACCTAGGGTCTAAAATCTTACTTATTTTGATAAGTAACAAACAATTATGTTTATGCTAATGGTTTAAAAAGTGTTTCAATTTGATAGAAATTCAAGGAAGCCAAGCATGGAGATTTATCAAGCGAAGAAAGAATTGAAATCGCAAAAGAAACAAAAGGATGGTAAATTAGGTCATTTTCCCCAACCCAAAACCCTAATTTGTAAATAGCTCAAGAAAGTGGTTTACTCGTTTAAGGCTGAAGAAAAATTGTTTTCAAAATTTTTTAGTCTTCAAAAGAACTTCAAAAGATGTAGTACACACTTGCACTAAGTCGTATGGAGTTGTACAAAAGATAAGTAAAACGAAAATCGAAATTAAATTGAAAAGAAAAGGTTCGGACGACCTTAGCCTAGTTTCGGCCGTCCGAAACTGTCGTCCGAAACTGTCTAGAGAAAATGATTTTCAGGGTTTGGGATCGGACGGTGCAGGGCAAGTTTCGGCCGTCCGAAACTTAGCTTCGGACGACCTACCCGTCCGAAACACCCGTCCGAAAGTCCCAACGGCTATTTTTTTTAAATGTCAAACATGAACGTTTTCTCGTCTTTTCTTTGATAGTATAAATACCATCAAACACACAAACGTTAGGACACGAAAAAACACTTGATTCCCAAGCTTTACATCTAAAAATCTTCATCTACAACTCGCATATTTCATTTTGATTTCAAAGGAAACAAAA
Organism: Ophiorrhiza pumila; assembly: GCA_016586305.1. Lineage (NCBI taxonomy): Eukaryota > Viridiplantae > Streptophyta > Magnoliopsida > Gentianales > Rubiaceae > Ophiorrhiza > Ophiorrhiza pumila. The sequence continues at coordinate 4,443,707 of BLIW01000001.1, read as the reverse complement.
GATTAAAAAGTTCCTTGAGCCTTTAATTGAGTTCTTCACTTCTTCTTTGAGATATATAGTTTGAGTTGTAATTGCATTGATAGGAATCATATTTTGAGCTTCACTTCATCTTATCCACCCTAATTGAGGGCTTGTGTATCTCTTCAATCAATCACTGTAAGTATTTGTAAAAGGTTTCTCAAGTGAGAGTAAAAACCTTGAACACTTAGCTTGGGATAGCTTGTGTTAAGGTTGAACCTTGGGTAAAATCCTAAGTTGTGATACTTGGGTTGTAAAAGTGGTTCTTTTGATCTCACCACTTGTAAGGAGATCATTTCATAGTGGAAAGGTTTGAAATTCTAAGTTGGGAAACTTAGGTAGTGGATGTAGAGTGCTCCAAGGAGGAGACTTGAATTACTCTAAATCTCTTGTGTTCTTGATTCCAATTATTTTCATTTCTGCACTTATTTTGATTTACTTATGCTTTAATTCATTAATCATATTGTTGGGTTTATTGATTACATTTCTGGATTATTAATATACATCTTTGTATCACTCACTCATTATAATTCACTTTACTTACTCACTTGTATTGAACTTGATTGGAGAAAGTACAAGAAATTTTTAAAAACCTAATTCATCCCCCCTCTTAGGTTGCCTTAGACCTTACAGACCATTTTTCATGTGTTATAGCACATGATTTTTGCCTAAAATGGCAAATCTAAAAAACTTGTAGTCAGTGGCCATTTTTGTGCCATTTTTTCACTCATATTAAATGGCCATGTGATATCAAATGAATGGTATAAAAAAAGAAAAAGTTAGAAAATTTTAAAACTGACCATTTTTTGTGTGTTATAGCACATGATTTTTGCTCAAAACAGCAAATCTAAAAAACATGCCGTCGGTGGCCGTTTTGCCTAAAACGAAAAATTTTAAAAACTTGCTATTAGTGGATATTTGTGTCATTTTTGCACTCATATGAAATTGCCATGTGCTGTCTAATGAATGGTGTAAAAAAAATAAAAATTTAAAAAATTTTAAAAATAGCCATTTTTTGTTTGTTATAGCATATGAGTTTTGCCCAAAACGGTAAATCTAAAAAACTTGCCATTGGTGGCCGTTTTTGTGCTATTTTTCGTCGCATTTCAAATGATGATATGCTATCTAATTAATTGTGTAAAAAGAGGTTAGAAATTTTTACAAATTACCATTTTCTGTGTGTTATTGCATATGACTTCTGCCCGAAATGGTAAATCTAAAAAACTTGTCGTCAGTGGCCATTTTTGTGTAATTTTTGCACTCATATAAAATGGTGATATGCTATCTATTGATTGGTGCAAAAAAAAGAAAAAGGTCAGAAAATCTTAAAAACGGCCATTTTTCGTGTTTTATAGCACATGATTTTTGACCAAAACAACAAATCTGAAAACTTACTTTCAGTGGCTGTTTTAGTGCCATTTTTGCACTCATATCAAATGGTGATAAGCTATCTAATGAATGGTTAAAAAAAAAGAAAAAGTTAAAATTTTTTAAAACTGACCATTTTTGGTGTGTTATAGCACGTGATTTTTGCCCAAAACGGCAAATCTAAAAAGCTTGTCGTTGTGGCCATTTTTTGCCATTTTTGACCTCACATAAAATAATGATGTGCTATATAATAAATTGTGTAAAAAAAATTTAGAGTTAGAAATTTTAAAAATGACCATTTTCAAGTGTTATACCACCTTATTTTTGCCCAAAACGGCAAATCTAAAAAACTAATCATCGGTCGTCGTTTTTGTGCAATTTTTGCACTCATATGAAATGGCCATGTGCAATCAAATGAATGATGAAAAAAAAGAAAAAGCTAGAAATTTTTAATAATGACCATTTTTCGTGTGTTATAGCACATGATTTTTGCCCAAAACGGCAAATCTAAAAAGGTTGCCGTCAGTAGCCGTTTTTGTGCCATTCTTGCACTCATATCAAATGAAGACATGCTATCTAATGAAAATCATGTGTTATAACACATAAAAAATGGTCATTTTTAAAAATTTTTAACTTTTCCTTTTTTTTAATTATATTCATTAGATAGCAAATCATTATTTGATATCAGCGCAAAAATGACACAAAAACGGCCACCGATGAAGAGTTTTTAAGATTTCTCATTTTGTGCAAAAATCATGTGTTACACAAAAAATGGTCGTTTTTTAAAATTTTTAACTTTTTCTTATTTTTTAAACAATTATTAGATGGCACATGGTCATTTTATGTGAGAGCAAAAATGGCACAAAAACAGCCACTGGCGGCAAATTTTTTAGATTTGCCGTTTTGGGCAAAAATCTTATGCTATAACACACGAAAAATGGTCATTTTTAAAAAAATTTAACTTTTTCTTTTTTTACACAATTTATTAGATAGCACATTATTAGTTGATATGATTGAAAAAATGGCACAAAAACAGCGACGACAACAAGTTTTTTAGATTTGTCATTTTGGGCAAAAATCATGTCCTATAACAGATGAAAAATGGTTATTTTTTAAAATATCTAACTTTTTTACACTATTCATTAGATAGCATATCGCCATTGGTTATGAGTGCAAAACTGGCACAAAAACGGCCACTAATTACAACTTTTTTATATTTGCTGTAACGCCCCACCATAATTTACATTAAAATAATATTAAGGTAATATTCCAAAATTCATACATAAACAAAATTTACACAAATTATCCTATTACAATAATTATGATCTGAATCAAGATAATTAAAAATCTTGAACTTCTATTCACCCTTCTCTTCCTTCACATTAAGTAAACCAAAATCCTGTTCACCGCCTAATCCATCTTGAATCACTGAAAAATATAATTTACAAAAGGGTGAGCTTAAAATAGCTCAGTGGGTGGGGATAGTGCTTTATTATTGAAAAATTAATTTTCAACGAAATAATGTTTCAAGAACGAATTGCAATGCACAAACTATGTATCAACAAATTCACCGTGGATACCAATTAAACATTGGGCATATATTTGGTACCCGTACCAATATACAATTTTAATACACATAATCATGTATCGCAAAACTTTAACATGGATGTCATGTCAAACATTAATCATATAATCGGTACCTGTCACGATCGGCCATGCCGACCTTTACCAACCTTATTTCCCCTGACAATTTGTTGTTGCGTGCACGACTTGAGAAGCTACCTTATCCTTCCTCGTGGTCAGTAACCACTACGGCCCCGCAGGCCTAACGTGGCATCCTGATTTGCCACTCCGACTCCCGTCAACAGAATTAAAAACTCCTTAATCCCGTGACGGGGCTCACCGGTGTGGTCTTGGCGTAATCGTTGGCCCTATACCGTCTCGATTACTCTCCAAGTCAACACCTACTAGGGCCCAAACAATCCATTACAATACAGGTATCACATACAATCAATGCAAGTTGACAAATAATTAGGGAAATTCATCCACTTGTGCCAAACTTCAATGGTTCACAATGTCAAAGTACTAGAGTCAACAAAGCTCATGTGGATTCTAGAGATGGCTCTTACAGATTCTAGAGGTGGCTCATGCCTTTAAATTGACATAGCACTTAGTTTCGTACAGCACTTAGTTCCACAGTACATAAATCCGATGTCCAAATTATACCACAGGTATTCGATACCATCAACTCAAAATCAAATTGGCACAAAATTAAGAAATTAAATCCTCACATGGCATTCTCCCTTGCAACTTGCAAATTGGGATTGAATACAATCCAGGCAATCATTCCAATAACACCAACAAAACACGAGAAAGAGTTTACAGAAGAATGAGCCCACTGAAGCAAAAAGCTTCAAATAAAACTTAGGGTGCTTAACATCATTTATGCATTCCGTGGTAGGCCAGACCTTATTCACCATATTGTATTATGAAGAGATTTAGTCTAAATAACTAAAAGAGTAGATCATTGGACTGATTCTTTATGTTGCTAAAGCACATACAGACATTTCAGTATCTGGAAATTTCAGTATCTCGACTGGTGAAAACCAAATGGAAAACAAAATGATTAAACCATCAAAAGTAAGCACCAAATGGACCAGATCACAGAGCAAAGGAATCAGGTTTCAGAGACCATAATGTTGTTACCGAATTTGCATGTTTCTGCAAGCTCAATTCTATTCAAGGAGCATTACAATTAAAAGTTTTCCCTTGATTTTTAATCTACACTTGTTCTTTTGTGAGATTTAACTCCAAGTGAAGTCAACATTTTGGACAATTATAAACCAATATGTCAAATTGATACTTCAAAAATTATACAGTTTTCTCATTCAAATTTTAACAACAAGAGAAGACAATTAAATAGCTTGATCACCAATATAATCAAGTAACAAGTTCTGGATATTTGCTGGGATCTAAATGTTTGTGCTTTGATGGAAAATGGAGGTATTTTTCCTTCAAATCAAGCCATTATTCCTTTAAATTACATATGTGCTTGTTAGGCCAACCAAATTGATTCTATTTTGTCAATATGTCAAAAACAAATGTTCAGTTTAGAGGATGGTGATAATATATTGCAGACATGCTTTAGCGTATCAAGATTGACAATCTATTCTAGTATTTGCCCAAGAGTTTGTTCAAGTCCGTCCAAAAGACCAATAGGAATCCACAATGTCAAATGAGATCTCAAACATAAGAGCACCCCAAAGAATCACGTCAATATTAATCCAAGCATGAGTACATACACTTGTAAGCTCAAAAGTGCAAGAGCACAAACATGATAACTCTCAAGTCAAGAGCTACCCAATTATTAATATAAAAAAAATAATTCTAGAAATGAACAAGCTGAGAACACAAAGAAATATAAAGTTCGAAGCCCAGTGTCCCAAAATTTAGGCCACCGTCCAAGAATATTTTCTATATCAACTTCAGTTTTGTCAGATAGCATAAAAAAAATACTACATCACAATTACAAAGAGAAACATGGCCTCAATATTCTGTAAGATTCAGCTATACTCCCTGTCAATTCCATTTTTTTTCAACACTTTCTATTTAAATTTGAAGACACCATTTGTCATTGTAACTCAACCAAAACTTCAAAATCCTAAACACACCACATTTTCCATTCACAAGTTTAGCCCGTATCAATTAAGAGGCGTAAGAAAATTTCAAAACAATCCAGTAAACCTTGTAAGTAAGCCAAATACAAAACAAAATATAAATTACATGTTCTTCCAATATTTCAAGCCAATTTCAGCAATCGATTTCTATCAACCAAGGAAAACACATATTTCACAAGATGTTTGAGGTTGAAGGATCGAATTTAATCCAAAAGAAATCACACGAAAAATAAAGAAGATGATTTAGAGGCAGCAACCATTTGTCATTGTTATAGCACATGATTTTTGCCAAAAAAATGCAAATGTAATGACCATTTTTTGTGCATTATAACACATGATTTTTGCCCAAAATGACAAATCTAAAAAACTTGTCGTCGCTGGCCGTTTTTGTCCAATTTTTCACACATATCAATTAATGATGTGGTATCTAGTGAATTGTGTTATAAAAGGAAAAGTTAGAATTTTTTTTAAAATAACAATTTTTCTTGTGTTATAGCACATGATTTTTGCCAAAAATGGAAAATCTAAAAAACTTGCTGTCTGTGGCCGTTTTTGTGCCATTTTTGCATTCATCAAATAAAGATGTGCTATCTAATGAATTGTGTAAAAAAAAACTTGTTGTCCAATTAATCTAAAAAACTTACTGTCAGTAGCCATTTTGTGCACTTTCTGGACTCATATCATATGGCAATATGCTATCTAATCAATAATGTAAAAAAAGTTAGAAATTTTAAAAAACGAAAATTTCTCGTGTGTTATAGCACATTATTTTTGCCAAAACGGCAAATCTAAAAAGCTTGTCGTCGGTGGCTATTTTTGTGCCATTTTTGCACTCATATCAAATTTCTATGTGCTATGTAATGAATAGTGTAAAAAAAGAAAAAGTTAGAAATTTTTAAAAACAACCATTTTTCGTGTGGTATAGCACATTATTTTTTTCAAAAATGACAAATCTAAAACACTTGCGGTCAGTGGCAGTTTTTGTGCCATTTTTGCACTCATATCAAATGGGCGATATTCTATCTAATGAATAGTTGAAAAAAAAGAAAAAGTTAAAATTTTTTAAAAATTACTATTTTTGCATGTTATAGCACATGATTTTTGCCCAAAACAGCAAATCTAAAAAACATGTCCCGTGGCTGTTTTTGTGCCATTTTTGCACTCATATCAAATAATATTGTGTTATCCAATGAACGGTGTAAAAAAGAGTAAAAGTTAAAAATTTTTAAAAATAACCATTTTTATGCGTTATAGCACATGGCTTTTGCCCAAATATGAAAATCTAAAATGCTTTACGTCAGTGGCCGTTTTTGTGCCATTTTTACACTCATTTAAAATAATGATGTGTTATCTAATGAATTGTGTAAAAAAATAGGAAAAGTTAGAAATTTTTAAAAATGACTTTTTTCGTGTGTTATAGAACATGATTTTTTTTCCAAATTGACAAATCTAAAAAACTTGCCGCCGGTGACCATTTTTGTGCCATTTTTGCACTCATATCAAATAATGATGTACTATCTTATTATTGGTATTAAAAAAAAGGAAAAGTTAGAAATTTTTAAAAATGATCATTTCGTGTGTTATAACACATGATTTTTGCCCTAAACGACAATTCTAAAAAACTTGTTGTCGTGGCCGTTTTTTTGCCAGTTTGCACTTAATCAAATAACGATGTGCTATTTAATGAATTGTGTAAAAACTAAAAGTTAGAAATTTTAAAAAACGCCCATTTTTCGTGTGTTATATCACATGATTTTTACCAAACAAAAAGAAAATCTAAAAAACTTTCTATTAGTGGCTATTTTGTGCCATTTTTGCACTCATATCAAATGGCGATATTCTATCTAATGAATAGTGTAAAAAAAGAAATTTTTAGAAATTTTTTAAAACGACCGTTTTTTGTTTGTTAGAGCACATTATTTTTTGCCCAAAACGGCAAATCTAAAAAAATTGTCATCGTGGCCATTTTTGTGCCATTTTTCACTTATATCAAATTTTGATGTGCTAACCAATGAATTGTATAAAAAAGTGTAAAAGTTAGCAATTTTTAAAAATGACAATTTTTCGTGTTTTATAACACAATATTTTACCCAAAATGGCAAGTGTAAAAAACTTGTCATCGTGGGCGTTTTTGTGCCATTTTTGCACTCATATCTAATAATGATATGATATCTAATGAATTGCGTAAAAATAGAAAAAGTTTGAAATTTTTAAAAATGACCATTTTTCGTGTATTATAGAACAAGATTTTAGCCCAAAAAGGCAAATCTAAAAAACTAGCCGTCAGTTGCCATTTTTGTGCCATTTTTTCACTCATATCAAATGGCAATATGCTATCTAATGAATAATGTAAAAAAAGAAAATGTTAGAAATTTCAAAAAATGACCATTTTTTATATATTACAGCACGTGATTTTTGCCCAAAATGACTGATCTAAAAAACTTGTCATCATGGTCATTTTTGTGCCATTTTTTTACTCATATCAAATAATCACGCGCTATCTAATGAATGGTATCAAAAATAGAAAAAATTAGAAATTTTTAAAAATAACCATTTTTCATGTGTTATAGTATATGATTTTTTTTTGGCTAACCTCTTTTTGAGGTGGGTCGCCACTCCCAATTTATTAGATAAATTGGTGGATGGAGGACATACCCTAAATCCATCCTTACAGCAAAAGATCTCTTGATTTTAGTTCCATTTACATACCCTAATGGAACCAGTCTCAAGAGATTTGATAAAATATAAACTTGGAGTACTTCCTCCATTATAAGCCAAAATAAATACCTTCTATTAAGCAAAAGACTTCTATGATCACTAGGAGTGACAAAAGGTCCTTGTTTGTTAAGACATATGCAGTGGAAATGATCAAATTTCAAACAACCATAAGGATAATAAGTAGCTGGCAAGCCAGCCCTAACACCATCAGGCTGGGGCCACATAGTTTACCTGGTATGGGGAAGGAATTGGAATGGTCTACTGATCTCATCTTGCCTCAAAATAAAGCCACTGCATAATTTTGGCACTAGCATTGGGGTTTGATCCCTGTCTAGTTTGATCAGAGATAAAAGAGCATTAGAAAATTGGGAACCCTATTGTGAGGCTAGCATTCTGGCTGGGAGGTTTGCATCTTTCGGTGTTTTGGACAAGCAGGCCTTCTGCTTAATTTCCTCAAGTATATGATTGATCTGCCTTGCCCTTCCTGTTTTCAGTGCCTTGGTTAGTTCATCAGAGTCTGATTCTAAGATAATTTCCTACATACCACATTCCCTACACTTGGATATGTAACTGAGCCCTGCTAAGGCTTCCACCTGCAATCTTGAAAGGGTTGGGGGAAACAAGAAAATAGGGAGAGGGAAGAGAGTGTTACCCCTGTGATTTCTAGAAATTCCTCCAGTTCTCCAGGATGCCCCCACCTTAGCTGCTGCGAGATTAATCTTAATAAAAGGAGAGGTCGGGGGGCTCCATCTGCAGCATTGAAGGACTGTCTTCCTTCTGGTTTTCAAGCAAGCATCCCAGAATGAGTTCTAGTCTAGTCCCATTAGCTGAACTCCTTGGAACTTTAGATGGCAGAGGTCTTTGATCGAGTTAAAGATTTTTCCCACTACTACCTCCACTTCAAATTCTACTTTATCAAATATCATCTGATTCCGTAGTTTCCATAGCCACCAACAGATAATGGATGGACATATCCTAATGAGAAATCTTCTACACTCAGAAATGTCTCTGTGCTTTTGCCACCAGGTGTGCAAGGCTCCTTCGAGGTTTAGGGCTTGGTAGAGAATACCAACTTCTGCTTGAAATATCTCCCATACCTTTGGACTGATTTGCATGATACAAAAATATGACTCAATAATCCTTCATCAGCACAGCACCACGGACAACAAAAGGGTCCCATAATGCCCACTTTATGCAAGTTATTCCCAACAGGGACTTTATTTCTTATGATTCTCATCATCAAAAAAGATACCTTAATAGGAACTACAGGATCCCAAATAAAATCTGAGTGGGGGTGAAGGGGACTATATCTGCCTCTAACCTCTTTATATGCTGTTTTCATGCTAAACTTACCATCGGGGGAGAGGGACCAAATCATTTTGTCTACCCTTCCTAAGCTCAGTGTAGTTTCTCTGAATATTCCTCTAGGAATTTGAGGGACTAACTTTTCGATTTTCTCCCAGTCCCATCCATGTATCCCAAGAAATTCTGCAACCTTGTAATTTCCTTGACATGCAGCAATATCAGATATCTTACCTCTGGGGCTCCACTTATCATACAGTAAACTGCATTCTCCATTGCCAATCTGGAATTGAATATGTTCTTCAGCAGTGACAGCTATCTCATATAGCCTCTTCCAAGTGTGGGAGTCACCTCTCCGTGGTATTATCTCAGTAGGATGCTTGGAACCACAGTACTTTGACCATAAGGAATTCTGCTGTCTGAATCTCCACCATAGTTTAATCGATTAGGCTGTGACTCCATGGTTAAGATCTCTGAATCCAAGCCCACTCTCTTCCTGAGAATAACACAATTTTGACCATCTTATCCAATGGCGTTTAGTTCCCTTTTCCACTGCAGACCATAAGAAGTTAGCAAGCATAGATTGAATCTAATTAATAACTCTTTTGGGGGGATTCAGACTCATAGTCGTATAAAAAGGAAGGGATGAGAGAACACTCTTGATTAAGGTAATCCTTCCTCTTTTGGAAGACTAGAAATAAGGCCATGTTTGAAGACATCAAACCTATAGAATCTGAAACTATATACAACATTTTTAAGTCTCTCTCCTCTATTATGAAACTAAAAATAGGCACTCACCTTCCTATGATATGGGAGCAATTCTGGGCAGATATTACTATTATAAGGAGAAAGGCTCAAATACAGATAGTAAGGTGGATCTCCCCAACACACCAGCAAATTAAACTCAATATTGCAGCTCATGTAAATGGAGGAGCAGGTATAGCTAGAGGAGAAAATGGAAAAGTGTTATTTACATATATTGTTGATGCATTTCCAGATTTTGTAGTCACTAATCTGCAGGTACTGGTGATATTAGCCTCCCAAAGAGTGTCTCAATGTTTATCCACTGGTACAACGATGGTTTGCGTGGAGTCTGAATCTGAGGAACTGGCTGAAATCGATCATGAGAATTGGCAGCTTAACCAACTTCACCAACAGGTTCAGATACTGAAGAATCATACCAGCATATCAATAATAAGCAAGGAAATGAACCAAACAGCTAGATGGATGGCAGCAAGGAAAAGTAACAACACCCAGTTACAGGAGCTACAAAAACTCATCAACTTGGACAGGAAGTAACAGCCTTCAAACCCCCTTGAAGCAGTGCACTAACAATCAGGTTTGGGCTCCTGTTTGCTGAAGTTAGGACAGGTTGCCAAAGTATTTTAATCATGAAATTATTGAAGGCCCTGCTTGCTGAAGTTAGAGCAGTTTGCCTAGTAATAGAAAAGCTTGTAGGGACAACTTTTGATTGATATACTGAAGCTGCACACATGTGGAGAACCACAGACCTGAAACTTGGAACTAAACGAGACCAGGACAAGACAATATCAAGAAATATGGATAGCAAGTAAAACACTGCACTTTAAGCCCCAAGAGGGAGCCTTTTGTCAGTCCTTGTGAACATGAGCTTTTGCTTGTAAATGATCATGAGTAGGATGTATTGCTGAATCTAAACCCTCTGATCAAACTATATTATAAGTATAAATAGAGTAGGTTTTGTGTTGAGCATTATAAATGGAGTAGTACTCCACGTTTAATTTTGAGCAAAACATTTAACCAAAAAGCCATTAGGCCTAGGCTTGTAAATGGTTTAATGATCCATTGTTCTCATTTTGTAAGAATGATTTTAGGGTAAATCCATCACCCAAAAAGTATATATAAAATAGGGAGTGGCGACCCACCTCGCAACAGAGGTTCTGCCAAAAAAAGGTAATCCTTCCTCCCATAGTCAGAAACTTGGAGCTCCAGCCCCCTATTTTGTGACAAATCTTTTCCACTAGAGGATCATAGTATTCTGCAGGGATTCTCTTGAAGTGTAAAGGGATGCCTAAGTAGTTAGCTAGGAGAGATCCTCTAGCAAATCTAGTGATTCTTCCAATGAGGTGTTTTCTTTCAGTAGGCATTTTATTATGGATCAGGTAGGAACTTTTAGCTGCATTAATTTTCTGGCCTGAAACCTCCTCATAGTGTTGGAGTTTCCTCATGACACTTCTGATGGCTTGAGGTTTCGCAGATGAAAAGATGATGATGTCGTCCGCATATGCAAGGTGGGAAATCCTTGGACACCTTTTGGGGACACGAAACTCCAGTCCATTCTCCAGATTTCTGTTAAGTACTCTAGATAAATATTCAGAACCGATAACAAATAGCAGGGGGGAGATTAGATCACCCTGTCTCAATCCTCTTGAAGCTTTGAACCAGCTTTTACTTGCGCCCATTGATGAGGATGGAGAACCAAACATTCGAAACCATTCTCCATATCAAATCAATCCAAGCCTTTCCGAAGCCTAGCAATCTCATGACTTCCAACAAGAAGGGCCAGTGAACCCTATCGTAGGTCTTCTCCATATCCAACTTTAAGGCCACCTTGCCTTCCTTACTTTTCCTATTGATTGTGGACATCATTTCACTGGCCAATAGATAATTATCTGTGATTAGCCTGCCAGAGACGAAGCCACTTTGATTTTCTGAGATTATCTGAGGTAAGACAATAGCTAACCTTAAGGCTAACATTTTAGACACAATCTTATTAACGAAGTTGGACGGGCTGATAGGTCTGAATTCCTTAAAAGTGGAGGGTTTGGGACTTTACGTATGAGCACTATCGATGTAGCAGTCATAGCCTGAGGCATTTCATCTCCATTGATGAAGGACCGTACAGCCCGAAGTAAGTCTTGGCTAATTATCTCCCAAGCAAAATTATAAAACAAACCCGGAAATCCATCCGGACTAGGGGCACTCTCTGGATTCATGCTTTGGACAGTAATCTTTAGCTCCTCCATGTCAGGGATTCTATTAAGTTCCACTCTGTCTAGTTCCGAGAGGGCCATATGCAGTAGAAAAGGATCCAATCTGGAGCATACCTGGCCTGCCGAGTACAATTCTGTGAAGTACTTAATGGCACATTCAGCAACCTCGTCTTCTCCTTCCAGCCACACCCCCTCCTGATTTTTTATTTTGTGTATATGTGACATGGCGTATCTGTTCTTCACATAAGAATGATAGAACCTTGAATTCCTATCTCCCTCCTTGGCCCATTTGATGTTGGCCTTCTGGGACAAAAACATTTCTTCTATTCCCAGATGATATTTGGCCTTAGCTGCAGCTTGATTCAGGACTTCTGTAGGTACATGTCTATTCTCATCCTCTTTTTCTAGTCTCAATAATTCTTCCTCAGCCTGCTCTGTTTTAGTGAAAATGTTTCCAAAGGCTAAACTATTCCATGTCTTTAGGGCTTGTTTGACCAGCTTCAATTTCTCTGAGAAGATCCTTATAGGGCTACCTCTAACATCTGTTTCCCAGGCCTTCCTGGTAACAGAGAGGCACTCTGCAAGACTGGTCCAGAAGGACTGGAACTTGAAGGACTTAACAGGGTTCTCCTTATCTTTCTGAATTTTTAGAATAAGGGGGGCATGTTCCGAAGGTGACCTAGCTAAGTGAGATATACTAGCTATTAGATTACTACTTTGGAACTGATTATCTATCAAAGCCCTATCTAGTCATTTCCAAATCCTGGCCTTCCCCTCCCTATTATTGCATCACGTGAATTTCGCACCACTGAAATTCACTTCTGACAACCCTAAGGAGGACATGAATCCTTGTAGTTCTCTAGATTCCTTTATATTAAAGGCTTTTCCCCATTTCTTCTCCTCCCTAGACCTGATACAATTCCAATCCCCCCACAATTAAGGCCTGCCACAAAGCCTCCCTATTGGCCTCTGTGCATTTAGCATACACATTAGACAGCAAAATGGGGCAATGCAAATCGGGATGCCGCACTTCCAAGGTTATGTGTTGATCTGACTCTGCAATAATAGTGCATGAGAAAGGGATCCTAAACATGATCCAAATTGAGCTACATGTATTAGAGTATGCTACATCATACTTAAGTCTTCTTTTCATCGGTTCTAGCTTGTCTATATCAGCAAAAGGTTCTGCAAGTGCTAAGTAATTACTTCTATGTGTGGAGATGGTTTTCCTAAGTTTCCTGAAGTTATGCTTCTTGTAAACACTCATAATGTTCCAGTAAGTATAGCTAATCATTGTAAAGCTCAGCACTTAGACCCCGTATTTGATCCCTTATCTCTCAGTTTCCTGTGAGATTTGTACTTAGGCCATGACTTTGGGTTTGTTCCTCCAGTTACCTCCTGCCCTGTATTAGAACTATAACCAGTCTCTAGAGGCTGAACTTCCTCCATGTTTGTGAGTTGTGGGGGTTCACTACAGGCCATCTCCCTTTCTGCTTCCATCATTTGAGGCGATTCCTATAATTCATGAAAAGATACTAAGTCAAGGCATAGATATTTGGTTCTGTCCTGCTGAGCAGCCTTCACTTGGCCTTCCTGGAGTACTCCTTTATTATAAGGCCCCTCCCCCTCCAAAGGGGTTGGTTCTTTATGGTAGGTATGCCTTGACTCCTCTTCCTATTGGATGTTTTCCAGCACAGAAAACTTATTACTAGCCACATTGAGCTGCTCATCTGCCTTAGGAGTACTATTATGAATAACAACACTTGCAGACAATGTAGAGGCTGGTTCCTTCATCACATCCTTCACAGAGGATTCTGGAGCTTCCTGTGAAGGCCTTAATATGGGAAAGCTATTACGGTCCACCTCCTTCCCTTTATCAGGCCGAGCTTCTACCTGGGATTCCCCTTTCTGATTAACTGATTTCTTTGATACTAGGATCCATTCTTTATTTGATGGATTTGTTGCTTTTACATTCCTTTTAGTCTCCTGAAGTTTTCCTTTTTGCGTCGGAGGCAGCTGCCTCCTCATCGGGTCACATTCCTTACTATCATGCCCTAATTTTCGACATTTCAAGCAGTAATTTGGGCATTCCTAAACTTCCAAATTCTGCCACCTCCCCTTCTCCTTACTCCCAATCCATATACGAGAAGGTATGGTTTTGTTGAGGTCCATCTCTACATATACCCTCGCTTCACTAGGGCGTAGCAGGTCTGATGCCGCGGCGGTGGCTGAGTCTAACTTATGAGCCTTGCCGGCCACTGAGGCTAGGGAGTATAGTTTCTCTTTTTGAAAAAGGTGAAGAGGGAGAAGTGGGAATCTTATCCACACCAGAGAGATAGAGGGCTCTATTGCAGGATCAAAATCCTTCGACCATTTGAAGATCCGAGCTTGGACCAAAATAACCGTTAGAATCTCTGAAAGTCTACCTCTTTGTCGAATTTGAATAAGATGTGCCGACTGTCAAGAAGCCCAACCTTGCAGTCTCCCAGGAATCCTGCAGTGCTAATCTCCTTCCTGGTCTGTACCATAGTAGGGCGACCCCAGGAGAATTTCCCTATAAGGGTCCATTGAAAATTTTGAGCTAAAGAGTCCTCTTCTTCCTCTGTTAAGAACAAAGCAGGTTCTCCTTTAAATAGAGAGAGAGGGGTTTTGTGTTGAATGATTGAGAAGGAAATGGAATTCTCCTTGGTAGAGAGATCCGATGTACCCAGAATCTTTGCATAAGTTACCGGAGGAGGCGGCTCGCCCCCATCTACCATCAACAGCGTAGCTAGTCAAAATAATCGTTAGAGAGAACAAAGGCTCTTAACGGTATAATTTTAGCCTAGTCAACGGATTTGTGTAGTCAGCGTTTAGAGAGAATATTGACTTACTGATATTTTAAAATCCCTACCCCAAAAGTTAGTTAATGTAATAAAATAACCAAAATCGTATAAACTTCACACTGAAAATTCATTCTTTCCTGTTATAGTATATGATTTTTGCCAAAAATGGTAAATCTAAAAAACTTGCCGTCAGGTGGCCGACTTTTTGCCATTGATGCACTCATATCAAATGGCCACGTACTATCTCATGAATGGTGTAAAAAATAAAAAGTTAGAAATTTTTACAAATGACCATTTTTCGTGTGTTATAGCACATGATTTTTGCCCAAATAGGAAAATCTAAAAAACTTTACATCGCTGCTCGTTTTGTGCCAGTTTTGCACTCATATCAAATAATAATGTTCGATATAATAAATTGTGTAAAAAATAAGAAAAGTTAGAAATTTTTAAAAATGACCATTTTCATATGTTATAGCACATGATTTTTGCCAAAAATGAAAAATCTAAAAAACTTGCCGTCAGGTGGCCTTTTTTTGCCACTAATGCACTCATATCAAATGGCCACGTGCTATCTCATGAATGGTGTAAAAAAAAAGTTATAAAGTTTTGCAAATGACCATTTTGTGTGTTGCACATGGCTTTTGCCAAAATTGGAAAATCTAAAAAACTTGCCTTGAGCAGCAATTTTTTAGTCATTTTTGCACTCATATCAAATGATGATTTTCTATCTACTAATGGTGAAAAAAAGAAAAAATAATAAATTTTTAAAAAAGACAATTTTTGTGTGTTATAGGATATGATTTTTGCCCAAAACGATAAATCTAAAAAACTTGCCGTTAGTGGTCGTTTTTTTGCCATTTTTGCACTCATATCAATTTGTGATGTGCTATCTAATGAATGGTGTAAAAAAAAGAAAAATTTGAAAACTTTTAAAAATGACTATTTTCGTGTGTTATAGCACATGATATTTGCCCAAAACTGAAAATATAAAATTCTTGCCGTCGGTAGCCATTTTTGTGCATATTTTGCATTTATATCACATAATCATGTGCTATCTAATGAATTGTGTAAAAAAAAGAAAAAGTTAAAATTATAGCACATGATTTTTGCCCAAAACTGAAAATCTAAACAACTTGCCATGAGTGGCTATTTTTGTGCCATTTTTGAACTCATATGAAATGGTGTTATGCTTTCTAATGAATAGTTTGAAAAAAAAATAAAAAGTTAGAAAATTTTAAAATGACCATTTTTCGTGTGCACGTGAGTTTTGCCTAAAATGGCATATTTAAAAAACTTGTCGTCGGTGGCCATTTTTGTTTCGGTTTTGCACTCATATCAAATGGTGATTTTCTATCTAATGCCTGGTGCAAAACAAAAGTTAGAAATTTTTAAAAATGACAATTTTCAGTGTGTTATAGGACATGATTTTTTACAAAAACGGCAAATCTAAACAACTTACCGTTAGTGGCCGTTTTGTGTCATTTTTGCACTCATATCAAATGGCGATATTGTATCTAATGAATAGTGTAAAAAAGAAAAAGTTAGAAATTTTAAAAACGACCAATTTTGGGTGTTATAGAACATGATATTTGCCCAAAATGGCATATCTAAAAAACTTATCGTCATTGCCGCTTTTGTGCCATTTTTTGCACTTATATCAAATAATGATGTGTTATATAATAAATTGTGTAAAAAAAGAGTAAAAGTTAGAAATTTTTAAAATTGACCATTTTGTTGTGTGTTATAACACATGATTTTTGTCAAAAACAGTAAATCTAAAAAACTTATCGCCGTTGCCATTTTAAGCCATTTTTGCAGGCATATGAATGATGATATGCTATATAATGAATTGTGTAAAAAATAGAAAAAGTTAGAAATTTTTTAAAATGACCATTTTCGTGTGTTATAGCACATGATTTTTGCCTAAAGCGACAAATCTAAAAACTCGCTTACAGTGGTCATTTTTGTGCCATTTTTCAACTCATTTCAAATAATGATGTGCTATCCAATAATGATATTAAAAAAAGGAAAAGTTAGAAACTTTTAAAAATGTCCATGCAGTCGGTGGCCGTTTTCACTCATATCAAATGGTCATATGCTATCTAATGAATGGTGCAAAAAAAGCTAGAAATTTTTAAAAATGACCATTTTTCGTGTGTTATATCACATGATTTTTGCCCAAAACGGAAAATCTAAAAAACTTGCTGTTAGGTGCTCTTTTGTTTCCATTAATGCACTAATATCAGATGGCCACGTGCTCTATAATGAATGGTGTAAAAAAAGAAAAAGATAGAAATTTTTACAAATGATCATTTTTGTGTGTTATAGCACATGTTTTGCTAAAATTGAAAAATCTAAAAAACTTGTAATCGGTGTCCATTTTTGTTTCGTTTTTGCACTCATATCAAATGGGGATTTTCAATCTAATACATGGTGCAAAAAAATAAAAAGTTAGAAATTTTTAAACATGACACTTTTTTGTGTGTTATAGGATATGAATTTTTACAAAAACGGCAAATCTAAAAAACTTGCCGCCAGTGGCCATTTTTGTTCCATTTTTGCACTCAAATCAATTTTTTATGTGGTATCTAATGAATGGTGTAAAAAAGAAAAAATTGAAAATTTTTAAAAATGACTATTTTTCGTGTGTTATAGCAAATCTAAAAAAAATGACAAATCTAAAAAACTGTACATCGGTGGCCATTTTTGTGCCATTTTTGCACTCATATTAAATAATGATTTGCTATCTAATGAATTGTTTTAAAAAAGGAAAGATATAATTTTTAAAAATGACCATTTTTCATGTCTTATAGCACATGATTTTTGTCCAAAGTGGCAAATCTAAAAAACTTGTCCTCGGTGACCGTCTTTGTGCAATTGTTGCACTTGTATCAAATGGTCATGTGCTATCTAATGAATGGTATAAAAAAAGAAAAAGTTTAAAATTTTTAAAAATGACCATTTTTCGTGTGTTGTAGCACATGATTTTTCCCCAAAATGACAAATCTAAAAAACTTGTCGTAAGTGGCCATTTTTTGTGCCACTTTTTCACTTATATCAAATAGCGATAAGCTATCTAATGGATAGTGTAAAAAAAATAAAAAGTTAGAAATTTTTAAAAACTCAAATTTTTCGTGTGCTATGACACATGATTTTTGCCTAAAATGGTAAATTTAAAAAACTTATTGTCGTGGCCATTTTTGTGCCATTTTTGCATTCATATCAAATAATGTTGTGCGTTATAGAACATGATTTTTGCCCAAAAACAGTAAATCTAAAAAACTTGCCGTCAGTTGCCGTTTTTTAGCCATTTTACACTAATATCAAATGGCTGATATTTTATCTAATGAATAGTGTAAAAAAAGAAAAAGTTAGAAATTTTTAAAAACAACCATTTTTGTGTGTTATAGCACTTGATTTTTTCCCAAAACGGCAAATCAAAAAAACTTGTCATTGATAAGGTGGTGATTTCACCTTATTGGATTCATTTCACTTATCTTTTGAGCATCCTTGTAGCATGTTTCTATGTCATTTATACATGTTTTAACGTGTTTTGTAGATTTTTGTGGCCAATTATGAGCAACGGAGCAGAAGAACGATGAAAAGAGCAAGTTTAGAAGCGAATTCAGAAGTTAGGACAGGAGCCTCCGGTGCGCCGGACATAGTTCTCCGGCGCACCAAAGAAAATGCTGTCTGGACTCTCCGGCGCGTTGGATAAGTTACTTCTCAGGCGCGCCGAAGCAAATCGCGACAGGCTGACTTTTTACTTGTTTTGCCCTCCATTTTGAAAGCCAACAACGGCCTTTTTGGTAACTCCTTCACACAAGGCAAAACCCTACTCTTATTTATCTTGTTTTGCAGCCAAGAAAAGAAAGAAGTTAGCCATTTTTGTTAGGTTAGATAGTTAGATTAGAGAACCTCTCTCTCTAGAGACTCTACAATAACACATATTGAGTGTGTGTTCTTGGTGTAAATAGCATCCTTTGGAGAGGATTTCATGTAAGGTCTTGGCTTTAAGGACTTGTTTTGTAAGGAAAGCTTGGAGCTTTGGCTTGGAACATCAAAGGGAAGTACTGCTCTTTGTATTTCTTTGTTTAATTCCTTGCTTTAATTGATTATTGTGATGTTCTTGTTGGTCTTGATATGCTAAATTGCTAGTGCCCTTGGAGATTGGTTATTGATTATTTAATTTTTGTGCTTTATTGTGGATTTATGTTGTGGGTAATCAAGAATTAGGAACTACAAGCTAATCTAATATTCCATACTAGTAATGCTTAAAGTAGATTAGTATGTGGGTAGTAGATTAGCGGAGATGTGCTAGCCTTTTCTTGCCTCCGCCATAAAGGGGGAATTAGTTAGGACGTTAAGATACCCGTGTTAGGGTTGGTGAATTCGGGTAGCATGAACTAATTTAGACTTTGCCTCCGCCATAAAGGAAGGAATAGATTAGGGAGTGACATTCGAAAGAGTGACTAGGTTTGATTCTTGCCTCCACCATAAAGGAAGAGCCAAATTAGAGTGCGGTTAGCTTGGGGGAACATAAGGATCTTGGTTGACCTAAATTGGCAAATCCTTACCTCCGCCATAAAGAGGGGATTAACTATGAAGCTAATTTCTCGTAGGTGTCAACGTTATTAGGTTCTAGCTTCCGCCATAAAAGTGGAACTTGATTGATGTTGTCACACTCTTAGTTCGTTAACCCATTCTTGTAAACCACATAAAACACTATTGTTAAGAAAAACCAATACTCCAAGGGTACACTTCATTGCATGATTCCTTGTTCTTGATGCATTTATTCCTTGTTTTCTATTTTCTCTAGTTGGTAGTTTAGGTTTCATTACTTGTTTTAACTGTCACTACTTCACACACGTTTACACTATATCCATAGACTCATCCCATCCCTGCGAGAACGATCCCTACTTTCTCTAGCTACAAAACATTGGTGTCTTGATGCGCCTTAAATGTCGTGAGGATTAGGGTTATAAATGTATTTGATTCGGTTAGGCTTTTGAATTTAATCCTAACTCCAAAACCGCTATCAGTCATCGCAGCCATTTTTGCACTTATATCAAATAATGATGTTCTATCTAATGAATTGTGTAAAAAAGAGTAGAAGTTAAAAATTTTAATAATATCCATTTTTGTGTGTTATAACACATGATTTTGGCCCGAAATAGAAAATCTAAAAAACTTGTCGGCGTGGCCGTTTTTGTGCCATTTTGCACTCATACCAAATAATGATATGCTATCTAATGAGTTTTGTAAAAAATAGAAAAAGTTATAAATTTTTAAAAATGACTATTTTTCGTGTGTTATAGCACTTTATTTTTGCCCAAAACGACAGATCTAAAAAACTTGCCATCGATAGCCATTTTTGTGTCATTTTTGCACTCATATCAAATAATGATGTGATATCTAATGACTGGTATTAAAAAAAAGGAAAAGATAGAAATTTTTAAAAATGACCATTTTTTGTGTAATATAGCACATGATTTTTGCCCAAAACGGTAAACGTAAAAGAACTTGATGTTGATGGCCTTTTTTATCCCATTTTTTACACTCATATCAAATGGTCATGTGCTAACTAATGAATTGTGCCAAAAAAAAGAAAAATCTCAAAAATTTTAAAAATAACTATTTTTCTTGTTTTATAGTACATGATTTTTTACCAAAATGGCAAATCTAAAAAACTTGTCGTCAGGTGGCCATTTTCTACCATTAATGCACTCATATCAAATGGCCAAGTGCTATATAATGATTGGTGTAAAAAAAAGAAAAACTTAGAAATTTTTAGAAATAACCATTTTTCGTGTGTTATAGCACATGGCTTTTGCCCAAGCTAAAAAATTTAAAAAACTTACAGTCGGTGGCCATTTTATGTCCTTTTTGCCTCATATAAAATGGTGATTTTCTATCTAATAAATGGTGCAAAAAAAACGAAAAGTTATAAATTTTTAAAAATGACAATTTTTCTTGTGTTATAGCACATGTTTTTTGCCCAAAATGGCAAATCAAAAAAACTTGCCGTCAGTGACAGTTTTTGTGCCATGTTTACACTCATATCAATTTGCGATGTGATATCTAATTAATGGTGTAAAAAAAGTTAAAAAATTTTAAAAAATAACTATTTTCGTGTGTTATAGCACATGTATTTGGCCTAAAATGGTAAATCTAAAAAACTTGTCGTCGGTAGCCATTTTTGTGCTATTTTTGCACTCATATCAAATGGTGAATGTTATCTTATGAATGGTGTAAAAAAACGTAAAATTTAGAAAATTTTAAAAACGACCATTTTTCGTGTGTTATAGCACAAAACGAAAAATCTAAAAAACTTGTCGTTGTGGCAATTTTGTGCCATTTTTGTACTCATATCAAGTAATGATGTACTATATAATGAATAGTATTAAAAACTAAAAGTTAAAATTTTTTAAACATGGCTATTTTTCGTTTGTTATAACACATGATTTTTGCCCAAAATGGCAAATATAAAAAACTTGCCATCGCTTGCCATTTTTTTTGTCATTTTTGCACTGATATCAAATGAGAATATGTTATCTAATAAATGATGTAAAAATAAGAAAAAGTTAGAAATTTTTAAAAATGACAATTTTTCGTGTGTTATAGCACATAATATGCCCAAAATGGCAAATTTAAAAAACTTGTCGTTAGTGGCTTTTTTTGTGCAATTTTTGCACTCATATCAATTTTTGATGTGATATTTAATGAATGGTGTAAAAATAATTTGAAAATTTTAAAAAATGACCATTTTTTGTTTGATATAGCACATGATTTTTGCCCAAAACGGCAAATCTAAAAAACTTGCCATCATAGACCGTTTTTCTTTTATTTTTTCACTCATATCAAATGGTGATGTGCTATTTAATGAATGGTATAAAAATAGTAAAATTAGAAATTTTTAAAAATGCCCATTTTTCTTGTGTTATTGCTAATGTTTTTTTCCCAAAACGACAAATCTAAAAAACTTGTCGTTAGTGACCGTTTTTTGCCATTTTTGCATACATATCAAATGGCCATTTTCTATCTAACGAATAGTGAAAAAATTTAGAAATTTTTAAAAATGATAATTTTCTATCTAATGTGGGTTATAGCACATGATTTTTGTTAAAAATGGCAAATATAAAAAAATTGTCATCACTGGCCATTTTTTCCATTCTTGCACTCATATCAAATGAGAATGTGTTGTCTAATGAATGGTGTAAAAATAAGAAAAAGTAAGAAAATTTTTCGTGTGTTATAGAACATAATTTTTGCCCAAAAAGCAAATCTAAAAAACTTGCCGTTAGTGGTTGTTTTTGTGCCATTTTTGCATTCATATCAATTTTTTATGTATTATTTAATGAATAGTGTAAAAAAAATTGGAAATTTTAAAAAATAACCATTTTTTGTATGATATAGCACATGATTCTTACCCAAAACGGCAAATCTAAAAAACTTGCCACCAATGACTGTTTTTGTTTTTTTTTTTTGGCACACATATCAAATAGTTATGTGTTATCAACTGAATGGTGTAAAAGTAGTATATATTAGAAATTTTTAAAAATGTCCATTTTTTGTGTGTTATAGCTCATGATTTTTTCCCAAAACTACAAATCTAAAAAACTTGCCATCTCTGGCCTTTTTTCCCATTTTTGCACTCACATCAAATGGCCATGTTCTATTTAATGAAAATAGAAAATATAAAAAACTTGCCATCACTGGCCATTTTTTTCCATTTTTGCTCTCATATCAAATGATAATGTGTTGTCTAATGAATGGTGTAAAAATAAGAAAAAGTAAGAAAATATTTCGTGTGTTATAGCATATAATTTTTGCCCAAAATGGCAAATCTAAAAAACTTGCCATTAGTGGCTGTTTTTGTGCCATTTTTGAACTCATATCAATTTTTTATGTGATATTTAATGAATGGTATAAAAAAATTGAAAATTTTAAAAAATAACCATTTTTCGTGTGATATAGCACATGATTCTTGCCAAAATGGAAAATCTAAAAAACTTGTCGTCTGACAGCTTAAAGTTGTATCAGCTCAATTTTACCCTAAATACTAATGTAGTAGCGTGAGTAGGGATCGTATCCACAGGGAAGGTATTGGCTACCAAAATATTAATGAAATGTTCCAGTAAATTCAAAAGTACAGTTTCACAAGTTTTTAAGCACAATAGAAGCACTCGAAAACAATTGAAGACTGAAAATATTAAGCTACAAGTAACACAGAAATGAGATATCAAATATAAGGAAAATGTCCTAGGGTTTCTTTCCGGATGATCATGTAGATAAACTACGTAATTGCAATACAATTGACTCAAATGACAAACGAGAGGGGATCAAACTGCCTGAGAACCTAGATTATGACCAGCATGGCGACCGCATTATTCTCTATGTTCTCTGACTCCACAATTTCCCTTGGCGAGGCCTAGAGTGAAGAATTAATCCCGCAAAATCCCAACCTTCTGAGTTTCACTACTATTTCATGTAAAACTTAGGTTTTCCTATGGCGAGGCCCAACCTACTTCCAAATGTCTTCACAAAACTCCAAAGATCTCCTCTCACTTAGTTCTTAACTCTCATCAAACCTCCACCGGCATGTCGACAGCGTTTTGGTTCATGTTCACACAAATCAAGTAAGAGGACTCATTTACCATACTGTATGTTCTCAATTCACACATTATAACTCCTATTGTGGAATTAAACTCCGACCTAACATGGCGATTACAATCGAAGGGTGATTCAGACAACAAGAGCTCCAATGAATGAATTTTAACAAGTTTCAAACAGTATTTACCAGTATGAATTCATTATGAATGAATTAAAGCAATTGCAATGCAATACGTAGTCTAATTACACTACATCCGGATCAATTCCCTAGAACATAACAAATTTTAGCCACAAAGTTCCATTTCCAATCCACGATCTTCAAAATTCAACAAATAGCAAATCATATTCATCAATTAGGAAGAATTTACCAATTACTCTGCTTCAATTGCTCCTAGTTCAACAAGAATCCGTAAAAGCTTCCTTGATTGAGACTAGAATTACAATGATCGATTCCAATTCTCGATCGTAAATGAAAATGGAGATCAAATTTGTAGAGAGAGAAAGTAGAGAGAGAAAGTAAATCTCAAACAAGAACACTTCCCGCTCAACTCAAATCAAAAGTCGGTTACAGAAAATGTGAATAATCAATAATGAGTCGGATCCCTTTACATGTTAGCTACCTTCCCTATATATAGAGTTGGAAAAACGTAACTAATACGCAACATAAAATATATAAAGTATTACAAAAGTGTCTTCCAAAGAGAATGACTAAAAATCAGCCTTTCTTATGAAAAATTCGAAGTTTGAAGGTACATTCAGCAATCCAGCGCCTTCCATTCAACAGCTCCGCGCCTTCATCACTATCTCAGCGCCTTCCAGCCATCAGGAATCACGCCTTCACTCAGATCCAGCGCTTTTGGGCCAAAGCTTCCACGCCTTCACCAGAACGCTGAAAACCTCTCTTGGTCCAGCAACTTCACGCCTTCATAAGCACGACAGAGCATGCCTTTGTCAACCCTTCATGCTCCCCTCAGCTTCCTTCACGCCTTTGAGCCAGAAAACAACACACCTTCAGCCCCCCTGCACAAGATCAAAACAACTCAACACTTAGCCGATTTCAAAGCTTCCAAAACATCCAATTTACACTACGAGATCTCGTAGTGAATTTTTGCTCGTTTTTTCATACTAGAAATTTCGTAGTGAAATTTTTCATTTTTCAGTTTTTGCCTGCGAAATTTGGCAGGCAAAATTTTGTGACATTTTATTGGCTTGCGAAATTTCGCAAGCCAATTTTCTTGCCTTTTCCCTCCCACGAAATCTCGTGGGCAAAAGCTGGCCTGGTTGCTCGTTTTTTCCTATGCCAAAAACTGTGCCTAAGTGTGAAGTTTGTTGTGCAAAGAATGGTGTGTGATGCATTCGGCTAAGTGGCTAGGTAAGTGCATTAATATGACAAAGTGTGGCAAATGAATGGCAAGGTATTGCCACAGCTAACGTGAATCAAGCGTGATACATGAGTGAACGTGCCATGCACAAACCGTATGCATGTGAGTGAATTTTGTGTGTTGCGTGTTGTGAATGCTTGGCAGAAATGAGTGCATGAGTGTGGCAAAAATGTAGCCAATGCTTGGCATAGTTTGTGGCAAGGCTCGGCACTGTGCTTGGCAAGGTTGATGTGCCGAGTTGTTAAAGTATTGGCAAGCTTTGGCAAAGTAGATTAGCCGAGTTGGCAAAGTGTTTATTCCAGCACAACACCCTACTTCCATGCCAAATAAATGTGTTTTAGCCTCTGATTCAGACTTGGTGGTGAACTTAAGAATTCTAGATCTATCTCTTAGCTTTCCATAGGATTAAGAATCCGCTTCATCAGGTACCTGAATCTCAAGATATCATCAAAATACCAAACTGTGGCAGAAAGATAAAACCCTAAAATCCTAAAATGACATTTCGCAAAGAAACTCATATTTCATAGTCTTGCACACAAAATTGAAAAATAGTTAAAACATAAGAATTGTAGTGTATTCAAAGAGCTTTTCAGAACACCAAATAACTCACCAATTAGATTCGTATTAAAAAAGTTATGCCCAGATGAATTTTGCTAACCAAATCTGTCAAAACCCTAAATCAAGTCTACCAAGTACATTTCGGTTTCATTCACCTTCCTAGATGTATTGACCTCTCAACCTTGCCAATTACCATCAAACACACAATTGCCTAAGTTCATCATCATTTTTGGTCCGTTTTAACCAATTAAGCACAATCAATTGCAAACCACATAAATGCACAACATCACACAAAACACCACACTAACTCATGAAAATCAAGTCAAAAGCTAAGTGAATTAATCCATTTAAGTTGGTATAAAACCAACTTATCATCGTCAGTGGCCGTTTTTATGCCATTTTTATGCTCATATCAAATGAGGATTTATTATCTAATGAATGGTGTAAAAAAAGAAAAAGTTAGAAAATTTTAAAAATGACAGTTTTTCATGTGTTATAGCACGTGATTTTTGCTCAAAACGACAAATCTAAAAAACTTGTCCCCGTAGCTGTTTTTGTGCCAATTTTGTACCATATCAAATAATAATGTGTTATCTAATGAATTGAGTAATAAAAAAGTAAATGTTTGAAAATTTTTAAAATGACCATTTTTCGTGTGTTATAGCATATGATTTTTGCCCAAAACGGCAAATCTTCAAAATATGTTGTCAGTGGTTATTTTTTTGCTGTTTTTACACTCATATCAAATGGCCATGCGCTATCTAATGATTGGTGCAACAAAAAAGAAAAAGTTAGAAATTTTTAAAAATAATCATTTTTCAAGTGTTATAGCACCACTTTTGCCCAAAATGGCAAATTTAAAATGCTTGTCATTAGTGGCTATGGTGTAAAAAGAAGAAAAAGTTACAAAATTTTAAAATTAACCATTTTTTGTGTGTTTTAGAACGAGATTTTTACCCAAATGGTAAATCTAAAAAACCTCTCGTCGGTGGTCATTTTGTTTACTATTATTGCACTCATATCAAATGGCGATGTGCTACTAATGAATAGTGTAAAAAAAGAAAAAGTTAGAAATTTCTACAAATGACTATTTTTTGTCTGCACATGACTTTTGACCAAATAGGAAAATCTAAAAAAGTTTACGTCGATGACCGTTTTTGTACCATTTTTGCACTCATATCAAATAATGATGTGCTATCTAATGAATTGTGAAAAAAAAAGTTAGAAATGTTTAAAAATGACCATTTTTTGTGTGTTAGAGCACTTTATTTTTGCCTAAAACGACAAATCTAAAAAACTCGCTATCAATGGCTGTTTTTGTGCCATTTTTGCACTCATATCAAATGGTCTTGTACTATCTAATGAATGGTGCAAAAAGAAAAAAAGAAAAAGTTGAAAATTTTTTAAAATAGCATTTTTGTGTGTTATAGCACATAATTTTGGCGTAAGCGGCAAATCTAAACAACTTGCTATCAGTGGCCGTTTTTGTGCTATTTTTACACTCATATCAAATCGCAATATGCTATCTAATGAATAGTGTAAAAAACAGAAAAAGTTAGAAATTTTTAAAAACTACCATTTTTCATGTGTTATAACACATGATTTTTGCCTAAAACGACAAATCTAAAAAACTTGTCGTCGTGTTCGTTTTTGTACCATTTTTGCAGTCATATAAAATAACCAGGTGCTATCTAATGAATGGTATCAAAAATAGGAAACGTTATAAATTTTTAAAAATGACCATTTTTCGTGTTTTATAGAACATGATTTTTGCACGAAAAGGCAAATCTAAAAAATTTCCCGTCGGTGGCCATTTTTTTTTCCATTATTGCACTCATATCAAATGGCGATGTGCTATCTAATGAATGGTGTAAAAAAAGAAAAAGTTAGAAATTTTTCAAATGACAATTTTTTGTGTGTTATAGCACAAGGCTTTTGCCCAAACTAGAAAATCTAAAAAACTTGCTGTCCGTGGCCGTTTTTGTGTCATTTTTACACTCATATCAAATGGTAATTTACTATCTAATGAATGGTGCAAAAAAATAAAAAGTTAAAAATTTTTAAAAATGACAATTTTTTGTGTGTTATAGCACATGATTTTTGCCAAAACGGAAAATCTAAAAAACTTGTTGTCACTGGACATTTTTGTGCCATTTTTGCTCTCATATCAAATGAGGATGTGGTATTTAATGAATGGTGTAAAAAAATAAAAATTAGAAATTTTTAAAAATGACAATTTTTCGTGTGTTATATCACATGATTTTTTCCCAAAACAAAAAATCTAAAAAACTGTCGTCTAAGCCGTTTTTGTGCAATTTTTGTACTCATATCAAATAATGATGTGCTATCTAATGAACTATGTTAAAAAAAAGTAAATGTTAGAAGTTTTTAAAAATGACAATTTTTCGTGTGTTATAGCACATGATTTTTGCCCAAAATGGAAAATCTAAAAAACTCGCCGTCGATAACCATTTTTGTGCCATTTTTGTGTTCATATCAAATGACCATGTGCTGTCTAATGAATGGTGTAAAAAAAGAAAAAGTTAAAATTTTATAAAAAAAAGTGATAATTTTTTGTGTGTTATAGCACTTGATTTTTGGCCAAAACGGCAAATCTAAAATCTTGTTGTCGTGGCCATTTTTTCGTTCATATTAAATAATGATGTGCTATCTAATGAATTGTGTAAAAAAACTAAAAGTTAGAAATTTTTAACAATGACCATTTTTCGTGTGCTATTGCACAAGATTTTTGCCTAAAACAGCAAATCTAAAAAACTTGCCGTCGGTGGACGTTTTTGTGCGATTTTTGCTCTAATATCAAATGGCCATGTGCTGTCTAATGAATAGTGTAAAAAAAAGAAAAATTTATAAAATTTTAAAAATGAACATTTTTCTTGTGCTATAGCACATGATTTTTGCCCAAAACGACAAATCTAAAAAACTTGTCGTCGTGGCCATTTTTGTGCCATTTTTGCACTCATATCAAATAATGATGAGCTATCTAATAAATGGTATTAAAAATAGGAAAAGTTAAAAAATTTTAAAAATGACCATTTTTCATGTGTTATAACACATGATTTTTGCCCAAAACAACAAATATAAAAAACTTATCGTTTTGGCCGTTTTTGTGCCATTGATGCTCATATGAAATAATGATGTGCTATCTAATGAATTGTATTAAAAAAAAGGAAAAGTTAGAAATTTTTAAAAATGACTCTTTTTCTTCTGTTATAGCACATGATTTTTTCCCCAAACGGCAAGTTTAAAAAACTTGCAGTCGGTGACCATTTTATTGTGATTTTTTCACTCATGTCAAATGGCGATGTGCAATCTAATGACTGGTGTAAAAAAAGAAAAAGTTACCAATTTTTAAGTATGACCATTTTTCGTGTGTTGTAGCAAATGATTTTTCTCCAAAACAGCAAATCTAAAAAACTTTCCATCAATGGCCATTTTCGTGCATTTTGTACTCATATCAAATAGCGCGATGTGCTATCTAATGAATAGTATAAAAAAGAAAAAGCTAGAAATCTTTTGAAAATGACCATTTTTCGTGCACATGATTTTTGTCCTAAACGGTAAATCTAATAAAATTATCGTCGTGGTTGTTTTTGTGCCTTTTTGGCACTCATATCAAATAATAATGTGCTATCTAATGAATTGTGTAAAAAATGAAAAAGTTAAAAAAAATTAAAAATGACCATTTTTCGTGTGTTATAGCACATGATTTTTGCCCAAAACGGCAAATCTAAAAAACTTGCCGTCAGAGGCCATTTTTTGTGTCATTTTTGCACTCATATCAAGTTGCGATATTCTAACTAATGAATAGTATAAAAAAGAAAAGTTTAGGAATTTTTTAAAACGACCATTTTCGTGTGTTATAGCACATGATTTTTGCCCAAAATGCAAATCTAAAAAACTTGTCATCGTGGTCATTATTTTTTTGCCATTTTTTGCACTCGTTTCAAATAATGATGTGCTATTATTTGAAACGAGTGCAAAAAATGGCAAAAAAACTTGTCAGCTAAGGGTGGGCGCCACTCCTAGATTTTATTGATAGATTTTTTGAGACGATGGATATACCCTAATACCGTCAGTACATATGATTTTAGAAAAATGTAGATAAGGATGACTTCTCCTTTACATTTTTCTAAACTTTGAGCTAAAGTGTTAGAGGAAATAGAAGTTCAAAGACTAATATGAGAACTGTCCTAAGGTTAATAATTAGCATATTAGGTCTGAACTTTTTTCTTCTAACTTTACATCTAAGAAATGGTATTAAAAGAAGGAAAAGTGAGAAATTTTTAAAAATGATCATTTTTCATTTGTTATAGCACATGATATTAGATAAAAATGGAAAATCTAAAAACCTTGCCTTCGATGGCCCTTTTTTTGCCATTATTGAACTCATATTAAATGGCAATGTGCTATCTAATGAATGGTTTAAAAAATGAATAATTTAGAACTTTTTACAAATGACCATTT
Source organism: Ophiorrhiza pumila (assembly GCA_016586305.1). Lineage (NCBI taxonomy): Eukaryota > Viridiplantae > Streptophyta > Magnoliopsida > Gentianales > Rubiaceae > Ophiorrhiza > Ophiorrhiza pumila. The sequence goes on along the minus strand of BLIW01000001.1, from coordinate 4,413,789 downwards.
TTCATGCACATGACTTTTACCCAAATTGAAAATTCTAAAAAATTTACCGTTAGTGGACGTTTTGTTGTCATTTTTGCACTCATAGCAAAAGGTGACTTGCAATCTAATAATGGTGCAAAAAAAAGAAAAATTTAGAAATTTTTAAAAATGACAAATTTTCATATGTTATAGCACATGAATTTGCCCAAAACGGCAAATCTAAAAAACTCGTAGTCATTGTTCATTTTTGCACTCATATCAAATGGTGATGTGTTATCTAATGATTTATGTAAAAAAAACATAAATTGTTAAAAAAGACCATTTTTCGTGTGTTATAACACATGATATTTGCCAAAAATGAAAATTTTAAAAACTTGTCGTAAAGACCGTTTTTGTGCCATTTTTGCATTCATATCAAATGGAGATGTGCGATCTAATATATTGTGTGAAAAAAGCATTTATTAATTTTTAAAAATGACAATTTTTCATGTGCCATAGCTAATGACATTTGTACAAAATGGAAAATCTAAAAAATTTATTATCGGTGGCCATTTTTCTGCAATTTTTGCATTCATACCAAATGGTGATGTGCTATCTAATGAATTGCGTAAAAAAAATAAAAAGTTAAAAAAAATTAAAAATGAACATTTTTCTTGTGTTATAGCATATGATTTGTTTTCCAAAATGGAAAATTTAAAAAACCTACTGTCAGTGGCCATTTTTGCACTTATCAAATGGTGATGTGCTATCTAATAAATAGTGTAAAAAAAGAAATATTTCGAAATTTTTAAAATTGACCATTTTTCGTGTGTTATCGCACATGATTTTTGTCCAAAATGGCAAATCTAAAATACCTAATGTCTGTGGCCATTTTTATGCTATTTTGGCACTTATATCTAGACATGACCACGGTTCACGAACCGCCGGTTACAGTTCGTGAACCGCCGGTTCACGGTTCCACGAAGGGTGGAACCTGAACCGGCCCTTGGAGTCACGGTTACGGTTCGTGAACCGCCGGTTCACGGTTCGGTCACGGTTCTGGTTCCGCCCGGTTCCGGTTCCATCCCGGTTTCGGTTCCGGTTTCGGTTTTGATTCCGGTTCCGATTTTGGTACAATTTTCTCACGGTTCAACTTTTAAAAAAAATGACAATATGAATTGTGATATACTTTACAAAATTTACAAGATGAAACAAAAGAAGTTTGGTATAATTTACAATGTGAAAAATAAGAGAAGTTTGATATAATTCACAAATTTACAAGGTGAAAAAAAAGAAGTTTGGTATAATTTACAATGTGAAAAATAAGAGAAGTTTGATATAATTCACAAATTTACAAATTTACAAGATGAAAAAAAAGAAGTTTAGTATAATTTATAATTTGAAAAATAAGAGAAGTTTGATATAATTCACAAATTTACAAATTTAAAAAAAGAAGTTTAGTATAATTTACAATGTGAAAAATAAGAGAAGTTTGATATAATTCACAAATTTACAAATTTAAAAAAAGAAGTTTAGTATAATTTACAATGTGAAAAATAAGAGAAGTTTGATATAATTCACAAATTTACAAATTTACAATGTGAAAAGTAACAAGTTTGATATAATACGTAAAAGTTTACAAGTTTGATATAAATGAAAAAATACCTCATTTTATTATTGAAATATAAAATTTTGACCTAAATATCGAATTTCGAGTAGGCCATTTACATATATGAATAATGAATCGTGATACAACATTTACTAAAAATTAAACTTTTCATTCATAAAAGTAATTTGAGTACAAGTTAATTGACCTAAATTTTAATCATCTAACTCTTCAATGTCATCATCGGGATCGGGATGGACGAAATCCGTGAAATAGGAAACTCCGGTTGAAGATCCGGTACTAACATTGCTCATTTCGGAAATGTCGGTGTCGTAATTTAAATCAATGTCATCCGACTTGTCCATTTCTTGTGCTCTCAAAAATGCCTTGTGCCAATCATCCACTAATGCTTAGATTTCTAATGATCTTGGTAATAATCGGGACCGGTGCTCGTCTAAAATGATTCCTCCTGCACTAAAAGCTTGCTCCACCGCTACGGTTGATGCCGGAATTACAAGAATATGTTTTGCGATAATAGAATGGATTGGATAATCCTTCTCCTTTCCCTTCCACCATTCTAGCACGGACCACTCGTGAAAATCCTTATCTTCATCACAAACCTCAAAAGTAGTTGTTAAATATCTATCAAGTTCCGTATCAGTACCGGATCTTGGTTTTTTGTGTGAAGAATATATAGATTTACCAAGTTTATGTGGTGCTATAGAAAACATTGATAGAGTACTAGTATTTTGATGTGATGCACTACTAGTAGAACCATCAATATTAGATCCGGTTCTAATAGGAACTTGACTACCATATTTAGAAAGAAATTCATTAAATAAATCACGAAGAAGAAATTTTACTTCTCCTATAATCTCCTTAGTATCTTGAGGTTTATATTCTACATTGTTAGAAAAAAATGAATCTACACAACTATTATATGCAGTAATATATTCTTCTAATATATTAAGTTTTTGACGTGGATCAAAAACAGAAGCAATTAAATATGTAGGTGGAATTTTTCGGTAATAGTTAAGCCATTTTATTAACATATCATATATAGGAAGTGATAAAACAGAGTCATCTTTAAATTGTTGTAAAATACCAACAACATCACATGCAATGTGAATAAATAGATGAGAAGTAGGATAATAAACATCAGATAAAATTTCAGTAGCATCTTTAAAAACCTTTAAAAGTTGTAATAATTTACAACAAATTTCCCACATATTAGGATGCAAAGAAATATCATCTACATGATTTTGCATAAAAAAAATTACATAACAAAGTACTATATTGTGTAGATGCATTCAATAATTTATAAGTTGAATTCCACCTATTAGGAACATCTTTACTAAATCTTTTTGGTTTGCGTTCATTTTTCGTACAAAATTTTACCCATAGTTTCATTAAATTTGGACGGATCCATAAAAGACTAATTGCCTCTTTAATAGGAGTAATATACGTATTTAGTGTTTTTAAACCATCTTGTACCACTAAATTTAATATGTGGCATGCACACCTAATATGAAAAAATTTTCCACCTATTATTGGTTGACAAAGAGTTTTTAATTGACTAATTGAAGCCGTATTAGCCGAAGCATTATCAAAGCCAATTGAAAAATTTTTTCTAGATAAACCATATTCATTTAAATAATATTCAACAAATTAGATATATTATTTGCGGTATGTCTTGCTTCAAAATGACGAAAAGCAATAATTCTTTTTTGTATTTTCCAATCACTATCAATCCAATGACAAGTTACTCCCATATAAGAATGCATTTGCCATAAATCACTCCAAATATCGGAACATATAGAAACACTACCATTTAATTTTGAAAAAGTTTCAATTAAAATTTTTTTTTCACCTTTATAAATTTTCTTTAATTCTCTTGTTATTGTTGTTCTAGGCATTCTTTTAGCTTGTGGATTTAATGCCTCTTGACAATAATAATTAAATCCTATTTTTTCACCAAAACCAAATGATAAATGTTCTATGGCTATCATTTTGGCTAATTCTTTTTTATTTTTTTCATCCGAATAATTAAAAGGAGGAGTAGTAGAGGGAACAAATCCGGATAATTGCGATTGGTTGGTGGAAAGGCCGATTTCATGTGGATGTTTTTCCTTCAAATATCGCGCCAAAGTTCCATAGCCCGATCCTTTCTTGAAAGCATATAATTTATTTCCGGGACAATAATTGCATTTCGCCTTCATTGGTTGTTGGTTGGAATCCAATATTTTTGTGTAATGCCTCTTGAACATATCCGATTTTAGCTCTTCTTCAACGTTGGGGCTTTCGGTTTCTCCACCACCACTAAAAATTTGCTCACTTTGTTTTGCACCAAATTGTGAGCTACCAACAATATCTCTATTAAAACTATCCATTTTATAGTAAATTAAAATTAAGTAATTGAATAAATATAAATATTTATATAAATAAAATTATAACTTTAAAAGTCTATAATAAAAGTGTTTAAATAAATTAAAATAATTCAAATAATAAAAATTATTAATGAGAAATCAATATTTAATAAAATAAATAATTTTCAAAAATAATTAGCTAAAGATTTGAATAAAATAAAACAATTTAAAGTAAATAATTGAATTTTGAATATAATGAATTAATGAGTAAAAATAATTTAATGATAACAAAAAAAGTAGATAATATAATTGATAATTGAGTATTGAGAGAATTGGGAGAATTGAGAGAATTGAGATTGAGAGAGGAGAATGGTGTGAAAATGAATTGAAAAAATTTTAGGAATTTATAGAAGAAAAATGAAAAAAAAAAGGCAAAAAGCCTTAATCTGAAATTGTGTGACACAAAGTCACAAAGCCACAACCGTTGGCTTTCCAACGGCCCAATTTATGGCCGTTGGATTGCCAACGGTCATAAAAGTAATGATGGCCGTTGGATGCAACGGCCATCACACTTTTTTTTATTTTTTTTTCATTTTTTTTTGATGAACCGCCGGTTAACCGCTGGTTCTAGCCGTTGGATGATCCAACGGCTAGTTAATCTCGGACGCCCAATTTTTTTTTTTGTGAACCGGCGGTTTGAACCGCCGGTTCACGGTTCACGGTTTGGGCCCGGCCCGCCAGGCCGGTTACGGGCCGGTTCCGGTGTGGCCATGACTACTTATATCAAATGGCAATTTACTATATAATGAATGTTGTAAAAAAAGAAAAAAATAGAAAATATTAAAATTACTATTTTTCGTGTGTTATAACACATGATTTTTTCCCAAAATGACAAATGTAAAAAACTTGCCATCGATGGCCATTTTTGTGCCATTTTTGAAATCATATCAAATGGAGATGTGTTATCTAATGAATGGTGTAATAAAAAGAAAATGTTAGAAATTTTTAAAAATGACAATTTTTCGTGTATTATAGAACGTGATGTTTGCACAAAACAACAAATCTAAAATACTTGTTGTCAATGGCCATTTTTGTAGTCATATCAAATAGCAATGTGTTATCTAATAAATGGTATAAAAAATTAAAAATGACCATTTTTCGTGTGTTATAGCATATGATTTTTGCCAAAAACGGCAAATTTTAAAAACCTACCGTCGGTGGTTGTTTTTTGCCATTTTTGCACTCATATCAAATGGCAATGTGCTATTTAATAAATAGTGTAAAAAAGAAAAAGTTAAAATTTTATAAAAATGATCATTTTCATGTGTAGACATGATTTTTGCCCAAAATGGAAAATCTAAAAAACAAACTGTCAGTGGCCGTTTTTGTTCCTTTTTTGTACTCATAGCATATGGCAATGTACGATCTAATGAATGTTGTAAAAAAAGAAAAAAAACAGCAATTTTTCCAAATGACTATTTTTCGTGTATTATAGCACAAGATTTTTACCAAAAATGGCAAATCTAAAAAACTTACCATCAGTGGCCGTTTTTGTGCCATTGTTGAACTCATATCAAATAGTGAATTGCTATCTAATGAGCGGTGTAAAAAAAGAAAAAATTTAAAAAAATTAAAAATTACCACTTTTTATATGTTATAGCACATGATTTTTCCCCAAAACAACTCTAAAAAACATATCATCAGTGGCCGTTTTTTTGCCAGTTTTTCACTCATATCAAATGATGATATGATATCTAAAGAATGGTGCAAAAAAAAGAAAAATGTTTGAAAATTTAAAAAAATACCATTTTTCGTTTTTTATAGCACTTGATATTTGCCAAAAATGGCAAATCCAAAAACCCTGCCAGTTGTGGCAATTTTTGTGCCATTTTTGCACTCATATCAAATGGCAATGTACTACATAATTAATGGTAGAAAAAAAAAAGAAAAAGTTAAAAAAATTTAAAAATGACCATTTTTCGTGCGTTATAGCACATGATTTTTGCCTAAAATGGCAAATCTAAAAAATTTTCCGTCGGGGGCCATTTTTGTGCCATTTTTGCACTCATTTAAAATTGTTATTTGCTATCTAATGAATGGTGTAAAAGAAAAGAAAAATTATAAATTTTTTAAAATGACCATTTTTCGTGTGTTATAGCACATGATTTTTTTTCCAAAACAGAAAATCTAGAAAACTTGTCGTCGATGGCCATTTTTGTGTCATTTTTTCACTCATATTAAATGTAGATGTGCTATCAAATGAATTATGTACAAAAAAGGAAAATTTAGGAATTTTTTAAAATAACCATTTTACGTGTACATGATTCTTGCCTAAAACGGCAAACATAAAAAACTTGCCGTCGGTGAACATTTTTTTTCCCATTTTTTCACTCATATCAAATGGCGATATACTATCTAATGAATGTTTTGAAAAAAAGAAAAAAGTTAGAAATTTTTAAAAATGACCATTTTTCGTGTGTTATAGCACTTGATTTTTTTCCCAAAACGGCAATTCTAAAAAACTTGTCGTCAGTGGCCATTTTTGTGCCATTTTTGCACTCAAATCAAATGGCGATGTGCTATCTAAAGAATTGTGAAAAAAACGAAAAGTTAGAAATTTTTACAATACCATTTTTCATATGTTATAGCACATGATTTTTGCCCAAAATGACAAATCTAAAAAACTTGTCGTTGGTGGCCATTTTTGCACTCTATTAAATGGCGATATGCTATCTAATGAATGGTTTAAAAATAAGAAAAGTTAGAAATTTTTAAAAATGACCATTTTTCGTACGTCATGGCATATGATTTTTGCCTAAAATGGTAAATCAAAAAAAATTTCCGTTGATGGCCGTTTTTGTGCCATTTTTTAACTCATTTCAAATTGCAATTTTCTATCTAATAAATTGTGTAAAAGAATGGTACAAGGAACCTCTCCATTATCTAATGGATCTTGGTAGTCATAGAATGGTACAAGGAACCTCTCCATTTTGCTATAATATCCTTTGATCAAGTGCCCATCTTTAAGGGTCCTTTGATCAAAGGATTATCTCTTGTACGGTGGGATTTCCTCCAATCCATTAATTAATATTTAGGGAGTGGCGCCCCACTTCGAGAGAGGAAAAGAAATTGTGTAAAAGAAAGAAAATTTAGAAATTTTTCAAAATGACCATTTTTCATGTGTTGCACATGATTGTTTTCCAAAATGGTAAATCTAAAAAACTTGTCTTCGAGTGCCGTTTTTGTGTCGTTTTAGCACTCATATTAAATGGCGATATGCTATCTAATGAATGATCTAAAAAAAGTTAGAAATTTTCAAAATAACCATTTTTCATGTGTTATAGTACATAATTTTTGCTCAAAATGGCAAATATCAAAAACTTGTCGTCGGTGGCCATTTTTGTGCCATTTTTGCACTAAAATCAAATTGTGACGTGCTATCTAATGAACGGTGTAACAAAAAGGAAAAGTTAAAAATTTTTAAGAATGACCATTTTTATAAGCACATGATTTTTGTCCAAAATAACAAATCTAAAAAACTTTCACTCATATCAAATGACGATGCGCTATCTAATGAATGGTGTAAAAAAAAGATAAAGTTAAAAAAAATTAAAAATGACCATTTTTCGTGTGTTATAGCACATGATTTTTGCCCAGGATGACAAATCTAAAAAAATTTTCGGCGGGGGCCGTTTTTTTTTTTTTTTTGCAATCATATCAAATGACGATTTGCTATCTAATGAATGGTATAAAAAAACAAAAATTTAGAAGTTTTTCAAAATGACAATTTTTCATTTGTTATAGCACATTATTTTTTTATAAAATGGCAAATCTAAAAAGCTTGCCGTCAGTGGCTGTTTTTGTGCCATTTTTGCACTAATATCAAATGGTGATTTGATATCTAATAAATAATGTAAAAAAGGAAATGTTATAAATTTTTAAGAATAACCATTTCTCGTGTGTTATAACACATGATTTTTGCCCAAAATGGCAAATCTAAAAAACTTGTCGTCGTGGCCGTTTTTGTGCCATATTTGCACTCATATCAAATAATGACGTGCTATCTAATGAATTATATATAAAAAATTAAAAGTTAGAAACTTTTAAAAATTACTATTTTTCGTGAGTTATAGCACATGATTTTTACCCAAAATGGTAAATCTAAAAAACTTACGTTGGTGGCCATTTTTTTGCCATTTTTGTAGTCATATCAAATGGCAATGTACAATCTAATGAATAGTGTAAAAAAACAGAAGGAAAAGTTAGAAATTTTTAAAAATGACTATTTTCGTGTGTTATAGCACATGATTTTTGCCCAAAATGGCAAATCTAAAAAACTTGTCATCGGTGGTCATTTTTTTGTCATTTTTGCACTCATTTCAAATTTCAATGTACTTTTAAATAAATGGTGTAAAAAAAGAAAAATTTATAAATTTTTTAAAATGACCATTTTTCATATCAAATTATAATGTTCTATCTAATGAATTTTGTAACAAAAAGAAAATTTTAGAAATTTATAGAAATGACCATTTTTCGTGTGTCCAAAACGTCAAATCTAAAAAAACTTGTTGTCGGTTGCCATTTTTGCACTCATATAAAATAGTGATGTTCTATGTAATGAATAGAGTAACAAAAAGAAAAAGTTATAATTTTTAAAAATGACCATTTTTCGTGTGTTATAGTACAAGATATTTTCCCAAAACAACAAATCTAAAAAACTTTCCGTCGGTAGACATTTTTGCACTCAATAAAATGGCGATGTACTATCCAATAAATGGTGTAACAAAAATAAAAAGTTAGAAATTTTTAAAAGTTGCCATTTTTTGTGTGTTATAACACATAATTTTTGTCCAAAACGGCAAATCTAAAAAAACTTGTCGTCGGTGGTTGTTTTCGTGCCATTTTTGCAATCATATCAAATGGAAATGTACTATCTAATGAATGGTGTAAAAAAAAAAGAAAAAGTCAAAAAAATTAAAATTACCATTTTTCGTGTGTATAGCACATGATTTTTTCCCAAAATGGCAAATGTAAAAAACTTGCCGTCGGTGGTAGTTTTTGTGCCATTTTTTCACTCATTTCAAGTGGTGACGTGCTATCTAATGAATTGTGTAAAAAAAAAGGAAAAAGTTAGAAAATTTTCAAATTGACCATTTTTCGTGTGTTATAGCACATGATTTTTTTTCAAAATAGCAAATTTAAAAACCTTGCCATCGAGGGCGTTTTTGTGCCCATTTTTTCACTCATATCATATGACAATTTGCTATCAAATAAATGGTGTAAAAAGGGAATAGTTAAAAAATTTTAAAAAAGACCATTTTTCGTGTGTTATACCACGTGATTTTTGCCTAAAATAGAAATTTTAAAAAACTTGCCGTTGGTGAAAGTTTTTTTGTCATTTTTGCACACATATCAAATGGCAATGTGTTATCTAATGTAGTGTGTTAAAAAAGAACAAGTTAGAAGTTTTTACAAATTACCATTTTTTGCACTCATGTCAACTGGCGATGTTCTATATAATGAATGGTATAAAAAAAAGTTAAAGTTAGAAATTTTTAAAAATTACCATTTTTCGTATATTATAGCACTTGATTTTTGCCCAAAACGGCAAATCTAAAAAAAATGGCACAAAAACAGACCATCGATGGCAAATCTAAAAAATTTGTCGTCGGTGGCCGTTTTTGTGCCATTTTTGAACTCATATTAAATGGTAATTTTCTATCTAATGAATGGTATAAAAAGGAAAAGTTAGGAATTTTTTAAAATTACCATTTTTCGTGTGCACGTGATTTTTGCCAAAAACGACAAATCTAAAAACCTTGTAGTCGGTGGCTATTTTTGTACCATTTTTGCACTCATATCAAATGGCGATGTGCTATCTAATGAATGGTGTAAAAAAATAAAATGTTAGAAATTTTTAAAAATGACCATTTTTCGTGTGTAGCACGTGATTTTTGCCTAAAATGACAAATCTAAAAAAATTGTCGTCGGGGGCTATTTTTGCACTCATTGAAAATGGAGATGTGCTATCTAATAAATGGTGTAAAAAAGAAAAAGTTAGAAAATTTTAAAAATAACCATTTTTCGTGTGTTATAGCACATGATTTTTTGCCCAAAACGGCAAATCTAAAAAATTTGATGTCGATGGCCGTTTTTTGTGCCATTTTTGCAGTCATATCAAATGACGATGTTCTATCTAATGAGTGATGTAAGAAAAAGAAAATTTTAGAAAGTTTTAAAAATGACCATTTTTCATGTGTTATAACACATAAAATATATATATATATATACTAATCTGACAGACATGGTTTCCAGCCGATATACTGATCTTGCCATGAAACAATAAGTTACAGCCCACTTCCCCCTCCACTCTTGGTATCAGAGCCAGAGGGGGAAGTGGGTTGTAACTTATTGTTTCATAGCAAGATCAGTATATCGGTTGGAAACCATGTCTGTTAGAAGAGAAGGAGATTTCTTGAATTTCTCCGTAGACTTGGTGTAAACAACGCCACGTACTGATCTTCATCATCTGTATTTAGATTTTGTAGATCTGCTAACTTGCAAGGTGAATTTGAATTTGAACTTGGTGCCTGTTGTTTACCAACACTGATCCGAAGCCATATTAAGAGTGAAAGGTGAAAAGGATCGTGTTGAGGGTACCAGATCTAATCTGGTATGGTAACAAGTTAAAGTATGAAATTTACACCGCAAATTACCAGATCTACATAATCTCTGTCCAGGAACCATGAAACAGATCTCATGGATCTCGAAGGTGATGTGCCAATCGGAAGGATTTTACATCTGATTCTCTAAACGTGTTTATTTCTTATCTGTTATTTGTTGTTTATTTTTATATCTCTGTTTATTTTCTTAATTTCAGTATGTCTTTCCTTTTTAATCGTTCTTCAAAGGGAACTTCAAGTTCCTCTTCAAACCCCTCTTCTTCAAATTCTTCAGAAAACGTTATTTTCAAGGAAGAAATAAATCTTGAAAATATTGAACAAACTAATAGACAATTGGAAAATTCCCAAAAAATCATCAAATGAAGTTTATAAAGATAAATGGAATTTGGTGTCAGACTATACTGTTAAGACAGTAGTACAAGCTGTTAATTTAAATAATTACTATGAAAACTTAAGATTATTGTCTAAAAAGACAATAGAAAAACATAGCCAAAAATATAATTATCTGCACTTTGGACTAGTTCAAGTAGCTGCAAAACCACTAAACAGAGAAGGTTTAGATACATATTTACTTCTTTGTCTTAGAGATTGTAGATTTTTGAACTTTGAAGACTCTTTGCTTGGCATGATTGAAACTAGCCTATGTGAAGGACCAGTTTATTTTGACTATTTTCCAAACTTTACTGCTTCTCTACAAGATAGAAATATACTTGATGCTTTAACCTTAAATGTTAAAGTTGCAAACTTTAAAGCTAAAACAGGAACACTCCCTGTAACAATCTTGTTTAGAATTCAATATAAAGCCATGAATTCTGCTTTTAACACAGGTGCAGTAACTGCTTCAAAAAAGGGTGAAACAGTTATGTTTTAAACAGATCTGACTAAATCTAAGTTGTCTATCCCTAGAAACATAAAATGGAGTCAAGTAACTCTGCTTGAAAACTGGTTCTTGCCAGAAGCAAACCCTCCGGTACTAGTCCAAAATACAGCGGTATCGAGTATTAAACAATTTCCTAGTGGAGGTGTCCAGATCACATTTGATAGGACCCAAAGTCTTAGGATCACAGGAAACATTAGTAGCCAAGGTTCTAGAAGGTCTTTTGAAGCCCAATCTTCTAGACAACCAGCAAGAGCTTCAACATCTTCTGTTGATACACGTATCCATGGTCTAGATAATTCATCTAAGATATCACAAGCTAGATATATAGTAGAATCTCAAACAGGTTCCCCTGAACAAAGTGAAAGCAATAGCCTTCCTAGATCACCTACATATTCTACTATGACAGAAAATGTAGGAGAATTAAGGATGCTCAAACAAGACTTTACAATAGATAAAAAAAATACTTAGAAAAGAATTTTATAGTAAAGAAAACCAAGAAAAAAGAAAATGATTTTTTGAAAACTATAAAAATGAAAATAGAAAAGAAATACAAGAAAAATATTATGATTTCTTGAAAATAAACGAGTTGCATTTAGCATTTTTTGCATGGTTTGAACATTATGCAACTAACAATTGTATAAATTATCCTTTTTTAAATGAAAAAGAGATCTGTGTTACAAAGACTTGGCAGGTTATTGATGGTGAGACAGTAAGATCAGAACTTCCGCCACCATCATCATTCACTACTTCATACAAGTCAGTGGAAATCAAGGCAATTCCTTTCAAACAAAAGGAAGCAAAAGATACAGGTCCAGTAAGTGCAAGAGATATTCAGAGCATTTACGAACAAAACAACTACACCAACAAATACCTTCAAGCTATTGGAGAACATCTCCTTACCAAGCCTATCCAAACTACATCTACATCTTCACATGTATCAAACACTTTCCCAAATAAACCTCTCTTCAAAACACATGAAATACCCTCCAAGATAGCTAACCAGTTAGCAAACAGACCTCTAACCGAGTTAGAAAAAAGGATAGCAAAGATTGAAGAAACCTTTACTACCCCAAAATCGAAGCAAAAATCAAGTGATCCTGCTTCAGCATCTGCTTATGTAAATCAAGCTATGTGTGTCTTGGACAAAAGAGAAATGCCTGAAGATGAACAGTCATAATCAGAATCTCCAGTGGCAGAGATTGCTAAACTTAGACATCGAAGTTCATTTGGTGATAAACAAATCTCAAACTGGAAGAGGCCACAAAAGTTGTACTATCCCAGAGCAACTTATCCTGATATGGTATTGGAAGAAAGGCCCAATATCTTTCAAAACAGCTATAATGCCAACAATATCTATGAATGGAACATAGATGGAACAATATCACTTTTAGGAGACATGATGTTCGGATTAAATTGGTTGTACAAAATAAATTTGTATTAGAAACAGCAGCATTATGGGATACAAGAGCTGATCTTAGCTGCATTGATGAAGGAATCATTTCGTTAAAATTCTTTGAGAAAACTAAAGAAGGACTTCGTTCAGCAAATGGGTCTAAGCTCAACATATCCTATAAGCTTACTGATGTTGAGGTAAAGTTTTCTTCAGCAGCAATTAAGGTATCATTCCTGTTGGCTAAAAATCTTACTCATCCAGTTATTTTGGGTACGGATTTTATTATATAATTGATGCCTTATATGATAACATTCGAAAGAATTTTGCCACAAAATATGGGGAAAAAGGTTCTTCTTCCTTTTACCAGGCCTTCAGTACACAAGGAGCTGAATCTTTTGTTTAACAAGATCAAACAGATTAATTTCTTGAATGAAGAAATTGAGTATAAAAGGATCGAGGCACAGTTGGCTTAACCAATGGTTCAAAATAAAATCAAGGTGTTACAAGAAAAGATTGAGCAACAAGTATGTGCTGAGGTGCTGACTGCTTTTTGGAAAAGAAAACAACGTACTGTTTATCTTCCCTATGAAAAGGATTTTAAGGAGATAAACATTCCAACAAAAGATAGACCAATCCAAAGGAATCAGGAGCTTCTGGAACATTGCAAAACAGAAATAAATGATCTCCTAAAAAAATAGATTATCAGACCAAGCCAGTCTTCATGGAGTTGTCCGGCATTCTATGTAAACAAATGCTCAAAAATTGAAAGAGGGATGCCCAGGTTGGTAATAAACTATAAAATTTTAAACGAAGCCCTCCAGTGGATCAGGTATCCAATTCTAAATAAAAGGGATCTTTTGCAAAGGCTTAACATGGCAAATGTATTCTCTAAATTTGATATGAAATCTGGATTTTGGCAAATTCAGATTAACCCAGCTGACAGGTACAAAACAGCTTTTACTGTACCATTTGGACACTATGAATGGAACGTTATGTCTTTTGGCTTAAAAAACGCTCCATCAGAATTTCAAAGGATTATGAATGATATTTTTAATCCTTACTCAAGTTTTACTATTGTCTATATAGATGATGTTTTAATCTTCTCAAATAACATAGATCAACATTTTAAACATCTTAACATCTTTTTGCAAGTTGTTAAAGATAATGGTCTAGTTATTTCTAAAAAGAAGATTGATTTGTTCCGAACTAGGATTAGGTTCTTAGGACACTATATCCACTTAGAAACAATAATTCATATAGAAAGATCTATTCAGTTTGCGGATAGGTTTCCTGATCAAATCTTAGAAAAGCAACAACTGCAAAGGTTTTTAGGATGTTTGAACTATGTAGCTGATTTTATTCCTAAATTAGCTAATGTTATTAAACCTTTGCATGACAGATTGAAGAAGTCACCTCCACCATGGATAGATGTCCATACAGAGGCGGTAAGAAGGGTGAAAGCCCAAGTCAAGGCTCTGCCTTGTCTAAATCTGCCAAACCCAAATCTTCTAAAGATCATTGAAACAGATGCATCTGATCTGGGTTATGGCGGGATACTTAAACAAGTACAAGACAACAAAGAAAGAATTGTTGCCTTTACTTCTAAACATTAGAATAGTGCCCAACAAAACTATTCTACAATCAAAAAAGAAATGTTAGCTATTGTTTTGTGTATTTCAAAATTTCAATCTGATCTGCTTAACTAGAAATTTCTTGTTAGAGTAGATTGTAAATCTGCGAAAGACGTTTTGAAACAAGATGTTAAAAATCTTGCTTCTAAACAAATTTTTGCAAGATGGCAAGCCATTTTATCTGTTTTTGACTTTGATATTGATTATATTAAAAGAGAAACAAATTCTTTGCCTGACTTTTTGACTCGTGAATTCTTGCAGGGTAGATAATGCTGCCCAGAAAGAAGAAGAAAGAACCTCCACCTCCAATGCCCCAACGCATTATACCAAACAAACCAAATGAAGTTTCATCTTCAAAACAAATTCCTGCACAGATACCTGCAGGCAAACAGCCCAAAGACTATGCTTTGAGCCCAATCCAGTTGGAAACCATAAAAACAGAAACTTTAAACTTACCCATTTCAATCGTCAACCCAAAAATTTGGGCCGAAATGGTAGAAGAAAATGAAAAAACCGAATTGGAGACTATCCAGAAATGGGCTGCATCAGAAGGATTTCAACTTGTGAAATCTCCACAAACTCCAGTGGTGGCATCAAGCCCTACTAATTTCAAAAATACTCAAACTTCAGTAGTGGTTTCAAACCCTACTAATTTGAAAAATACTCAAACTTCTGTAGTGGTTGAAAGCCCTACAAATTATTCAAATGTGGTGGTATCTAGCTCCACAAATACAAAACAAATTTCAAAAAATATTTTGCAAAAAATAGTTTTGAAACAAGAATATTTCAAAAATCAAACTTATGCTTTTGTTTGTCAAACAGAACCTGATTTCTTTGTAAATAATCCAAACGAAGTAGCAGAGGCTATTCTTCCAAAAACTTCAAATTTTATTGAGCAAACACCAAACAAAACCCAAAATTTCTATGAGTTTATTCTTGTAGATACTAAATCTATTGCTTTAAAGCACTATCTTGACCAAAAAGATAGAACATTGATTACTCATTCAACCGCCCAAATCCTCAAAATCCTCAAACCATCAGATTGGGGAACCAATTTAAATACACCTCAAAATTTTTCACAACCTTTTTCTCCTTCAGGATTTACATACTGGGATTATAGACAAGCTTTGTTTAATACCTTTTTAAAACAAAACCAAGTAAACAAACACTCCTGGTTTTTCTATTTTAAAAGAGGAACCAAATACGATTTTCCAATTTGGTTTATTCAATGGTGGAATTGTTTTGGACCAAATCCACAAATTCTTCCAGCAGAAGCTCAGTTGGGATTACAAAAATTTTCAGAAAAATTTACAACTACTGAAATGCATGTTCCAGTATTATTGCATTTCTATTCAATCTTTTATTTACCATGGATTTATGCTTGGAAGTTTGAATTCTCTAAGCAGGAGAACAAATTTCCTCCACTATTAATTCGACAAGGATATACAAAGTGGTGGAAAGATTTTGACATTGGGTGTACGCATCCTCACAAAATTGATGCATGGTTTCAAAAGAATCCACAATTTCTCCCATCAGCAGATCCAAAGATATGCCAATTTCTTCAACAGAAATCACTTACGGCTTCCAAATTGGCAGCAATTTCAAACAAAGATGACTATGTCAAACAACTTGAAAACTTGTTAGTCCAATTCAAACAAGCTAGCAGTTCTACAAAAGAAGAGCCCAGTACATCAAGCACTGGCCCAATACAAGCAAGCCCAATCTCGGGAACAGACGAGGAAGACTTGCTAATTGACCCAGATCAAAATAAAGATGATTGTTATGGTATATATTCTCAAATTCCATAATAACTTAAGACTATACTTTGACTGTTATAGTATAGTCAAACAATAAAAAAAAAGAAACTCTATAAATGCCCTCATTTCGAAATAGAGGGGAGAACTTTCATTCCCTAGGATTCATACTTCTTATTCTCTCTCTCTAAGTTAGTTTGCTCTCCCTTCTCTCTACTTTCTTCTTCTTACTTTTCTCTTCATCTTTTCTTTTGATTTGCAAGACTTTCTAAGCTTTGGAACCTTTGCAAGAATACCTTTACTTGGATCCCTTAGCTTAAAACTATTTGGAGTTGATTAAGGACCAATCTTTTGTAAGATCCTTAATCATATGAACTTGTAATTTAATTTTATTGTTGTTTATAATATGTTGTCTTTCATATTTTTTGAGATCTAACTTTCTAACTATCTAACTTTTATTTTCTGTCATTTAATTCCATGTCTTTTAATTTCTGTTATCTAACTTAATACCTATTCTTCCAAAAACTTCAAATTTTATTGAGCAAACATCAAACAAAACCCAAAATTTCTATGAGTTTATTCTTGTAGATACTAAATCTATTGCCTTAAAGCACTATCTTGACCAAAAAGATAGAACATTGATTACTAATTCAACCGCCCAAATCCTCAAAATCCTCAAACCATCATATTGGGGAACCAATTTAAATACACCTCGAAATAGAAAAATATAGACAAAAATATAATTATCTGCACTTTGGACTAGTTCAAGTAGCTGCAAAACCACTAAACAGAGAAGGTTTAGATACATCTTTACTTCTTTGTCTTAGAGATTGTAGATTTTTGAACTTTGAAGACTCTTTGCTTGGCATGATTGAAACTAGCCTATGTGAAGGACCAGTTTATTTTGACTGTTTTCCAAACTTTACTGCTTCTTTACAAGATAGAAAACATAAGATTATGAAAACAGGAATGTTTTCCAAACTAAACAGGAATGATTATGAAAACATAAGATTATTGTCTAAAAAGACAATAGAAAAACATAGACAAAATATAATTATCTGCACTTTGGACTAGTTCATATATATATGTGTTATATATATATATATATATATATATATATAACACATGATTTTTGCCTAAAATGACAAATTTAAAAAACTTGCCACCGGTGGCCGTTTATGTGTCATTTTTGCACTCATATCAAATGGTGATGTGTTATCTAATAAATGGTGTAAAAAAAGAAAAAGTTAGAAATTTTTAAAAATTACCATTTTCGTGTCTTATAGAACATGATTTTTGCCCAAAATGACAAATCTTAAAAACTTGTCGTCGGTAGCTGTTTGAAACGTTGTTCTCTTTCCCCTGTATCGTTTTCAAAGACGATTTTTTGCAAAACTTGTTTCGTACCAATGAACTCAAAGTCAAGCTCATAGTGTTGTCCTGAATTACAAACTTTTTTTGTACCGTTTTTTACGCATACCCCAATTGTGAATATGCATTCTAGTAAATATTGTCAAAAAAAGATGAAAATTAAAATTGTTGTTATTGTTTTATTTCAAAACTAGAATCAGCAGTTGCAAAACTGTCTAGAAAATAAATGTAGCAAAGAAAGGAAGCAGTTGGAAATGGATATATTCGTCTTGAAAAGCAACTGACAATAATGCTGAGCTTAGTTAAAGCATGGTAGTCGTACAGGGAAATTTCTGAGATGTTGTTGTTGAACTCTCTATAGCCCACACCAACAGACATTGTTTAAGGCTCTAAGTTTAGGGATTTTTTTTTTTTTTTTTTTTTCTGGAACTGGTTTTACAGGTTTTATTTGGATGCTTAGTGCATTTCAAAATAAACTTCAATAAGTTGATTATATCATGTAAATTTTATTATTATCAATATAAATTATTGCTTTAAAAAAAAAAACAAAGTGAGCATATTATTGGGCTTTGTTGGAGGCTTGAAACATTAATATATTAATAATATGGAAGAAATACAATTCTACAGTTTTAATTTTTTAAGATTTGGTCCATCACAATTCAACTGTACTAATTAAATCCAACATTTTTCAATCTTAATTAGTATACTAAATCACAACTTTTGTTCTTAAAAGTATACAATTTTGTCGGAAGGCAGACATTAATTCGTTGCACGTATATTGGATAATTAAACCTTAAAAATATATTCGTACGTTATCCGAGGAATTTGACTTGTGCCAGTTTGAGCTTCAATATTCCTCCAACTTAAACCAGATATCTATAGTACCACTTGTTCGTGTGTAACTAAAGCCTTTATTTATAAAAGAAGAAAAATATCATAAATCCCCACCATACATATATTTTTAGAGTTATTCTAACTATTTTCTTGATGAACAAGGATAACAGCTATTGATGTAAGTATGTGTTTATTGTTAATGATGTCATAATACTCTCACCAATAATTTCCGGTGTTTTATTTAGGTTTAATTATCAAAATAAACCTCAAACTCCACTTGCCTATAACTACTCATTATAAATAGTCGGTCCAACTGATAAAAAGAAAAAGTTGTTATACGCTAATAGTCAACGTTAAACTTTGTTACATTTTTTATAATTAATAATGAATCATATTAAAAATCATGTAAATGTTAAGAAACGTTTCACTTTATGAAGTGTGTCATACCGTTCGACGGCCACATTTTGATAATTCGTTTAACTCACTTTATATAGTGACATTAAAACTTAGTTATTTTGTTATCAATAATAATAGACCTCACATGGAAAAGAATAGTACTAGGTTTCTTTTGATAAAAAGGGTATCAAGGTCAAGAAAATAAGTCATATAAGTAATGACAAAAGTAATGAACGAGTAGAATCTTTGTGCAAAAATGATACAATTAAGTATCTATTAGTTTATTATTATTGTACGGACATATTATGTGTATAATAGTACTCATTATGTAAATATATAATATCAAATATAAAAAAAAAGGTCATTATATATATTTTTTTTGTCAAAGTATTTCATTTAAAATAACTTTACCAAATTCACTTGTTAAGACTAACAGGTATTTAACCCATGGGTTTTTTTATTTATGGCAATTTTTGGAACTTACTGTACATAATAATCAATATAATTAAAAAAAAAAAGAACAAGAAGATGAAGAAAAAAGAACTGTTTAGATCTGAATTGGTTCATTTCGTACCAAGAAAAAGAAAAAATTGGTCGACCTTGTTCAGAATTAATTTGCAAAACAGAGAAAATAGAATACTACCTTATAATTAATTAAATGTTTAATATTTACTTCTCTGTTTTTTTTTTCAATCTGACCCAGTTTGCATGGTTGTTTTTGTTAATTTTTTAATCGTCAATGAATATTATTTTTTTTTAATATCATATTGTACTCATAAATAATGATTTATGAGATAATTCCCATACGAATGGATCATAACCCGCAAACGAAACTGTAGTCAAGAATTCCCTTAAAAAACAAAACAAGAATAACAGTCAAAACACTAGCATTCCGAGACCATGGACCTGTCTTTTCCTGACTATTTTATAATTTTTTGTTTTATTTTTCAAATTAAAATAAACCTTTATCATTGGTAACTAAAATTCTCAATTACTAACACAGGAAAGATTTGCATAAAACAGTGATATTTTCAAAAAGTACAAATTCAGAAAATTAAAAAATTTATTGAATGATATGGAATTCGTAATCTCATAATTTGAACAATAATCAAAATCAGGATATACAAACGTTTATGTGGTTGTAAGAAATTTAAATCAAAACATAAAAGAATTCTAAATTATTTAGAAAAATAAAAAAAATCCATTAATATTTTTTTTCCCTTTTTTACCTGTCCAATATCCATTTCACATCAATTTCCATTTAATTTACCCCAAGTTATAACATTTAATCAACTCAATAGTCTTTTTTCAATTCATATCCTATCTTTATTAATTTCATATATGGTTTGTTTCTTTTAATTTCTTCTTCTTGTTGGGACGATATTCCTTGTGATCTTGCCTTTGTTTTTGGGTCCTCCATTTTTTGTTTTTTCGTGAGCTTCTTGACCAATCAACGGCATGTAAAATATCTATTTATACCACTTTAATTTGTCTTTAGAATTAATGTGCAACTTGTTAGAACATTTTCTTTTTTTCTTCTTCTTTTTTTTTTGGTTTCTTTTGGGGCAGGTGATATATCATATCATACATTATATAGGAATCTTCCATAATTTCAGCATTTTGTTGCTTGTACCTGTAGATTATTCTTTGTCTCTTATTCAAGCCACACACCAAAAAAAAAAAAAGAAATAATAAAGAGAGAACAACAAGAAAAGAAAATATCTCATGCCAATAAAATTTTGCTTTTGAAAATTGTAATTAATTTCAGTTCGCTAGCTATTGTTTGCCAGGTTAAACTCCCCCCAACAACAAAAAAAAAAGAATGATAGGGAGTACAAATAGTTTTTACGCAATATTGTAATTTTATTCACATGAAATTTTATTATTACTCACAAGACAAAACATTTGCTATATGGGGAGTACAATAGATTTTATTTTATGGAAAATGCGAATGTGTATTTAACACATATCTTTTAAAATTCAGTGATCACTTGATATGATAGGGTTATAATTAATAAACGTAGATACAAAGAATGAAATACTAAAATTAAAATATCCTACCAATGTAAAAGAACTCTAATCCCTATCATTACTCCCCAAAAAAGGTTAAATTAATCTAGCTCTCAATGCTTTTGTGAATATATTTCACATTTCACCTAATCTTGGGGATGTAAGATAGAAAAGTTTTAACTTGTATATAAACAAACGTTTACCTATCAAATTGTTCATTTAATACTTGATTAAACGATAACGAAAGGCACAGCTTAATTATGATTTTATGACTTTAATTGGTTACCGACATTTACTTTGATTTGAGTCTTAGATTGATGTGAATTAATTAAACATAAATCAGATATGGTTTTTAATCCATATAACAAAATCATATCCACCTTTTGATACGTTATCTCCATACCCCCGTAAAATAAAATTAAAAAGAAAAATGTCATATTTTGAGCGATTATTACGAAGTTGAATTTTAATTTTGAAATTTTCAAGTCTTGAAGAACAGACAAATTCCACCATGGATATAATCGGTTGTACAGTTCGATAAAGCTTGATTACCCGGCTAACAATGCCTCTATGGTCTTTCTTGTGGATAATTCTTTCTTGACTTTGTACCATCCAGGTTCATACTGTCGCTTTGGGATTGGATATATTGTCATACTCATTATTAATTTTATGAAATATAAATCTCAAAAAATATTAGTTTAAATCCGATTTTTTTTTTTAAATCTGGATATTGGGTTTTGATTTAATCGAGTTTATATAGCTGGGGAACAACTTTTAGTTGGTAATTTATAATTTATGAAATTGTGTAGGACAAAATAAGCATTAATATAATGATTGGAGCCTTTGGAATTGTCCTACATTTCCCACCCGTACATAAATTATAATCGAAAAGAAAGAAGGAAATATTGTAGGTCACTTTTGTAAAGTCTTTTTCCGTTTAATTTTGTCGGTTGAAATAATTAATTTTAATGTGCTTTTCGTAAAGATTTAGAAAATTTAATCCTCCCTAAGCATAGCCTACAATATATTTCAAATTGTTACTAAACGTTGATTATCTAATTTTAATTGTTTGAGTCATTTTCCTATAACTCTAATTTTAATTGTTTGGGTCATTTTCCTATAACTCTAGATGATGCAATGTTTAGGCAATATTAAGGTAATGATAGGGATTAGGGAGTATAGATATTTCTATGCATAACTCCTCATAGAGATGAATATTTACGGTGATGAATAGATAAGTGAGTGAGTGATAATATATTGCCGAAAAGCAGAGTTATATAACTAATTTTCCTTAAAAACATTCGTAGTTCCGAATCATTACTCGGCAAGATTATACCGCTTTCTTCATTTTTTTTCTCTTTTTTTTCTTTTAATTTGCTGACCATGTCCATTGAGAATTTTTAATATATTTTGTTCTCGATTATGCATGCATGAAGGCTGAAAAATGCCTAACAAACTTGGTTTGTTGTAAAAATACAAGACTGTTGTGTACTTAATTTAGACGATGGTTTTGGTATCCTTTTTACAAGTACAAATGGGCAAAGAATATGCAGTCAAAGTCGTCCATCATAACATGTACCCCTAGTGACTCTTGTTTAATTGGTCATAACATGTACTCTTATCTCGTTTAAATGGTCAATTTTGTTCATTTACCTTTGGAAAGTATAAGTTTAAATTGTATTGACTTCACATGAAATGGTACAATTTGTAGCCAAAAAGTTCCCACTTATTAATTTTAAATTAATTACATTAACTCTTGTGGTTAAGTTAAAATATAAACAATTTTGATTTTTTGTATCATAGTTTTCACACTTTATAGATCAAACAAATACCTTTTACTATTAGCCAGTATGGCTAGCTAGTAGTCAAGAATTTAGCTTTCTGACATCCAACTTTAGAATGAACGGTAGAAGTGAAGGATGCATGTGAGGGTGCATAGTAAAACAAAAAGTCAATTTAACCATCTATATTATATTTAATCTGGAGTATGATCGAAAGAATAAACCATAATATGATGAAATCTTAAAGTTCTTTGTATAATTTTCTGTACTTTCTCTAATTTCCTTGGGGAGATAACATCAAATAAAGTTCATTCAAAATCTTTTGTTTCATTCTTTATTTTAATTATAAATACGCGTAATGGACTCTAAGAGATAAACGTTAAAATAAGTGGTGGATTTATAAATTGAAATATAGAATGTAACAAATGATTCATTGAACCAAAAGTCCTCTAGCGCCCTAATAAATAGATAGAATCCAACTTCAACATTGAAGGTTGAACCAATGATTTTGAACTCTCTTATCAACTTATTCACTATTCTACTAATATTTTACCGTTTCCAACATGAGATTCATGCACACTATCTATCGATAAATCCTAACATTTCCAATAGATCACAAAAGAGTTAAAGTTTATTAGCCTTAAATTTAAGTACAATTTGTCATTCTGTCTCATTTTCAGGTTTTTTGGGGCAGGAATCCGTACGTATCCTCATTGACAGGGAGGCAGAAAAAGAAAACTATTAGTTTGATACTTATGCCGTAAAAGATGTATTACTAAATTACATTAATGGATCCTATGATCATCTCATCTTACAGAAATTGCCAAAGAATTTCCTCCTTAATTAGTATCAAGAATATTCTTCACTAATGAACTTTTAAAGACAGTCCTTAAAATCTCACAACACTGTTCATGTTTTCGTTTCTTGCATATGTCTGTAGATTATACACAAGTTTTTGAATGCCATTTTCTCATAATATGACAAAAGATTTGCATGAAGTAGTTCCAAGCATGCATGTATGTAATTTGCATGTTAGAGTGATCATTATTATCAAAAGGGTATACACTTGGACGAAAACACAGAATGAAGAGTTTAATAATCTCAGAGATTAACGAATGCAATCGTTGTTTTCAAAAACTCCCTTCCATAATTTCCCTACAAGAAACAAATAAAGAAACTAGGACTGCACAGGGTTTAAACAGAAAGAGACAATTTTCAAGAAATATTAGGGAAGGATGGGAAGAAGAACTATTCTGATTTCTTTTCTTTTTTTTTTGGATTCATTATGTCCACAGGGGTACACTGATTCATATATATCTAAAGCTTTCCTGAAAGTTTCCCCGGAGAATACAATGAATTTTTATGTATTGAAAAAAAAATTTGGGGACAGAGGTTTTGAGATCCTATGTAATATGTGATTTGATTGCCATTAGTCGTATGTTTCATCTTCTATGTGTGAAAAGCATTAATATATTTCATCAAAGCCAAGACCATTTCCATTTCCATTTCCATTTATGTGAAGTATATATGATCCCAACAAGAAGAGAATTAAATCAAAAGATTCAGTGTATATTATTGCAAATATATAATCAAAGAATTACGAAGCATTTTGAATTCTACTAATCTCCCTATACCATGCATGCAGATTGATGGTATTATGCTTTTAAGTATTGATATAGAAGTCTGCATTAATTTCGTTTTGAATTTTGTAACACGAGACACAGATATATGTAGAAAATAATGATATTTGCAAAAGACATAAATTCGACAAATTTGCAAAATTTATTGAATACTATTTAAGTCATAATAATAATAAAGATTAAGGCATACAAACGTTTATATAATTGTACCAAATCCTAAATCAAAACAAGAAAAAAAAAACTTAAATAAGTGAAAAAGTGTCATAAATAAATGAATTTTATCGAAAAACGTCAAAAATTTCAAAATACTATATTATAAACCCCATTTAAAGTTAATAGAGTGCGGTTTAATATTTTTCCTTGTATTGACTAATCTGCATAGTCCAACATGCATTCCCAAATGGTTACACATCATTTTGAAGTCATCATGAACTAGATTCAATTCAATTCGATGAGTATATCAATCCTTACCTCGAAATAAATCTTGGTTTTATTTCAATAAATTCCTTCAAATTGCCAATCAATTTCTAGTCATTTAGTATAAACATTCCTGTTGTAATACTCCACCGATTTTCGTGTTTAATTGCATGTATTTCAGGAGACAAAATGTCGTGAAAATTGAATACAGCCATCCAAAATACGACACCAAAGCGCCCGATATTTTTAGAAAACCATTTATATATCAAGAAATTCTTCAGAAGGGAGGAAAAAGAAGGAAAACCCAAGGAAAATTTAGTCGAATGGATATTGAAGATCGAAAAATAGCGGCGAACCTTTTTTTGTATCTTTCTTGAGTAAAACAGCAACATATTTTATGAGACAAGATCCTGTATTCAATATTTATCATATTTTATTTTGTCTAATATTCAAAATAGCGTAATTTCACTAAAATTTACAATTATTATACTCTAACCAAAACAAACAGAATAAGATAAAAAAATCTTGAAAATCCATATTCTATGCTAGCGTAAAGTGAAATAAAAGATTACCGCGGTCACCCGATGCCCTGCAAGAAATTCTCCAGATAAAAACAAAAATGTTTCGTCGTGCTCAAATGTACAAATATTCCTTAAATCTTTTCCACCCTTATGGCCCTTATATATACCCTCTCGTCTCTTCCTGTTTAAGAAGGAAGGAACCGTCTGCATCTGCATGAACGAAATTCTCTGTATAGATTCACAACTAACTCTTCATAGTCATAGCCAAGCAGTGTGCTGCCAGGCAAAAATAGGAGAAATTTTCAATGGGGACACAATCCATTGCTAGCTTCCAATTCCCTCCTGGTGTAAGATTCCATCCCTCTGATGAAGAGCTCATCGTTTATTATCTGCAGAACAAAGTTAATTCTCGTCCACTCCCGGCAGCTGTCGTTGGCGAAATAGAGCTTTATAGCTATAATCCATGGGACTTGCCAAGTTCGTTCTCCAACTTCAACTTGATCATCTTATATTATATCATATCTTCGTCTTAGTTTTACTCATTTCCTTGTTTGAAAATTTATATAGAGAAGGCCCCTTTTGGAGATGAGGAATGGTACTTCTTCAGCCCGAGGGATCGGAAGTATCCCAACGGAGCAAGGCCTAATAGGACAGCAGCTTCAGGATACTGGAAAGCAACTGGAACTGACAAGCCTATTCTCAGTTCATCTGGAGCAAGAATTGGTGTCAGGAAAGCTCTTGTTTTCTACATCGGAAAGCCTCCAAATGGAATGAAGACAGAATGGGTCATGATTGAGTACCGATTGCCTGACACCCTCACTAGGCCGCCATCAAGGTCTAAAGGGTCCATGCGGGTTCGTATTAATATTTGATTTAAAACAACTTTGGATGTATCATGTATGATCATGATTTCAACTCTCTTTTACTTATGTTTTTCCACATCTTTTTTTATGTATACGCAGTTGGATGATTGGGTCCTATGTCGGATCAAGCAAAAAGGCAACATGTCAAAGAATTCATGGGATGTTCCACAAAGTCCCACAAAAGTCCTGGGGGATGTTCCAGATGTGAAGGAACTCCCTTCAGTCCTATTCACACAAAATCTTAATACCTCAGATATCTGCTCAAATTATTTCTTGTCCAAAGATTGTCAAATACTCGCTAAACTGCTTGCTACTCAAGATTTTCCCTACATGGAAACTGATAATACTGCAACCTCTCAAAGCAGCAATGTTGGCAAGAACTGCGGCACAGTTTATGAGCAAGGAAAAATCAAGGAGAATCAGACGAATAATCCTTTCCTTGCCAATTCCTTAGAGCTACAGGGAAAAACAAATGATCATAGGAATGGGTATGAGAATAACCCTCCATCCAAGAAAGCAATGATTCATCTTAACAAGAACGAGAGTTTCTGCACTGGTACAAGCTTCTATAATCAACATCAATCTCATGGGGACATGTTCAAGCTTAATCTATCGAGTGCCATGATGAACTTACAGGAACTTGATGTGTCTGCATTTGCTCAACGATATCTGCAATAAAAAGGCAAGCTCCCCCTGAATGCGCTCAAATTAAACTCAGTTTCCATTAATGATATTGTAGTTAATATGATGCTTGGTGCGTCATTTTTATCTACTGGCAGATTTTACTAGTATGATTTTATCATTTCTGAACATTTTCACTATTACGTTTATTTCCCTTTTCTGTTTTTCGTTTTTAAACTTTTGATAATAATGTGAAGTATCTCAGATGAAGCCATGATGAACTTTACCCAAATTAAAGAAGAGATCCTTAGTTTTGTTTTCTCGCCAGTGGCTCCTTTCATATCCAAATTGACTTAAATATTCAGTTGCAAACTTCGAGATTTACGTCAAAAACTTCAAAGTCCCCAATATATTTTACTCCAAATAACTGACAAGCCTGCAACCTATTTTATCTTCATTCAACTTTTCCAGAAAATTGTAGGCCATTGATTATGCAAATTATGAAACTAAAATGATCATTCGGCAATGTTGTTTTGACAAAGCTAAAGTTGCTCTACGTGAGCTTGGTGGCCGGAAATGGAAAAAACAATGTCTACAGGTGAATATTGATGTTGAGAGATACAGCCCTTTTCCTATTGGCTTTATATGACCCTAAAGTATTATCCCATTGTTTGATACTCCGATATAGAAAAGCAAACTCAATGCAAAATTGGACGAAGTAATCCATTTGTCATAGATACATTATTTCATGAGTAAAATTCGTGTGAAACCGATTTATACATGAAACGGACAATTAATGTTAGTTTAGATATTGATTCTAATTTTGATCACTTTTATTATGCATTTAAATCATGATCGATTAACTACCGTCTCATATATGAACCCGCTTCATTGTAGATCATCTCTTATTTCATATTTGAAATCATATTTCTTCTCCTTTTAAACAACTACACAAAAAGAGATTTCTAAGTGAAGGCCTGGATAATGAACATTGCTCCATTTCATCTTATCCTAACCACGCTCAAGTACACAAACAAATCAAAGCATAAGAGATCAACTGAATAGAACTTAAAAAGGCTACAGTATAAGCATCTGATCTGATACAAGTGTTCATTTAATAGACAGACCCGATCAAAATAGTTAACAAGCAATATATGCTCTTCTAAGTTAGACATTCAGGATCACTGCAAGTCAAGAACACCCAGTACTCTGTCAGGTATACATAGAAAATTAGAAATCAACAAAATGCATGTAGGACTTCTGATTATCTTTCATTCAAGATTTGCAGTATTATCACACAACAGTAACGCTGGACAACATCTAATCAACGTGAAACAAACTCGTTTACGCGGTAATACCGCTCCAATCTGTGAAAGCAAATCAATGTTTGGAGTTTGTATGAGAAACGAGACAGCCATTGGGTAGCAGACTGAAACATGATCAGGGATATAATTAGAAGCTTGTTGACTACCCAGCCAGTACACTGCAAAAGATTAAAAAAAAAATGGATGTTGTTAATATATGATAAAATTATCGCAATTCTTCCAATTTCATCTTTCTTCCTCTTAGGTTGGTAGATTTGAAGTCATTCAGTTGTTAGTATATATAATCTTTAGTTCTTTGTTCCAAAATCCAAACTATACTGGTTTACAAAACCTGGGCTATCAACCCCTCAGCCAAATTATAAGCATGCAAGGTATCAAAGATAGCTTAAAGATGAATGTCATCAATTGGTTTTCTTCCATGGATATATAAAAAATAAAAGAGACCATGACAACACAATATTGGGAAGCATATTAAGCCTCGACTCTTTGCTCATGAAGAGAAGGTTAACTAGTAACTCACTTGTATAAATAGGCAATAATTCCCAGAAGAATGCACACGAGAATGATGTCAATGCACACGTTACGACTGGACCTTATCTGGAACAATTTCAGACAAACAATCATTGAAATCAAATCAATTAATCCAATAAAATAATCAAAATCGAAAGTGTTTAGGTACAAAACCTTGGTTAATGTGGTTTTGAGTTTGACATTCGTGTTTCTAAGGTCAGATGATGCCTTGTCCACCTGCAAATATTCAAAGTTGTACATATAAGAATCTTGAAAATCATTTAAACTTGCAGAAATTTTATTGAAAAATGGTTCTAGTGTTTCAAACCTTGGTTTCAATCTCATCAACTAATGGAACTTGCCTATCCAATTCCTGAGAAAAATGATGAGGCATGAATCAATCAATCAATCTATCAATTTCAACCAAGCACAAAAAGATGTACAAGTGCAAACCTCATTCATGTCTCTAGCCAAATTCTTCAATGTATCTAGACCATCTGAGATGACGTCTAAACCTTGATCCTGAGACAGTTTGAGTGGGGGTTTTAAGAGAGGGAGAAGACTTACATTTTGCTGGTAAACTTCATCAGCAGAAGAGCCATAATAGAAAAGGGGCGACAAAAAGAAAAACTGAAAAAAGGAACAGGTGAGTTACAAGCCTGTTTTAGTTTCCGCATTTCGTATTCTCCCCTAAATTGACTTGATTCTTCAGATTGTTGAAAAAAATCATCACCAAAGTGCACATCTGTTTTAGAGAAAAAGAATAACAAAAGAAGTTAGGAATGCAACAATAAATACAAGAACAATCAATATAATTATAGGGATCCATGATTCTCACCGGAGTCAAACTTTATATTACTGTTTGAAGCTGAAGCACCCCAACCTCCAGTTTGTTTGGTGTCACTTGAAGCCCCATCTGGTATTGCACGAATCCTATCTGATAATGCTAGAACAAGATCAGAACGGGTCTCTAGTTCTTCCTTTGTGATGCCTTTAACCTGTTCACGACATTCTGATTTTCCATTAACGTTTCAATCCTCTTGACTACAATTCAAGAATTCAGTGTTTCGATCCAGATAACAAGCCAAAAAAGTGTAAATGAAACTGCAAAGTAATCACCATTTCCCTTTATTTTCCGCAATCCACGTATAACAATATGTCTACAAGATCACATTTTAATGATGATGTTTGCAGCCACTACAGCCCATCATGAAAGATAGAAAGAAAATAATTCAGAAACTAAAAGAAAAAGAGCTGATCTCCCCTGAAGCGGGTTATATACGAAACGGGAGTTAATCGTAATTTTAACCCACAGAGATTATAATCACGATTTGAATGATCATTAATTGTCTAAGAGTTTTACTCAATTAAAAAATGTATCTACCGACCCTCTTCTGAGAGAGTTTCTGCAGTTGGGGAACCTCTCCCAATAATCGCGCCTTAACTCGTCGAACCTCGGCATTCATGGCCACCATCTTCGCCCTGTTTGTCTCCATTGCCGCCATCTCCGATTTCTATAAATTCATAAAACAAATTATAAATCATCACTGGTAAAATAATACACATGATTAAGGGCGTTAAAAGCTTTTGAGAAAGATGAGAGAGAGACATGGAAGGCCGCATCGATTTGGGACTCAAAAGAAGAGTAGAGGCGAGCGAAGGCATCGTTAGAGGAAGCATTAAGAGAACGCTGCTTTTCAACGTCGTATTTATCGTATTTCTTGCATATGTCGTCAACTCTGAACAGAATGTCAATCACGCTCATCTTTCTATTGTTCAATTAAATCTTTTCTGGGTTATGACATAAATTGAAGAGAAAGAGAATTAGAAGAAGAACAATGGTGTTGTTGTTATTGCTGATGATGCAATTTTCTCTCTTTCTGGGACTTTTTGGTTTCCATTGTTTCTCTCTTTCTTCTGCTTCGTTAAGGAACAAGAACGGTTGTCCGTTAAAATCGGTTACAGAGTGGCGGGAGAATTAAAATAATAAAATAAAATAAAATCCCGTAATTAAAATAAATAGTTTATATTTGAAAAATAATGACATTTATTGTGCTTCTAAATATTTAAAATTGTACATTGTAAAAAAAAACTATAATTGTAGTACTTATAATACTTTCTTATTCAATAATGTGTTTTTTTATATAAAATTACTTCAAAATATATTTACGTAAAAAAATTAAAAATATAGTAATTTCTTAAATTGTTTTGCATAGTTATACTATTATATAAACTCGATTACTCGAGCATCAAGCCATTATTTTTTTTAATATAATAAGCAAGTTCATTTTTTAAAATTCAACAATAAATTAAAAATGTTTTATTTAATACACTATTATATTGCACATATATTTTATTTAAACAGAATAATAGTAGTTGATTGATTAATATATATTGATTAAATATTTTTATAGTATAACATATAGTTATATCCTTTTGTTAAAAAATATATATATTTTTTCTATTCAAATGAAATTCTAATAAGATAAATATTTTTTGAAAGATTTAAAAGGGTTAACCATCAGTTTAAATCATAAATTTTATAATATACATAATTGAATTTTAACGTACATACTCAAGATTTATTTCCTAATAATATAATGTTTTCCTAAATTTAATTTTATTCTTTCTTATTCTAATAAAAAAAAAAAAAAAATCATGATTCCATTTCTAAAACATTGCTTGTACCAAGAACAAAAGTAGAATTTGCATCAAAGAAAAACTCTCACCATAAACTGTACAGAGAATAAATTGAATAATAATACTAAACAAGTGTATGCAGAATGACACAATACAGGAATCTAACTGGAACAAACAAGATTCAAATAAATTACATTGATTCCTTGTTTAATCAATCGGAGCAGAATCATGCTCAAAAATTGAACTTTCATAGTGGGAACTCTTTGTACAATAGGCTGAAAGTCCTTGCATCAAGTCCAGGAAGCAGCATATCAGTGGCTTGAATGCTGTTGTCTTCCACACATACATGGATACAAAATGCAAATCAGCTCTCAAATACTTCTCCACTCATGTAATATTTGCGGACCATCTTTCTGTAATCTGCAAAAAGGGTTTTGAAATTTAACATCTTCTTCTCTGGAAAGAAGACACTCCGCTTGCATTAGTTAATACTTATTTGGAGAAACGATTTCCCCGGTAACAGTTTAGATGACTAGTTAATTGTAAAATGCAATCAACTAATCATGCCCAAACCAAATAGTTTTATTTTCCTGTGTATAATGATACTGGTTTGGTTGTTGCATGTTCATTTGTGGTGTTCTTGATCAGTTTCCTGATGATCCGGTAGTCTAGACGGGGATTCATTAATTTGGGACTCAAAATAAAAAGGTAAAATTGCCCTAAAGTAGTCCAGAAACAAAGCTTGGTAGTAAATCTTTTGAAATCTCCCCGAGAGCTAATGCAAGTCAGAACTGAAAAGCATAAAAATTTGATAGCCACAAGTAGTTGCTAGCTAAGATATAGCGACATTTCTGCGCAAAATATTCAGCCATGCCAAGTTAATTTCTTCATTCCTCAGGTGAATGACATGAGGATATACATATATGCAACTACAATAAACATTAAGAACAAAAGCATAATTTATTGACTTAGGCATTGAAAGTGAAGCAATAGAGGAATTCTAACCTTCCTGATTCTTCCAAAGTGCAGCAGCAGAGGTGTTGAGAGGACTTTCAGTATTGGGTTCTGCAGTAAAATAAAATGAGGCAAATGGAAGGAAAGTTACCACAATGAAACCAAAGTGAGGAAAAAGAAAAGAAGAAGCAGAAGCATTATGCAAATTCCCAACCTCCTAACAGACTCTGGATTGATAGAAGAATGGTTCTGCAATCATAAGCTGAAGACCACTTGTCCTTCAAAAAGAGAGAAAAAAAATTATGGTCATAACTCCCAAGAATCGGTTGAGCGTGCACCTCTGATTGTAAAATCAACAAAGGCTCTAAAATAATGCTCCATGCCATTTATATGATTTATTAAGAATATGGATCAAAACTCAATGCATTAACTCCAATATGCCAATTATAATAAACAAAATATAAAAAAAATTACTAAAATGACAATTGAAACTACACTAGGAGCTGAAAAACAGAAGCTCATTAAGTAATATATGCGCCTATGTCTATAAATTACAGTTGCTTCAATCACAGTTAAACTGTTAGCAGTAAAGTAAGGCAGCTTCACTTTCATTGAAGAAATACCTGTAAGATGTCCAAACAAATATTCCCATACTGGTCCACATTTGGATGGAAGCACATTGTCTCAAACTTTACGTGTGGAGGCTTGAAAGGATAATCGATCGGAAAGCGTAAAGAAAGCTTGTAAGAAAGACCGTCATAAATGGTTCCTTTACCACCCTCAATGGTGCCAATCCAAGTAAATATACTCTCGCCTTCAGGAAAAGCAGACACTCCAAGATCTCCTCCACTCATCTGCATCCAAGAGGAAGATAAACCATCAGTTCCAGAACATATTGAATCAATAAAAAACCTCACTTCTGACTTTCATCATCCAGTCACACATGGAGTTACAGAAGTATTGTATACAGAATAAGCCAGTCTAAGACAGTCAGACAAAGGAAGTCCAATAACTGAAAAACATTATAAAACAAAACAAAAAAAAAACAAATAAAATGACAGAATGTGTCAATCCTATGAGAATTAGCCTCAACAGAAACTTGAGTTGCTAATATATAGTTCAATTATCGAATATTTAAGCAAAAACGTCACTGATATTCCAATTTACATATGAATAATCTATTTTGACCCAATTTATAGCATTTTACGATCCATTTTGAATTTCCAGCACAAAGATAAGAAGCTTAAATACACTAGTTGACATGAAATTTGCAAGGCGGCTTGAATTCATAGCGTTCTCCACAGATATTGGGCTCTTTCACAGCTACATTTTCGAATAACTGTCCTCAACCAAAACACACAGAGGAGGAAGATGATATCCTGGCTCCACAACAAAGAATGGTTGCTACCGATTGCAGCCACCAATCTTCCAAATTAATGAAGAATTATAGTCAGAGAATTAACCCAAACTTATATTGCTCCCTATAGGTTGCAAAATAGGACACAACCAGCCACTTGGATTCTGGCATGTTTAATCTATTACGCACCATATACCATTATCCAGGTCGCTATATTGTCTTGATAAGAAAAGGAAGTTAAAACTCTATAACCATGACTAGGAATGATTTGGAGAAGAAAAGGAATTCGAATACTCTATAGCCGTAAAAAGGAATGATTTTGAGAAGAAAGGCCAAGCAGAACAGAAACAAGAGAACATGAAATAAGATGGTGCACACGGCATACAATGATTTTGCCAGTGCATATACGAAGCAAAGCAAAACAATAATATGAAGGCTATTGAACTAAAACTGGAACAGAAGTCTCCAGCAGCAAGCCTCCAGGACTTGTCCATTAAGTAAAAAGACGTTCCTAACGCATTCAATCACCAAGAGTATACAAGCATGTGATCTAAGCTCAAACGTTTTACAAATTTTTAAAACAGAAAGTAAGATTTGCAATGCCTCAGTCCAACCTAGCCAAACCCAACCTTTGATCACTTAGCTCAGAAACAGAATGCCAACACATATTTCCTATATCTTGTATAGACCAGGGACATGTTTGAACAAAAAAAAAAAACCTTTCTTTTGTCCCTGTTCCAATTTTGCTCATTTTTGTTTTAAAGTTCCAAACTTTACTCTTTTATCTCTACTCAACCTTGTACCTTATGCATACATCACACACCGAAAATGCATGTAATCCAAGGAGAACCGCAGATCCATATGCAGTTCAATAATAAGACAACAATCATGACGGCACTAAGAAACAACATAAAAAAAATTAAGCCCAGATAATCCAAAAAGCAAAAAGCAACAATTTTGAAAAGAAAATTGTAAAACCCGCAAGAGAGTGGAGAGGTACCATGAGAGCCATCAGTTCTTTCTGCAACCTACAAAACATTTTAAATAATATAAAAAGAAAAATCACAAAAAACCCAAATCTTTGTCAATACTTTCCAAGAAAAAAAGATTAAAACAAATAGAGCGAAGAAAGAAGGGACCTCTGAGTAACGGAATTGGTATCAACCGGGATAGGAGAGGTCTTGACTTGCTTAGAGGGAGCCGGCAATGGCTGTTCATGAGCATGATGATGATCTTCCGGTGACAAGTTACCCACTCCGGCATCGTTACGAACCTCCATCTCCAGAGCTAGAGAATTCCTCTGCTCTACTAGATTGAAAAACCCACCTAAAATTGTTTTTCTCTTTCAGTATTTGTTACACAATTAGTACTACAAAATTGAAAAAAAAAAATATGAGGTGGGTTTGATGGATCAATATTCTGGATTCCCCAATTTGTCCCACCCTCTTTCTCCTACGAGTCCTTAAATTATTTAACAGTATTATTATTGCTTAATGATTCATATTCATCAGCAGACAGGTAACAGACAGCAGAGAGAGAAAGAGAGAGTGCAGTGTTTTGGTACAATGTGCGTATCATACAATGTATTTGTTGGGGATAATACGATGAGATGTTTTAGTGTGTGTCTGTGTGAGAGTGAGACAGCGGGAGATTAGTGTTAATAAATTAATTAATTAATTAAAAGAAAGAAAAAGGAAAATAGAATAAATTGTTACACGAGCGAAAATAAAGAGAAGTTGCTTTCTTTTGGTCTGGATAAATATATATAAAATGATGATGATGAATGCATTATTATTATTTGCGGCTCTGATAGAGATACTTTCTACGCTAAGGATCACATTTCGGCCTTCCAATGGAATTTTTTCTGGGAAAAAATCCAATCCTTTTTGGAAAAATGCCAATTGTTTCAGTCTAAATTGTACACGTTTTTTTTTTTTAGATAAGTCAACATAAAATTGAAAAATAATAAGGGGAAAAATATAATTATTGTACTTGGAATCAAAACTTGTCCATTTAGTAAAAAGAAATTCTTAACCCAAAAAGATGAGTCAAATCATCTATTCAATATTTATCCAATCATATTATATTCAACGATTAAAACTACATAATTTTATTAAAAGTAGGGACTAAATGTATAAATATCATTAAAATTACTTTATATTTGGCCAAAAGATCTCGTGTCAAAAAGAAAATTTTGTAAAGACTAAACTATACTTTAAATCATTTGTTACAATTCAACGTTAAGACCATAAAACTCATTGTTTCATTCTCAACTTCAAAGGCATTTCATATGTATTTAATTAAAATTCTATTAATTGATTATCGAAATTAAAAGGTAAATATTAAATAAAAAATAGTGGGTATCAACAAAATGTATAAACAATAAAACAATGAATATAATAGAGGAGGCTAAAAGTGTCAATATTTTAAATTTTGAAAACTAAAATTGTATTTTTTTTTCAAATAATAAATAAAACAACACCAACCCATAAACGCAATAAAAGTAAAAAGCATGTTTATGTTATCATATTGGTATAAAATGGATAATAACAGGGTCCTTTTTTATTTTTTATTTTTAAAAAAAAAAAAAACTTCGAGAAATTGAAACACGTTTTTTTGTTCCTTGGATGAACCTTTCTTTCACGAATATATGTCGCATTTGTGCTCGTTTTTCAACCACAAACTTTGCTTCTATCCGGCGATGGAACAGATGGTGAACAAAGAGACGAAACAGATAAAATCCCATGTTGGAAATAGCCATACAACCAATAGAAGAAA